>JARWKJ010000008.1:3486805-4184305 GCA_029959095.1 Rhinichthys osculus | reverse complement strand
GATTTGGCTGAAATGTTCATCTGATGAAAAAAAACAACACTTTTTTTATGCTATTTCAAAGCATAAAAGATGTTTAAATCCGATTAAATCAGCTTTGCTAAACACCACATTGTGTTTTCTCTTACATCTAAACAATTTGATCTGATATGAAATGATGTTGCTGTCCGTAGCAGATGGATCATACCTGTGGCTGCGTTTAGTGAGTGTTTCTTTGTCCTGTACGTCATATATATATTTGAGCTATTAGTCAGGATGTTCTGTGCTGGCTGTGTTTGTGGTTTGACCTGTTCGCAGATTAAATATAGCAACGAGCTGAAGCAGAGGAGTGTGAAGGGAGGAGCTGAACGTAAGGACTTATCTTGGATCGGCTTCCTCGTGTCCATTTAATTGTTCTCATTAGGGGAAGCAAACACTGATAGTGCAGCGGCTCTCTCACTCTGGGCTCTGTGATAGATCACTCACAACACACTGACTCTCAGATAAGATGCGACCGCTGATGCTTTCAGCCACGCTCTGCACACGCTCACAAGAGCTCCTGTGTCTGTTGGCGTTTTGTGCATTAAAAAAAAAAGTCATTTCAAATCTTTTGAGACTTGCATCTTTATTGTCTGGTAAATTGCATCACTTTTCCTGTAAATTACATAATCTCTAAAAAAAATTTTAGTAGCAGAGTTGCACCTTCCCAAAACGTTTCGTGAAATTACATTTTACATGGATTACATGTGCACTTAATCCAGATGTTTTTCTGGATGATATGACTATTAGGGATTAAAGTTGAATAGCTAATTGAGCAGGAGAAAAACATCTAATTTCATGAATAACAACGCTAACTTTCTATAAGAACCATCTATTAGAACTCTGACAGTGGTCTTGGACTTTATACTGTCACCTTTTTATTATTTTGTTTTATTTTATTTACTTTTACTTTACTTTACTTTACTTTACTTTACTTTACTTTACTTTACTTTACTTGAATCACCACAGAGAATAATAGAAATGACAGAAAAAAGCAAAACAGCAATTCATTTTTGGAGGTTAAATTGTATTATTTTTTATTAATTAATAATATAATTTTTTTAACAGTTTTACACTATAGATTCACCCTAGTACGCCTTACTTTCACTTCACTTTACTTACTTTACTTTACTTTACTTTACTTTACTTGAATCACCACAGAGAATAATAGAAATGACAGAAAAAAGCAAAACGGCAATTCATTTTTGGAGGTTAAATTGTATTATTTTTTATTAATTAATCAATAATATAATTTTGTTAACAGTTTTACGCTATAGATTCACCCTAGGACGCCTTTTACTTCACGTACTTTACTTTACTTAACTTAACTTAACTTAACTTAACTTAACTTTACTTTACTTTACTTTACTTGAATCACCACAGAGAATAATAGAAATGACAGAAAAAGCAAAACAACAATTTATTTTTGGAGGTTAAATTGTATTATCTTTTATTAATTAATTAATCATTAATGATTTTTGCAGATTTTAATTTTTTTTTATTTAAAAACTTTACTTTTACTTTACTTTACTTTACTCACCACAGAGAATAATAGAAATGACAGGAAAAAGCAAAACAGCAATTCATTTTAGGAGGTTAAATTGTATAATTTTTTTATTTATTAATCAATCATTAATAATTTTTGCAGATTTTTTTTATTTATTTATTTTTATATTTAGTAATGACAGAACATAGCAAAACAGCAATTCATTTTAGGAGGTTAAATTGTATCTTTTTATTTTTTATTAATTAATCAATCAATAATAATTTTTGCAGATTTGTTTTTACATTTTTTACGCTATAGATTCACCCTAGTACGCCGCCTTGTTTTCCAGGTTGAAAGTGTGTGCTGTCTCTTTAAAGGCGTATCTAAGAGCATGTTGTGGTTGTGTGTCTCTCAGGGTATGGCTTTGTGGACTTTGACAGCCCTGCTGCTGCTCAGAAAGCCGTCAGCGCTCTGAAGACCAGCGGCGTTCAGGCTCAGATGGCAAAGGTAAGAGCGCACCTGAGCACACCTGTTCTTCCTGTCACCTGCAGCTCCTTCTGACACGCTTCACTGAACCCGTGTGACGTCAGAGGCAGACGGGCGTGTGAGTGTGTGTGTGTGAGTGCATCAACTCGAGGATTAGGACACACCCTCACAGGTGCAGCATCTACCACACCCGCTGAATGTTTCAAACACAAACCTGTCAGGAACATGTCAATTTGTCTTGCCAAAAAAAAAAAGCTGTTAATGTATACATCCTTAAGATTTCTTGCATTTTCGTTACAATTAAACACGTTTTATACCAAATTCTTTTTATTGTAATGCAAAAAATGAATGATTTTGGAGTCGGCAGTGTTGCATTCCAATTGTGTGGTTTACATTCCTGCGGAGCCGTCATGGTGACGTCTCGTCTGAAGCTTTGACGATCCGGCCCTATAAAAGCCTCAGTCAGGGTGTGTCTCATTACACTCATAGTTTCCCATCACGTGACTCAAGGACTCTCAAATCTAGCGAGCTTGCCTATATTTTAAAGGAGTAGTTCACTTTAAAAAAAACTTTTGCTGATAATTTACTCTCCCCCATCATGTCATCCAAGATGTCCATGTCTTTCTTTCTTCAGTCGAAAAGAAATTAAGGTTTTTGATGAAAACATTCCAGGATTTTTCTCCATATAATGGACTTCAATGGGGTCCAAACGGTTCAAGGTCCAAATGACAGTTTCAGTGCAGCTTCAAAGTGCTTTAAACGATACCAGACGATGAATAACGGTCTTATCTAGCGAAACAATCGGTCATTTAAAAAATAAATAACAAAGTTTAAGTTTTATAAGCTCAAATGCCCGCCTTGCTCTGTTCTGTGTGACTCTCCTGTTCGAACTCGTTCATCAAAATGAACGAATCTTTTTTCGAGTCATCGAAATGAACGAATTGACTCGGGAAAAGATTCGTTCATTATATGGAGAAAAATCCTGGAATGTTTTCATCAAAAACCTTAATTTTTTTTTCGACTGAAGAAAGAAAGACATGGACATCTTGGATGACATGGGGGTGAGTAAATTATCAGCAAAAGTTTTTTTAAAAGTGAACTAATCCTTTAAGGCATGCTCCGTCCTTTCTCTCCCCAGTTTTATTTCTAAACAAATTAAAGATGTTTTGTTTCATTGCCGTCTGGTTTTTGTTAACGGACAGAGGGTGTATGTTGCGAAAATGCATTGTTTTTGTTGTTCTTGGTCTTTTGTGATGATTCACTAACAAGGTAATTAGAGCATCAGAATTTGCATGCATATTTATTTAAAGGGCAAGTGTGTAATTAAAACTGAGTAGCACAACTGGGTGGGATATGGTTATGTTGAAGTATATGAGTGTTGACAGTGTTGTTTGTGCTGAAGATATCATTTCAAGAGCACGGTTATCTGTGTTTAATTATGGCTTAATCCTAAAGGAGTAAAAAAAAAAAAAAAACCTGCACAGTACATTATAAATGGAGTTGCTTGGACGGACTTTTTTCATGCTCTCACTCTGGCACAGACATCTTGGCGTGTTGTCCTTGGATGTTGCGTCCTTTCACCTTGTTTATGATATAAACAGATGGTTAGACATCAATATCTCAGACGGGAAGCCCCTGGAGTAACCTAGTGACATGGCACTGTGTCTGAACCTTTCACTCCGGCTTTATTCGCAAAACTAGCTTACTATTTTTATGTACTTTTTGCTGCCTACATTGTTTTAAAAATATGTACGACAAATCTCTCAAAAACGTCTTATACTGCATTGTTGTCACATAACTTCATCCTTGTTGTTATTGTATCAGAAATGTTATTTTAGATCCAGTTTTGTCTGGATCTAACATTAATGATCATTGCTTTTGCATTGCATATCGTCGCTGTCGGGCGAATCCTTGTGTGTCCAAAACTGAAACACTTCAGGAAATTAATTTTTTTTTATAATTTTTAAATAATTAGTCGTCAAAGTTGATATTGTGCCTTTATATATGGCCAGACACTTGCATGTTTTGTTATATTATTAACATTTGACCAAAGTCAAGCTCAAATGGGAGGTTTTTTTTTAGGTTTTTGATCAGCGAATTTCTGATATACGTGTTTTGTCCGTCATTAGAACGACCAGATCTGAGGCGGTAAGTGCATCGCAGTATGTTTTCATCAACTTACAGGTTATATAGTTTATTGTATCTATAACTTATGTCGGTGCTCAGTTTTTTTTTTTTTTGTCATTTGACCAAGATCTCATGTTGTAAAAGACAGATGCTAGACTAAGACACTCTTCTCCGCTCCTCAAATACATATATATAGTGTTTCTTCCAGTTTTTTATTTACTTTTCATTGGTAAAATATTTGCAAAACCAACATACACTCTAAAAAATGCTGGGTTGTTTCAACCCAAATTTGGGTCAAATATCGACAAACCCAAATGTTGGGTTAAAAATGTAATTTTAAATTTTAACCCAACTTCAACTTTCACTTTCAACTGAAAATTTTTTAATTACATTTTTAACCCAACATTTGGGTTTGTCCATATTTGACCCAAATTTGGGTTGAAACAACCCAGCATTTTTTAGAGTGTAGAGATGTACAGGGTGACCAATAGTTATGATTTATGGGAAGAAAAAAAATACTGCACATAGTGATTTCTGTTGTATACTTCACATTTAGGTCATCTGGGTATTCTATGCATATAGAAACTTCGGTAACGCTTCCTTTTACAGTCCTGTTACACTCTAAAAAATACTGGGTTGTTTCAACCCAAATTTGGGTCAAATATGGACAAACCCAAATGTTGGGTTAAAAATGTAATTAAAAAATGTACAGTTGAAAGTGAAAGTTGAAGTTGGGTTAAAATTTTAAATTACATTTTTAACCCAACATTTGGGTTTGTCCATATTTGACCCAAATTTGGGTTAAAACAACCCAGCATTGTTTAGAGTGTACCCATGTACTTACTATGTACTTATTATAGTAATTACAATTACTGGGTAATAACTAGGCACTAACCCTTAAACCTACCCCTAACCCATGTACTTACCTTAAATTAGCCAGTACTTTCTAGGTAAGTACACTGTAGTACACGTACTGTAAAAGGAAGCGTTACCGAAACTTCACATACTGTGCATGGTATACACACACTATATAGTGCAGGAATAGTAAGAGTAATATATTCTGAACATAGTCTTCTTACACCCTCACATATGCCATGCATTCCTGTTCACACATATACTCTGAGTTTTTCTCTCTCACGTTCTCTTGTACCATCTGCGTCTGACACACACTCATACGCATATTGTGTGCTTTTTCTCTGTCGAAGTCACATGGTTCATGTTGAGTAAATTGCTAGCAGGTGACACACATGCAAGCCCACACACACTGATACCAATGTTTCCTGCATTGCTTCATTCTACTCTAGTATGATATTTCAGACTTATTTATTTAAATATTCATTGTTTTAGAATCTTGATGTGTTTTTTTTTTTTGTGAAGTAAATTGGTATTTGGTGTCTAATGTCAGCTGATCAGCTAATAGGGATGTGTGTGAGATTGATGTACTGTCTTTCCTCAGTATCTCTGTATACTGATATCAGCGTAAAGCTCTTAATGCCTGACCTGAGAGATGTAACTCAGCATTGCGTGCGTGCAGTGGCTTGAGCTGATCTGATGTCTGAACAGCCTCGCTCTGTCCGGTAATCTGAGGCCAGCTGCACCAGCCCGGCGTAACTTAGCCTACAGGTGTATGTAGATTTTCAACACATTTTTTTAATAATAGTCATGAAAATGTAATGAAAACCCTGAAAAAAAACCACTAATGGAAAAAGGGGAATGATGCACACTTGATGATGCTTTTACTTAACTGTTTGCAACCAACCCAACTTACTTTTTAATGTAACATGAATGTAAGATTTATGAAGAAACTCATATGTACAAAATGCATATATATTTTCTATTTCTATATTCAAATATTATGCATTTAATATAATATATATTTAAATACATATAAATACATAATTCTCACTAGGTCCTTAAACCATAAATCAATACTTCATATTGATTTAAAATACATGTTAAATAAATGCATGCACAGTAGGGCTATTGCAAACAGAATACATGGATATTTAAAGTATACATGGATATTTAATATTCATATTTTCTCTCCAATTTTAGTGTGTTACTTTTTTTGGCTTGAATTAAAATGATTGTTTTTCATTAAAAAGTCTAATATTAATTCAATTATACAAAAAAAAAAGCGAAATTAAGATATGAAATAATTAATTTTTAAAAAGCAGTTTCGATTTCTGGCCAGAATGTTCAGTTTGGTGCATCCCAAACACACACACACACACACACACATATATATATATATATATATATATATGTTCAGCAAGGTTTTATTTTATCTTAGACTCAACATGCAGTTGATAGTAATATTATTACTATTTAAAATAATATATTTTATTATTTATTCCCAGTGATGTCAAAGCTGAATCATTTTAATGTGCTGTTTTGCTGCTCAAAAACATTTATTATTATTATCAATGTTGAAAACAGTTGTGCTGCTTCACATTTTTGTTGAAACCTTGATACTTTTTTTTCAGGATTCTTTGATAACTAAAAAGTTCAAAAGAACAGCATTTATTTGAAATATATATATTTTTTCTGTAGTCTCACTTTAGATCAATATGATCTTACATCGAAAGCATTTTTTTTTTCATATCATTCTACATATTTCAGTAAATTTTAGTCACGCTATTTTGCTTCCAGCACCTTTTAAATAAGAGCTTCCGTATGTCTGGTGTAGCCCGACCCTGATGACCAGGGTTAGCACCGGTATGTGGCTCTGGTATTAGATTTCAGGTCAGGATACGTCTGTTTAAAAACCACACCAGTGTTTTAGTTCTCCCCTGGAGCAAGCCAAGCACATTGTGAATTTATTTGCCATTCAAAAAACGGGCCCATAAAACACCCTGGCTGTTATAGCTGCAGTGTTCGACCTTCTGTGTTTAGTTATGGACATTGTCATTTGTAATAGCTACATCTTTTTTTTTTTTTAAATAAACATAGTTTTTGATGGCTCTTAAGGATCTCCAGCACTCGTTTGCTCTTCCATCCGTTATACCCGTGATGGAGCGTCGTTCTCTGGGTACGACAGCTCAGCGCCGGCCCTCTGCCATTGTTTCCTAATGCCGCTATGCTGATTTTTTTCTGTCAGCGTATTACTTTAGTAATCCAATCCCGCCTCTCCCTTGTCTTCTCTTTGTTCTGCTCATTTTTCCTCCATCTCTTAGGGGTGGAGATTGAGCGCAGTAGGATGTTAATGAATATTAATGTAGCGGCCCTTTTGTCCCTGGGGAGAGTCTCTCTCTCTCTCTCTGCCTGTTTCTCTTTTGGTTTCTGCTGATGGAAGGGAAACTACGGCAGAAAATCAGTCGACGTTTCGCCGCTTGGATGGGGGGTGGCCGAGAGCCGCATGCAAATGAACCGCTCATCAATATTAATGCTCACCCTTTATTAGCTAGAGAGTGTGGAGAGGGAGACATTTTTTCACTTTAGCCTCTTTTATGAATTTAATTCACCTGTGCTCTGAATCTAGATATTGTCTTAATTAACAGTTTTACCAAAACTTAATGAGCTGCCTACCTAGTCAGCATGTTAAAGGGTTAGTTCACCCAAAAATGAAAATTATGTCATTAATGTCTCACCCTCATATCGTCCCAAGCCCATAAGACCTTCGGGACACAGTTTAAGATATTTTAGATTTAGTCCGAGAGCTTTCTGTCCCTCCATTGTAAATGTGTGTACGGTATACTGTCCTTGTCCAGAAAGGAAATAAAGACATCATCAAAGTAGTCCATGTGACATCAGTGGGTTAGTTAGAGTGTTTTGAAGCATCGAAAATACATTTTGGTCCAAAAATAACTAAAACTAGGACTTTATTCAGCATTGTATTGTGTTCCGGTTCTGTTGTGGATCCGCGTTCAGTGCCGCTGCTGACGTGTGTCTGGTGTGTGTGTGTGTGTGTGTGTGTGTGTATTCTGGTTCTGTTGTGGATCCGCGTTCAGTGCCGCTGCTGACGTGTGTCTGGTGTGTGTGTGTGTGTGTGTGTGTATTCCGGTTCTGTTGTGGATCCGCGTTCAGTGCCGCTGCTGACGTAAGACGCTGCTGACGTGTGTCTGGTGTGTGTGTCTGTGTGTATTCCGGTTCTGTTGTGGATCCGCGTTCAGTGCCGCCGCTGACGTAAGACGCTGCTGACGTGTGTCTGGTGTGTGTGTGTGTGTGTGTGTGTGTATTCTGGTTCTGTTGTGGATCCGCGTTCAGTGCCGCTGCTGACGTGTGTCTGGTGTGTGTGTGTGTGTGTGTGTATTCCGGTTCTGTTGTGGATCCGCGTTCAGTGCCGCTGCTGACGTGTGTCTGGTGTGTGTGTGTGTGTGTGTGTGTATTCCGGTTCTGTTGTGGATCCGCGTTCAGTGCCGCTGCTGACGTGTGTCTGGTGTGTGTGTGTGTGTGTGTGTGTATTCCGGTTCTGTTGTGGATCCGCGTTCAGTGCCGCTGCTGACGTAAGACGCTGCTGACGTGTGTCTGGTGTGTGTGTCTGTGTGTATTCCGGTTCTGTTGTGGATCCGCGTTCAGTGCCGCCGCTGACGTAAGACGCTGCTGACGTGTGTCTGGTGTGTGTGTGTGTGTGTGTGTGTGTATTCCGGTTCTGTTGTGGATCCGCGTTCAGTGCCGCTGCTGACGTAAGACGCTGCTGACGTGTGTCTGGTGTGTGTGTGTGTGTGTATTCCGGTTCTGTTGTGGATCCGCGTTCAGTGCCGCTGCTGACGTGTGTCTGGTGTATGTGTGTGTGTGTATTCCGGTTCTGTTGTGGATCCGCGTTCAGTGCCGCTGCTGACGTAAGACGCTGCTGACGTGTGTCTGGTGTGTGTGTGTGTGTGTATTCCGGTTCTGTTGTGGATCCGCGTTCAGTGCCGCCGCTGACGTAAGACGCTGCTGACGTGTGTCTGGTGTGTGTGTGTGTGTGTGTGTGTCTGGTGCGCCCGAGCTTCGTTTACAGTCTGAGGGAGACGCACGCTGGAAACAAAACAATCTTCGCAAACATGTCTAAGGATTTCCACACAGAGGAAGACTTGCATTTTTTTGCCCAGCCATATTTATTTGAACATGAATACACCGACACACCAGACACACGTCAGCGGCGGCACTGCGGACTCGTGAACGCGGATCCACAACAGAACTGGAAGGTTATATAATTATAATAACTATAAAAGTCTTTAATAACTTTTCTGGGCCGGCAAGTTTCAATCCCTTAGAAGCCTATGGAGGAGTGATCCAGCTCTCAGATTTAATCAAAAATATCTTAATTTGTGTTCTGAAGATGAACGAAAGTCTTACGGGGTTGAACAACATGAGGGCGAGTAATTACTGACAGAATAATAATTTTTGGGTGAACTATCCCTTTAAGAAGACAGATATGTAGGCAGCTCACTAGGTTTATGAATAGGCTGATTATTGAATGGCAAGTGTGGATGGTCAGTG
The DNA here is from genome assembly GCA_029959095.1 of Rhinichthys osculus. NCBI lineage: Eukaryota > Metazoa > Chordata > Actinopteri > Cypriniformes > Leuciscidae > Rhinichthys > Rhinichthys osculus. The sequence goes on along the minus strand of JARWKJ010000008.1, from coordinate 4,174,767 downwards.
ATTTCTGTTGTGAGATCTCCAGGTGTTTGTCCGCTATCTGATAAAGTGTGTATATACTGTGACGGAGCTCTGGCAGTGTGTGAATTGAAATAAATGATAAGATCTGAGGGCCTCAAGTGTTTTTACAGGTGTGTGACTATTAGCACCCTTTTAAACTAAAACCTTAAAGGGATAGTTCACCCTAAAATGAAAATGAAGTCATCATTTACTCACCCTGGTCTTCTATGTAATATATATATACACTAGGGCTGTCAAATGATTAATCGTGATTAATCACATCCAAAATAAAAGTTTTTTTTTACATAATATATGTGGGTGCACTGTGTATAATTATTTTGTATATATATAAATACACACACATGCATGTATATTCAAGAAAAAAATATTATTTATATATAAAATATTTATATTTATATATAATATAAATTATTACAGTATATACATGAAAATATTTCTTAAATATATACAAGCATGTGTGTATTTATATTTATAAAATAATTATACACAGTGCACCCACATATATTATGTAAAAAAAACTTTTATTTTGGATGTGATTAATCACGATTAATCATTTGACAGCCCTAGTGTATATATATATATATATATATATATGTATCGTGCCTATAGTCATGTGTGAGCCTTCGGGTTACAGTGTTGCAGTGGTTCAGCTCATATAATAGGAGATATGCGGTCCGCCGAGGACATAATTTCTCCTCTGAAATTCATGTAACATCTGGTGTTCCTCAGGGCTCAGTTCTCGGCCCTCTATTATTTTCTCTTTATATGCTTCCTTTGGGATCTATTTCAAACAGGTATGGAGTGTCCTTTCACCTTTTTGCGGACGACACCCAAATGTATCTGCCTTTAAAGCGTGAGAATAAGCATGCCTTGCCTTAAAGCCTATTTTAGACTGTTTGGGTGAGTTAAAAGTTTGGCTTAAGAGTAATTTTTTCAGTCTAAATGAGAGTAAGTCTGAAATTGTGCTTTTTGACTCGAATGAACGCAGTGTTCATGACTTTGATATTGATTCCTCGTTAACGTACACTACCACATGTGTTAGGAATCAGCAAAAACAGCCTTAAATTTGTTAAGCAGATAAAGTGCTGTGGTTACATTTTGTTTTTATCATCTTCGTATTTTAACTAAGGTTAAGCCATTCTTGTCTTTTAAAGGAGTTTGAAACCGTTATGCATGCCTTTCTAACATCTTGGTTGGATTATTGCATTGCATCTCACTGTACGTCGGTGTTCCCTAGTCATCCATCTCACGTTTACAATTAGTTACAATTAGGCCCGACTTCTCAAGGGGAAGCGTAAGTGTGAGCATATTACACCGATTTTGATTTCACTTCATTGGCTTCCAGTTGAATATAGAATTGATTTTAAAATTGTATTATTTGTATTTAATTTAAATCAGGCACCACAATACCTCTCTGACTTATTGCACCCGTACACACAGTCGAGATCACTTAGATCAGGTGATTCTGAATGACTTTATGTTCCCAGGAGTAAACTCAAAAATAGAGCTTTTTCAGTTGTTGGACCTAAATTATGGATCAGTCTCCCGGCTTACATTAGAACTGCCCCAAATGTATCAATTTTTAAATCTTTTCGTAAAACATTATTTTTTTTTTTTGCCGTTTAATTTTCCTTTATTCCCTGCTTCTATGAGTTTATCTTACCCATTTTTATAGCTGGTGATTATTGTTTTACTGTCTGTATTTGATCATTGCTGTGTTCTTTTTTGAATATTAATAATATTTACACAGTGTGCGTGCGTGCGTGCGTGTGTGCGTGCGTGTGTGTGTGTGTGTGTGTGTGTGTGTGTGTGTGTGTGTGTGTGTGTGTGTGTGTGTGTGTGTGTGTGTGTGTGAAAAACCACATATTAGCTGAATGTTGAATATTCACCTTTAAGAGTAAATCCAGATATCTGACAGCTGCTGTAATGTCTGCAGAGACATTAAACTAATCACAAGTTTGGCCTAGAATTGAACATTATTACGTACACTTTTGAGAGAAGTGTGTGTGTATATATATATATATATATATATACTTTTTTTTTTTTTTTTTTGCATGCCATATGACCAGTACCCGACATCAGACAACCAATAAATTATGAATTATTTACTGCCATTGTGTGAATAATGAATAATATGTCTGTTTATGAGTATTTTAAAATATAATTTAATTACAAGTACTTCAATTTTTGGATTAATCTGATTATGTAATCCAAATTACATCTAAGTTACTACCCACCACGGATGATCAGTGACCAGATAACCAATAAAATGTCAAAAGTTTCACAGTTTTTGTCTCTTTTTTTCTCTCTGTCACACTCCCAACAGCAACAAGAGCAGGACCCCACTAACCTGTACATCTCTAACCTGCCGCTGACCATGGATGAGCAGGAGCTAGAGGCCATGCTGAAGTCTTTCGGACAGGTCGTCTCCACACGCATCCTACGGGATAGCAACGGGGCCAGCCGAGGGGTCGGATTTGCCAGGTGAGGGTCTCATATCTGAACCCAAATCCCATATCAACTCCCATTGTCACGCTATCATTCTTTGTGAATTCCCCAATCATGGTTCAAGACTGTAGCGTCGATCAGGGCATGGGATTCAGACGTCCTGGAAAGCCCCTGGCTTTCTGCCCACCACAACACAAACACTTCAGACCCTCCCATGATTCTTAGTGCCAGTCAGTTGCTTTCAAATATATCTGTGTATCTGACATATCAGCAAGGCAAAGCCAGAAAACTGAACTCTCTGAACTCCGCTTGGTAAATTCATGATACAGTGCAAGTAAAAACTTGTAAAAAAAAAGTGTTATTCACTTGAGTGAAAAAGAAATCTGAACTGGTTGATTTAATCAGAGAAGCAAGTTTTAAAATAACAACGATATAAATAATGACAATGGTTTTTAATGATAACACAAAACTTGTGTCATGTTGGTTTTCATAGCTCCACATATCCAAATGTTTATGAAAATCTCAATTTCTACCCGCTTTTGATGATATTCAGTACAATCTCTATATTTGTTTTGAAATTGATGTGTATTTTTTTTGTAGTTAAAATAATCTAGGCATTCAGAAAGAATGATATTTAACCATTTTAATTTCAAATATAACAAAATATAAAAATAAACAGCAATATTTAGGTACATATATTTTTAACTGCATTTTTTTAAATGCTTTTTATACATAACAATGCCGTGCAGAGAGTTATTTTAGTATCATTGAGAAATACTATTATAGTTTTTATTAATATTTTGAAAAATATTTTTAGTTAAAGTTTTAGTCATTTTGTTGTGTTTTCGGGTGTTTTTAAAAAATATGTCTGTATAGTTTTTATGAATGTTTTTATTAAAGTTTTAGTTATTTTAGCACATCGAGTTAAACTAAATTAAAATGAGAAATATTGCCTTGGAAGCTAGCTGAAATAAAATAAGTTTAAGTTTTTCACATTTTATTTTATTTCAGTTAACGTTTATTTTATTTTAAGTAACAAATTTTTTATATATATATATTTTTTTAGTTTAAGTTTTAGTCACCATAACAACTGGTTCTTTGAACATTTTTTGAGTGATGGCATGCATGAATCATTGAATCATTTAAATTGATTCACTAAAATAATAAGTTTGAAGTCTTACCAAATCTAAACCTAAATTAAGTTTAAATGAGAGATGCTGTTAAAACCTCTTTGTCTGAACAAGAAAAGGAAGGATTGTGAAACTAGTCTAATGACCAGCCGTGTTTTAAAAGTAGTGTGATATTTAAAATGTAGCTTTATTCGCTATGCTTCATATGACTTTAACATGTTTCTCAACATTCGACAGCTGGTGCAGATGATGGGAATGATGTTTGATACTCAAATGTGCAAACCTATAAACCGATAATATGTTTCTCTAGGATGGAGTCAACAGAGAAATGTGAAGCTGTCATCTCTCACTTCAATGGAAAATTTCTGAAAACACCAGCTGGAGTTATGGGTAAGTGTGTGTCTGTGCGTACGTCACGTTTACTTTAATGGAATAGTTCACGAAAAAATTAAAATACTATCATTGTTTGCTCACCCTCATACTGTTTCTTCCACAAAAGCCTCTCTAAAATGACAGATTATCATTTTTGGGTGAACTCCTCCTGTAATGTGTGTTTTATCTCTATTTGTTTGTGGATAAAAGCACAGCGCGGCTCTGTTCGAGCACATTCATTCATTCTCTGGTAATGATTCTCCTCGGATGGGGTCTAAATGGAAACAGGCTTTCGGGCATGTGGCGCAACCATTCAGCCATACCAAACGGCTTTCGCACGAATGTAGATTCAGACTTGCTGCACGAAACACTGAAAATCTACAAAGCTGGGTGGAGCTAATGTTCATAATGCTGCAGTGAGAGCTTATATGATTCGTGGAGGTTCGTTTGGGGCTCAAGTGAAAGCAATGTGTGCTAATTTTCTTTGAGTGGAATCTCGGCCTTGCGTGGCCTCTCTAAGCATTTTAATTGGATTATTAGACTGAAATAGTCTCCACTGACCATGTCAGAAAGGAAGGAAGGGGATTATACGAAGACAGCTTCCACATTAGATGCCTGTTCTCCGAGCATTGTGGGAAAGTCATTGTGGATGGAGCCAGGAAGCCTCAGAGGCTTTAAGACGGAAATCGGCGGTGTGTAACTGGTAGAGATTTTGCTGTGCCATTTATGCATTAGAGATTTTGCTATGCACTTTATGCATTACATCTGCAACTATGAATCATAGATGCTGAAAATGTATATAGTGGGTTATGTCAAGACGAGGATGTTGTTTATTAGGCACAAAGTTTGGTTTTTCAACTCTGATTTTTACTTCCATGATCATGAAACATGATATTCAAGAAGAAAAAATACTTGATTGTATGTCCGGATTTAAGGATGCACAAATAGTGAAATTCTGTCTCATCTGATGCAGTAATTATTTTCTTCCTATGGCTGGTCAACAGTTGTAAGCCACTGAAAAATGTAAATATATGAATAAATGTAAATATAAGTTAATGTAAAACGTAACCTTGATTTGTTTAAAAAATGACTAACTAAAGCGTTTTTCCTTTAAGGGTGCATGTGATGTTTTAATCAAATAACATGAAATGCATTTTTAAAGGGAAAGAACTCTTTAAAATGGTTTTATCTTTTTCCATAAACTACTGTTATACATTTAAAGGTGCTATATGTAACTTTTCTTCTAAAATTAATCCTTTTTTTATTGCCTGCGTGTGAAGGGGTTGTAATCACACATTACAATGATCCACTTGTCGGGTTCTGCTATTACCTCTGAAGGCCAGTATTCCTATTTCTATGTGAAGTCTCCGGGTCGGATTTACCGCGAAATCCATCGGATGTGACTTGCACGCGCGCTCCCGAGCCTCTCTCCTTTCTATATGCAGTCAATGCGACGGCACTGCAGCTGACGACATGAGTCTGATAACACCAAACAACGACCTGCCTCCAGCACAACACACACTCCAACACAAACTCCACATAAATATAAAAAACAAAACAAAAATGTATCTGCTGAAGCTCGTCAGGCCAAACATGAATCGGATCGACTCAGGACGAAAACACGGATCAACATCGGCAAAGCGTTTGAATTATGGAGAGACCTCCGCTATTTTTATTGTGATAAATTACAAGTTTCAGATATGCTGAAATAAATAATGGTAAACTGTAATGAAATAGCAAGGTAAACTATAACATACATGAGACATGAAATTAATACAAAAGACTGTTCCAGGATAACAAAAAGTAGGAGCTTTAGGATGTAACTTTTATTTTATGTACTAGATCTACTGTCTAACGTCACTCATCCCACTACTATCATATTGTTTATAATACACATTTCCAGACACGTTCAGTACAGTAATGTTACTTCCTACGATCTTACTATTACACTGAAATTGTTCAGTCTAGTTCACTAACCGTTTTCGTTATCATATTATACATTCACCTATGTTGACATTGCTGATTGTGAAAGATACAGGAATAGTTAGTGAAATGCCTTATGCTAGATAACACCACATGCCGGCTAAATGCAGTCAATGTAACGTTATCATGGTACGAGCATGGAGCATTAGTTCACATCAAGCTGATAAAAGTAGCCTATTATTGTAACGTTGCAGTGGGAGTTTACATGAGTTTCCAGCATGTTGTGTGATGCTTTCTCCGGTGTGTTGAAAGTCTCAGTGTGGCCGGTACCATGAGTGCTCGCTCTTGTGTTCGAGCACGAGCGCTCTTGTAAAAATTGGTTGCAATCTGAAACATCACCGATAGAGGCCGCTAAAAAATACATATAGCACCTTTAAATTTATGCATTTCGCAGACGTTTTTATCCAAAGCAACTTGCATTGCATTGAAGGTATGCATTTTTATCAGTTTATGCATTCCCTGGCAATCTATCATTTCCATAATCTAAGTTATCGCTTTAATTTAAGCGCTACATGATGAATCAAAAGGTTGAAACTAATTTAATCTACAAAAAAATGTATGTGTAACAAATTAGCTCTATGAAATATTAATAATCAATAATAACTTGTTATGATTAATTATGAATATTTGGGTCAGTTAATTATGATATCTTGTCCTGCTGTATTTTCACTCCCTGTTTAATGTACTTAACGTAAAGCTGTCCTACTGTGCTATAACAAAATGTGTAACGCTTGAGCCATGTCTGCTGTCACACTATGATGGTTTTGGTCGTGTTCGGAGTGTTATGAGTGAGCAGTGAGCTTCACGCTGAGAGTTCATGCACCTCCTCCGTGTCTCCGCAGCGCCGTCAGAACCCTTGCTGTGCAAGTTTGCGGACGGAGGCCAGAAGAAGCGTCAGAGTCAAAATAAATATGTGCAGAACGGACGAGGCTGGGCCAGAGACGGGGACAGCAGACTCGTGAGTACTGCTCTTCTGCTCTCGCTGTCCGATCGCGTTTACAGCCGTGGATCACCTGCCACCGCTTGTTAGCAAACACACGGACAGCAGAGAGGTTACACAACGCTGCTCATGTGGGTGTGTGTGTGTTTACACAAGCTACTCTAATACAGCCATATATTACGTGAACCACACAAGTGATACTGAGAGTGTGTGTGTGTGTGTGTGTGTGTATCTGTCTCTCTGTGTGTCTCAGTGTTTGTGTGTGTGTGTGTGTGTGTGTGTGTCTCTGTGTGTGTTTACGTGTGTGTATCTGTGTGTGTTATCTCTGTGTCTCTCTCTGTGTGTGTGTGTGTGTGTGTGTGTGTGTGTGTGTGTCTCTGTGTGTGTGTGTGTGTATCTGTCTCTCTGTGTGTCTCTGTGTTTGTTTGTGTGTGTGTGTCTCTGTGTGTGTGTGTGTGTGTGTGTGTGTGTGTGTGTGTGTGTGTGTGTGTGTGTGTGTGTGTATATCTGTCTCTGTGTGTGTGTGTCTCTGTGTGTGTGTGTGTGTGTGTGTGTGTGTGTGTGTGTGTGTCTCTGTGTGTGTGTGTGTTTGTGTGTGTGTGTGTGTGTCTCTGTGTGTGTGTGTGTTTGTGTGTGTGTGTGTGTGTATATCTGTCTCTCTGTGTGTGTGTCTCTGTGTGTGTGTGTGTGTGTGTGTATCTGTCTCTCTCTCTCTCTGTGTGTGTGTGTGTGTGTGTGTGTGTGTGTGTGTAAACAGTTGAGTCACTTGATGGGGACAGGGAGCTGCCTTGTAATACATCATCCTAACTGAAATCTACCCTCATAAGTGACCTAACCCTAACCCACAGCGTATGTGGATATTGGTTAAAAGTACATTTTATAAAAATTGTTTAAAATATATATTATTATATTATAAATACACTTCAGGATTTTATTAATCATATTTAGGTTTTTTTTTTTTTTTTTTTTTTAAATCAGTACTCTTTGGGATTGAATTAATCATATTTATAATCAAAATCTTTCTTTGTATTTATCAATATTTTACAATATTCCTCATCCAAACAGATTTTTTTTCTCCACTTTTTATGTTATTTTATCATTTTTTTATGTCTTGTTTTATTTTGATCAGTTATCTTCAGGATTTAATTAATCGTATTTGTAATCAACATTTAACTTTCTTTATATGCTATTATAAAGAAATTTTATTTTCTCGCAATGCATTCTTTGATTTGAATTCATAATTATTTTACAACAGTGTTCATCTAAATAGAATTAACTAGTCTATTTATAAAAACTTTTTCGTTCGTTTGTTTCTTCACACTAGTTTTAGTATAATAATCTATTTTATTTTATGTATTTCATTTCATTTAGTATTTTATGTATTTCAAAAAAGGGGACCTCTCTTCCCCTTTTTTTATTATTATAATTTTTTTAACAGATCTCTTCAGGATATAACTAATTGTACTCATATAATCGGCATTTCTTTTGCTTTATAATCCATCTTACCGTGATTTTGTCACAGTGCATTCTGGGATTGCCTTATTTGAAATATTTGGTCAAACGAAGCGCCTTTGCAGACTTCTAACACATATGATGCCTTAAAATGCTGTATGTGTAGTCAGCTCACTCGGTCACGGAGCGGAGCGAGACACGTTCCTGCAGTCAGTGTTCACTGTGACATCACATCACAAATGTCCTTAATTGAGTCGATGCTGTGGTTTCTCTAATAAAAATTACTTTGAACATTTTCTTTTTTTTCTGCTTATCATGTGCAAGCCACGCACAGAGAAGGTCGTGGACAGCATGTAATTACAGCAGAATGGGTTTGCTGTCACGCCAGATAATTTCATTAAACCAATTTTATGGGTTTACATTACATTTAATCATTTAGCAGGCGCTTTGTCCAAAGCGACTTACAAATAAGGAGAACAATAGAAGCAGTTGAACCAGTTCTATATATATATATATATATAAATATATAGAATTTTGGGTGTAATCACACACACACACACACACACACACACACTCAACTAACCTCTGACCTCTTACACCAGACACACACACTCAACTAACCTCTGACCTCTCACAGCGCGCACACACACACACACACACACACACACTCAAATAACCTCTGACCTCTCACACCACACACACACTCAAATAACCTCTGAGCTCTCACACCACACACACACACACACACCCACACACACACTCAACTAACCTCTGACCTCTCACAGCGCACACCCCCACACACACACACACTCAAATAACCTCTGAGCTCTCACACCACACACACACACACCCACACACACACTCAACTAACCTCTGACCTCTCACAGCGCACACACACACACACACTCAAATAACCTCTGACCTCTCACACCACACACACACTCAAATAACCTCTGACCTCTCACACCACACACACACACACCCACACACACACTCAACTAACCGCTGACCTCTCACACCACACACACACACACACACACACACACAGACACACTCAAATAACCTCTGACCTCTCACACCACACACACCCACACACACACACACTCAACTAACCTCTGACCTCTAACACCACACACACACACACACTCAACTAACCTCTGACCTCTCACAGCGCACACACACACACACACACTCAACTAACCTCTGACCTCTCACCACACACACACACAGACACATACACACACACACACTCACACTCAACTAACCTCTGACCTCTCACACCACACACACCCACACACACACACACTCAACTAACCTCTGACCTCTCACACCACACACACACACTCAACTAACCTCTGACCTCTCACAGCACACACACACACACACACACACACACACACACTCAACTAACCTCTGACCTCTCACACCACACACACACACACACACACACACACTCACACTCAACTAACCTCTGACCTCTCACACCACACACACCCACACACACACACTCAACTAACCTCTGACCTCTCACACCACACACACACACTCAACTAACCTCTGACCTCTCACAGCACACACACACACACACACACACACACACACACACTCAACTAACCTCTGACCTCTCACAGCACACACACACACACACACACACACACACACACACACACACACACACACACACACTCAACTAACCTCTGACCTCTCACCACACACACACACACAGACACACTCAACTAACCTCTGACCTCTCACACCACACACACACTCAAATAACCTCTGACCTCTCACAGCACACACACACACACACACACACTCAACTAACCTCTGACCTCTCACACCACACACACACACACACACACTCAACTAACCTCTGACCTCTCACACCACACACACACACACACACACACTCAACTAACATCTGACCTCTCACACCACACACACACACTCAACTAACCTCTGACCTCTCACAGCACACACACACACACACACACACACACACTCAACTAACCTCTGACCTCTCACACCACACACACACACACAGACACACTCAACTAACCTCTGACCTCTCGCACCACACACACACACTCAAATAACCTCTGACCTCTCACACCACACACACACACACTCAACTAACCTCTGACCTCTCACACCACACACACACACTCAACTAACCTCTGACCTCTCACACCACACACACACACACACACACACTCAACTAACCTCTGACCTCTCACACCAGACTAGGGATGAGTCGCGATCTTCGAATAGTCGAACTGCGTTCGAAATTCGATCTTTAAATTGCTTATTTGAATATCGTTACATTTTCGCGCAATTCCAATGTGACATAATTGACGGCGCGCCATACTGTCACAGATCGCGCAGCAGGGTATTTTCCTGTCAGGGACACAAGGTGTCACTAACATGAATGAAACCCCCTCCTGCGCGATCTAGGATACCAGTGTTTTATACATAGTGTAAACAAACAACAGAAGAAGAGCATTGTCGTGACCGTTAACTCTGCGCACAGCAGAGGTGGATATACTAACCTTTACTGTCTATGGTAGTAAGTAACCGTCTATTGGTAGTAACAAAGTAGGCTACATTTACTTCACTACGTTGGGCGACGTTCCTCTCGTTACTTTATTTTAATGCAATACATGTTGTTAAATGTGTAGTTTATTCCAAGCGCGCTGTGTCTTTTTTATGGGCATGAGCGATGCTCCATTCACAAATGAATCACAAATGAGTCGATTCTGTTCAAAGACTTCATCAAACAAGTTGGCAGATCTGTCTAAATCGGTTCGCGAATCAGTTTGAATGATCTGTTCAGTTCCTCGCGCACTGAATCGTCTGAAGCGCTTTAATTCACACTCGACACGGAGTCGTAACAACAAGAAGATTTAAGAACATCAAGAGCGTTGGATGAAGTTGCCGTGGACCTACAGTTTAGTCTAGTGAAAGCAAATCTGCAGATGCTTCATATTTTTGCCAGCGATGAAGATCTAGTTGAACATCTTCGTATGATGTCTGTGAATGAATGATTCCACAGGACGATACATTCTAGTTCATTTCATTCAGGTAATACATTTTACAACCAAACAGATTATTACTCGACCTTAGCACTACAAGTATGATGACATTATCCGTTTTTTGGACATTTACATTCATTTATAGGCTACATTAAATAAGCTACCATTGTCCACAGTTTATGAAATGAACACCCGCCATCCCGCGGTAATGTGTGTGTGTATTGCGCAGTGGCATCACACGAATAGTTTTGATTGAAACTAATTTGTTTAAAAAGTAGGCTTTTGCAGTAACAAGGCAGGTTTGCATTAAATCATTATGACATTATTTTTTTTATCTAATGAGCATCTGGTTTGGCGATGCAAAAACGGACTGTCGTGCTTGTTTTTTTCTTCTATGTTAACTACGGTATGTTAAAAAAACCACGAAAACATGTTAATTGTTCGAATAATAAACAGTTTGTTTGATGACAAATCGCTAAAGATGAAATTGGCCTCCCTTTCTGTCATTGTGAGTGTGCGTTTTTTTTTCGATTTTTTTTTTCTCCCGATTTTCGAACGATAATCGACTTTTGCTCCTCGATTTTCGAATGTCATTTTTGGCAGAAATTCACATCCCTACACCAGACACACGTCAAAGCAGCCGGAGCAACTTTTCTCTATTTACGGATATGATGAGACACGCAGGCGAGTGACGTGCGCAATTTTGTGTGAAAACCATCCCACCCGCTCTAAAATATAAACACTTATAATAGACTTGCCATAGTGAAGACAAAAACACGTTTTGGAAGAAGAATTGATTTTGTTTTAAAAAAAAAAGCTTACAAAGTACACCTTTAAGTAACAAAATATAAGTGTCTGTACAGTATCTGTGCTTAACACTTCTCTTCATCAACTTTGCTCAGTGTATTTTAGTGGATGATTCACAAGCACAAAGTGGCACAACACTTTTGTTTTCCTCTTTTAACACTTCAAAAACAGCTTTGAACTGAATAGTGTAATAATTGTTTTATTTCTCTCTCTCTCTCTCTCTCTCTCTCTCTCTCTCTCTCTCTCTCTCTCTCTCTCTCTCTCTCTCTCTCTCTCTCTCTCTCTCTCTCTCTCTCTCTCTCTCTCTCTCTCTCTCTCTCTCTCTCTCTCTCTCATAGGCTGGCATGACCCTCACGTACGACCCCACCACAGCTGCTATGCAAAATGGGTACGAGACAATAAGAGTTCAGAAAGAACCAGTGTTACTGTAGTATTTGTAGAGTATTATACAACTCCTGAAAGAAATTATGGAATCACACACTCAGATTATAGCAAATAAACAACATAAACATGACACAAAAAAAGGTTTTGTTAAAATCCACTTACATTTTTTTTAATCATTTTTGTATTATTAATTTGATTAATTCCATACTTTTTTCCTCTACTTGCTCTGGGAAAAGACATGGCATTAATAAAAAAAAAAGTGGATTTGTGTGAGGTATGTTTCATGAAGCCAGAATGTTAAGTTATTGAACAAAACCTTTTTGTGTCATATATGTGATTTGTTAGTTTACTATAAAGTAACAAATCTGAGTGAATATCCTCTAAGTTTGGTGATTCAATATTTTTTTACCAGGGATTGTATTATGTATGAATATTTTTTTAATTAGCTTGTATTTTTATATTTTCAGCTTTCATTTTAATTCTAGTTTATTAGTTTTTGATTCTATTTAGCTTTCATTCTGTTTTAGTAATTTTAGTACTTTAACGTAAACTTATATTTCAGTTAATTGCAACAAATTTTATTTAAGGTTTTCAGGTTTAATCTTAATTCCATTATTTAAAATCCGCTTTATTTCATACTTATTTATGCTTTTTATAAGTTTTGGTATCAGTTAGCAATAACAACACTATTATTAATATTATTTTTATTTTTATTTTTTATTTTTCATAGAGTTGCCATGGCACAATTTCAACAACAAAAAAAGATGCAAAAATATAAATACATTTTTCATCTAATATTTATATATATATATATTTTTTTTTTCAGCCTTATTTCAATAAATGAGTTATTTTCAATGAATACATTTTTGTTTTAGTTAACAATACCCACACTAAAGAGAGCATGCACATTTGTGTTCATACTACAAATGCTTGAACGTTTTTAGTTGAGTAAAATAGTCAAGTACTATATATTTATACATATTAATACTTGAACGAATTATATTTACAAATATTTATATAACAGAAGGTATCTTAGAAGGCAGCATACTCATACTCAATGCTATCATACTATATTCACAATATTGCACAGCCTCACATACATACAGGTGAAACTCAAAAATTAGAATATCGTGCAAAGGTTCATGTATTTCAGTAATTCAAATTAAAAGGTGAAACTAATATATTTAGTATATATTACTATATACATATGCATGATTATACTTTTCAGAGGGCCGACATTTGTGTATTTAAAATCTTTTTTTTTATTGATTGCATGTAATATTCTAATTTTCTGAGATTTTGAATTTAGGTTTTTTAAAAGCCATAATCATCAAAATTAAAACATTTGCACGATATTCAAATTTTTCTAGTTTCACCTGTAATTGCCTAAATATGCCCTTTTCATCTCTCTACAGATTCTATCCGACTGCCTACAGTATTACAAACAGAATGATCACACAGACGCCCATGTCTCCATACATCTCCCCTATGTCCACATACCAGGTAACACACAATATCCAGGTCAGATCAAACAGACCGATCGAGGTCTCAGAGAAGTGGATGTGTCAGAACTGTCTTAAAGGATTAGTTCACTTTTTAAAAAACTTTTGCTGATAATTTACTCACCCCCATGTCATCCAAGATGTCCATGTCTTTCTTTCTTCAGTCGAAAAGAAATTAAGGTTTTTGATGAAAACATTCCAGGATTTTTCTCCATATAATGGACTTCAATGGGGTCCAACCGGTTCAAGGTCCAAATGACAGTTTCAGTGAAGCTTTAAAGGGCTTTAAACGATACCAGACGATGAATAAGGGTCTTATCTAGTGAAACGAATAGTTTCTGTTCTGTTCTCACTGTTCTGTGAGACCTTTTCAACGTAATTGCGTATTACGTGACATCACGAACAGAGCAAGGCGAGCATTTGTGCTTATAAAACTTAAACTTTTGATTTTTTTTTTTTTTTTATGACCGATCGTTTCGCTAGATAAGACCCTTATTCATCGTCTGGTGTCGTTTAAAGCCCTTTGAAGCTGAACTGAAACTGTCATTTGGACCTTGAACCGTTTGGACCCCATTGAAGTCCATTGTATGGAGAAAAATCCTGGAATGTTTTCATCAAAAACCTTAATTTCTTTTCGACTGAAGAAAGAAAGACATGGACATCTTGGATGACATGGGGGTGAGTAAATTATCAGCAAAAGTTTTTTTTAAAGTGAACTAATCCTTTAAGGGACTGTATTTGTATCGTTCAGGTCCAGAATCCATCCTGGGTCACCCATCAGCCGTACATCATGCAGCATCCGGTGAGTCTGATCACTGCCTGTCTCTCATGAGCCGTCTCATGCTGGTCCTCAACAGTGTGTGTGTGTGTGTGTGTGTGTGTGTGTTTGTGTGGATGTGTGGGGGAGATCTACACTTGAACTGCTCATATGGCGCTTTTCCACTGCTGGTACGGCTCGGTACGGTTCGACTCGGCGCGGAACGGTTCGGCTCGCTTCGCTTTTCCACTGCGTGGTACGACTCGACTCGGTACGGCACGGTTCGGTTCGCTTTAGCTCGGTTGCTTTTCCACCGCAGTTAGTACCTCTTCAAAGTGGGTGGGACTGATCGTTATTTTGTCCCTACACTGTTGTAGGTCCGGTGATAGCCGTGTGCGGCTAAGAGCTGAGCTACTTCTTGGAACACTTTTTCATTCCGTTTTGCCCCATCTAGCTCTCGCTGGATCCGCTCCTCGGCAACCAACGAGAGGAACGTCTGCACCTCGTCCACTGACCACGATTCAGCCATTTCTTTTTAAAGTTTAAAAAACAGATGCTACCGCGTTGGCTGTTGTCTACTGGTTATTTAAATCTAGCGGGTTTAGTGTCCAATGACGCTGGTAGTGACGATTCTGTCTGACCAATCAGTGATCTGCAGTGTTTTTACGTCACATTTTAGTACCGGTACGGTACGCTTGGAACCTCAACAGACCAGGTACCATTTAAAGCGAGCCGAAGCGAGCCGTACCGTACCGGACCATGCAGTGGAAAAGCACCACAAGTGAGCCGTACCGTACCGAACCGTACCGTACTATGCAGTGGAAAAGCGCCAAAGCGTGCCGTACCGAACCGAACCGTACCGTACTATGCAGTGGAAAAGCGCCAATAGACTGAGAGTGTGGGCGACGTCGACAGAGAGTCTAAACAGACTTACTAAAGCAGCAAACCACATTAATTCATTGATTATCAAAATGAACAAACTTATGCCAAATAATATAGTTAATAAGTCTAACCGTTGGCTGGCACATCAATATTGGACAGAATTAAGAGTCTAAAGCTTCCATTTATAAAAATAATAATAATAATAATAAAATCTGCACGCCGGTACTATAAATATAGTAGCCTATTTTATTATTTTAAGGTTAAGGTTAGTTAATGCATTAACTGACAATGAGCAATACATTCGTTACAGTATTTGTTCATCTTTGTTAACATTAATTAATATAAATACATCAGGTTCTTTAACTAGTGTTAACAGATACAACTTTTGATTTGAATCAGATATTAGTAAATGTTACATAACAGATTAATAAATGCTTTTGAAATATTTTTCATTGTTAGTTCTTATTACCTAATGTAGTTAACTATGGAACCTTATTGTAGTTACATTAAATTTTATTATTATATATTTAATTTCTATTTATTTTTATTTTTATTTGAATATTTTACTTTTTATTAGATTTTTATTTCTTTTGTTTTAGTTTATTTACAATAAAATAAAATATTTGTTTTGTTTTTGTTGATAAAAATACTATTTATATGTCAAAGCTCTGCTGGAGATTTGTCTTTAAACTGTATGTTGTCATATGAACAACCAGTAATTAAACAATTAGTAATTAAACAGATATAAGTTTTCATAACGCATTATCATCATTACTTTGAAAAATAACACAGTTGGACATCATAAGTCATCAGACAGTCACGAATATGTCAGTCTTACTGTAAATAACGTACAAAAACAGACCCAGTCATTTTTGTCAATTATTTCCATTCCGTCATTTGAGAAGCTGCTTTTAGGAGCAACTTTGCCTCGAACAACATAAAAGTTCACATTTGGTCCCTGATGCGTGACGTGTGCTTCCTACTCTTGAAGAGCAGCAGCCGCCACGGATGTGCAGGAAACACTGGTGTGAGTGTGTGTGTGTGTGTGTTTGCATAAGTGCACTAACACTAGATCACACCCAGATGCTGTAGTACAGTGTCGTTGAATTCCACGCCAGCATAAAGAACCTGAGGTGTGTGTGTGTGTGTGATCAGTGATGATCAGATTGCAGGTAATAAGTGAAGCTCAGCTGCCTGAATGACACATCAAACAGGAAGAGACTCAATGTGTGTTTTTTTTTCTATTTGAGTGGGTGTGTATAATGTATGGAGGTAATGTGTGGTATAATGGGCTTATGAGTCAGTGCGTATAGAGCTGAGTGCCGTGGATCATAAATGCGGAAACTGTGGCATTTAAAGGCCAGTAATGGCACTGATGGCTCACAGCTCTTAAATATACGGAAGATTTTCAGAGTCTGACTCACAGCGTAAGAAAGCAGGACTCGTCACACACACACATCCCAGACAGACCCCGGGCGCACACCAATACACTTCACAGATGCCACACACAATGTATCTCATTTACTTCATATTAAACATCACAAACCTTCATCTATCATACATTTCAAAGAAAACTATGGTATTACCAGGATCTGTTTGGTGCTTGTTTTTTAGTGAACGTTATTTTTTATTAAAAGCACAGCACTGAAAATTAGCAAAAAACAGGAATTTTGGGAAGCAGTCCCAAAATAAGTATTTACTTATATAAATAAATACTTATTTATATAAGTAAATACAATTTAACTTAAGTAAAAAAAATATTTTTTTAATTAATTAAAAGTATTAATTTTACTTACATTTACTTAATTTACTTAAATTAATTTTGGTCAATAAATTAATTGTTACAAAAAATAAAATACAAAATGTAATTCCCTTACAAAACAAAATGCCCTCAAAGAAAAAAAAATTGGAAATAAGCAACTTACGTATTTGGGTAAATACCCAAATTAATTTAATAATTTAAATTGGTCAAACATTAATTTTATTGGTCAATAAATTAATTTGGGTATTTACCCAAATACGTAAGTTGCTTATTTCCAACTTTTTTTTTTCTTTGAGGGCATTTTGTTCTGTAAAGGAGAATTACATTATTTATTTTATTTTTTGTAACAACATTTTATTGGTCAAACATTATGAAGACAAAGTGTGAACAGTAATTGTGATTTTTTTTTTTTTTTTTTTTGGTACAAAGTTACAAAGTTAAATTTTTTTCATCTAATATTTATATTTTATTTTAGCTTTATTTGAATTAATGAGTTTTAATAATTTTAGTTAAAACAATAAAAACACTAGAAAGAGCAAATCAGCTAATTCATACTCAAATACATATTTGAGTTTATTTCAGTTAGTTGCAACGTTTCTTATATGCTTCATTTAAGTTTTTCATTTAATATTTATAATTTTTCTTTTATTTCAGCGTCATTTCAATTAATGACAACAAATTTTAATAATTTTCATTTTCGTTTCCTTTTGAAAAGAGCATGCATATCAGCAAATTCTTTTGCTTGAAAATACGTAGTACACACATATTGAGTAAAATAGTCAAGTATTATTTTATTTTATAAAATGGGCTGATTATGAAAGGAAGTGTTTATATGTGGCTATAAAAGTGCATAATAAATGTAATGTAAATGTCCCGTTCCATCATAGGGAGCAGTGATATCGCCCTCTATAGATCACTCCATGTCTCTGCAGCCCACGTCCATGATGAGTCCTCTCACTCAGCAGATGGGTCACCTCTCTCTGGGCAGCGCAGGAACGGTGAGCACAAATCAACACTTCTCACACTACTGTCTCAAACGTGTTGTATTGTTTCTTCAAAATCTGCTAATATAGAGCACTTGCAGCTGTTATTTAAAGGGATAGTTCACCTCAAAAATGAAAATTCTGTCAGTAATTACTCGCCCTCATGTTGTTCAACCCCGTAAGACTTTCGTTCATCTTGACGTACAATCAGAAGCGCTGCGCTGTTACACTACGTGAACTCACTCGAGGCCCACAGAGAAGGAAATTAATTTGTTTGTTTTTTGCACACAAAAAGTATTGTCGTCGCTTGATAAACTTAAGGTTGAGCCACTGTAGTCACTCGGACTATTTTAACGATGTCTTTAATAACTTTTCTGGGCTGGCCAGTTTCGATCCCTTAAGAAGCCTATGGAGGAGTGATCCAGCTCTCAGATTTAATCAAAAATATCTTAATTTGTGTTCTGAAGATGAACGAAAGTCTTACGGGGTTGAACAACATGAGGGCGAGTAATTACTGACAGAGTTTTCAGTTTTGAGTGAACTATCCCTTTAAAGCTCTGGCTGTGTTCAGAATGGCCTTTATCCTACTGCTGTATACACTGCTTACTATGTTTTTTTAAACAGTATGCACAATGCAACGCTAATTATTACAAAGTAGTTTGTTGTATCCTGCACATTTTGGCATCATTTTGTATCCATGCATATAAATTTGCATACTGTTCAGAGTTTAAATACTGTATACTGCAGAAATGGTGTGTTAGTATGGTAGTCAGAGCGAGAGGAAACTTCACGTGATTTGATTGCATGGCTTATTAATTATTTTGAATAAGTACTTAGTTTCCAACCTCTAAAAAAGTGTAGTATGAATGTAATTCGGACGTACTATAGCACATCCACCATGTTGTCATTGTCATGTGACCTACCAGCGTCAGTTGTGTCGCTTTCACAAATCCTCTCCTGTGGCCTCATGGGATAGTAAAGTGTCCATCATAAGCACACTTTAAAATCCCATAGTACTAGTAGTAGGGGACTTTTTGCCTACTCTATTATGAGTACTGTGAATTCAGACATACTACTTGGCTCACATATTGTTTTTCACCTACTATAAAGTAGGTAAGTATGCAATTTTGGATCCAGCCCATATCTGACCTTAAGCGCCACCTACTGGTGAATTATCAAGTTGCAATTAAAACATAAAGGCCACAATATGGAAGACACATTTTCTAATAATAATAATAGTATTAAAGAATTTAAAGGTACACTATGTGACCTTTGGCGCTCTAGCAGTTCATATATACGAAACTGCATGCGAGATGGATTCATGATGTTCTCGTTAATTGTATAAATTGTCAATTTTGAGTAAACAAAACATTGCATTTACAACATTTTATGTTGGAATTTTTTATAGTGCAATAATATTTTTGGGGGTTACACTGATTCTGCATATAATGGCCAAACGCTGCAAAACAATGTATAGGCCTATATTTAAACATGGATCACACATGGATCATGCACAACTCAGCAGAAATACACAAAACTAACCAAATAAAAAAACGCTGACAGAATGAGAGCACAAAACACTACAGCAGCAAAGTGTGCAGGTTTGTAGCAGCATATGTTGATGTTTTCTCTGTGTGTGTGTGTGTGTGTGTGTCCTGTAGTATATGCCAGCCAGTCAAGCTCTCCAGGGGCAGTACATCCCTCCATACACTCACATGCAGACCACCGCAGTCTCAGTAGAGGTGGGTTCATGTCCACACACACTTTCCCCAGACACAGATTTAACCTCGTCCTGTACTTTTCTGAATTCACAATCACCATAAATGGAGAAAAGTTGAAGAACAGACTGGGCTTGTGCAACTGTGCTGAAATGTTCTTGAGTGTCAAGAACACGTCCAGGGAATGTTTCCAAAATCAAACAAAAGAAATACAATAGAATATTTTGCTCACTTGTTTTAAGAGCTATTGATTTTTTTCTGTGAGATTATCTTCATGACGGTTAAGCACATTCTCCCAATTATGATGCATAATAATAACAATAATAATATATGATTTAAATTCAAGTATTAAAGTATTTATACATTAGGGTAGTATTTTGTGTATTGCCTTTCATTTCTGCAATGATATATTTTGAATATGAATTATAAAATGATTAATTAATTAATATTTATGATAAAGTATTGTAATAGTATTATCTTTACAGAATGGGAAACCTATTATGTTGTTTGTTTTTCAGTGACGTGAGCATGTTTTTGTGACAGTCATCCATTAGCGCATGTTAATTGCCTTCAAAATTATAAGCGAAATATGCAGTGGAAAAAATTCAGTCATTTATATTCTGACTTATATTATATTAGTGCTTCAGATCTCTGTTCTGATTTCAGCTTGTATGATGAGATGACATGCTTTGCTTGTGTTGATTTGGTGCCTAAATGTGAGAATTGAAGCATCATGTTTTGTTGCAGGAGAACAGTCCACAACCTCAGGTGGATTCGTCCAGTGATCATTCACCTTATACCTATCAGCAGGCCAAGTGATGAAGAGGTACTATCACTCACATCTTTCACTGTTGATCTGTACACACATATACATCATGTAACGGCTCGTGTGTCATTTTACCATAAGCTTTTGAAACCCAAATTGAATAGAAAAATCAAATCCACTGAGAATTTCCTATAAACCATTTAAACATTAAAGGTGCAGTGTGTATTTTTTAGCGTAGCATTCACATAGCATTTGTAGGTCATAATAACAACAAAAATTTTAATCCAGGTTTTGATTTTCAAATATTTATTATAAAAACGGATTATTTTTCCCCCCAAAATGCAATAAATCCATTTTTTTTAATTCAAAATGCAATTAATCAATTGAATCAATATAAACGTTTTTTTTTTTTCATATTAAAACTGTTGAAAATACACAGCAACGTAAGTTTATTAGTATAATATTTTTATTAAGAACTGTAAAGAAGATTGAAAACATTTTTTCCTCCTCCCGAGTGCCTCATCTTCTTAATCTCCTCACGTAAATGATTCGATTTCGATGCCTTACGTTTCTCACCCACCGCAGAAACAACCACAGGTTCATCAATGCCGTCAAAATTATTCATTTTTTGTTTGTTTGTTGATCGAAAAGTACAAAATGGATAAGAAAAACTAGGAAGCCGGGTGTATTTAAGGCGCTGCCGTTACTGTTTACATTGCGTGGAATGACTTTTCAATACAAACCAGATACAATACTGATTTTTGCAGTAACTAATTTTTTTTTTAAATGGCGTTTATCGCGTTTTGGAACCAAACTCTATTATATTATTATATACAATATAATAATAGCAATCAGCTGATTGTCTCACGAACGTAACCAGCACATTTCTCCCCACATAGCAAACCCATAATACAGCGAGGGAGAAGAACCACATGAAACTATGCAACTATATATGTTTTCTAACCGGGCAGTAAAAGTTTAGCTGGCTAATATGAGCTGTTACTGTGGCTGAGCTGGTTAAAGCGTAAAGCCTTGTTTAAACTCGACGCGTCTGCATGAGCCCAAAGGTGCGCGCGGCAAAAATGACATGATTGTAACAGCGCGCGCGCCTCCGCATCCCCTAGACACACTTACTACACACAATAGGCTTTTTTCTCTGGTTATGAAAACTCTTCGCGATCGACTTAAAATGCTGATCGACGGGTTGGTGACTCCTGTAACGTTACTGTTTTACGGTCAATGACAAGAGTGCTAATCAGCCGTCTCACGAACGTAACCAGCACATTTATCCCCACATAGCAAAGCCATAACACAGCGAGGGAGAAGAACTAAGTTACATGAAACAATCCAACTACATATTTTACACCACTGACAAGGGAGAAGTCACTACTCACGGTGTCTATGGCTAGCTTTAGCTTTCTGCGGCTTCTCTTTCAAGGTAGTGACGAAACGCGCTCTGTAGCGCTGTGTGTTCGCTGTCGGCTACGGTAGAAACATGACGTCACAACATGTCGACCTTCATAGAAGGGAATTCCCGCGGTTATGTAGATATAAATGCCTCATTCTAAGGTAATAAAAACATTGTGGTTTATTAAGTAAGTTCTTTATACACCACTGAACACATAGTTATGGATGTCATATTGCATTTCTGTTAATAGATACTCAAAATTTTTACACATTGCACCTTTAAAGAGGACCTATTATGCCCTTTTTTGTGTTTGGGGTCTACTATAATAGGTTTTCATGCTTTTGAATGCTTCATGAACATCATTTTACATATATTTGTCAGTCTGTCAGTAATGCTCTGAGGTGCGTTTCCCAAAAGCATCATTAGCCAAATGTGGTCGCAACAGAACTTGCAACAATGGTTGGCTTTGGGAAATGCACGTTCGTTTCGTTTTCGCTCTCTATAGGGGTTTTCGCACCGGGTAGTTATAAGAAGTCTGTTATAGGAACTAGTCACTAAGGCTGTCCCCTGAGAACTATATTTTCCCCTAGGGCCATTTTCCTGGTTGCATTCGCACCAGCACTGCAGACTTTTATTTTGACAGCGCTGAGCACACAGCTCTCCCATTCTCCATCTTCACTAGTTAACGATCTGCTTAACAGTCCTGTCTAATACGTTATTAGATAGAACTGTTAAAGAAATTAAGCGGTATATGAAAATGTATTATAGCGTTTACTGTGTGGTTGATGTCCAGTGTCACTAGCTGAGCAGAAATATATAATCATTATGCTTCGCTTGGTACCTTCAAAGTAGCGTTGGATATGGGTAAGGACATAATCAAATCAAGAAATAACATTATTAAAAATCAAAACATTAACAAAATATACTCATTGACTAATTTTGTTATGAAGTACAGTTGTATGTTTGCATAGAATTCAGTTTGAACGCTATATTATATGCTTTCAAAGTCTGAGGTAAATTATCCATTATCGCTTGTGGCACAGTGACCTACATTTAACTAAAAATAAATAATGTGTACTCATAACCATTGTAATTTCTTCATATGACAATCGGTTTATTCGAACTTCCATCCAATGAGATCTCTGTGTGGGCGGATCTGTCAGCCGCGACGTCGCAGAAATAGGAACCGTTTCTAAATTAGAAACTTCTCGTGTCGCCGTCACGTCTGGTTAGGACAAAAACTCTGATTAACATGGAAAAGATACCTTTTATCGCGTGTCGCAGCGTCGCGGCGCGTGTAGTTGGGACACGGTGTAAAGGTTGAGAAGTGCCTGGACTTCTGCGTCAGTCCATCTATCGCTGTTTTCCGTGACCGTGGAGTAAATACTGTATATAGGCTATAAAATGACTGGAGTGTTTCGCATGCATTCGTCCAATCAACATACACTTACGTCACTGGTAGTTCCTCTTGTGCTGGGTTAGACTCTACTCTGAAGTAGGAGCTAATTTAGTCCTACCAAAAGGCGTTTCTAGAACTAAAATCGATCCCAGTTCCTGGGTTATAGGAACTATGAAGTGTTCCTCAAAGCCCCTCCTTTTGAAAAGCATACCGTGCTCTGATTGGTCGGCTGATCGAGCAGTGTGTTGTGATTGGTCAAGCGCTTCAAGTGTGTTTGGGGAAATGTCCCGCCCCTTACCATAACCGCCAGTTTCAACACACTACTAACTAACTCAACCAGGCCCCGCCCCTTTATTCTGCGTATGAATTATTTAAATGAGGAATATTGTGACGTGTTTGTTCCCGGAAGAAAACTCAAGACTACAATGGAGGCGTTTCAGGGAGTTCAGAAACACTGACACTGATATAGAGAAGAAATTGTCAGGCAACCAAAGAGAAGTTGTTGTCAAACCCAAATCTGTTTGGTATCTTATTATTCACAAAAACCAATGTTCTCTAAAGACGATTAAAATGACTTTCTGGGTTCCAGGCGGAGGAAGTCTTGTGCATGTGGAAGCATTGCATGAGGATCCTTATCTAAATGTTTAGAGGTCGTTTCAAGTGTTGATGCAACATCGGTTTACATCTGTGTAAACAGGTTTAATGTGGTATCAGTTTGAGGCACCTGCAGTCATGCTTTACTGGTCCTGGTGTGTGTGTGTGTGTGTGTGTGTGTGTGTGTGTGTGTGTGTGTGTGTGTGTGTGTGTGTGTGTGTGTGTGTGTGTGTGTGTGTGTGTGTGTGTGTGTGCGTGTGTGTGTGTGTGTGTGTGTGTGTGTGTGTGTGTGTCTCTCTGTGTGTGTGTGTGTGTGTGTGTGTGTGTGTGTGTGTGTGTGTGTGTGTGTGCGTGTCTGTGTGTGTGTGTGTGTGTGTGTGTGTGTGTGTGTGTGTGTGTCGTGTCTAACATGAAGGGATAGTTCTCCCAAAAATGACAATTCGCTCCTCATTTATTCACCCTTGCCTCATTCCAGACTTGTATTATTTTACTTATTATTTGATGGTTATTCACGCTGTCAAGATCCAAAAAAAGTATCTTAAAATTAGTCAATGCTACTTAATGTTTTCGACAGAATTTTTTATTGAGTCGAGTAATTTTTTTCATTGACATGAAGGAATCAATGATCTCAAACCTGCTTTGATTCATCCATGGCATGATTTTTTTAATTGCACAGTCGTGAATAAGATGTAAGTCTTGCAGACAGGAAGATTCAAGATCATTTTGTGTGTCAAGGAAAAAAAAAAAAAGAGGTTTAATGAGAGTGAGTAAATGATGAAAAGTAAAAATGGACATTTTGTAATTGTAATTTTCATGCATGGAAATTTTAGTTGAAAATACATTTTTAAAGTAATTCTCAGATCTCAAATATTTTGTTGCCGAGAAATTGGTCTTTGGTTAAAGATTTTGGAAAATATATTATATTATACACATTCAAACAAAAGTTTGGGGATGGGATTTTTTAAATGTTTTTGAAAGAAGTGTATTCTGCTCACCAAGGCTGCATTTATTCGATGAAAAATACAATAAAAATGGTAATATTGTGAAATATTATTACCTTTTAAAATAACTATTTCCTATTGTAATATATAGTAAAATGTAATTTATTCAAATGTGATCAAAGCTGAATTTTCAGCATCATTACTCCAGTCTTCAGTGTCACATGATCCTTCAGAAATCACTCTAATATTATGATTTGCTGCTCAAGAAACATTTATGATTATTATTATTGTTCAAAACACTTGTGCTGCTTCATATTTTTGTGGAGTCTTTGATAATTCTTTGACAAATAGAACAGCATTTATTCGAAACCGAAATCTTTTATAACATTATAAATGTCTTTACTGTCACTTTTGATCAATTGAATGCATCCTTGCTGAATCAAAGTCTTCATTTCTTTCTATCAAACTATTGATTTGAAGTGTTCTTCTTCTGCTTCACTTCTAGGGTTGAGAGAGAAGGAGACGACTGCTAAATCAATAACAGCTTCCTTTGAAGGACCGGCTCTACCGATGAATCAACATTTTGCACAGGTTCTACGATGAGTTCCTTGGTTTTATAATAAAACTACTTCAACTATTTTGGTATAAGTTCCATTAGGTGCAAATCAAGGATTCATTTCATCCGAGGATGCTAACAAAGAAAAACAAATGAAATGGAAAGAAAAGAAAAAGAAAAGTTTTATTTTAATAAGGAAACTGATTATTTTTTACCAAGGATTGTCACATAGATGCAGGAACTTCATCATGCGATTCAATGTGCATGGATATTATTCTTGTTTTTATGATTTCAGATTTGTTTTTTCTCTCTCTCTCTCTTCTTTTGTACTGAAACAGATGTTTGTTCTTAGAGATTTGTCAGCCGGACATCCTGAGAAAGATGCGTTTGTGCTTGCGGTGTGAGTGTCGTTGATGTGTTTTTCTGTTGTGTGCTTCATCTTCGGTCTGACCGATCTGTTCGTCTTATACGATTTGCCTTAAACTCTTTCCCGTACAGTGGCCGAAGAAGAGGCGTGCGGCTACCGCCTTGTAAATCAGCTGAATAGGGCTTTTTTAGCATCTCGCAAAAAAGGAAAATTTCGCTGCGCTTGGATTTCGGTGTTTTGCTTTTTCGGATCTTTTAGAGTACAAACCGTTTCGAGTGACAACATTGATGGAGTTTTCATAGGATTTAATGTTTTTATAATCAGAGGTGGTGATCCTTTGGTTGTTTGAATGTGGTAGAAATTCTGCTGAACGATCACATTTTTGATAATTGCCTTTTACTTTCGTTTATAAATCTCGGTGTTGTAGTTTAGCTTTAGATGAACTCGTGTGGGAGGGGGAGGAGCTTTGACTCGTATTCTAATTTTGGGGGCGGGAGGGAGGCGTGGCCTGTCAGTCAGACCGAAAACCTCTTTAGGAAACAACAGCGGTTCGGCGGGCTTCTTCGGGAGAGGTGAACGTGCGCTCGATTACAGCAGGCAGACGAATCTCGGCACTTTCGACGTTTTCTCTCGAGACGGGCCACGCTGAGACTTTTTAACAGGCTAGATTGCAGTTCTGGAGAATGTGCCTTCTTTGTACATATGCATTCAGCTGTCTTTAGTCTTCGAGGTGCGGACACCGATGGCGTGAAGGACGATTTGGATCCAGCAAGTGCCACAAACTAAACGAAAACATCACTACAGAGCAGAGACAACTGAAACTGAAACGAGGACAAGTTGAAACGACGGCACTGTTTTAAAACCCTAGTGAGCTGCCTGCATAGACAGCTGCCTTCTAAGGGAGCATCATAACTCATCATTATTTGTAATAGAAATACATGCGTCATACAAATAGATTTCAGGAGAGTTTTGCATTGGCATGTTGCAGTAAAGGTACAAAATTAGTCGTGCTTTTCCATTAGAATCAACTATTTTTAGCCATGCTTTTTTTTTTTTTTTTACTCGAAATGCATTATGGGATAGCCTTCTCAATGAAGGATTTATATGATGCTGCCTTAGGATTTGTAGGTGTCTTAATGCACTTACTGACATATTTTCCAGGAAAATAATTCTGGGAAATAAACTGAAACATTACAAACAACTGAAACATTTACAAATATTATAAGCACAATAAACATGTGTTTTATTTCCCGTCACTCCACAACCAATCCTTTAAATGTAACGGTATTCAGAGCAGAACAGGAATTAAAAACACAAACATAAATTATAGTGTGCATTCATTATAAACAACGTTTAGAATTTAAAAAATAAAACACCAAACCCTAAAGCGAAACTGAAACTACCAAAGAATCGAAATGTTTTGCGAACTTGACTTTAAAAAGTCTTCATGAAATCTATATTTTTTTATGGAATATCGCCGTATTTGTTATAAATGGATTATCCGTGCACATCTTTTTTTTTTCTTGAATCAGAATAACTTCCCCTCCCACTTGCAGCATCTCTTCTCTGATGACGAGGGCGGGGCAACCTGTCACTCACATGAGATCAGCCAATAGCAAACCACAACCATCCAATTAACTCCCCATGCACAAAATCAAGCCCCGCCTACATTTGTTCCTGTTCACTTGGATATACAGGTGAAACTCGAAAAATTAGAATATGGTGCAAAAGTTCATTTATTTCAGTAATTCAACTTAAAAGGTGAAACTAATATATTATATAGACTCATTACACGCAAAGTGAGATATTTCAAGCCTTTATTTGTTATAATTTTGATGATTATGGATTATAGCAAACCTTTTCACAATATTCTAATATTGAATTTGGGTTATTTCATAAGCTGTAAGCCATAATCATCAAAATTATAACAAATAAAGGCTTGAAATATCTCACTTTGCTTGTAATGAGTCTATATCTATATATACGTCACAATAGGGAAGAAAAGACAAGCGTAACTTTATTTGCATTCTAGTATAAGTGGCAGCATGTTTCAGATGATAAAAACGTGACGTATTCGGGAAATACGAAAGCAGCTCACTGGGTTTTAGGACACGGCCTTTGAAACAATAATCGCATCCATTACAAGAAAAACGTTTTTATTTTCTTCTAAACTCACAATATACTTTAGTAAGGCTTTATTCATTAATTTGTCTTCCAAAAGACTGTGTTTTTGACCTGGTGGGTCTTGTTGACCGGTTATCTACCTCAGAGTTTTGTTGTCCTCTGTTTTAATTGGTCGGGCTAGCAGGTTCAGCCCGCCCCTCCAGACCAAACGGGCCGCTCAGGAGCTGTCCATGTACACTTGATTTCTTTCAGGTTTTTTCTTTTCAGATACTTTGGTCCTTTTCTTCTTCTTCTTCTTCTTCTTCAAACAAAAAGTTTTTTTTTTATTATTATTATTGTTATCATTATAAGGAAAGTTGTGCGTTTGTTTTAGTGTCGTTTAGCATTCAGATTCATCGTTTCGAAAGCAAAAAACAATGCTGCTTTTCATCACAAGATATTCCAGTAGTCCATAGGAAGTAGACAAGAAAGCGTGCGCGAGAGAGAGAGAGAGAGAGAGAGAGAGAGAGAGGGAAAGAGAGAGAGAGAGAGGGAAAGAGAAAGAGAGAGAGTGAGAAACAGTGATGCTGAAAGTTGCGAGACATCACTGTTGTATGAAGCCCATTTACGGCACATAACACAAAAATAGGTAACATTTTATTTGAAGGTGACGTAGTTACACGCTACTACATGTACTAACTATAGTAATAACAGTAAATTATGCATAATTAGTATAATAATAAGCATAATAATGCATAAAAAGTAACTAACCTTAACCGTAACTCTGTAGTACGTACATGTAGTTAATTATTATTACTCAGTACTTATTTGAGAAAGGTTTACACTTTATTTTAAGGTGTCCGTGTTACAGGGTACTTACTACAGAGTTACGGTTAAAGTTTGTTTTAAGGTTAGTTGCATAGTTATGCACAATTTATAGTTATTACTACATGTAACAAGGACTAAATCGTTACTAAATGAAATGGAACAAAAAAATCATGTTCTGGTAAATGGCATAAGTTAAATTATGATTTAAAAAGTCATTTATGATTTGTAATAGTCATAATTATGACTGTCAATTTTGAGATGAAAAGATAAATTAATACTCGAGTCAAAATTCTGACTTAAAAAGTTGAAATTATGAGATAAAAAGTTAAAATTGAGAAAGTTTTTGACTTTTCATCAGAATTATTTCAACATTTTACATCAAAATAATTTTTTTATCTCACTCAGTATCACAAGTTTGACTTTTTATCTCATAATTATGACTTGTGTAATAATTATGATTTACCAAAGCATGATTTTTTTTGTCTTATGTGTCAGAAATGGGCTTCCATACTGTTGCTTTCAGACCGAGTCCAGACAGAGTTTTAACGGCGTATCCGTGGTGCTCAGCTCACAGCCGAGTCCATTCTTGACGTGTGTGTGCGTGTGTGTGTGTGTGTGTGTGTGTGGCAGCGAGTGTGTTTCTGTGGAGTTCTTGTGTGGCTCATGCTGCTAGTAACATCTGAATCCGAAGTGCCAATCTGTGTCTGGGTCAAAGAGTTGAAAAGAGTTGTTGTGCAGAGAGAAATTGCTCATGAATATGAAAAATCATGTACTAGACAGCCATTAAGTTATATGGAAAAAAAAAAGTAATAATTTATGAAGAGAGAAGTTTTGTACAGACTGTTTGAAAAAATAAAAACAATAAAAAGATTTTCATAGAGATATCTATATGAGAGTTGATTTTGTAATTTCTTTCTGTTGTACGTGCCACACGCTTGCCAGTGGTCTCTTGTACGTTCGGTTTATCAGAAACCTTCCTCTGTATATTTTCTTTTGTTTTCTGGAGTGTTTGTTGAAGCCAAAAAAAGCTCTTTTTCTCCCCTTTGTTTTCAGTAGATTGTTAATTAAGCTTTATTTCTGTTCATTTCTTTGAGAATTTTTGAATAAAAACACATTTTTGTTTTATTCATGTTGTCGTTCATTCACCTGAAGCATCACGTCACATGCACTACTGTTATGATGTTTTTATGGTATTTTCTTACGTCAGCAGCGGCACTGAACGCGGATCCACAACAGAACCAGAATACACACACACACACACACACACCAGACACACGTCAGCAGCGTCTTACGTTAGCGGCGGCACTGAACGCGGATCCACAACAGAACCAGAATACACACACACACACACACACACCAGACACACGTCAGCAGCGTCTTACGTTAGCGGCGGCACTGAACGCGGATCCACAACAGAACCGGAATACACACACACACACACACACACACACACCAGACACACGTCAGCAGCGGCACTGAACGCGGATCCACAACAGAACCGGAATACACACACACACACACACACACACACACCAGACACACGTCAGCAGCGTCTTACGTTAGCGGCGGCACTGAACGCGGATCCACAACAGAACCGGAATACACACACACACACACACACACACACACACACCAGACACACGTCAGCAGCGTCTTACGTTAGCGGCGGCACTGAACGCGGATCCACAACAGAACCCGAATACACACACACACACACACACACACACCAGACACACGTCTGCAGCGTCTTACGTCAGCGGCGGCACTGAACGCGGATCCACAACAGAACCGGAATACACACACACACACACACACACACACACACACACACACCAGACACACGTCAGCAGCGTCTTACGTTAGCGGCGGCACTGAACGCGGATCCACAACAGAACCCGAATACACACACACACACACACACACACACACCAGACACACCAGACACACGTCAGCAGCGTCTTACGTCAGCAGCGGCACTGAACGCGGATCCACAACAGAACCCGAATACACACACACACACACACACACACACCAGACACACCAGACACACGTCAGCAGCGTCTTACGTCAGCGGCGGCACTGAACGCGGATCCACAACAGAACCCGAATACACACACACACACACACACACACACCAGACACACCAGACACACGTCAGCAGCGTCTTACGTCAGCAGCGGCACTGAACGCGGATCCACAACAGAACCAGAATACACACACACACACACACACCAGACACACGTCAGCAGCGTCACTGAACGCGGATCCACAACAGAACCGGAAGACAATACAATGCTGAATAAAGTCCTAGTTTTGGTTATTTTTGGAGCAAAATGTATTTTCGATGCTTCAACACACTCTAACTAACCCACTGATGTCACATGGACTACTTTGATGACGTCTTTATTTCCTTTCTGGACAAGGACAGTATACCGTACACACATTTACAATGGAGGGACAGAAAGCTCTCGGACTAAATCTAAAATATCTTACGGGTCTACGGGCTTGGAACGACATGAGGGAGAGTCATTAATGACATCATTTTCATTTTTGGGTGAACTAACCCTTTAAGTTGCCTGCTGTTTACCACGTGACCAGTGTGGCCCTCTCAGCAGTACTTGACTTTGACCAGCAGGTGTCAGTGTCTCAGCGAAAAGGTGGATTTGAGACTGAGCAACATTTGTTAGTGTAAGTGCCTTCACTATAACCAGCAAGCAAACCAGCTTTAATGCTTTCGTATCGTCACTTTTCCAGAGACATGGAAAAGAAAGAGCAGAAGCTGGTATTTGTGGTCCAGATCCATTAGAGCACAAGAATAAGGTTAAAAACGTGTTTAAAGAATCAAACACACACTGTGATATCAGGCTCCAAATGTTCACTCAGATGTTAATTTGTATATTAAAAACTATTCATCTATCTAATCTACAAGACAAAGCCTAACCACATGTACACAAATGCTCCAGGTAAGTGATTCACGTAAATATCTCTATCTTAAAACTGTTAATAAAATAAAATAAATTTAAACAAAATAGTTGGTCATTAAAGCATAAATTACAGTTTGATATGATCTTTAATGAATTTAACTAACCTTAACAATAAATGAGAGAGAGAGACAAGAGTGGTTATTCAAGCGGTCCTCTGTGATGTGTATATTTAAAAAAAAAAAAGTGTATATTAGTGAAAACTAAAGAATTTTATGAAACTAAAGTCATATACACCTAGGATTATGTGATCATTTTAATTTTTGGGTGAACTTACTCTTTAAATGCCCCCTGAAATCAAAATGTACGTTTTTTTTAGCTTTAACTATGAATAAGTTAGCCTTAAGGTTATGAATAAGCTGGTGTGTTCCAAAACAATGACAAAATTCGCATTTAAGAGATATAAGCATTCAAAACTTACAGTCTCTCCCTTCCGCTAAAATGGATCACAGATTTTTATAACATCACTGCGGAGCTATTGATCACATCTTCTGTCCAATCAAATGCTCTCTAGAATCTAAAGCTCCGCCCCCTATGCTATAAATACCACCTGGCCAAAGCAACCGTTGACACTTCAAGGAGCAATATGGACTTGAAGATGTGTGTTCGGTTGTGCATACGCTCGAGTTTTATTCCGTTTCCCAATTATATGTTGGTTAAGATTGAAATGGCTAATTTATTCACACCTCAATGAATTCAAAGTAGTACTTGCAGTCTGTGAGGTAAACTAAAGGCTGTTGGCTATTTGAAAAGGGGGAGGAGCCATTCAATATGTCCCGCCTTAGCTTCCTTTATGTTCCAAGGCACTTCAGTGGGACTTTATAAAGCACTGCATCAGTCCATGCAGCGAGAGCGCCATCTACAGGACGCATCTGAGATCCACACCAAATATTGCTTTGGCAACTAACTAAAATAAATGTTTTTTAAATAAAAGTTGAAGTACTAAAATTGCTATTAAATAATAGCCTATCTATAAGTGATTATAGAACAAAGTTGTTGTTTCCTAAAGACACTTTTGAAACGAAAAATTTTAGGCTATTTTTCTTTGCTTTTAATGTTCTGAGAACAGGTTTTTAAAGACATACTCGACCTAATAAGGTTCACAAAGTTGCCTATCCCCAAAATACTGTGCGTTTCTTTAAAAATGTGAAGAAGAACATCTCAGCACGATGAGCTGGCAATGATCACAGTCACACATTTATTTTATTAATTTTATTATTATTATTCCACAGACGTCTAGGGAGTGAGAAAGTGTTTCGTTTCTTTAAACAACCGTACTCTGTTTATTTTTGCACGATGTGTCTCAGACTTTGATATATAATATTCATAATATTTCTATGTGTGCCTGCTTAAAATGACAGTTTATTTAATAAAGTTTCCTTTAAAATCGTATACGTCTATTCCTAAACCGTGTAAGTTAGTGTTTTAATGCCAATACTGAGGTGCGTTATAACACTGACTGAAAATATGAATAAATGTATCTATTTTTTACATGAATAAATGTAATAATTTATGGTATAATTAATGATCTTATTTCATTTTTAAACATTTAATTCAAAATGGTAAACATCTGGAAAAACATTTTCATATGCATGTCCTTTTGATTAAGAAGATTCAACATTTCTGATGTATTTATTATTTTTATGTAACAACGCCACTTTAAAAATGAATTTAAAAGCAAACAAACAATAAAGGCATATCATCTCTGTGTTCAGTCAGACAGGTGTTTTATCCGAGTGTAATGATGGTGTGAGTTCACTGTTGTAGCCTATATATATTCCTGTGGGATTTGATGGCTCGAGGCTCTTTAGTCTAGTTAACAGTGCCAAAATAACATCTGAAAGGTCATCGGTCATCTCTCTGTGCTTTAATATACAGTAATACAACTTAATAATGCACAAAGTCTCAGATTAGCTACATAGCAATACCATTACAAAACTAGAAACAATGCATTTAACCCTTAACTAACCGAGTTAAATTATTGTTGTGCGTGTGTGTGTGTGTGTGTGTGACGCGTTCAGCGTTCAGGCTCAAGCTCTGCCATGATATCTGCACTGTGTTGAAAACATGGAGTCCAGTTTTCGTCATTTTACAGTGTTTTGCAGCGTTCTTCTTGTTCTCACGTGTCGTTTCGCGCGAGGAGAGGACACGACTGGTGGTGGTGAGTAGTTTGCGTTAGCGAGTGTTTGTTACGCGTTTAACGCTGAGCTCGTTACTGTATTGTTTGTTTTAATGGCGATGCGAACAACAAGAGTGAACTTTATCAGAGTTCACCTGAGATCTCCAGTGTTCTCGTTCTCGTCACGAGAAACAGTTACATTGTTTCTTTTGAGTTACATTTGAAAGTTCTGAAATGGAACGTCAAACTTCTCTTCGTGTCAGTAGCTCTGCATCACAATGTCACGAGAGCTTTGACTTCTATCTTAGCAAGACTGGGAAAAAAATAGTCAGGCTCTAAAAATGAAAGGGGAAGCCCCACATAAACGTTGTTTTGTTAGTTATACCATAAAAATTATCGATACTGTAAAACTATAATGATTTGGCGCGTGAATTCCTAAATGAGCTTTCTGAAGTTTTCTGTCACGTTGTTTCAGTTTTTGGTGACAGTGACAGAACTTTCTGGAAATATGCAGATTGATTTCGATTTTCCTGAAATTATTATTTTCATGCATGTAATTGAAATGCCTATAGTGTTTACTTATACTTTTCATCAGCAAGGAATTGTTGTGCAACCTCTAAATATTTTTATATAGTAATAATTCACCCAAAATGCAAATCCTGTCATCATGTACTCATATACTTATGTAAACCCATATGCTACCATACAACATTGGCACTATACTGTATTTAAGTCTTCTGGAGTCATTATCAGAACATCATTGGTTCTTGCACTGTAAAAATAATACAATTATTTTTGTTTTGTTTCCATTTCAAATATACATCAAACATGCTTAAATCAAGATTACATTTAGGCCTACTGGAGAAAATTAATTAGATATTAAGTGTTGCTTAGTTTAGTTTATGCTTAAAACAAGAAAATATATTTGCCAATGGAGTAAGAATTTGAAAACGCACGAATTCATTCAAAAGGGGGAATTTTGTTTTTTGTATATTTTTTGTTTTCAGCAAAAACTCACTTAGTTTTGATTCATTTTTCAGAGAATAAAACTCAATATCTTATGGCATTGTGCATTTCAAGTAAATGTATCTTGATTTAAGAATGTTTAGATATTTGTACTGGAAAACAAGACAAAAAAACTGAGGATTTTACGTATTGTCTGTTGCTATTTTTGATTTGTGAACTTCAACAGCTATATTTCTTGTTCCATAATATTGGAAATACATTCATAGGTCATGTGAACTACTGCTAAGATACTTTTGTGAGGTTTTTATGTCCTTTTTGAGTTTGACAGATGTCACTAGGAAATGTTGTTCAAGTTCAAAATGTCTCAAGTGTTCCATGAAAACAAACTGTTACCTTGTTACCTCGCTGTTACCTTGCAACCTGGTTAGGACTTGTTGAACTGTTAACCCCAAAAACGCCTCGTCTGTACAGACTGCCCCGCAGATGGACGAACATGGTTGCCGTTCGGCCTCAACTGCTATCATTTCATCCATGGAGATGAGGACGTAGCCAAGAGTTACACTTTTGGAGATGCAAAAGACAAGTGTGGAAGATATGGTAATTGCTTTTTTGCATTTTGCGAAATATAAACATCTAAACTTGTGTATTGGTTTTTATACACTACATGTTAGAGTTTAACCTTCCCATTACATTTTTAGATCTCTTGACCGTAAAAAGTGCCGAGGAGAATGACTTCATCGTTAACTACAGCCCTTTTGTGTGGAAAGGCAAAATGAACGTTTGGCTGGGAATGTACTATGACAGCGACGGTAAGTTTAATTTTCATCCTGAAACACGCCTGCGTCTCAAAACCTGTGATATAAGTCTTTAAACATCAGAATGATCTATATTTGCTTTCCTAATTGTGAATGTTTCATCTGTGCGTGTTTTTCTAGAGAAAATATGTTTGTTTTTATAAGCTTTCATCAAAATATAATATTCTGCTCCACTTCTGAAACAAATTTTATTGTCGGCTGACATCACGAATCCCTTTTATTTTAAACACCTCCCCTTCTATAAGTGTTTGATATAATGTTTATGCACTATTCACGCGACCATTCAACAATGCTGTGAGATCCAGTGAGAAGCCTTTGAGTTCTCCCATACAAACCACAAATCAAATGCCTTGTGATTTAAACTAACGCCAGATGCAACGGCGCTGACGTTCTCAACAACACTAAAACAGGAGAAACATTGAGCGACAACGATACTGTTAGAAGGCTTTTCAATCCACAAATCACATAAATTGACCATGGATTTACTCTACGCAAACTGTAACCATGGTATTGTGGCAGAAATGTGGGATATTCATATCGAATTTTTGATTATATTATTAATGTAGACATTAAAGATGCAATGTGTAAAAATTTCTAGTATCTATTAACAGAAATGCAATATGACATCCATAACTATGTGTTCAGTGGTGTATAAAGAACTTGTTGTTCTTTAAGAACCACAATGTTTTTATTACCTTAGAATGAGACATTTATATCTACATAACCGCGGGCACCCCCTTCTATGAAGGTCGACATGTTGTGACTAGGGCTGGGACAACGCGTCGACGTCATCGATGAAGTCGACGCAAAAAATACGTCGACGCAAAATATGCGCGTCGATTCGTCAGACCCAAAACAAAGATGGCGGCGCCGGAGAGTAGTAGCTGACTGGATTGTTGACTATACTGCGCGCATTAACATACATAGCGCGCGTACGGCAGAGAGGGAGAGAGCGAGAGACACACGCAAGGTCTCTCGCTCTCTGCCGTGCGCGCGCTATGTATGTTATGCGCGCAGTATGTTTTGTCTCGCATGCGCGCTCAAGATTCTGGGAGATTTGAACCAATTTGCGGGCATCAGGGAGACGCTCAATATGCGGAGGACTCCCGGAACTTCCGGGAGACTTGGGATGTCTGAGTGCGGGTTTTATTTCAAAGTTTTATTGAATGCTACCTCTGACTAAGAATGCATTACTTTGCACTTGTAAAGTCTTTTATTTTGGAATTTTAAGAGCAATAAACATATATTGCAATGTTAAGGAATTCATGTTTTTTCATTCAGATATGTAAATCAACATGTATAAATTGCTATTAGTCAATTAATGGGGAGATAATCGATAACCGAATCGAAATCGAATCGGACTGGAAAAATGAATCGTTAGATTAATCGATGCATCGAAAAAATAATCGCTAGATTAATCGTTTAAAAAATAATCGTTTATCCCAGCCCTAGTTGTGACGTCATGTTTCTACCGTAGCCGACAGCGAACACACAGCGCTACAGAGCGCGTTTCGTCACTACCTTGAAAGAGAAGCCGCAGAAAGCTAAAGCTAGCCATAGACACAGTGAGTAGTGACTTTTCCCTTGTCAGTGGTGTAAAATATGTAGTTGGATTGTTTCATGTAACTTAGTTCTTCTCCCTCGCTGTGTTATGGCTTTGCTATGTGGGGATAAAAGTGCTGGTTACGTTCGTGAGACGGCTGATTAGCACTCTTGTCATTGGCCGTAAAACAGTAACGTTACAGGAGTCACCAACCCGTCGATCAGCATTTTAAGTCGATCGCGAAGAGTTTTCAAAACCAGAGAAAAAAGCCTATTGTGTGTAGTAAGTGTGTCTAGGGGATGCGGAGGCGCGCGCGCTGTTACAATCATGTCATTTTTGCCGCGCGCACCTTTGGGCTCATGCGGACGCGTCGAGTTTAAACAAGGCTTTACGCTTTAACCAGCTCAGCCACAGTAACAGCTCATATTAGCCAGATAAACTTTTACTACCCTGTTAGAAAACATATATAGTTGCATAGTTTCATGTGGTTCTTCTCCCTCGCTGTATTATGGGTTTGCTATGTGGGGAGAAATGTGCTGGTTACGTTTGTGAGACAATCAGCTGATTACTATTATTATATTATATATTAAGACCCCTGATCCTCACCTGACTATGGCTTTGTAAACTTTATCCATGATGTGGTTTATAATGGACTGTGGTACAGAAACAGTGACAATGTTACACACTCTTGGCTTACTCTGGCTATTCTCTGCTGTCTCAGACGACGATATGTTTGTCCCGTTTGAGCCACCGTAGCTTCTTCGAAAGGGAGGGGTGAGCAGTGGGCGGAGCCATTAGTGCAACTCGCAACCGAACCACTAGATGCCGCTAAAATCTACACACTGCACCTTTTCTACACACTGCACGGTTTCACAGACAGGGTTTAGATTAAGCCAGGATTAGGCCTTAGTTCAATTCAGACATTTAAGTAGTTTTTATAAACGTGCCTTAGTAAAAACATTACTGATGTGCATCTTGAGACAAAACAATGGCACTTTTATATTTTAAGATATAAGTTGCTTACCGTTAAAACAGTTCAAACATGCATTTGAGTCTGGGACTAGACTAAGCCTTGTCTGTGAAACCAGGGGTAAATGTATTAAAGGGATAATGGAATATAATTAATTACAGTATTTTTTGTTATTAAGCTATAGCACTTTTTGTGCATTTGTATTATACTAAATGTCTACTGTTTTTCATAATAAATACCATAGAAACAATATAGTAACCTTTTACCGTGGTAGTGCGGTGCAGTGCGTGGTTTTACCTGTGGTAAACGATCCAAATACTATATAAAACTTTACCCTTTAAAAAGGAGGTTGTTACAATTTTAACTGATGTTACTATTTTTGTTAATGAACATACATTTACATCTGTACTTTCACTCAGGAGCAAAAATCTGCCTTAAAAAAAAAGAAATAAAGATTTGATATTTATCTTGATAATTATCGATATCGACTGATATGAGCATTTTTATCTTGATAATTGTTGGGCGATATCGCTCAACCCTACAAGTAAAGGCACATTCACACCAAGAACGATAAATATGTAATGATAAGATAACTATATCAGTGTCAACATCAGCGGATGATATCGTTCTGTTTTTTATAAGCTTACACTGCAGTTTTGTCGCCTGTCACTTTAAATGAATGAGTTTTTCTTTCAGGAAGATTGATTCTAATTGGCTGTCAATGTTTTAATCATTTATCAGGTGGAAAAAATTGTTCTGAAAGTGACTCCAATGATATCGTTTCTCTGTGCCGTTATAGTTGTGGTGTATTCTTTAATATTTTGAAGAATATTTTTTTTTAGAACTTTATCAAAATCGTTATAGTTATTGTCCTTGATGTGAACGGGCCTTAAAGGGATGGTATAATGCCCTTTTCACAAGATGTAAAATAAGTCTTTGATGTCCCCAGAGTGTGTATGTGAAGTTTTAGCTCAAAATACCCCTAGATATTTTTAAATAGCATGTTAAAATTGTCACTTTTTGAGGGTGAGCAAAAAGGCACCGTTTTTGTGTCTGTCCCTTTAAATGCAAATGAGCTGCTGCTCCCTTTCAAGAAGAGGGCGGAGCTACAACAGGTGTCCTTTTACCTCACACACACATGCACTGAAAATTTCAAAAACTTTTAGCTTTTATGTGCAAACCGGAGTCAGATGATGATGATGGAGAGACTCAAGAAGTGACAACATGCAACAGGACATTTCTGAATGGCTAGTTCATGAATTTATGTAGCGGATGTGTAGTTATCTTCTAATCATTGATTAGCATATTCTGTCATGATAATCTAAAAATCGCGTTCCCGGGGGCGGGGTTTATGTAAATTTTAAGTTTCTTGATGTCACTAACCCGGGAGGAATGTCGTGTAGTCTCGTGCGTTTGTTGTAGTCCTTAAAAAAAAACGATTTCTTTAAAAGCAAATATCTCCCTTTGCTTTGAACTTTGAGCGTTGTAACTTTGCAAATGTTGTTTATGCTCAAACAGCAACATTACACACACTAACTAAAGTTAGAAAAGTGAAATCATAATCAACCATCCCTTTAACACCCACTTTTTAAAAGCCACTCTCGCCTTACATTATTTTTTCCTCATTGAATATCCTGTTTCACTCGGAAATATGTAAGATTATGGAGGTAATCGAATACAATTTCACGTTCATTTTAACGGATTGTTTTCACCAGTCCAGAAGTAAAATTTCAAATATGTGAAATTTTAAATAATAATTTAAATAGTAAAGAGTAGGGAAAAAAAATATTCTCTCAAGAATTAAAGCAAATTACACATAGATATAAATGTTTGCATATTTTTATGTTGTACATCACATTTGTAAATATGTAAATCACATTTAATTCTTTAGTAAATAATTTTTGCAATATGCAGGTTCTACTTAAAGCTGCAGTCCGTATCTTTTCCTCTTTGTCGCCATCTCTCTGTTCGAAATCTGTAACTGCAGTGATTGGCTGAATTATCATCTTTACGTGGGTTGTAAATCGGCATGAAACAGCGCGGATGAACACAGTGCTTTGAGGCGAGAGCTGCTGTCAGTCACCGCGCTGTGTGGATACTGGCATACAGAATCACAGATTCACTTTTTGAAAGTTTGACCAACATAAGAATTTTCATAAGAAAATGTCTTCTGAACAAGTAAGTAAAATCCATTTTTGTTCTGACCAACTAAGGGGGAAAAAGCATTCGACATGATAAGCTTCGTTAGATTTAATCAACGCGATTTACAGCAACCGTGCAAATCATAGCCTACTTTGTTCTCAAATTGTTCATGTTAACAACATCAGCATTGCGTGACTAATGTTAAATTTAATGTGTTTTATGGTTACCTGTGTCGTTCAGAATTCATATTCTCCATAATAGCAAAACGAGAAAGGCACAACAAAGGAAACTCCATAACTGTGTGAATTAAGAAAACGTACTGTTACACAATTGAACTATTGAAATGTCTTACTTGTTCAGCAGAAAAAGGACGTCTCTTCTTCCGTTTTAAACCCCTTCAAAACACGGAGTTCACTCACTTTTCAAAAGCCCCGCCGATGTTTAAATCCTTGTGTTCGCATGAGACGTTTCTTTCTCTTTCTCTAGCCACCTTAAATCCGAAGTACGAAGTCTTTTGGGTTTTATAACTGCTGAATCTCCAGTTGACACTGATGATTGTTGTTTGGATCTTTCTGGATGCCATAAGTTTAATCATGTA
The DNA here is from genome assembly GCA_029959095.1 of Rhinichthys osculus. Taxonomy (NCBI): domain Eukaryota; kingdom Metazoa; phylum Chordata; class Actinopteri; order Cypriniformes; family Leuciscidae; genus Rhinichthys; species Rhinichthys osculus. Next base: position 4,133,501 of record JARWKJ010000008.1, on the reverse strand, counting down.
AAGTGCTGCGAGAAAAGCCTATACATCTAAACATCTCGTCACGCGCAGTATAGCCGGCTAGCCGAAACTCCTTCTTTATGTGTACGGGTGTGACGTCATGACGCAAAGACATGCTCGAATTTCCCGCGGAAACCCACCAGTACCACTGGAATTAAAATCATTATTACAAGCTAACCGTTTTGAATCTAGCTATGGCAAGCAGATAGTTTTGACCACTGGCAGAATAAGTTTTTTTTTATATAATTATTTTGGATTATTTTTAACTTAAAAAAGTTACGGACTGGAGCTTTAATTCTTGAGTTATACGTTAAATTTTTTTAAATAGAATTTTTAGATTTTTTTTTTTTTCCTTAAAAACACTAAAACACAGTAGAATAGATGCTTAAGCATGTTATTGGACGTGGTCCAGCGTCTCTACACTGGAATGCAGCTGAACTTCACTAATCTGTTCAGACCAGCGCCTGTGGAAAAGCGCTGTTTACCAGACTGTTGCTTCCACTGTGAAAGGAGTGCTTTGAAAAACCTGTTTAGTTATAGAGGATTATATGCCTGGTGTTGCTGACAGTGTGTATAACTTCTAAACGAGTGAATCATGAGTAGCTACTTTCTGTTTTAAACGCTTTAAGGCACCAGTTTCATGTCGTTCTCAACACTTCTTTCTTTCATGGCCGAATGTTCAAGCTGTTCTTTTGTGTTTGTTCTGACAGCTCTGCCAGGTTTGACATCACTTACACTAAAAATAATATGGGTTTGAATGGCATGAGAGTGAGTACATGATGACAAATAGCCCTTTGCTCAGTTGCTCAGTCTCTTCGTTATATTGCTAGTCCATACACAATGAACATGTAAACACACATTAAGTTTTCGAGCTGTTTTCCTCTAGTGCACTTTTCACACGTGGCGTCACACAACACAAGGAAATCCTGTTATTTTAGGGGCAGATTCAAAGAATACATCATCCACACCCAGAGTCCAGATGCTTTCAAGTAAAAAAACTATAGAAACATATTCCAAACGCCACATGTGTGCATCAGTGTTTATGCTTCGTGATGAAAGACTTCACTTAGTTATTGAACAATGAACCCGAGGACAATGTGAACTTTGATCATCTGAATGACCCAGTGTGACTGAGATTCAGCAAGTTTTACATTATTGTTTCGTTCATCATGTATTTGCATGTACTTTTAGTGTGTCAAACCTAAACATTTTGCTTGGGGTTTTGTTGAAGATGAAAGAATTAATTGCAATTGGGTTGAAAATGATTAACGAGTTACTGTATGTCATTGTTTTCCAGCAAAAATATGTGCGTAACTTATAATTTGTTATTTGTTTATTTATTTATTCTTTTATAATAGAGTATAGAGTTTTAAATTGAGGACCTAATCCTGTCAATCATAACTCACAACACATATATAAACAGCTGCTTGCATCACTACCAATCCATATCCACCTTTATTTCTTTGATTTATTAATAACTTGATTATTATAATAGAGTATAGAGTTTTAAATGGAGGACCTAATCCTGGCAATCATAACTCACAACACATATATAAACAGCTGCTTGCATCACTACCAATCCATATCCACCTTTATTTCTTTGATTTATTAATATCTTGATTATTATAATAGAGTATAGAGTTTTAAATGAAGGTTTTGGAGGACCTAATCCTGTCAATCATAACTCACAACACATATATAAACAGCTGCTTGCATCACTACCAATCCATATCCACCTTTATTTCTTTGATTTATTAATAACTTGATTATTATAATAGAGTATGGAGTTTTAAATGAAGGTTTTGGAGGACCTAATCCTGTCAATCATAACTCACAACACATATATCATATGTGTTGTGAGTTCCTTATCCACCTTTATTTCTTTGATTTATTAATAACTTCATTATTATTAATCTGTGGAGGTGGGCTTTAGTGATCAAGTTGAGTCCCGACAGCAAAATTATGTTTACATTATACTAAAGGATTATATGATCTTGTGAAATAAATGTCACAGTGAAAGCTATCCTGTTATTGTCACTGAGAATGTGTGTATGAAATATGTCTGGTTACAAGCATTACTCTCTCATCGTGTGTCTCTGTAGATGATGTCTTCAAGTGGCATGACGATAACAGCGTGTTGCGCTATAATAACTGGGAGGACGGCGGCTCGGAGGACACGGATCTGTCTCTCATGGACACGTGTGTCGCTCTTCACTCCAACACCGGGAAGTGGGAAAACATCAGCTGCACGGAAGAGCCTGAGAACGGGGTAGTGTGTCAGACCAGTAAGTTCACAATTGTCAAAAGTGGTATTTTAGTAGCATTGAGATACCATTATAGTTTTTTATATATACACTCTAAAAACTGCAGGGTTAAAAAATAACCCAACCTTAACCACACCGCTGGGTCACTATTGGACAGAACACGCGCTGGGTTGGTTTGACCCAAGTGCTGGGTTTTTACCATTTAACCAATATTTCTGGGTCATTCATTTGACCCGACCAGCGGTTTATTTGTGAATGACCATCTTACAACTAATTTTACCCAGCATGAGCAACCCAAGAATGTGTTTACAGTACCCCAAACAACCCAACATTTTGACCCAGCACAATCAACCCAACAACTTGTTTACAGAAACAACCCAGCATTTTTTTGAGTGTATATATATTGAGTTGTGTTTTTAGTTTTGTATATTTTAATTTTAAAATTTTAGTGATGTTGTTGTGTGTTTTTTTGTCATTTCTAATTTTTTTATTTATTATTATTTTCTTTTTTTTTCAGTTCTAGTTATTTTAGGACATCACGTTAATCTAAATTAATCTTAGTTTAAACTTTAAAATGTGGAAATTCTCCTTTGGCTTCTCATAAAAACACAAGCTATACACAATATACAAAATGAAAGTTATTCTCACTAAAGAGTAGCCTGGGAAAACCCAGACAACTTCCGGCAAATTTAGATTTGCTCTGAAAGTTAGTCTGGCAAATTCAAGCCCATATCCAATCCGCCGAAATGGAGGCACCAATCAGAAGCGTTGGGGCGGGCTTTACACGATGACGACAGCGCTGGGAGTTTGAAGCAGATTTTGTAGCCTACATTACAAAGATGGATGCCGCCGTCGAACATCACTCGTTCCAATCAGCTATCACGTCTGTTTTAAGCGATTTGAACGTTTCCTTTTAGTTAAAAACCGAGCAAAGAACAACACTCGGAGATGTGTCTCCGCCGCTCTGCATACGTCATCTCCTTCATCGCTCTGATTGGGTTTAGGTCTATCCGCGACGTCCGTTGGTGACGCCCCTCTGGAAATGATTTGTCTATGACGCTTTGCCAGACCATAACTCAGTTACAACTGAGAATGGTCTGGTTTTAACCAGGCTAACTAAAGAGATGCTTACACTCTAGTTTTTGGATATTTTATTTTATTTCAAGCAGAAAAAATAAATGTTATGCTTTTGGTTCGAGCTCCACAATTATTGTCTAAACCATCACAATCTCACCCACGCAGACTTATTACCGCGTCACAAACAGTTTTTAACTGTGTTATTATTCTGTGTTACAATAATTAAAATTGAAACAGAAGTACTGGGATAAAAGTTTATAGTTCGGATATAAATACTGATGTTTATCGATGTGAATCATCTTTTGAAAGATACTTGATGCTTCAAATTAATATAACATCAGTTACATCGTTAAGCCAGTAGGTGGCGACGTTAAAAAATTATTTCTCATTGAATCATTCAAGAGATCCAGTAATGAAAAAGTCTTTATGAGCAAGTCATTGAATCGTTCATTAAAAAAAATGAATTCAAAATGAAATATCTGTAAATGATTCTGAAATTAGTTTTTTGGTTTTAGTTGGGGGAGGAGGGAGCTCTAAAATATCCAGAGAAAGCTCACTGCAGACTCAGTCAATGGGTGGATATCATTTATATATATACAGTACTGTGCAAAAGTCTTTGGCATGTTAGTATTTTCACCAAAAAATGGTTTTAAGCCAGTTATTTATATCTTTTGCTGAAGTGTGTCAGTAGGAAATATCAGTTTACATTTCTAAAGATTCCCTTTTCCATTAATTGTAATAATCTAGTGAGATTTTCATATGCACAAGGAGTGTCAACAGCCGCTTGATCTGATTTTTAAATATCAACAATGCCCATAAAAATAGTAATTTGACCCCCAATTTTTCTGATCCGTTTTTCAGAGGCAGTCTGGATAAGCCCATCCAGTAAGTATGATCTTATTTTTGTAATATTTTTGTCTTGTCAACGCGATCTTACTAGTATTCCTGTACACAAGGTTTCCTCATTTTTGTCCAATCAAGACACATAATGTCCAAAATGAGTAATTTCCTATAAAAAGTCAGCTTTTTTGATTTGTCTGGAGACATTCTGACTGGAGTAAATGGTCTTGTTTTTGTGATCCTCATTGTCCTCGTCTCCAGAGACCAGTCCTCTTCTCTCAGCTCTGGTCATCATCAGTGTGGTCCTGATACTGGTTGTTTCTGCTGTGATTTGGTTCCTTCACCAAAGAAACAACCCGGATTCATCCATCCTCAACCTGATCGAGTACCACCCGCCCTTCAGATCCCCTTCCAGCGATCAGACCTGCTTGGTAGAAGCTGAAGAAATCGAGGAGATGCCTTAGAGCTCAATGCTGTGGTGAAGATGAAGATGAAGATGATGATGTTCCCAGGTTAGAATAACCCCGCAGGCGTTCATGGAGATCGTGAACTCAAATGATCTCTCTTTCCCGTGGGTGGATTGGAGGGCTGGATGGGGAAATACTGTATGTAAGAGTTGCTGGGGTTTCATTACACAGCATCTTTCCTTTCTCTCATCTGGTTATTGACTCTTTTTGCTTTACTAATATTCCCTCTGAGCTGCATTGTGTCAATTTGGTGAGATTAGTTTCTTTATCAAGCTCGGAAAAGGGCAAAAAATGCCATGAATTCTTGTGCACTGTAATCCAGGTCAGTTTATAGATTAATGTGAGAAAGTTTAAGTGGTAATTCAGTGAAATTTTGCCTTGCTGAACTCTCAAATCAAACAGAGATCATGTGTTAAATAATGTTGTGAGTGTCAAATTTGCTTGTTTCTGTTGTGAGATTCACTAAATGGGAAGTTTTGTCCGATTTATTTTTGTCCAGTGTTCATTCTCAGTTGGAAAGGTTACAAATACATGTTTGTCACTGCTAGCACTGTATAAGCACCTCAAGTTTTTAGATATGGATACTTCCTGATTGCCAATCACAATATTTTATAAATGTTGTTTTTATTTTGGATTTGCCACTAACAGTCGTCTGTATCTATTATGTTACGAATGATTATGAATGTATCTATCCTTACATGAACAACAAGCCATTTCTCAAAGAGAAACTAATCAACTGTTGGTCTTTCAAAGCGAATAAAGATTCATCAAACGCTTCATTTTGTTTTCTGTTTTTACTGACCTAGAATACAACCAATCAAAAACGAACTCATCCCATACACGCATGAGCTTCGATTTAATGCTTCTGTAAGCAGTTTCAGGACAACTTCAAGCACACGGCGGCTCAATGAAACCTCAGCAAACACAGACTTGCAGAATTAGCAGACAGTTTCTGAATAAAGAAGCTCCTGAACATATATAAGCAGACGCTTGTGTCCAGATGAATCTGTGTGCTGGATGTGTATTGTGTAAAGAGAGAGCAGGATGAAGTAGGACAGATAATTGAGGGCAGATGAATTACCCTCTGGGCTTTTTATAGATCACTGTCATTATTCTACCCTGAAAGTGTCAGTTTCTCTCTGTATCTCCATCCACACATGTTTGGTCATGTTATGACTGGATTTATTGTACTGTATTTAAACATGTGCAGTAATTCAGTGGCACGCAATGTGAGGTTGATAATCAATAGGTTTCACGATAGGATCCTGCTAGTCATCATCGTCGTCCTGGAAGTGACATTGTTTTGGTGGGAAAATAAGTATTATCAATGGATTTGATGAATTCTGAGATGTTTTGTGCTGTTTGTTGTTCTGATCATTTTACAGAAAATGCAAAAAGCCACAATAACTTTATATTAATCAGTTTAGCTTGAAATAATGTGCATTTACCATTTCTGGTTTTAGAAGAACGAACACAATCTCTTCTCAAAACCTAAAGCTAAGCCTAAAACTTGCCTAAATAGGTGGGGATATTTTAATATATTGACTTTTTATTGACATCAAAGTGGTTTCGCTGGTGAAAATAACAGATCCTCCTAAAATATGGCTTGTACGAGTCTTTAGGGTTGTTTTAATTTATTTAGGCCTACTGTGTGTACGCGCGCGCTCGCGTGTGTTTATAATAGTAATGCTGGCATGGCAGTGTTGGCAATAATTAAGTCGACTTTCCATCAGCATAGGTAACTGATCTACAGCTATAAATGTGCATTTATTAAGATTCATGCAAACTAGTCATTTTGGTGTGGAACCCGCAGACTTCACTGTCATTGATGACCACTAGAGGACGCTGTTACTCGAGAAATGAACTGTAGACCAGAGATGGGCAGAGTTTAGCTCGCCTCTAACCCTAATCAAACACACATGGACAGGCTGATCAAGGTCTTCTGGATTGCTGGAAAGCTAAAGGTAGATGTGTTGTCAAAACAACCTTTGACATCAACAAGAAAAGATATGCGTATATGTGTTGGATATATTATCTCCCTCCTTTTAAAATAATATAAAATGCTATGCACGATTGTATGGTTAGTTGCATGTGAGCATTGCATATCCACAAGCTGATCAGAAAAGACCTTTGACATTTTCACTGAATATTCTCTTGTTTCAATGCAGTTTTAGATTCTTAATATGAATATCTGTTAATCGTATGTGTAAGGTCTGGATCAGGATATTGAAGTGTCATTGTGTCTGTTTTTTTTTTCACAGTTCTCAGCACAGGTAAAGAGAGAGTTCAGAAGAAGTGAACGATACGCCTCTTTGCACAGATTCCCATAGATAAAACGCTCTGTTGTTGGCAGGAACTGAAAGCACTTGCCTTGCACATATTTCTAGGGTTTTAAGTTTATGTTGGGTGAATTAGTAATGACTTGCAGTCACGTCAACAACACCAAACCTCAGCGAGATGGAGCAAGGAACGACGACGCTTAGAAAGACACAAAGTCTGATTTTTATTGCACTTGCAAATAAACAAAACATGAATGACTTATCATGAGGCTTCACACACAAATCTAAAAATGCAATCTTTAGACTCTTGTCACTGTCATTTTGTAATGAAATCAGATCCATTTTTTCAGACACCTGAGATGCAGAACTCATGAAGAGTATCAGACAACATAAGTCGTATGAAAAATATTATTATTAATGTGGTGTTTTGCTGTTCAGTATGGAAGCTTAATATAAAAGGTAATTGCAACTTTTTTTTCTCACAATTGCACAATTCTGACTTTATAACACTCAATTCTTTAAATGTAAACTCGCAATTGTGAGATAAAAAGTTTATCTTTCAAAATGTTTTATTCTGTGGCAGAAACAAGCTTCCATAGTTCAGACTACAAATAAGTCAACATGTATGTCTATAGCACATTTAAAAACAGCACAAGTGCTTTAGTCTGAGATATCAATACACACTATTCAGACACAACAGCATCATCAAACACCATAGAGTTAAGAACACACACTGTATGCCAACAGACTGAAGTCTGATTGTTACTCAAAGAGAAGGCATGTGCTGCTGTTTTGTTATAAATCTATTGTGAACTGATGAAAAAATAATATATCACAGTGCCTTTGTGCTGATGGGAAATAGGATTCTTATCTCTTGTGTGGTTTAGACATTGTGAATCATTTTGCAAGTAACTGTCAGGGCAAAGTCCAACTGAAGACACACACACACACACACTTCAGTTTGTGCTTCCTGCATTTGTCTCCAGTCTTGTGAAACATAGAAAACGGCCTGGTGTGTGCATGTGCAAATCTCAATATCACAATGCTGGAGCATTCCGGGTGGTTGTCAGGGCATTGCTATGTGGTTGCTAAGGTGTTCTAAGTGGTTGTTAGTGTGTTGCTGTGTAGTGATGGGGACGAGACCGCCTATTCCGAGTCCGAGTCAAGACCGAGTCTTTGAAGGGTCGAGTCCGAGTCGAGACCGAGTCCGTTGGTTAGCTAGATTGGGAATTGTTTAGAGGAGCAGTCTTAATATGGACTATGCTTTTACTATCATTAAAAAATCCCTACCACATGCATCATCTTCTGCCTATTTTTCTAAAATGCTTCAACAGTGCTGCTCTGTCATCGACATGTTAAGCCCACCCTGACTTTTTTAATCATAGTTAGGACATGCAGAGCAAATCAAAATTTTCTAGTGGCATGTCTAAATTAGTAGGCTTAGCTACTTTATAACATTTGCCAATATTTCCCAATTTTAAATATTTTGACAATACACTCGAATTCAGTATCTTTTAAAACTTGATTCCCCCATAACACACACATACATAAACACAATTGCACTGTGTAATGCAATTAATGACAATACTGACTCTTTTACACCCCCCTCCCCTCCCCTGCCCTCCCACAAACACACACACCCAAATACACACACACATAATGTATATCACACTACGTCACACTGCTGTTAACAACTATGTTCTATGTATAGTTGTAGTCTCCCTCCCCAATATGTTATATGAACATTAAAAAGAAAATGCGTTGGAAAAAAAATCTCGAGGACTCGGTCTGAAATTACGAGTCCTCCTCCCACTGTGGTCCGAGTCCGAGTCAAGACCGAGTCTTTGAAGGGTCGAGTCCGAGTCAAGACCGAGTCTTTGAAGGGTCGAGTCTGAGTCAAGACCGAGTCTTTGAAGGGTCGAGTCCGAGTCAAGACCGAGTCTTTGAAGGGTCGAATCCGAGTCAAGACCGAGTCTTTGAAGGAACAAGTCCGAGACGAGTCCGAGAAAGCAGAAATCGGTCTCGAGTCCGAGACCGGACTCGAGTACTACATCACTAGCTGTGTAGTCTGAAGGGTGTTTAGGTGGTTGCCAAGAGGCTGTTATTCTGGGTGGTTGCCATATGGTTTCTGTGTTCCGAGTGCTTGTTAGTGTGTTGCTATGTGGTTGCTAGGATAATCTAGGTGGTTGCCAAGGTGTTGCTATGTGGTTGCTAGGGTAATCTAGGTGGTTGCCAAGGTGTTGATTTCTAAGGTTGTCTTTCTGGTTTTGTTTGTGTTGCTAGGGTGTTTTTGGTTGTTGCCATGTGGTTGCTAAAGTATGGTGGTTGTTTGTGTCTTGCTATGTGGTTGCTGGGGTGTTCTGGGTGGTTGCCAGGGCTTTGCTACTGTATGTGGTTTCTAGTGTGTTCTTTGTGGTTGTGTTGCTATGTGATTTCCAGGCCTTTGTTATGTGGTTTGCTATAGGTGCCCTGAATGGTTGTGTGTTGCTATGTGGTTGCCAGGGTGTTCTGGGTAGTTGCCATGTGGTTTCTAAACTGGGGTGCGTTTCCCGTATGGTGTATAACTCGCTGCTCCACTACCATAGTACGATGCACCGTTGAAGAAATCAACTCGCTAGTTACGACTGTTTCCCGAAACCATACTGTGCAAATTGGTCGTTCAACCTTGTTGGTTAATGATGTCACGCAGGTGTTGGAGTAATAACTTATTGTAATGAATCTGTTTGAGATCGAATTAATGCCAGATGTTTTGCTGTAAATTACGGACATGGCATCTAAGGACTATTTCTTTTTCTCAGTTATTTTGCTTTATTTCCAGATTCATTCATAGGTTTGTTCTTATGTTACTAGATCACGTTCACACATGCAATGCACACTTCAGTAACAAACAATGCTTTAAATCTCTTGACAAACTAAGAGACGTAAATTACATTTATATGTTGGCTATTCTAAATAAAAGTTATAGTACTGAATCTCAGTTTGCTTATTTTGCTCAAGATAAGGATTTATTGAGTCCACATGTCATGCAAACAAGAAACTCTGCTTCTCACCACAGGAGAGCTGTCGTTCCAAACACACAACTTTGTGATGCTGTTTGCGAATGTTTGTTGGAACTATGGTTTCGGGAAAACACAGACTCGTTGAATTATGCTTATAACGGCGAAACTCTCAACAATAGTTGGCTAACGTTGCTTTTGGGAAACACACTCCTGATTGGTTGTTGGTGTGTTGCTATATGGTTGCTTGGGTTTTCAGGGTGGTTCCCAGAGCTGTATGTGATTGCTAAAGGTGTTCTTTGTGGTTGATAGTGTGTTGCTGTGTAGTTGCTAGGGTGTTCTATGTGGTTGTAGTGTGGTTGCTAAGCTATTCTAAGAGGTTATTCTGGGTGGTTGCCAGGATAATGCCATGTGGTTTCCAAGTAGTAGTCGTTGTTAGTGTGTTGCTGTGTATTTGCTATGTGCGAAGGTGTTACAAGTGGTCTATTGTGTGATTGATTGATTTTATTTGACCACTCAAATATAAAAAAATAGTCAGGGATGACACAATAAAGCCCAAAGATTCATGGTTGCCAGGGCGTTGCTACTGTATGTGGTTTCTAAGGTGTTCTTTGTGGTTGTTAATGTGTTGCTATGTGGTTGCCAGGGTGTTATCATGTGATTGCTATGGTGTTTTGAGTGGTTGTTAGTGTGTTGCTGTGTGAGGTGTTACGCATGGTCTCTGGTGTCTTTCTATGCAGTTGCTAGGGTGTTCTTTGTGGTTGCCAGGGCGTTGCTACTGTATCTGGTTTCTGAGGTGTTCGTTGTTGTTGTTGTTAGTGTGTTGCTCTGTGGTTGCCAGGGCATTGTCATGTGATTGCTAAGGTCTTTTGTGTGGTCACTGGTGTGTTTCTATGCAGTTGCTAGGGTGTTATTGGTGGTTGCCAGGGCGTTGCTACTGTATCTGGTATCTGAGGAGTTCTTTGTTGTTGTTAGTGTGTTGCTGTGTGGTTGCCAGGGCGTTGTCATGTGATTGCTAAGGTGTTTTGTGTGGTCACTGGTGTGTTTCTATGCAGTTGCTAGGGTGTTATTTGTGGTTGCCAGGGTGTTGCTACTGTATCTGGTATCTGAGGAGTTCTTTGTTGTTGTTAGTGTCTTGCTGTGTGGTTGCCAGTGCGCTGTCATATGATTGCTAAGGTGTTTTGAGTGGTCACTGGTGTGTTTCTATGCAGTTGCTATGGTGTTATTGGTGGTTGCCAGGGCGTTGCTACTGTATCTCGTATCTGAGGAGTTCTTTGTTGTTGTTAGTGTGTTGCTGTGTGGTTGCCAGTGCGCTGTCATGTGATTGCTAAGGTGTTTTGAGTGGTCACTGGTGTGTTTCTATGCAGTTGCTATGGTGTTATTGGTGGTTGCCAGGGCGTTGCTACTGTATCTCGTATCTGAGGAGTTCTTTGTTGTTGTTAGTGTGTTGCTGTGTGGTTGCCAGGGTGTTGTCATGTGATTGCTAAGGTGTTTTGAGTGGTTACTGGTGTGTTTCTATGCAGTTGCTAGGGTGTTCTGGGTGTGAAGGGCATAAATGCTGTAAGACTCCAGGCAGCTGAGGATCGTTTGGTGATTTGTACTGGTTTCTCACACTTTCCCAGGGTTCGGCTCGCTGTCTGGACCTCTTAGGACATGACAAAAGCCAGGTCAACAAAGCCTAATTTATTAGAGGAGGACACAATAGCTGCTCTGAGGGAGAGGGGAGGCTCCTGCATCTGTGTGTGAGAGAAAGAAACGGGGCCTAATAATAATAATGAAACAATAGACAAACCCAAGTGTTTCGTTTGAGTGACTCCTTCCGTTTTTTTTCTTTCTTTCAGATTTTCAGTATTCTTAAAAGAGTAAGTTTCACAAACCTGAATCCTATTTCACCCCAAGATCAGAAGAAAGAAATTATGTTTTGCTTAAAGCATATAAATCTGGTTGTAAGATAATGTTTTTATATTTTTTTAATTTTACCTTCCGCTATGTTTTGAATAAATACGTGCATGTTTCGACAATTTTGTGTCTTGTTTATCATCATTAAATTGTATTACAGTGTTTCAGCCAATCTGCTCTACTGTATTGGCATTAAGGTATTAAAAAAAACATATATTTTTCATAACAATAAAGCCCCCCCCCCCCCCCCCCCACACACACACAAATTCTAATTACTATAATGCAAAACAATCTCATTAAAAAAAATATATATTATTTATAATTCAAATTATTTATGCATCATAGTTGTTTTATCTACTGCCTTCCATTATACTAGTGCTGTCAAATCAATTAATCGCGATTAATTGCATCTGACAAATATATATTTACAAACTTTTATGTAGAAGCGATTAATCGCGATTAATTGATTTGACAGAATACATTTATTCTGATTGAAATATTTTTTGTAATACAACAAAAATGATAATCTAATGGAAATTACAAAAAAAATACTTAATGTCATGAAAATAATGCACAATTTAATTGACCGTGTTAATAGCACAATTTAATTGATTCATGTTATTTATGCAAAATATAATTTCTTATTTTTTTATTTTGATTTAAGGGTTAAAAGGTTTTGGTTAGATTCAGTAAGGTTTCTATGGCAAGTAAATTACTGTTTATTTGTGATGATTTAGTGCTGGTGACCTTTCCACTGTTTGATTAATTAATTTGACTCTATAAAAAAAATAATCTCTCCTGCTGCTTAAAAAATATTATAGCATTGGAAATGAATGAATGCATTGCATGATTTACGTGATTAATTGAGCTCTAGGTACCAAATGCAGGAGAAGCAAGAGTCCTTTAAAGTGATGCTTCCACTTTAATTATACGGTGTCACGCGGTGCTTGATTTTTCAAACAGACCTTTGCTTGCTTTTGTCTTCCGTCTCCCTCTTTACTTTTTTCCAGCCGTCTGTTGTCCAGGAGATGGATGGTTTCTGAGGAGCATACATTACGGAGAAGCCTGCCACCATTGTGATTATGGCTGTAATGGCCTGTTTTTGATCAAATAACACCAAAGGCATCTCATTCGCACGTCTCTCGCTTTCTCGTGCTGGTGCACGGAGGAGGAAAAGGTTAGCATTGACCTGACACAGCTAATTAAAAGGGACAACGTTCAGCGTTAATATGACAAGACACAAACTGACAGTTGGCATGGAAATGTGCATACCAGATGCTGTGTGCACACACCACCAGACATGTGCCGTTTTCTCACGTCCTTTGTTAAGACAATATGGTGTTTGCACACAGAACGGCATGGCAGATTTGCATGATTAACCTAGAAGTACATGATTTGATGTTACATTTTCCGAGGGAAAAAGAGTGCAAAAGTCACCTGCACAATCGTAGGTTGTTATGTTTTTATTCAACAACATGAAATACATAAGTAATACTCGCTTGCTAACAAGTCTAATTGGGACTTCAAAGATTGTCGGAGACATTAAACGTCATCACGCTGTCAACATACTAATCTACTTTCACAGCCTTTTTGTGTTTATAATCACGCTCTCGCAAACTTATAAGTCAAACATTCAAGGGACATGTTTTTAGATAAAAACCGATAGAGTTGCCAGAAGCTTAATGGTTGTGATGTTGATGTGGTGTAGTTTATTTATAGCCTAGCCTACAAATTTCATAAAAGTTGTGTTAATTTGTGAAGATTGTCATTATGAACAAAATGTGTAAACGCAGACTTTTGTTGGTCACTTTTTGCAATTATCCAAAGGCCATTGGAAAAATCCAGTTGGGTTTTGTCGAGGGAACTTCTGGCCTGCAAAAAAACCCGTCATAACTGCGATGCTCTAGTCTATAGAGCTAATAGAAAGCTTACAAAATGTGTTTTTAGGCACATTTGTCGCTTAAGGCCTCTGAAGCACTTCTGTGGCGTTAGATGGACACACACACAGCTAATCAGGACATGTTGAAATATCAACAATATCATTGAAAGTGAGTTTTCCGTTCACATCTGTTTCTTTTGGTCGAGGTAAACTCATTAATATTTCTTAACAATAGTGCTTCTCTTTCCTTTTGTTCTGTTCCCGTGCTCTGCCGTCTCCAGCCCCAATTAACAGAGCCAAAACAAGCAGGACCATTAAGACGGACGCCCACTGGAAGGAACCAAGAGGCTGCTGGGTAGGCCTAATACAAGTCCTGTGATCCTGTACTCATTCATCTTGTCAAATCAACACTGCTTTTGCTGTTCACTGGATGATGTGTGTTTCCTTTTGGAACATTCCTTAATAGACAAAAAGCCAGGGATTTTCCAGGGTCATATGATAACACTTGATTCTTGCAATGGCCAGATTGTGTTCTTGATCTGGAAGATTGGTCACATAATGTTAGTTGTGTGTGTGTGTGTGTGTGTGTGTATGTGTGTGTCAAGACAAACAATCAAAACAAAATCATCACTGGTTGACTTGAAATAATATCCCTACAATGGATTCTGTCAGATGATTAATTTAGAAATATGCATGCATCGTGATTAAAGGGGCTATATGTAAGTATATTGGCTATATTGCCAATGTGTGCACAGTTTGTAACGAATCACAAAAAACGAGACCTTCCCGAACCTCAGGGTTGTCTATAGAAAGCCTGAGACTGATTCCTATGTGAAGGTTTCTCTGGGAAAATCCAAAGGATGTGGCGTTTACACTCCCGATTCCCGAAAGCCTCTCTTCCGTTCAATGACAGATGAAACTAATGTTCAGGATAATGACGAAAGAGACATTCTGTACAGTAATATCAATGTGTCATGCAAAAATAAGGGATTGATTCAAACTATAGTCTCACATAGCCAGATCTATGTAGTCTTTTATAATCAAACTATAATAACAGTGTAATTTTAATGACCTCATCTGTGGACATGATGCCGGTGAATCGCAGAGCTGCTGCAAACATCTCTCCTCACTGCTGACATTTTTGTTGTGTTTATTTTGTTATTCAGAGGAAAGCGCAGCACATATTTATTCATCTAAATGTCACATGGGCGGCGTCTAGATGTTCGTTAACAGTATATTGGTGCAAAAGTATTTCCAACTCTTTTTTACTTCTAAGCAAAGAACAAAAAATAAGTTTGTGAGTATTTTGGTGCATTGAATCACGTTCAGTCTCTTGTACGTTACGTTGTGCTGGCTGCAGTTCACTTAACGGCCACCGGTGTCGCTAATAACACGGGTTTCTGAATTCTACATGTAGCCCCTTTAAATATCATCCACCAGGGGGCTTTGTTATATTTACCTTTCATTCATGGTTTTGGTGAGTTTTGAAAAAGTAAGGGCATGTTTTAGCCATTTTTATTTGTCATCACTTTTTTTTTTTTAAGCAGCCAAGTGAATGTTTCATTTCTAGTTTCATGTCTCGTTTCTTCTCACGTAGTATGATCATTTCAACCCATGTTGATGTGTTTAAGTATTTGGTTAGTGCATTGGGGTCCTGATTAACCTGTTTGGGTTTAGTTTGTGACAATGACCAGCTGACTGTACATTTTCTTAGTAATAGTTACTACAAATCCCAGAACTCAACATCTCAAAAGATCAGGATCTTTTTACTGTTTTCCGTAATACGAGTATGATTTTCTCCATCAAATAATAAAAAAACGAACTCAAATGCTCTTAATGCTCATCCTGCTTTGATGCCCAATCAAAATGTATTTGCTTTCATTCGTTTTCAAATGCATGCAATGCATTATTAATATGCATATGTAAATTGTGCAGTGAAATAAAAGGGCATTTTTTATTTATAATAACAAACACAAAACCACCATTGAGAGATGAATCGTTTGAATGTTTGAATACATTATCCATGTCAGCAAGCAGCTGAATAGTCACCCATCCAAATGATACGCAGCGTACAATCTCTTGACAGTAATTAATTCCTGCCACTGTCAGATTTATCTGCAATAATAGAGCAATTACTTTATTTAAGAGAACATTTACCGGAGAGACAAAGCCATAATTACTCTGTTATTGATCTGATGCAGGTTAATAGCACAATAGCAAACAAATGGTGTGATTGTGGTTGCTTAATTTTAATTTTTTTTAGGGGGAAATTTTAATAAATGAAATTAACTGTGTAAATGGTTGGTCACCATCTGCTTAAGAAGAGTGTGGGTCATTCCTGTATGTACTGTACTTTTATCATCATCCTCCAGGAAGTGACATCATTTTGGTGGGAAAACAGCAGCTCAAACATTAGTAATATTCTCAATGATTTGATCAAATGAAATCTGTGATGTTTTGTTGTGTTAGTTGGTTTGTGTCACTGTAAAACACTCCAGCCCATTTGATCAAATGACACAACTCAAATTTACAGTGTTCAAAAGGTTTGGAAGAACAAGAATGATTCATTTGTTTTTCTTCAACCTTTCCTTTTGTGCTGGATGGTTATTGTTTTTGCTGAGAGAAAAAAAAAAGGAAAAAGATTACTCTGCATTCCCTTGATGTGTCTACAGAAAATCAATAACTCTGTCTGCATGGGCTCTGGTGGTGGACGACGATGACAACTACTCAGGATGTGCCATGGACTAATGTGGAAAAATAGGAATTAAAACAAAATAGCTACATTCATTTGTTTTCCATCAGCCTCTGGAGAGATAGTGTGCAGCGTTCCTCTCAGTCTCATTATACTTTCTAATCAAGACTCTTTTAAAAATCCTTTTTAAGGCGACTGGCAGATTTGCCCTTCCCCCCGTTGTGCTGCTGCGCCTTGCCGTCATTGTGCTTCTGCTTATTACTTTACAAATGACCGAGGTGAAGCTGACATTTTCCCTGCATGCAGAAAAGCTCGGTATGTATGGCCTCTGCGGTAATGAATTTGCTTTGAGCTCTCGCTTCCCCCTCTGCTTTCCCAATCAAGATTCCCCAATATAATTACAATCACAGCATCTCACTACTGTCCCCAACGCCACTCCAAAAGCTGAGCTCAAACCGACAACCTCGGTCAAAAGAATACGAAGGCAAAATCAATGAGCTCGCTGGAAACCTGATTTAAATTCTGCAAGCTGAATAAGGATTTTTTTTTTTTCCACATCTTTAATTCAGGAGTGACTTTGTCAGTAAATTGGTCTCATACTGTTAAAAGGAGCGAGGTGTGAAATCACAGGCCGTGTGGAAAAAAGCACTATCAATATTTTAACAGTTAACTTGGTCATTTTCACCTTCTCATATAAATATGTATTATGACATATTTATATATGTCATAATACACATATAAATATGTATATTGACATATTTATATATGTCAATATACCCCCCCCCCCCCCCCCCCCCCCCCTTCAAATACACAGGTGAACTTAAAGGGATAGTTCTCCCAAAAATGAAAATTCTGTCAGTAATTACTCGCCCTCATGTCGTTCCAAACGTGTAAGACTTTCGTTCATCTTCGGAACACACATTAAGATCTTTTTGATGAAATCTGAGGGACTTTCTGTCCCTCCATTGACAGCTACGCAACTACCACTTCAAAAAGTTCATAAAGAGATCGTAAAACTAATCCATTTTAATTGAGCGGTTTAGTCCAAATTTTCTGAAGCGACTCGATCGCTTTATATGATGAACAGATTGAATTTAAGCTTTTATTGACATTTAGACATTGATCAGCAAACAAACAGAAGCTCAACCGAACCTGCTTGACGAGCGAAAAACAAACCTCTTGCTGAAGCTCAAACGTGCTGCGTAACACGAGAATGAACCTCATTGGTTCTTGCAGAAGCTCAAATGTGATGCGTAACACGAGAATGAACCTCATTGGTTCTTGCAGAAGCTCAAATGTGATGCGTAACACGAGAATGAACCTCATTGGTTCTTGCTGAAGCTCAAATGTGATGCGTAACACGAGAATGAACCTCATTGGCTCTTGCTGAAGCTCAAACGTGCTGCGTAACACGAGAATGAACCTCATTGGTTCTTGCAGAAGCTCAAATGTGATGCGTAACACGAGAATGAACCTCATTGGTTCTTGCAGAAGCTCAAATGTGATGCATAACACGAGAATGAACCTCATTGGTTCTTGCTGAAGCTCAAATGTGATGCGTAACACGAGAATGAACCTCATTGGCTCTTGCTGAAGCTCAAACGTGCTGCGTAACACGAGAATGAACCTCATTGGTTCTTGCTGAAGCTCAAACGTGCTGCGTAACACGAGAATGAACCTCATTGGTTCTTGCTGAAGCTCAAACGTGCTGCGTAACACGAGAATGAACCTCATTGGTTCTTGCTGAAGCTCAAACGTGATGCGTAACACGAGAATGAACCTCATTGGCTCTTGCTGAAGCTCAAACGTGATGCGTAACACGAGAATGAACCTCATTGGCTCTTGCTGAAGCTCAAATGTGATGCGTAACACGAGAATGAACCTCATTGGCTCTTGCTGAAGCTCAAACGTGATGCGTAACACGAGAATGAACCTCATTGGCTCTTGCTGAAGCTCAAACGTGATGCGTAACACGAGAATGAACCTCATTGGCTCTTGCTGAAGCTCAAATGTGATGCGTAACACGAGAATGAACCTCATTGGCTCTTGCTGAAGCTCAAATGTGATGCGAAAAACACGAGAATGAACCTCATTGGCTCTTGCTGAAGCTCAAATGTGATGCGTAACACGAGAATGAACCTCATTGGCTCTTGCTGAAGCTCAAACGTGATGCGTAACACGAGAATGAACCTCATTGGTTCTTGCTGAAGCTCAAACGTGATGCGTAACACGAGAATGAACCTCATTGGCTCTTGCTGAAGCTCAAACGTGATGCGTAACACGAGAATGAACCTCATTGGCTCTTGCTGAAGCTCAAGCGTGCTGCGTAACACGAGAATGAACCTCATTGGTTCTTGCTGAAGCTCAAACGTGATGCGTAACACGAGAATGAACCTCATTGGCTCTTGCTGAAGCTCAAATGTGATGCGTAACACGAGAATGAACCTCATTGGCTCTTGCTGAAGCTCAAATGTGATGCGTAACACGAGAATGAACCTCATTGGCTCTTGCTGAAGCTCAAACGTGATGCGTAACACGAGAATGAACCTCATTGGCTCTTGCTGAAGCTCAAACGTGATGCGTAACATGAGAATGAACCTCATTGGTTCTTGCTGAAGCTCAAATGTGATGCGTAACACGAGAATGAACCTCATTGGCTCTTGCTGAAGCTCAAGCGTGCTGCGTAACACGACAATGAACCTCATTGGTTCTTGCTGAAGCTCAAATGTGATGCGTAACTCGAGAATGAACCTCATTGGCTCTTGCTGAAGCTCAAACGTGATGCGTAACATGAGAATGAACCTCATTGGTTCTTGCTGAAGCTCAAATGTGATGCGTAACACGAGAATGAACCTCATTGGCTCTTGCTGAAGCTCAAACGTGCTGCGTAACACGAGAATGAACCTCTGGCTCTTGCTGAAGCTCAAGCGTGCTGCGTAACACGAGAATGAACCTCTGGCTCTTGCTGAAGCTCAAGCGTGCTGCGTAACACGAGAATGAACCTCATTGGTTCTTGCTGAAGCTCAAATGTGATGCGTAACTCGAGAATGAACCTCATTGGCTCTTGCTGAAGCTCAAATGTGATGCGTAACACAAGAATGAACCTCATTGGCTCTTGCTGAAGCTCAAACGTGATGCGTAACACGAGAATGAACCTCATTGGCTCTTGCTGAAGCTCAAACGTGATGCGTAACATGAGAATGAACCTCATTGGCTCTTGCTGAAGCTCAAATGTGATGCGTAACACAAGAATGAACCTCATTGGTTCTTGCTGAAGCTCAAACGTGATGCGTAACATGAGAATGAACCTCATTGGCTCTTGCTGAAGCTCAAATGTGATGCGTAACACAAGAATGAACCTCATTGGTTCTTGTTGAAGCTCTAACGTGATGCGTAACATGAGAATGAACCTCATTGGCTCTTGCTGAAGCTCAAATGTGATGCGTAACACAAGAATGAACCTCATTGGTTCTTGTTGAAGCTCAAATGTGATGCGTAACATGAGAATGAACCTCATTGGTTCTTGCTGAAGCTCAAATGTGATGCGTAACACAAGAATGAACCTCATTGGTTCTTGTTGAAGCTCAAATGTGATGCGTAACATGAGAATGAACCTCATTGGCTCTTGCTGAAGCTCAAATGTGATGCGTAACACAAGAATGAACCTCATTGGCTCTTGCTGAAGCTCAAATGTGATGCGTAACACAAGAATGAACCTCATTGGCTCTTGCTGAAGCTCAAATGTGATGCGTAACACAAGAATGAACCTCATTGGTTCTTGCTGAAGCTCAAATGTGATGCGTAACACGAGAATGAACCTCATTGGCTCTTGCTGAAGCTCAAGCGTGCTGCGTAACACGAGAATGAACCTCATTGGTTCTTGCTGAAGCTCAAATGTGATGCGTAACTCGAGAATGAACCTCATTGGCTCTTGCTGAAGCTCAAACGTGATGCGTAACATGAGAATGAACCTCATTGGTTCTTGCTGAAGCTCAAATGTGATGCGTAACACGAGAATGAACCTCATTGGCTCTTGCTGAAGCTCAAGCGTGCTGCGTAACACGAGAATGAACCTCATTGGCTCTTGCTGAAGCTCAAGCGTGCTGCGTAACACGAGAATGAACCTCATTGGTTCTTGCTGAAGCTCAAATGTGATGCGTAACTCGAGAATGAACCTCATTGGCTCTTGCTGAAGCTCAAATGTGATGCGTAACACAAGAATGAACCTCATTGGCTCTTGCTGAAGCTCAAACGTGATGCGTAACACGAGAATGAACCTCATTGGCTCTTGCTGAAGCTCAAACGTGATGCGTAACATGAGAATGAACCTCATTGGCTCTTGCTGAAGCTCAAATGTGATGCGTAACACAAGAATGAACCTCATTGGTTCTTGCTGAAGCTCAAACGTGATGCGTAACATGAGAATGAACCTCATTGGCTCTTGCTGAAGCTCAAATGTGATGCGTAACACAAGAATGAACCTCATTGGTTCTTGTTGAAGCTCTAACGTGATGCGTAACATGAGAATGAACCTCATTGGCTCTTGCTGAAGCTCAAATGTGATGCGTAACACAAGAATGAACCTCATTGGTTCTTGTTGAAGCTCAAACGTGATGCGCAACATGAGAATGAACCTCATTGGTTCTTGCTGAAGCTCAAACGTGATGCGCAACATGAGAATGAACCTCATTGGCTCTTGCTGAAGCTCAAATGTGATGCGTAACACAAGAATGAACCTCATTGGTTCTTGTTGAAGCTCAAATGTGATGCGTAACATGAGAATGAACCTCATTGGCTCTTGCTGAAGCTCAAATGTGATGCGTAACACAAGAATGAACCTCATTGGCTCTTGCTGAAGCTCAAACGTGATGCGTAACATGAGAATGAACCTCATTGGCTCTTGCTGAAGCTCAAATGTGATGCGTAACACAAGAATGAACCTCATTGGTTCTTGTTGAAGCTCAAATGTGATGCGTAACATGAGAATGAACCTCATTGGCTCTTGCTGAAGCTCAAATGTGATGCGTAACACAAGAATGAACCTCATTGGTTCTTGTTGAAGCTCAAATGTGATGCGTAACATGAGAATGAACCTCATTGGCTCTTGCTGAAGCTCAAATGTGATGCGTAACACAAGAATGAACCTCATTGGCTCTTGCTGAAGCTCAAATGTGATGCGTAACACAAGAATGAACCTCATTGGCTCTTGCTGAAGCTCAAATGTGATGCGTAACACAAGAATGAACCTCATTGGCTCTTGCTGAAGCTCAAATGTGATGCGTAACACAAGAATGAACCTCATTGGCTCTTGCTGAAGCTCAAATGTGATGCGTAACACGAGAATGAACCTCATTGGTTCTTGCTGAAGCTCAAACGTGATGCGTAACATGAGAATGAACCTCATTGGTTCTTGCTGAAGCTCAAACGTGATGCGTAACACAAGAATGAACCTCATTGGTTCTTGCTGAAGCTCAAACGTGATGCGTAACACGAAAATGAACCTCATTGGCTCTTGCTGAAGCTCAAACGTGATGCGTAACACGAGAATGAACCTCATTGGTTCTTGCTGAAGCTCAAACGTGATGCGTAACATGAGAATGAACCTCATTGGTTCTTGCTGAAGCTCAAATGTGATGCGTAACACAAGAATGAACCTCATTGGTTCTTGCTGAAGCTCAAACGTGATGCGTAACATGAGAATGAACCTCATTGGTTCTTGCTGAAGCTCAAACGTGATGCGTAACACGAGAATGAACCTCATTGGTTCTTGCTGAAGCTCAAACGTGATGCGTAACATGAGAATGAACCTCATTGGTTCTTGCTGAAGCTCAAATGTGATGCGTAACACGAGAATGAACCTCATTGGTTCTTGCTGAAGCTCAAACGTGATGCGTAACACGAAAATGAACCTCATTGGCTCTTGCTGAAGCTCAAACGTGATGCGTAACACGAGAATGAACCTCATTGGTTCTTGCTGAAGCTCAAACGTGATGCGTAACATGAGAATGAACCTCATTGGCTCTTGCTGAAGCTCAAATGTGATGCGTAACACGAGAATGAACCTCATTGGTTCTTGCTGAAGCTCAAACGTGATGCGTAACATGAGAATGAACCTCATTGGTTCTTGCTGAAGCTCAAACTTGATGCGTAACACAAGAATGAACCTCATTGGTTCTTGCTGAAGCTCAAACGTGATGCGTAACACGAAAATGAACCTCATTGGCTCTTGCTGAAGCTCAAACGTGATGCGTAACACGAGAATGAACCTCATTGGCTCTTGCTGAAGCTCAAACGTGATGCGTAACACAAGAATGAACCTCATTGGCTCTTGCTGAAGCTCAAACATGATGCGTAACACAAGAATGAACCTCATTGGTTCTTGCTGAAGCTCAAACGTGATGCGTAATACAAGAATGAACCTCATTGGTTCTTGCTGAAGCTCAAACATGATGCGTAACACAAGAATGAACCTCATTGGTTTTTGCTGAAGCTCAAACGTGATGCGTAACACGAGAATGAACCTCATTGTTTCTTGCTGAAGCTCAAACGTGATGCGTAACACGAGAATGAACCTCATTGGTTTTTGCTGAAGCTCAAACGTGATGCGTAACACAAGAATGAACCTCATTGGCTCTTGCTGAAGCTCAAACGTGATGCGTAACACGAGAATGAACCTCATTGGTTCTTGCTGAAGCTCAAACGTGCTGCGTAACACGAGAATGAACCTCATTGTTTCTTGCTGAAGCTCAAACGTGATGCGTAACACGAGAATGAACCTCATTGTTTCTTGCTGAAGCTCAAACGTGATGCGTAACACGAGAATGAACCTCATTGGTTCTTGCTGAAGCTCAAACGTGATGCGTAACATGAGAATGAACCTCATTGGTTCTTGCTGAAGCTCAAATGTGATGCGTAACACAAGAATGAACCTCATTGGTTCTTGCTGAAGCTCAAACGTGATGCGTAACATGAGAATGAACCTCATTGGTTCTTGCTGAAGCTCAAACGTGATGCGTAACACGAGAATGAACCTCATTGGTTCTTGCTGAAGCTCAAACGTGATGCGTAACATGAGAATGAACCTCATTGGTTCTTGCTGAAGCTCAAATGTGATGCGTAACACGAGAATGAACCTCATTGGTTCTTGCTGAAGCTCAAACGTGATGCGTAACACGAAAATGAACCTCATTGGCTCTTGCTGAAGCTCAAACGTGATGCGTAACACGAGAATGAACCTCATTGGTTCTTGCTGAAGCTCAAACGTGATGCGTAACATGAGAATGAACCTCATTGGCTCTTGCTGAAGCTCAAATGTGATGCGTAACACGAGAATGAACCTCATTGGTTCTTGCTGAAGCTCAAACGTGATGCGTAACATGAGAATGAACCTCATTGGTTCTTGCTGAAGCTCAAACTTGATGCGTAACACAAGAATGAACCTCATTGGTTCTTGCTGAAGCTCAAACGTGATGCGTAACACGAAAATGAACCTCATTGGCTCTTGCTGAAGCTCAAATGTGATGCGTAACACGAGAATGAACCTCATTGGCTCTTGCTGAAGCTCAAACGTGATGCGTAACACAAGAATGAACCTCATTGGTTCTTGCTGAAGCTCAAACATGATGCGTAACACAAGAATGAACCTCATTGGTTCTTGCTGAAGCTCAAACGTGATGCGTAACACAAGAATGAACCTCATTGGTTCTTGCTGAAGCTCAAACATGATGCGTAACACAAGAATGAACCTCATTGGTTTTTGCTGAAGCTCAAACGTGATGCGTAACACGAGAATGAACCTCATTGTTTCTTGCTGAAGCTCAAACGTGATGCGTAACACGAGAATGAACCTCATTGGTTTTTGCTGAAGCTCAAACGTGATGCGTAACACAAGAATGAACCTCATTGGCTCTTGCTGAAGCTCAAACGTGATGCGTAACACGAGAATGAACCTCATTGGTTTTTGCTGAAGCTCAAACGTGATGCGTAACACGAGAATGAACCTCATTGTTTCTTGCTGAAGCTCAAACGTGATGCGTAACACGAGAATGAACCTCATTGGTTTTTGCTGAAGCTCAAACGTGATGCGTAACACGAGAATGAACCTCATTGGTTCTTGCTGAAGCTCAAACGTGCTGCGTAACACGAGAATGAACCTCATTGTTTCTTGCTGAAGCTCAAACGTGATGCGTAACACGAGAATGAACCTCATTGTTTCTTGCTGAAGCTCAAACGTGATGCGTAACACGAGAATGAACCTCATTGTTTCTTGCTGAAGCTCAAACGTGATGCGTAACACGAGAATGAACCTCATTGGCTCTTGCTGAAGCTCAAACGTGATGCGTAACACAAGAATGAACCTCATTGGTTCTTGCTGAAGCTCAAACGTGCTGCGTAACACGAGAATGAACCTCATTGGTTCTTGCTGAAGCTCAAACGTGCTGCGTAACACGAGAATGAACCTCATTGGTTCTTGCTGAAGCTCAAACGTGCTGCGTAACACGAGAATGAACCTCATTGGTTCTTGCTGAAGCTCAAACGTGATGCGTAACACGAGAATGAACCTCATTGGTTCTCGCATGTCAAGCAAACATGCTTGAGCCTCCGATTATCATAACTGATGTGTGAGTGATTAATGTTTATATGTGAATAAAAGGGTAAATTCAGTCACTACAGAAAATTTTGACTAATCCGCTCAATTAAAATGGATTAGTTTTACGATCTCTTTATGAACTTTTTGAAGTGGCAAAATGTAGCTGTCAATGGAGGGACAGAAAGGTCTCAGATTTCGTCAAAACGATCTTAATTTGTGTTCCGAAGATGAACGAAAGTCGTACGGGTTTGGAATGACATGAGGGAGAGTAGATGATGAAAGTTTAATTTTTGGATTTAACTAACCTTTTAAGCCTGTTGCATTTTATCCCCTTAAACTGAAATCTCTCTGCCTCAGACAAGCAAACAAAACTGGTTGGTATAATGGTGTCCTGTGCCAGCTGAAGAGGACTTAACTTAAATAAAGAACATGTCCTTTCCATTTAAATGCATTAGTAGTGTGATCAATTCATTTTAATTTAAGGTATAGTGCACAGAAATTGAAAATTCTGCCATTAATTACTCATATTCCAATTGTTCCAAACCGGTATGCTGTTATTTTTAATATATATATATTTTCTTTTATTTTTTTTCTTCATACATTCCACATAGCGACACATTTATCAAGCTCCAAAAAACGAATATAAATAAAAATTTCTGAAGAATCATGTAACACTGAAGACTGGAGTAATGATGCTGAAAATTCAGTTTTGCATCAGAGAAATAAATTATATTTTATATTAAAATAGAAAACCATTATTTTAAATTGTAAGTTCACAAAATATAACAGTTTTTTCTGTATTTTTGATCTTGACTTTGACTTGATAAGCATATAAGAGACTTCAAAAACATTAAAAATAGTAATGTTTTCAAACTGTTTTCAAAATGTTTTCAAAACTGACTGGTACTTATATACTGGCTATATATCAGTGAAAATTAAAGGAATGATATTTTTATTTATTATTATTTTAATTTTAATTTTAATTATTATTAGACATTAAGACAAACATGAAACATTAACAACTATAAAAAGACATCCAAAAATGTGTAAACCTAATTTCTTGTTATTATCTTTTTGCATGTCTTGTCATAGTTATCATATGTTGTGAATAAGCCCTTTGGTGACGTCACTCCGCTTCCTTCAAGTGCAAACGAACGTGAACCGTCACTCTGCCGTTGAAGATTCACACACACGAGCTCTGAAGTCTCACACACACACAGCACTGCTGTGATACAGATCTTCGCAGCGCTGTCGGACTCTAAGAAACCCGTCGGAAATTATCTGTTTCAACACTATATGTTTCCTGGATGGTCTATATTAAAGTGAAAGCAAAAGGTGAGTGATTTTTTTCATTAATCTGGCGGAGATCGCGCGTCCTTCGGTAACGCTGAGCGCGCGCCCGTGTTGGTTTGTGGATAGTTGCTGTTGTTTGCGCACTGAAGCAGATTGATAAGTCAAAGTCAAACTTACCAAAAGATGTGTAATTAATCATAATCTGTTGTTAAAGTGATCGGTTGTCACATTTTTTAAAAGTATATGAAGCCTGTCCAAATATTTAAATTAAAACGCGGCTTTTAAATCTTAAAATCGTGCGTAAAGTAGTTAGTTGACGTATGACAGGCACGTCAAGTGCTCCGAGTTCCTTTGTTTACATTAGCATCATCTTGTTAAAGGCTAGTTTACATGTCAGTGAGGTTTTTTTCTCATTCAGAACCAATTTTTATGTTAACATCTACATATTTAATGAAGTAAAGTGCATACAGTAACTTTTTAACTGTTAACGTTAGTTAATTTAAGTGACGTTTTTGTACGACAGATGGATTTTTAAGTACAAATATTGCGTCTCTCAAATACAAGGAGCTTATATTAAAGCACACTAAATACGGTTAAGATTAATTTCTTCCAACCCTCATCCTTGATGTCAACTGCAGTTAGTAGTAGAGGAGTGAAACATGAAATCGTGTCATTTTTTTTAGTATTCAGCTTTGCTTTCAGTCAGAAAATGTTTTTTAGTAACGTTACCAGCTATATTGCTAATCTTTGGTCTTTTCTGTTTTCTATGAATTAGCCTTTACCATTCAATACAAGTCTTAGCAATAAATATTGTCTTAAACAAAGCAGCCTCACAGACAAATCGTCTTACTGTCGTAGTGGAGAGGAAAAGACTGAGTAGGAGTGGTTTGATTTTACAGATGTTATTCTGGGTGTGATATTGTTCCTTCATGGAGGATTTATGACAATATGATTGTCCTCTTTAGATGTCATTTTGTTTTTTATTATTAGATAAGGGAGTGATGCATAAATTCTTGATCTAAATCTTCTAATGCACTAAACAAATAACTGTAACTCTTAAAATGCATAATTTTGGAAAAAATCAGAGTGAGATAATTTTATTTCTAACTTAAATATACATTTGAGTCTTTTGTGATTTAATGATTCAGGCATCAAAGGGTTAAAATGTCAAAGTGGCGTGTTTATGTATTGTAACCTGAACAGTTTGAAGTTTTAGAAAGTTTTATTGTGATGTGTTGCTTGCTTGTTAGTGAGGAAAGATTGTTGAAATCTATGGGATGTTGAAATGAGTTATTGAGCCAGATCACCTTGATCTGTTTGACTATTGAAGAAGTATTGTTAACATGCCTCCTCTCTTTAAATCCCATTAGATATATTGTATTGTCCGTTTGACCTCTTGAACTTATGTTTGCTTGCATTCGTCCAGTGAGATATGGTGATCAGACCTTGAGACCTCAAAGGGTGACGTACTCGCAAGCCAACGATGCAATTCAGATTCAATCCTGTGACCGAGACTGTTGTCATTGGGCATAAAGAGAAAAGTGGGTGTTTTATTGTAAGAAAAAAAGATGAGAATTGCAGTGTCTGGATGGGAAAATTAGCTTTTTTTTCCTCATTCGGTTTGTGCAATTCACCCAATGGGTTTCCCTCCTTCTTCATTTGTCTTTGCCCCCTTTTTATGTGTTATTTTTTTGCAAATGCTCCGCTCTTTTGGGTGACACCAGCTGAACTGAAGACGCCAGAGAGCCGAGCGTCTTCCTAACAGCATGACATTGTGCTGTAAGCCACGAGAGATCCGTGAAATGAGCTTAAATCTCGCCGTATTTGAGCTCTTTATACCAGCTGTGAATGAAGTCTCAGCATCATACTGCAAGAAGAGCTAAAATGCATTAGAATTAGCATCTGTGAATCATTTTTTATGTTGGAAAAAACCCCAGCAGTCTCACTTTTGAAATAGGTATTTAAGTTAGTGTCAGTTAGTTTTCCCCAACACTGCATCAGAACAGCGTTCAGTGTAGTTGTTATTGATGATAAGTGCTTTAAAGCGCAGTTCTGCGTGGCGTTTCTTTGAGCTAATGCAGGGGAGCAGCTGTATTGCTGAGTGTCTGTGTTCTTCGGATCTCTACTGGGAATGCGCATCTCTTCTCGTCCTCCTCGCTGATGCATCGACCACGCAGCAGCTGCCTGATTGTGTGGAGATGCTTGGAAACCATTAGTGGAAATGAATTGAAAGACACCGAAAGACCATGCTCTTTTTTTCTTTTCTTTTTTCTTCTGCTTAGACACACACACACGCTCGGAGACATGGATTATACTAATACATTCTCTCAAACTCGCGTTTTGTAGTGCAAACAAATGCCTATTGTTAGTTTCTGTAGAGCTGCAGTTGAACACAAAAGCGGCCTGTGATGTACTTGTTGTATCTCAGCTGCAGGAAGAAGCCACAGCTGTCAGGACTTGTTTTGTGGTTGTACCTTTATTTTGCCACTTGAAAGAAAAATACAGTTTCACAAACAAAGTCTCTGCTGAAACCAGTTTGGAGGCGTTGATCAGAATCATTTATGAAAAAAAAAACTCGTGCAAAAACTCTTGAAAATAATCTCGTGAAAAAAACTATGAAAACAAACTCTCGAGGTGCATGGTTATTTTGAATATTTATACGAAAATAATAATGAATTATTAACTTATTGACTTATAGCAAAACATGCAAGGTTTAGACTGTTCATTTCAGCAACTGCAAATGTAATGGTTATTTCTTGCAATTGCATTTGCCTTGATCTTTTGAGACATAAAGAAACTTTTGCATTAACGATGCATATTGTGAGTTTAGAAAATTTTTACTCAAGTCACAGTGAGGTAAAGAGGAAGTAGTACAGATAATATTATTCTAGAACCAACAATAGCAGATGAAGTTAACATGTGAGAAAAGTGTGCTGATATTTTTTGAATCCTTAGTTGTTGTCGTTTTTTTAATATGATCCCTCATAAATTAAGGTCACAATATAGCCCACAATCAAAATGAAAAAATAAAAACAAGTTATATATTTCAAACAATTTATTTATTTATTTGAGACATTATTTTTATTTCATGACAATTACACACGTTTTGCCCCAAATTCTAATTTCTGTAATACTTCAGATTTTTTTTTTTTTGTAATTCTTGAAAGTGGTTCTCATTAGATTCCATGTATTAAAATGTCTGAAAAGAAGATCAATTTTTATTTTAAATCAGTGAAGGCAGTACTACTAGACATTTAGGCTAAGTACTTTACAATAGCCTATTTTTCAATATGATATAAATATTTATTTTATTTTTAATGGAATGGCATCTGGACGTGTTTCGTGAGATTCCCCCAGACAACCCAATTGAGAATCGAATTAAATATGTAAAGCATGCGCACATGGATTTTGCTTTCGAAATGCTTGACTTAAACAGCTGGACGACCCACAACGATGAGGGAAATTAGATTATACTGGCCGTTCTGTGAATTCATCTGGCCAGAGATTCAAATAATAAAGCAGAGTTGCAGTCAGAAGGTCAACACAGATTTATTCAGAACTGTCATCCTTGAAAGTGCAACAACCGCCCATGAATACAAACCACTCTGCATCATAGTCTGGTATTTAAGGGGATGAAAAATAACACGGTGCCATTTGAATGTGGCGCATGTTATCAGGCTCTGCTCAGGGAACAACATTAGCTCAAGGTTACAGTAATAGTGCTTGAAACAGCACTTTTAAATGCTAGCACAATCACTGCATTCGGATTATTCAAAATGTTACTCTCATTCATTATCAATATGCATTCATATTGAATACAGAATGAACATGATGCAGCTTTCAATCGCAGTGCACAAAGACTATTAGCCTTCTCCAACATTAGTTTGTTTATCAGCTTTAGTTTAATCAATTTTTATTTTAAATCAGTGAAGCCAGTACTACTAGACATTTAGGCTAAGTACTTTACAATAGCCTATTTTTCAATATGATATAAATATTTATTTTATTTTTAATGGAATGACATCTGGACGTGTTTCGTGAGATTCCCCCAGACAACCCAATTGAGAATCTAATTAAATATGTACTACTTTATTTGATTTTTTATTCTAAACTGTTTTAATTATTCTTATTTGTTTTGATTATTTTAATTTCTTCTATGTAAAGCACTTTGAATTGCCATTGTGTATGAAATGTGCTATATAAATAAACTTGCCTTGCCTAATACAGTGATAAAGCCACGAGAGGCTGAACATTAGAGTTATTACTATTTATTTTCTGAAACTGATTGGCTTATTGCTTTTATAAAACAGCTGTATAATAATAGTCACCAATTTTTAATTAATAGTTACATTTATTAAAAATGATAATTGATTTTTACAGTGTTATTGAAATCATTCACAGTGATTATCAAATCTCAAAGGCTGCAATTTAATGAAATAAATGTATGTGCTGCGTGTTTCAGAGTGAAGCGTGGCACTGTGTACCTTTACAGGTGAAACTCGAAAAATTAGAATATGGTGCAAAAGTTCATTTATTTCAGTAATTCAACTTAAAAGGTGAAACTAATATATTATATAGACTCATTACATGCAAAGTGAGATATTTCAAGCCTTTATTTGTTATAATTATGATGGCTTTAGCTTATTAAAACCCCAAATTCAAAATTAGAATATTGTGAAAAGGTTTTCATAACTGTAAGTCATTATCATTAAAATTATAACAAATAAAGGCTTGAAATATCTCACTTTGCATGTAATGAGTCTATATAATATATTAGTTTCACCTTTTAAGTTGAATTACTGAAATGAATAAACTTTTGCACCAGATTCTAATTTTCCGAGTTTCACCTGTATGTAAGCATAATATTAATAATAATAATTATATGGCCAAATTGTAAAAATCATGGCCAAATTGTACACCCATACAACAAGCTTTAGTCAGTAGCAGGATTATGAGTGTTTTTCAAATTAGTGGCTTTTAATCTAAAAAGATTTTAGTTGGAGGTGTTAGGTGTTCAAAATGGATCAGATGTTGGGGCTGATAAAGATCTAATTGTGATTTTTTTTTTTTTGATTACGCAATTTAAAATGCTTTTGAACAAAATATATCAAATATTTAATTTTATTTTTTTTAATCACAATTTCTATCAGGAAAAAAATGCCCAAACTGTGCAGTCTGTTTCAAATAAACCCGGCCTTAAAGAGCACATCAAAACAAACTGTGATTGGATGCTTTGCTTTGCTAGTCTTTTCATGTCTTAATGTGCAGTTTCGGCCAGAATAAGGACTGAATTAGCTAACAGTCTAACGTCTTTATGTGAGAATAGATTCTGGCTGCTTGATTTTGAAATGGACCTATTATTTCACATCAGTGTTTTGCAAGCAATCATGCAGGTCTTCATGGAGGGGAAGTCCATAGATGTTTTACTGGTTGGAAATGACTAATGGCTGTGGTTTTGAGAATGGGGTCGTCGTTAGATGAGTCTGAAGAGGGGGATGTTCTTCCTGGCTAGAAAAAGGGGGAATATTGGGTGTGTTTAAAGCAAATGAAGCTCAGGGCCGTCAGTAATTAGGGCAGATTTCTTGATGCGAGTTTTGCGTCTGCACTGCACCATCCATCTTTCACTTCTCTCTCGCTCGCTCTTCCACTCATTAATCAGGATGCGGGGCCGAGCCGTTTGGGGGTCTGAAGACAGCAGTTAGACCCCCCAACGCAGCAGAATAAATGTGACACGGCTTTGAATGCATAATTCAATATCTCCTCTTTGTTTCTGGTTAATGTTTTGGAAGATTGTAGACGTGACATGAGTGTTTTTGTGAGTTAAGTATGGTCTGAGCTCAGACGGCACACCCACGGACCGCCCGTGATCCGCTCACTCATGCGTAATGCACACGCTTGTTAAAACTGCGTGCTCGGAGTGTGTGACAGCGAGCGACTTTCAGGAGGATTGTGCTCTAGTCACTCTAGGGTTTGTCGGGTTAGTGGCTTTAAATCTTCAATAGATACTTCGTTTTGAGTAAACTCACGACAAAGTTTGGTCACTTTAATGTACAAGTGGGCTGAATACATGGACTAGATGTTAGTTCTGGATGATTTGTGGAGATTTAAAATATATATATATATATATACACTCACCGGCCACTTTATTAGGTACACCTGTCCAACTGCTCGTTAACACTTAATTTCTAAGCAGCCAATCACATGGCGGCAACTCAGTGCATTTAGGCATGTAGACATGGTCAAGACAATCTCCTGCAGTTCAAACCGAGCATCAGTATGGGGAAGAAAGTTGATTTGAGTGACTTTGAACGTGGCATGATTGTTGGTGCCAGAAGGGCTGGTCTGAGTATTTCAGAAACTGCTAATCTACTGGGATTTTCACGCACAACCATCTCTAGGGTTTACAGAGAATGGTCCGAAAAAGAAAAAACATCCAGTGAGCGGCAGTTCTGTGGGCGGAAATGCCTTGTTGATGCCAGAGGTCAGAGGAGAATGGCCAGACTGGTTCGAGCTGATAGAAGGGCAACAGTGACTGAAATAACCACTCGTTACAACCGAGGTATGCAGCAAAGCATTTGTGAAGCCACAACACGCACAACCTTGAGGCGGATGGGCTACAACAGCAGAAGACTCCACCGGGTACCACTCATCTCCACTACAAATAGGAAAAAGAGGCTACAATTTGCAAGAGCTCACCAAAATTGAACAGTTGAAGACTGGAAAAATGTTGCCTGGTCTGATGAGTCTCGATTTCTGTTGAGACATTCAGATGTTAGAGTCAGAATTTGGCGTAAACAGAATGAGAACATGGAACCATCATGCCTTGTTACCACTGTGCAGGCTGGTGGTGGTGGTGTAATGGTGTGGGGGATGTTTTCCTGGCACACTTTAGGCCCCTTAGTGCCAATTGGGCATCGTTTAAATGCCACGGCCTACCTGAGCATTGTTTCTGACCATGTCCATCCCTTTATGGCCACCATGTACCCATCCTCTGATGGCTACTTCCACCATGTCACAAAGCTCTAATCATTTCAAATTGGTTTCTTGAACATGACAATGAGTTCACTGTACTAAAATGGCCTCCACAGTCACCAGATCTCAACCCAATAGAGCATCTTTGGGATGTGGTGGAACGGGAGATTCGTATCATGGATGTGCAGCCGACAAATCTGCGGCAACTGTGTGATGCCATCATGTCAATATGGACCAAAGTCCCTGAGGAATGCTTCCAGCACCTTGTTGAATCTATGCCACGAAGAATTGAGGCAGTTCTGAAGGCAAAAGGGGGTCCAACCCGTTACTTGCATGGGGTACCTAATAAAGTGGCCGGTGAGTGTATATGATTTTTTTTTTAATATATATATATATATATATATATATATTATTTATTTATTTATTTTTTCATCTTTCTCTCTCTGGTAATTGTTTGACTGCCATTTAAAACGAGATAAAATATATATATATATATATATATATATATATATATATATATATATAAACCTCTAGGTCTGCTGTGCTTGTTTTTAGGGCTGCACAATTTTGCCATAATTTTATATATCAGATTATATATCTGTATAATAATAATAATGATAAGTAATAATATATAAAAATGACTAAACAAAAATTAAATCAGAAAAATTACCGTTGTAATTCACTACAAAATAAACAAATTGAGTAGGCTATTTAAATATAGCCTATATTATTATTGATAATATATTATTGTTAATAATAATATATGATCATTATTAATAATAAATAAAAATGACTAAAAAACAAAAGAAAAAATTACATTGGTAAGATTATATATCTGTATAATAATAATAATAATAATAATATATAAAAATGACTAAATAAAAACTAAATCAGGAAAATTACCATTGTAATTCACTACAAAATAAACAAATTGAGTAGGCTATTTAAATAGCCTATAGCCTATATTATTATTAATAATATATTATTGTTAATAATAATATATGATCATTATTAATAATAAATAAAAATTACTAAAAAACAAAAGAAAAATTTACATTGGTAATTCACTGCTAAATAAAATACATTTTGCATTTAAGAAAAATATAATAATAATGTATTTATTGATTTATTTTGACCGAAGGGAGCCCTTGAAGCTTCTCTTTTGTTGATAAGCGCTTCTCATTACAAGTAAAGGAAGATGATTGGTGCATGTTTCAAATACAAGCATATTGTATTTCTGTTGTATTTCGATGAATTGTGCAGTCCTCCCAGATGTCATGCTGTTAGTCACAGGTCTATAGTATGTGATACTAGGTTGATGACTGTCTCAATCTCTCACACTTATTTATTTCCCTCTCTCTTTCTCTCCTTCCGTCACTTAAGTATCTTGGATGTCCTTTGCTCAGGGAGGGACTGAGGCTTCCTGTGGTGTTAAGAGCTCATGTTCAAATGCCAGTGCTTTTACCTCTTGTTTGCATGTTTGACATAGGCTGTCACATGCAATAATGCCTGGTGAGTAAAATAATGGGGAATTTAACCTCAAATTGGGATTTCAATGAAGACATTTCACTCTTATTTAATATAATAGGAACTCCTATGAATCATTTATATTATAATGTATATTATACATTCTCTTTATATTAAATTACATAATTATCTTGATTTATTTACTTTTGATATATCTGAATATTTAGTTTAAAAGGACGATAAACAGCAAATATATACCTACATATATTTTTACTAATGGATTTTAATGTGTGAAAAATGCAACAGGCTTCTGTAAACTTTAAAAAATGGTTTATGTTTTGAACTGATTCACAGAAACTATTTTTTTTCTTCTGACATTAAAATCAGAGATGCTATTAAAATATTGCATTTCAATACTTAAAGGATGTCAGGTTAATTTTTTTTTTTAGATATATTAAATAAGGGTTAGATGTCTGAGTGAAAATGTAATTATCAATAAAATTATTACTGTAATTGCCCTACAGTAAGCTTTATAGCCATTTCTGTCAAGATCATATTTTTAAAACACAGCTGAGCTGTGACGTCAGAAGAGGGAGACGTGCCAAAAAAGTTCTATTCAAGTATGGAGAGTTTTGAGTCTAAGGAGATCCAAAATCCCCCTCAAACCTACGATGGCCCACAGCCATACAGTGTTGAGCCTCCCAGGTGAGACAGATGAGGAGCCAAACAGAAATTTAGAAGAATATCTGGTGTGAAGAGAACCAGTGGAGAGTTTGGCAGGTGTATAGCCTACAGGCATAACTTAGAGGTGGAACGGTACATGTATTCGTATTGAACCGAAACGGTTCGGTATAAAAATAAATAAAACTCGCGTGCAAATTAATTAATGCGGAACTACTGTTAGATACGCGGGTTATTTAGGGACACCTAATCTGTAGCTCCGCCTTAGCTCTGAAGCTCTGTGGCTATAATGAACAGGCTGCGATGTCAAGATTGCAATGCTGGAATATGTTGGTGCGTGTGTGAAGCAGCACTGAAGTGGAGAGAGAGGCGCGGGCGCGATCGAACAGTGGAAACATAAAAACTGGAAGAAATGTGCGCTGCAAATGACCGAGGTCTTGGATTTAATAAGCAGCACTGAAGTCAGCGTGTTTGGTCCGAACAAAGTTGACCCAGGCACGGAATACAGACCTGCTTTTTGGGAAAAGGTGGACTCTGTGACCGGTTTTAACAGTGTTTTTGCACCCAGCACAAACACAGTAATTCACCATCGTGAAAATACGCCTGCGTATACCTAACTAACTACCTAACTTAAATAGCTAACTAAATAAATAAATGTCCTAATCACTAATTCTCTCGCTCTATCACTCATACAATTATCAACACAGCTTACAAACTCACTTTCTCAGCGCCCTGGGAGACGTCTCCCTCTTATGACGTCAAGCGATTCGTTTGGGGGGAGGAGCAGTTTTAAGTGAGTACTGAAAATAACAAACTTTTTCATCTTATATTCTGCCTTTAGGTATCGAAAAACATACAAAACAATACATCAACTTGTCAAACGCGTATTTCCCTTAACTATTTTGTGTTAATCATAATTACAAATTTAACCTGACATACACACTTTAAATCACAAAATGTGAAAATAGTCTAATGATACAGTCTTTAGGAAACTTAATGAGCAAATTAAAAGCACAAAAAAATATTGTGATATTTTGTAATGCTATAATGCAATTGGTTGATATTGTCCAGCACTGTAGAGCACACTATAGATCCTGATATTTAGTGTCAAAAAATGTGGAGAAGTTCATGTTACTGTGAGGTTTCAGTGTTTATATGATTTGTCTTTATGCACTGCTACTTGGGCGGAGTGATAACCGCAGCACCTGAGACGTGCTCTCTCTGCTCCTCACCACGGCACGTCTCTGGTGCTGCGGTTATCACTCCGCCCAAGTAGCAGTGCTTCGCCTTCAGAGAATATAGTTCCCAGTATTTATACGGTTAAAATATGTCTGTGTCTCATGTGACGTAGTTTTTTGTACACTCTGTGACTATACAAATCACAACATGTAAATAGGAAAATGTTTGCGTTATTTTGTCACTTATTTGGATTAGTATGCTAGCTGCAACCATTTACATCCAGTCTTTGTGCTAAGCTAGGCTAGCGGTGGGTGCGTCAAACAGACTTATAGCACGCACGGAGATGAAAAAGGTATGTATGGACTTATCTAACTCTGGGGGATAAGGTGAATAGGCTAAAGTCCCAAAAAGTCGGAGTGTTCCTTTAAGGAAAAATGACAAATGTTTGAATGTTCTTCTACCTCAGATTTGTGAAATGTTCACCTGTTTGGCAAGTGTTTGTCATGATATGTTCTGACAATAAAGAGTAGTTTAAAACCACAATTAATGCTCTGGTTTATACAACTTTCACTTAGGAGCAAAAATCTGCCTTTAAACTTGAAAGAAATAAAGATTTGACATTTATCGTGATAATTATCGATATCGACTGATATAAAAAAAAATATCTTGATAATTTTTTTGGGCCATATTGCCCAGCCCTAGTTGATATTGTCCAGCACTGTAGAGCACACTATAGATCCTGATATTTAGTGTCAGAAATGTGGAGAAGTTCATGTTACTGTGAGGTTTCAGTGTTTATATGATTTGTCTTTATGCACTTGGAAGTGATGCATGGTAAAAATGTTCGAAATTGATTCTAAGCATCCTGACTTTGATTGAGCATGTTGCATATATTCACATGTTTCCTTCTAGAATACACATTTTTAACAGATTATTAGATTAGATTAGATTGACATTTTATGACCAATAAGTTAACGCTACAGCATCCAGCAGTGGGAATGGCCACTATGACCAACAGAACCGAGATAAGATCGCTGGCATCGCTGCATGTGTGAACGGCCCATTATTGAGATTGATGTGAAGGTGACCTGTGTGTGAAATGTGCTGCTCTTTGTTTTTTACTCTCCGAAAGCGTGCGGCCTTGTTAATAACCTCTTGCTCACCGCTGCTCTATTCTACTCAGTAAATAGCAACTTTACACCAAAGTCTGTGAGAGCTGTTTACCTCATCCACACACACAAACATAGGTCTTTTACCTGGATTACTCCAGCATATTGTTATCTGATTTATATCTCGCACACACATCTCCTGTTATTTTACTTGCAATTAGTTGATCAGAGATTATCCACAAAAAAAATTTGTAAAAAATAATAAATTTGGATTTTTAGATCATTTCTATTTAATGAAATGCAATCAATCAATAAAATCATAATTCACTTATAAAGTACTTTTTAAAAAACACAGTGTACCACAGTGCTGTACAATTTCCAAAAATTAAATAGAAACCGGTAAAATAATAGAAAAAAAATGCAATATTAGAGAAAGAGATAGAATAAATAAAATAAACACCTCAAATCTGCTCAAACCTATGGGCATTTCAAATAGTGATGGTCTCATTAAACAAATACATGCTTAATTTGCATTTTTCTGCATGTGCAATATGCAAAATATTGTTCAACACAATCATATTTATAACTGTGGAGCCCATTAAATATAGATGTGCTGAAAATTATCCAGTTTTCTTCATTGAAGTGAATGGTACAAATGATATGACAGTGCATATTATTTTGTTATCTGATGTTGTTTGACAGGCAAGGAAAAATGTTTCTTGTTATAAAATGGAAGAAGCAGGAGGTGAAAACCTCTGAACATGCTCAACAGATTAAGCCAAAACAATGTGTTATATGTTTTCTTTCAAGAATCAGTGAACTGATTATTAGTGTTTATCCAGATGGAAGTACAGGATGACGCACCGCTCATAATCATCTTCAGTTCATCAGGCAGAAATGTCAGATGCGGTCACCAGATTACAGTGTACATGACTGGGGAATGAGTGAAGGCCGGATATCCTCAGCCCAGTGAGATACGGTGGGAAAATGAGGGTGAAATGTCCCCTTTTTTGGTTTGATTTGGTGCAAATGTGACTGAAAGTGGTGATAAACGAGTGGTTGAATTGGTTAGGACCCCACACAAGAGAAACTTTTTCGGCTGAAACTGAAAATTCATTTTCATCGGGCAAAATTTGCCTTTATTTACCTGTATTTTGCCGATACCCGTCACATTCAAATCAAGATTTAAAAGCTAAATGTGAAGCACAGCAATCTCAAGGGAGACTAAAGAGACACTTAATCTGGTAGTGTCACTATAAAAATGAGTGGTTGACATATTTGATCATTTTATGTTTTTTTTTTTAGGTGACACTGCCTCGTTCTTTTGTGAAACCCCCGCTGGATTAACCATTCTTGAATTTCAGATCAGTGGAGAACTCAAACGTCAGGTCTTGAAATGAAAGTGTCCTGGAGTGATTGTTAGCTGGCATGTTCCCGTCTCACCAGGAAACGGTGTATCCTCATAATCCGACATGTCTGTTGGAGTTAAAGTTGTAGGGTGGGGTGTGGATGAACAGGATAGTCTCTATTTTTTCAACTTAGTTGTTCCTTACTATCATTATCATGAGTCCTGTCTCATGAGAAGACAATGTGTCTGTCTCTCTTTAAACAATGGCAGAGACACCGATCTGTAACTTAAGCCGTCTCTTTAACGCTGCGCTTCAAAGAGTTTGTGGAAAGAGCTTTTTTTTTTTTTTTTTTTTGTGACCTCCAGCACTGGATAAAACATTGAGTTCATAAATGAAATCAAGTCTTTCTGTCACACATTCCGGCGTTGGGAAAGGCCTGTCGTAATGCAGAATGTCTTAACAGGAGACGAGCTCGCGTTTGAAATATGCATGCGTTGTCTTGTGGGGAAATATATTATCAGCTGCCTCTGACTAGCAGGTTGTGTTTCGCAGAATCATATAATGAAAGGTATTATAGTCTGGTTTCTGCAGGCCTGTTTGTTGTGTTGTTTCACTCAGGTGTGACTGAAAAAGATATGTGCGTGCAAGGGCCGGGGGATGAACAGATAGTGTATCTCAATGTTTAAAAAGCTGAAAAATATCTGAAAAGGGGAATCTTGATTTTTCAGCTTTTTAACTACAGGTGAAACTCGAAATTTTTTTGAATATCGTGCAAAAGTTGATTAATTTCAATAATTCAACTTAAATGGTGAAACTAATATATTATATAGACTCATTACATGCAAAGTGAGATATTTCAAGCCTTTATTTGTTATAATTTTGATGATTATGGCTTACAGTTATGAAAAGCTTTTCTCAATATTCTAATTTTGAATTTGGGGTTTTCATAAGCTGTAGCCTAAGCCATCACAAATATAACAAATAAAGGCTTGAAATATCCCACTTTGCATGTAATGAGTCTATATAATATATTAGTTTCACCTTTTAAGTTGAATTACTGAAATAAATGAACTTTTGCACGATATTCAAATTTTTCGAGTTTCACCTGTATATATGATTTCTTTCAAAAACATAAATAATCTTGCCGACCCCAAACTTTTGAACAGTGTATTTAATGGTTTAAGTCATTTTCATTTTTAGTTTAATGAACATTTTTAAGCAATTTATACAACATTTAAACATCAGATCCCTCTCTCACCCTTATATGAACGTGTTAAACGGATGCCTGTTCTAGTATAGGCCCATCCATGAGGATTTTTAGCCTTCACAATGATTAATTTTGCTCAAAGTGAGTTTCCCAGGCAGCAGAATTTTTTTTCCCTTCAGCTGTTTTGTTCATCTTTTGGTAATTTCCATAAATGTCAGTGTTGAGACTTGAGAGAGGCCATACAGAATGACGTGACTTTTGTGAAAAGCTCATCTCTGTCAGTCTGTCTCTCTCCAGTTTCATTATCTCTGTCTGTCTCTCTGTGAGTGTCTTAAGTCAGCTTGTTCCATATGATCAGTAATTTGAGAGCGTGTCAATGCCTGCAGCTAAATGAAAGTATATTCAGTCCTGTTATATTAAACAAGCTTCTATTTAATGACCGAAACATAATTAAAGCATTGCAAATGCTTGGCCAGCAACATCTATTTCAGAATATAGCCTAGTGTGTGCATAATTATTAGACAGTTTGTGTGTTTTGTAGGGGTGTAACGATATATCGCAATACAAAAATGCAACAATATGTATCATGGACAGTGACAATATGTATTGTTTATAGTTCACCAAAAAATAAAAATTACTGTGTGAGAAAAAATTCAAGGTATCAGAGATTTAGTGTCAGTTCTACATTAAACTACTACACTCTAATAAATGCTGGGTTGTTTCCACCCATGTTTGGGTCAAATATGGACAAACCCAACCGTTGGGTTGAAAATTTGTATTAAAAAATGGTTGGGTTTGTCCATATTTGACCCAAACATGGGTGGAAACAACCCATCATTTTTTAGAGTGTATAATGTTGAATGTAATGTATAATAATGCAATGGGGGAATATTTGTGTGTCCTGATGATGCCAAATGTCTGATGTTACCAGTAAAAAGTGGCCTATGTTATTTTAGTCAGTGACAGAGTGCAAGCATATTCGTCTAAAATAATTCTGTATTTTCAGCTTCAGGATCATGAATATTGTTATTCTGGTGTCTCTATTGTCCTGTGCATTGGGTTTCCAGCACCAAGTCCAAGACTATTCATTTACACACACAATGTAACCAAATTTTAGCCTGACTTCGTCATACTCATGTTCTAGTCAGAATGATAGTCTGATACTGCTCCATAGGGCTTTGATTATGAGGCGTGTCTTAACCGAACCAGGAAAAAAACAAAAAACTCTGCACTCAATTGGATAGACCTACAACCAATCAGGGCAACGCAGTAAGTGACGTATGTTGAGCGACTCATATCAACAGAACTGAACTGCACTGCACGCACTCACGAAAAAGTATTTAAAAGAAAAATGAGTGAATAATGACCTTTGCCGGTGTTGCAAAAAGAATTTAAGGATTTGCAGAGTACTTGCAAACTCGAAAAACATTTTTGAACGAAATAGAAAATGTGAATGTATATACAAACAAGTTCTCCGTTTAGGATTAGATCTCAACAGTAAAGCCAACATATCTACTCCCATTTGTCTGACCTGTCTCAATTTTATAACAGGGTTGGAGCGAGACTTGACTGATTTTAATAAATGGAGAGACGACGAAAGACACCAGGCTGAAGAAGCGTGTTCATTTGAGTCTTCTGAGAGACCGCGAGCCAAAATTATGTTTTAATGATTATTTAAATACAAAATGAGGAGTAATTCTTGTACTTGTACTTTGTCTTGTTTATTTGTTCTGTCTTGCGTGGTGTTTTGTAGCCTGGTTCTACCAGACTCTCGTACATTTCATTTGTACAGAGAGTCTGGCACCGCTCCATTGACAATCGTTAACTTCCTTGTAGGCGGGTACTCTATTGAAGTCTAAAACTATTGGATCACTCTGGATCTGCCACCAATCTCTAACGTTTGCTCGTGATGTATGTCGAACCCAAGCGTGCCGCACAAGCCCTCAAAAGTGAAGCCAAAACGTCTCGATCGCCCCCCGGTGACCGGTCCTAGTATAGCTCATTAGCCCCGCCTCCCCATGTTATTCAACGGGACGTGAGACCAACAAAAATAATTAAATTACACTTCACATATCTTTTTTCTAAAGATAGTTTCTGTCATTTACTGTTGTTTCTATCACGTTGATGTAATTTCAAGTGTTTGTTTCTAAAATAAGTTCGTTTTTAGTTAGTTATTTGATGCTATAAAAACGGTGCTGTGACATCATGATTGACAGCTGTGATTGACAGCTTCTCTGTACGAAGTAGTAACTGAAGCACCAACGGACTTTTTTTCATAATGTTGACTATGTGGTTAGTAGTTGTATTTACCTTATTTTAACGAGGTACTGCAATCAGCAGACATCATTGGAGAGGAACGGAGCAGACAAGGCCACTTAAGAAAAGTGCAGGGCGTGTGCTAGCGATTGATTCAACGAGCGTGAGGGCGGGGCCTTGATTTCGCGGCTTTACTTCCTGCTCACGACTGCGCATGACTGGTCCCGAAAACGCTACTGCGCAGACTCAAGTTCCAA
Source organism: Rhinichthys osculus (assembly GCA_029959095.1). NCBI lineage: Eukaryota > Metazoa > Chordata > Actinopteri > Cypriniformes > Leuciscidae > Rhinichthys > Rhinichthys osculus. The sequence continues at coordinate 4,090,751 of JARWKJ010000008.1, read as the reverse complement.
TATGTCAGCGCCATATCGGGACTCTGGCGGCTTCAGTTCTCTCCAATGGAAAAGAGCGAAGGGGCGTCGTCCATCTTTTTTTACAGTCTATGGTCGAACCCCGTGGGGAGGAGGGCCACAACATCATGGCCAAAATAAACCTAAGCAAAGATTGTTCTTGCTACAATCTTTGCGTTGCTACAACGGACCGAATGGCTTCGCTCGCATCTTTCTCCCTGCCATTACTGAACTACAACTCAAAATAACACACGACGTCATCGTTCTCAGCCACTCCCTCTGTTCGCTGATTGGCCCTACAAAAAATTGATCGGAGAAAACCAAAGTCTACAGGACAATCCCAGACGTAGTACTGAAGGAAAATGAAATTGGAGGGCGGAGCCAGGCTAGGTGTTTTGGACATGAGTCTGGCAAATAAACTGAATTGAGTAACATCATCTAATTATTTATATTTAAAAAATAAACCACTCATTAAGGGGTACAGTGATTACCAGTATGGGTATGGTGTGCGAGTACAGTATAACAAAGCGTCACCATTGTTTGATGGCTTTGACATATCGCTCTGATGCCCATTTCGGTTGCTTCTTTTACTTGGTCTTCCATGAGTGCGACCAAAGGAGAAACAACAATGACAACAGGCTTTTCATTGCGTCCCATATTCTTAGCGATAAATTAAACTTTTGCCGAATCCTGTAGGAAGGACGGCAAACACATCTTGACGATCGACAAATGCCTTGATTGCAGTTCTCTTTTCGTCTTTTAAAATTAATGCGCTGTCGATTTCTTTTATGACAGACGCGATAGCGGACTCTATAAATCTCAATTCTCCAGCTGCTGTCATCTGTGAGGGAAACCAGTTCAAACCAAGCGCTCTTTGATAACGTGATGATTACGTAACTGCAGATCATCTGTCCATCATCGTATAAAGCCCGCCCTGGCAATTTGATTGGCCCGAACATTTTTTGGTTGATCATAATTACTCCTCAATGGAGCGAGTCCAGACCGAACTTCCCGACCAAAATATGTTGTGGGCGGGGTTCGGGCTGGCATCCAGGCTAACCAAATTTAGCATTACAGTATGTTTTTTGTTTACCTTTTATCATATGTCTTGGAGTATCGCAATAAGATGGTATCGTGATATGTATCGAATCGTGACATGAGGGTATCGTGTTTCGTGATTAATACTCAAAGATTTAATTGTAGATAGCCCTTCTTTTCAGTAACATTCACATCTCATTCATAAACTGTCAGTTTTGCTTTTTTTTTTGTTAAGATGAACATTGTTTCCTCTCACTGTGAATGATATATCTGAGTACAGCCCACATGTTGTCAGGCAGGTTTAAGCGAGATGAAGAAAGGGGTTTTCTGATTGGCTTAGGGGTGGGAATCTCTAGGCACCTCACGATTCGATTACGATTCAGAGGGCTGCGATTCGATGCTAAAGCGATTATCTGAATCTTTTTGTGTGTGTGTGACTATAAATACTTTGCTTTAAAAGTACTAAGTAATGACCCATAAATAATTAACGTACAATATATTTTATTAACATTGCAAAGAATCAACAGGAAAATAAATGTGTGCCTGAACTAGCAGCATACTTGTAGTAAATGAATAATATAACAACGACCGGTAACGTGGAGTGTTTTTCCTCCTCTGGGTGGAAACGTGTCATATGGGTTCTTCTCATATTTGTCGTGTTTCCGAAATATTTTAGTTTTATTCTACAAAGCTTACAAATAGTGTGGCTCTTGTCCAGCTCCTTTCCCCCTTCAACTTCATAAGACAAAATATTTCCACACGTCAGCTTTTAACGAGGAGGGTGTTTGGATTTCGCGCTCAGCCATCGCGTCTGTTATGTGCACAACACAGACGGTCCGGGCACTGCACTTCCGCGCTTCAGAGTTCCGTCTTTTGCGTTCCGTCAATATTACGTTATTATATATATATAATTTTTTTTTTTTTTTTGAAAATCGATTTTGGATATTTGTGAATCGATTCAGAATCGTCCACGTCCGCATCGCGATGCATCTAAGAATCGATTTTTCCCCCACCCCTACTGTACATGCTTGTAAACATGCGGTTTATTGTCCTGCGTGATCGCTCTGAATGCTTCTCCACAGCTTGAGCTTCTGAAGCCTCCCGGCGTGTTGTGGTTCTTCTGGTTGATGGTGACACTAGAATCTCAAGAGTCTTTGGTGCCTTTGTGGTTAATTCATTGCAAGTCTTTTGCAGTTAATTTGCACCTTTTCCTTTCAGCACGTTTTTGAAACCCTATTGGCTGTTATTAACAGGATTGGTATCGTCTTATGCCACGTTTTTAAATTTCTCAAGTGGGATTTTTGGGTTACACTTTTCCTTTTAAAGAATTCGCTGACGACGGTTTATTTCAGTAACTTGTGATTTTTACTCTTTGAAGGTTTGAGATGAAAATTAAGTGTGCCTGTGTTTGAGTGAGAAAGATTAATTGCAGATATTAAAATAGACGTGGCTTAATTTCCTTTAATACTTCCACGAAACACACCCATATGGTAATATTTAATAAGACGATAAACTGGCGGACTGTTCAGAGGATGAGAAGTGGCGGTTTTATTAATTCATGCTGATTTGTAAGGAATGAGCGCCATAAATGCACTGCAAAAATATTATATTTGTCAATAAAAATATCGAAATAAAAGAAAACAAAATGCATTTATAAGGTTGATGCTCTAAAAACAAAAAGCAGAGCAATGTTTTGATAGCGTCACACACTTTAACCTACCAATGGATGCCTTGTATTTGAACAATTACACGCTTCACCTTTTAATGAGGAGTAATTATTTTTAGCAGGTGCAGTAATTGTTCCTTTTTTTTGTTTTATTCCAGATTCTGGAGTGATGACGTCACAGTGATGTCACTGAGTTGAAATAGAGGCCATCATTAACAGTAAGTGAAAGCTCACACACGCCTGTTCCCACCAAGAATGATACTATAAGTATAACTAAAGTCATAACTATATTAACATACACACCAATGGACAGACCAATGTTTGTTTATAAGTCAGATAGATTCTGATTGGCTGTCAATGTTTTTATCGCTCATCATCAACTGGAAAAAATCGATCTGAAAGTGATTCCAACGATATTGTTCCTCTGTGTCGTTATAGTTGTGGTGTAAGCTCCACTATTGGGCCCTATGAAATCCATTGTATTTTTTTTTTCTAAATTCAGTTTTATTTTTTCCCATGTTCCATGTTTTGTTTTAATTTTTCTGGATTCCGTTTGAAAGTTTAATGATCAAAACAACATGTCTAATGAATTTAATTCATACAATTTAATAATTTAATTTGAACACTTCCCCACCAGAATGTTTGTTTAAATAAAAAAAAAAAGTTTCCAGCCACCGCCAGCATATATATATATATATACATATATATAGTTTTTTTTTTTTTGCATATTTTGTTGTATAAAAATCTGAACATGCAAATATATCAAAAGAAATAACAAACCCTCTGTCTATTAAACCACAACAACAAAAAGTTTTATTCTTGCTTCATGCATAGTTTTTTTTTATCAACTCTTGAATGTGGGTAAGTTAAAAAAAAAGAGCAAAATTTTGAACAAAATGCTGAGAAAATCAATTTTTTGTCAAAGACTATGTCTGGATCGGATTCAGAACGATGATTAAAACACAGATGGAGTAGATCGAGTCCATCAACACCTCTAAAGCTTCACAGTCCTGAAGCTCGTCCCGGGTCGACACTTCATTCGGTAACATTAGGCAGTTTTGATTTATATGCTGTTTAATGTTTGATCACGTTATTTTACATATGCATCTGCTTGCATATGATATCGCTTGTTTCTGCTACTTCAACACCTGTGTTTAGATCCAGAGATTCTCTACTATTTCAGAAGATGCACAATAGCGCCCCATACCGTATAACAGTGGAAGCACATACAATTCTGTCAATGGTTGGAAAGCATTGACTCATAAATGATGGAAAATTCAGTCAATGGCGGGGAAAGAGAAAGTTAAACCCTATTGGAGGGCCCTACAAAATGTTTTATTTTTTCAGAAATTCTGTGTTGTCTGTTACAAAACCAAAATTTTTTTGTAGGTTCTGTGTTTTATGATTTAATACAAATGTAATCACTTTAAAATGTAATCGCTAAACAATTCCTTTTATTTTTTGGCATATTTAAATTGCAGTCTTTTTGTGCTTTAATATTCATAGACCACTAGCCAATATCGCCATTTGATTAAGTGTACATCCCTACTTTTGATTTAGGGTGATTTGAACCGTAACAGAGTCTACATAAAAAGGCTGGACTGGGGTATGGCTCATGCGAACTCTGGTATGGTTCGCTGCTGATATGAACACAGTTGCACTAAATTGCATAAGTGAAGCGCTATTGATGACGTATGGTTTAATTAAACAATGCAGCGGGGGAGGGGAGAGCAATCCAACTTAAACTGGTTTGGACCAGACAATCGAACCAAGTGTGAAAGTACCCTTATTATTCATCAAATATATGCCAAATTCTGTGACATTCTACATTACACAGTAAAATCCATTTAAATGACACATTTCACACTGCGAAAATCATAGGGCCCATAGAGTTAGTGTATTTAAAACTTTTTGGTTCTAGTTAGCGTTGTAGTTCTCGTTCTTAATGTGATGACACCTAATGCAAAAATTGTTTTCAGTTAATAATAAATATTGAGCTTAATTTTAAATGTGAAAGCTCAAGTCCTTATTTTTATTGTTGGAGAGCTGCTAAAGGTTTTTCATAAGTGTTGCTGTGCGTAGCCTTTATATTAAGTTGCGCTTTTAAATACTTGGATGCATTTTAAAGCACTTATATATATAAAAACAAAAAATTTGATTTGTTTTTCCAATCGTTTTGTGGTTGCTTTGGAGGGATAGTGTTTGGGTGTTTCTCAGTAAGTCGCGTGGATCTAAACGGTGGCTTGGAGTGTCAATATGACATGGCAGTGTGGATTTAAAGAGGAGAACATCCCGGAGAAAGAGAAAAGTGTGATTGTGCTTGTAATCCTGTAGGTTTTGCAAGAACCCCCCAAAATACAATCAGCTGGTCATTATGGCAAAATAAACCCTGTTGTGAAGCTGATGTTCATGACTGTGTATGTGTGTTGTATGGATTTCTCGTGTGCATGTCCTTTAGCGGCGTCTTTGCGAGTGACAGATTGCTCTGATGCGATTTGAGGAGACGGCTCATTAGGTCAGGAATATGTTGAGCTGTAATGACACACTCATCACATCACCAGCGCACACAGAGACGAGAACGCATCTCTAAGGTCAAAGCCAGCGGGTGGCCACACACACACACACACACACACACACACACTGCTTCAGCTTAGTAGGTCACTGCCCCGCATTGGCTGTCTGAAATTGAAGGCCACACTGCCCACTTAGTCAGTGACTTAACAGAAAGCACTTCCTGAGGAAACTGAAGTTAATATTTCAATAAATGAACACATTTGCATGATTTTAGTAAGCAGTCACAAGTCATGCAGGTAAACAAATACTAACGCTGCGTCCGAAAATGCATACTGTATAGTATTCACTACATTTGGGTTTGAAACTTGCTTCACGAGCGTTAAAAAAGGGCGATCTATATAGCCTTATGTAGCCCCGCCCCTACATAATGTAGCCTTATGTAGCCCCGCCCCTACATAATGTGGCCTTATGTAGCTCCGCCCCTTATGTAGCCCCGCCCCTACATAATGTAGCCTTATGTAGCCGCGCCCCTACATAATGTGGCCTTATGTAGCCCCGCCCCTTATGTAGCCGCGCCCCTACATAATGTAGCCCCGCCCCTACATAATGTAGCCTTATGTAGCCCCGCCCCTACATTATGTAGCCCCGCCCCTATATAATTTGGCCTTATGTAGCCCTGCCCCTTATGTAGGCCCGCCCCTACATAATGTAGCCTTATGTAGCCCCGCTCCTACATAATGTAGCCTTATGTAGCCCCGCCCCTTATGTAGCCCCGCCCCTACATAATGTGGCCTTATGTAGCCCCGCCCCTTATGTAGCCCCGCCCCTACATAATGTGGCCTTATGTAGCCCTGCCCCTTATGTAGGCCCGCCCCTACATAATGTAGCCTTATGTAGCCCTGCTCCTACATAATGTAGCCTTATGTAGCCCCGCCCCTTATGTAGCCGCACCCCTACATAATGTGGCCTTATGTAGCCCCGCCCCTTATGTAGCCCCGCCCCTACATAATGTGGCCTTATGTAGCCGTACCCCTACATAATGTAGCCTTATGTAGCCCCGTCCCTACATAATGTAGCCTTATGTAGCCCCGCCCCTTTTCAGAACTGGACTCCTTGTGTTCGGTCTTCTGGTTTGTATTTCCACAGCATGATGGTAAGATCTTACAGATTTATGAATCTCTTTTTATTTTTTTTATCTTAATCTTAATTTTATAATTTCTAAAAAAAATATTTCTATTTAGCTTTATTTTTATATCGATTTTAGTTTTAGTAATTTTGAACTTCTTTTCAGAATTAGTTGCCAAGGCAAGTTTTTTATCTAATATTTATATTCATTTCAGCTTTATTTCAATTACATAAAACAAAAAGAATTTAAGAGATAACAATAGCAACCCTGTAAATGAAAGGGACTGCTGGTTTTCAGCATGATTGTATCCGTCTTTGTTTGCACTGGATGTGTTCAGGCTGGAGGATGAACAGACTGATGTGTTTTGGGATGTTTTTCTCTGAGATGACTCTGTGGCCGGAGGTCACAGCATAACGTTATGCGGTCCATCTTTGGAGAAATCAATCCCGGCACTAATCAGTGTGTTTTTGTGGTGCTGAAATAAAGGTGGTGAAGTAGCAATGTATTAGAGCTGAGCGTGTGGTAGTTGTGGGGCTCAGCTGGGATAAACCTTCAGCGGGTCAGGTGAGGTCGGGCTCCTTAAGTAACATGGCAAACACACAGATAGGGATGATCTGTCGTCCAAACCTGTCCATCTGAAGCCCTTTGGAGTGAAGGGTTCACACGCAGGGTCACGGCCTCCTCTGGTCCGTTCGTCCTCTTCCTTCTTGTTGGGGTTTTTTTTTTTACAACGGGGAAGAAGTTTTGAGTTTGGAAAGATATATTGTTTCATAGTGCAGTGAACTCTTATCTGAAAAGATCATGGGAAATTTAAGTGTTCATTTTAATAGTGTCTGTGACTTAAACTTCAGGATCAGAAACGGTGTTACAATTGGAAATTTTGATTTACAAATCTGTTCAAACTCTTGTTTGTCTTCACTCAATGAAATCACACTCTTCACAGAAATCTCAGATAATCTTTTTTACATTAAAATGTTGTAGAAATATTTAATATTATACTATGTTACATACCTGAAAATGATTTTTCGATCTTGATATTGAATTGAAGGTGTTTTGTTTCCCTTTTTACGATCAGAGGAACCCTAATATTAATTAAATGTTTAACATAAAAATTATGTTATATTAAAAATGTAGTTAAAATAATAAAGGAATGCTTTCCACGCATTTTGTTACTTAATGAACAAATAAAAGATTGAAATTTAATCATTTTGATTTAATATACATATAAATGTATAGCTCCTCTAATTAGGAAAGAAACTTGAGCCATTTCAGAGCCAATTAAGAAATATTAACAAATAGAATAAAAAAAAATATATATTATTATTATTATTATTATAGAAGATTATATATATATATATATATATATATATATAGTATATATAGTAATACATAAATTAAAAAATATATATTTATATTATTATAGAACATATATATATATATATATATATGTTCTATAATAATATATATATTTTTTTTTAATTTGTATTACTATATATATATATATATATATATATATATATACATTATTATATATTATATTATTATTATTATACATATACTCTATATATTGATATATATATTGATATTATTATTATTATTTTATATATATATATATAAATAAAATTATATATATATATATATATATATATATATATATATAAAATTAAAAAAAATTAATAGTAATAGTAAAAGAGAATCATTTTATGGATTTAGTTCAAATTTGTAAATTTAATTACATAAACAGCTCTTAAGCATATTTTATTACTTGGAAACATATTGAAATACCCCTATTAAACATGACAGTATTATGCAATCATTTGAGACATTCCTCCTTCTGTAGAACATTAAAAAATTTGGTCCAGAACCTAGAAAAACCCCATTGAATCTTTTTCAGTGTGTTAATTCACAGTGCAATTAACTCTTATCTGAAAAGATGATGGGAAATCTGATATGAGCTGCTGCAGGAACTGATTTAAGCAGCATTGAGTAAAATGCATTGAAATAACTTCAACCTCTTGTTTTCTTTCCTCTGTAAAATTGACTCCGGAATCTGCCGTAACATTCTCCTGCTTTAGGGATGCGTGTCTAAAATGGCTCCAGTATCCTCCTCTCTCCTCTTCAGAGCTGCATAAACGGCACTTAGTTGGATGAGTGTTGGCCTGCAGTGCTGAGGAGAATATCCCTGCCGTCAGCGCTTCCCAACACTCGTAGAGGTGACGCCAAGGTGAAGGCAGACTTGCAGAATGCTTGGAAATCATTGATATTCTGACTCGCGGGCTGCAAATGGCTCGGTGGCAGATGGAGTCTTTGTCAGGGAAGAAAAATGGCAGCGAGGGAGTACCGGCGCTGTTTCTCCCCCCGTCTGCGGGCGAGAGAGAGTAGGGATGACCTTCGTCACTCAGGGGAATCCAGAACCACTACTTTCATCAATTAGCAGTCTCTTTGTTTACATGGGAAGTGGAAAATGATCAAAATATGATTTTTTTTTTTTTAATAGAGGCAGTGATTGTGAACACACAGAGAAGGTGGTCATGTCTCTGTTCGAGTACAGAACGTTTTTTTTTTTTGATTGATTGATTGAATTTAGTCAGTAATGAAAGTAGATTTAATATATTGAAAGTTTATTGTTAAGAGGAAAACCCCTTGAGATGTGACTTCTCGTTTTCGAGGGGGACCTCAAGAAAAACATACTTCACATACATGCATACTAACAAAGACAAAATAAATGTAGATGTACGAGAATGTAGTCTATAAGTAGAAATGTTTAATGCAGGGTTTGAAATGAACTTTTTCACCTCTACTAGCCAGAAGAAGAAAAAAAGAGAGAGAGAAAAGATTAAAAAAAAAATATTTTAAATAATTATAATAAATATAAACGATTACCCGATTAATACCTCACAGCTTTAAATATATATATCTGCTGGGTGAATATATATATAAATATATATATATGAAGCTGTGACAGTAATTTTTTTTTTATGTTTGTACTGTATATAGGCTTATAAAATTTGGATTTCATACATTCATTTTTTATTCAAACAAAATCCTGTCATCCAGCAATCTCCTCCTTTCATTTTTCATCCTCATCCTTTTCACCAAAAATGTATTTTCGGTGGACCGATCAATACAGTAATGATGAACATCAAAACAATGTAGGATGTTGGAAAATAACATTGTCTTTTCTGTTAACCAAATGCTTTTTAATCTCCGCAATCGCTATTGCTTCAATGCAAATGAACAAGCGCGCCGTTATTTGTTGCGTAGTGACGTGTGTGTGTTCAAGTAAGCCAGATATGATCAGATTCTGCGCAATACACTGTATTTAATATATCATGAGGACTCGATTTGATTAAGGAGTTGATTAACCATCCATGCATATTTGGCTTACACGAACTTCCCCAGCAAAGTGAGTAAAGTAGTACCAAATTGGCTTTTGATTTGACAGCGTTTCCCGCCACAGTTGAGTTTTACCCGCATTTGGCGGATGTTAATTTCAAACCCTGATTTAATGGACAAGTATTTGTTCTTTTAGGGCTCAGTGATATATTGAATATTCATAATATACGATTCAGCTGGTTGTCCTTTTTTATTTTGGTTTGTTAATATAAGAGTGTCCGACTGTCATTTTAACAGTGTCTCTGATTTAAACTTCAATTGCACAAAACATTTTGAAAGTTTGATTCATTTGCATAAATCTGTTCAAACTAATTCTTCACTCAATGTTCACAGCATTTTCTTTTTCAAATGAAAATGTTTTAGTGAAAATAGTTTATAGTATATTAATTATATTAATTAATAGTAAAAAAAAATTCTATGTTTAAAGTAAATGTTATCTACTTAAAATAATTTAGACTTGTTTTTCACCGTAATATTAATTTTAATTTATATAAATTACAGTTCTTCTAATTTGAGAAAAAAGCTTGAGGCGTTTCAGAGCAAATTCACAAAATATGAAGATATATAATATCATCAAAAAACAATATTGCCCATTTTTTTGCTATATGCTAAAACAGTTATTTTTCCTCCCTTTTCCCATAATTTATTGAATGAGAATAAAGCTATGTAATATTGCTATTTATGCATTAAATGCGACAGAATTACTTTATGGACAAGGTTACTCTCATTAAAGCCGTGTTAATCTTTAAACTCAATTACCTGCGCAAATAAGCCTTCTATGTTTGCATGAAAGACATTACGGGACAGTACAAGTCAAAATACATTTGAAAAGAAAAATAGAGAATTGTTTGCAGCTCTTGTTTACCCGGTCTTGTTTAACAATTAGCATAATTAATGGGACTAAACTATCCCGATCATTAAACAAGATTTTTAATGGATTACATTTAATGATTTAAAGGCTCTTTTATGGAGTGAAGTAATTACCCAGCATTCACTGTTCAAACACAGAGCACGTTTTCTGCTGCTGGGTGAAAGGAAAGATTAAGCATGTTGTGCATTTGAATTCATTGTTTTCGCAGTGAAATTCTAATTGTAAATTAGGATGAAAGAGGAAGTGGTCGTTACATGAACGTTTCAGGTTTGTAATCGTACAGATATGAGTGGTAATTCCTCTGACATCCGTATTCCTTGTTCAGAATGGAAAATCGATGAATAGAAACAGCCGTGCGGAGTGCTGAATAACATCTATAATGTAATTCTCTGGTGTAATGTGCATGTATTGCAGGTTTGATGGCTGATTTTCATTAGCGGCCTCATTGACATGCATGCTGTGTCTTCCTGCACCAGAATGCACATTGTGTGTCTTGTCATTGTTTGAATATTGAGTGCTATTTTTATTTTTTTAAGGAAAATCTGATCTTAATGTGCACAGGTTGCAGTATATTTATGATTGGATGGATTAAATGTATTTTTTAACGACGTTGATCGTCTCTAAGAATGCTCTTGTTTTCACAGATGCATGAGACTGAGGCCACAGGTGACAACAGAGCTGCTTTATATTTAGGCATCCAATCAGATCACATCCTTCTGAATAAATCATTTCAGACAGGAATTGGTGATAGATGCCCTGGGAGTTTTCTCTCGTGTTGTGTTAATAATGCATATCACTGTCAGTTCTGAGAATCAGAATATCCTACAGTTGAGATGTCTCTTTTATCTGTTGATTTTACATCAAGCAATACAGGAGCTGATGCTATTCGTAATTTGATTTTAAAGGGCTGTATTTTTTAACTGTGCAATGCATCTTAACGCTTGCAGTCATTTGCGTTAAAGTGGCACTATAATGTGATGAATCCTTCACGGTGTAACAAGCACGCAGCGCTCTCTGCTCTTTAGAGATGAATGAGTGTTGGCCAAGGGCAGTGCCAGCGTGTTTGATGGTGTTGATGATTTATGATTACTTTAACAAGGCAATTTGTTCCTTAGCATTTAAACTGCAGTGGTGCATGCTTTACTTGAATACATCATTGAGCTGTTGACAGAAGATGGGTTTTGTAAAATAGATGCAAGAATTGCTATAGATGGATTACAGTTTGTGCCGTTCTGCGCGTCAAAATTATGTTGGAGAAGGACAAAGTTGTTCAGGGACATAAAATATAAAAATGCATACACTGTAAAAATTATTGTAGTTTTAATGTAGATATGCAACAATTAAAACCAGGGATATTTTATGTAATTTTACTGTAAAATAGTTAAATTTACAGTTTTTTGGTTTTTCATTGAAACTGTCTCTTCTTAGTTTTTTCTTCTTGGTTATTATAGAGTTCTTATCAGTTCTATACTGTGTGTGTGTGTGCGCGCGCGCGTGTGTGTGTGTGCGTGCACGCGTATACAGCCTATACACACACACACACACACACACACACACTCACACACTCACACACACATACATACACACATACATACATACATACATACATACATGCATAGACACATACACACATGCATACATACACGCATACAGACTGTACAGACATACATGCATATATACATACACGCATACAGACAGACATGCATACGCATACACACACACACACACACACACGCACGCATACATACGCATACACACACACACACACACACAAACGCATGCATACATTCACACATACACGCATACATACGCACATACACACATACATGCACACATGCATACACACACACACACACACACACACACACACATACATATTTATTAGGGTTTTATGTTGCATCCTATGTTGTTAAATAATTGTTTTAGTGTTGTGTTTGTTACGGTGATGGCATTTTGTATTTATGATTGTGACACTGGACACGTTCTATTACTTCAGCTTGTGGAAAAACGACTACTTTGATTCATGTGACTTTCGCTTTACCCCTGGTGGTTGTCAGGGTATTCTAAAGGTACAAAACTAATTTTAGGACTTATCCGTATGAACAGCAGCAAATGTGCATCTGTTTAGCTGTGAGTAAAGACAGTGAAGTCACTGCGTTAAAAACTTCATGTAAACTCCGTTGTCTGTCTGAATCTTTCAAGTGTGAATGCGTCACTGCTGTGAATAACTGAACTCTGTGAACAGAAAGAGATGAACCCCTCAGAAGAGGAGTGACAGCCATATTGAACTGCAGATGCTGAGGTTTCATGACTTCACTGGAGACAGCAAGATGGTTTGAGGTTAAACTTGATTTACTTTGAACATCTGCCCGAAGCAGGTGTGAGGGACTTGAACATTGAGCTTCAGTATTTCTAGTACTATCAGGGGAGCTTTAAACCAGATGAACAAATAAATACAGGGATTTCATATGACTCACTGCTTGACACTTATAAAATGTAATACATTTGGTAGAGATATTTAGGGTCTGCACATTTATTGCTTGTTTAATTGGAGTTAGGATTAGGCCTTACACTCTTCTTTAGTCAGTAAAACACAGCACAAATGATGTTTATCCTCGTTTTTAATGTCATCTGGGTTCAAATTAAAAAATCATGCATTTCTAGGACAGAATATATGAATATGGACAGGTTCTTTGACCTTGTGTAATTTTGTTGGGTTACACAACCTGCCCATATTCATATATTCATATATTCTGTCCTAGAAATGCATGATTTTTTAATTTGCTGTTTGAGGAGCCCACCACAGGACTAGTAGACTAAATGATAAAGATTATTGAGGCGATTATGCCTTTAATCATGCTTTGGTGAGGTATTGTCTTGCTCCAGTCAAAGCCCAAATTACTGTGTCTGAAATGTGCCAATAACTAGCACTGCCGTCATGGGAGTGTGCTTTATTTTCTGAGGTTTGTTGTTGCAATAAACTAATGAATTTTCCAATTGGTGGCTTTATAAAACAGAGCCTCTGTGATTTGTTAAAAGAATAGTTCACCCCAAAATAAACATTCTGTCATTATTTACTCGCCCTCATGAAGATCCAGACCTGTATGCTGTTATTTTTCCAGTGGAAAACAAAAGGTGAAATTTCATGCATCCAACAACAGTCATAGAGACATCACTCATGCTACAAATTGAAAACAAAAATATGCACAAAAAAAATCAGAAGACTTTAAATATTGCTGCATGGACTTTTTGGCTGTTATATCTAAACGTGACGTCAATTTAATATGCAGATTGGTGTGAGAGATGAAATATAGTTCACAAGTCAAATGGATTAACATAAATTGTGACTGAAAATTCTTTACTAGTCAGAGAGGCTCTCTTTTATAATGTTTATAAAGTTTTTGTTAGTTGCTCCTTGTTGGAAATCGGGTTACTTTGACTCCATAACTGGTGTCTGGTATCGTCCCGACTCCCTCATTGTCTATAAAATACTATTTACAAACAGCTATTGGCACACTCTAAACAATGCTGGGTTGTTTTAACCCAAATTTGGGTCAAACCAACTCAAATGTTGGGTTAAAAATGTAATTTAAAATTTTAACCCAACTTCAACTTTCACTTTCAACTGTAATTTTTTTAATTACATTTTTAACCCAACATTTGGGTTTCTCCATATTTGAGCCAAATTTGGGTTGAAACAACCCAGCATTTTTTAGAGTGCAGATTTGGGACAAACTTGAAACCTGGATGCTTGCATTATGAACAAACAAGACCAGGGGTCTCATTTATAAACGTTGCGTACGCACAAAAGAAGGCGTACGCCGCTCTCTACGCAATAATTGGTATTTATAAAAAGCAAACTTGACGGTAATGTGCGGTCCTTCACGCAAGCTCTGACCCAGGCGTACGCACAAAAACGGGTGAAATGAGAAATGGCGACACCGTCGGCAGATGGAAGAAACACGTGAAAGTGTGTGAAACTGTAGACCGTTGTGTAAAATAAATGGCAATACTGCCTCTCATAAATAATACGTTTGATCGATCTGCAACAGAAATGCAAATTAACACATATTTGCAAAAAGAAAAGTGAAATGTTCTGCAATAATATTGGCATGTTATACAATTCATCCTCATAAATAAGATGGTAAACAGAACGACATAATGTACAAAACTGATATTCTCGCCAATGTGTCCGTCTGGCGGAGCAGATATAGCTAGATAGTCAGTCAGATAGATAGATAATTAGGGAGAGATAGATAGATAAATAGATAGATGTATTATTTGTCCACTGGGAAAGTTGTTTTCATAGTAAAAATGTCTTTATCAGCTACGGAATCATGGTATTCATGCAGGTATTTCATGCATATGCCTTTAGTTTGTTTTATTTTTGATAAAATAACGTATGACGTATGTCTCAACCATTCAGAAAGCTGCAAGAAATTACATTTGCGCTGAACTATTTCCCATTTCCAAGTAGATTATAACCGACATCTGTAGCTTGTCATTTCTTTTTTATTTCGGCCACAGTCCGAGGTTGTGAGGATACAGCATTTACGGCGTCTGCAACCTTTTGCCACTCAAGTGCCTTTTTGGCATTAGTAGCCTAATGCCCACACTGTGCCCTCCAAACAACATTTTTTCTCCTCTTTTCCACCTCGCCAACGATAACTTCTACTTCACATTGAATGAAGTAACGTTTTTTTTTATTTCCTCTCTATGTTTGCCATGATTTTGCAATCGATGAATATTAACTTATGGGCGTTTCACGGACTATTTATGGGCAACTATGGGCGTGACATGAAGCCGCAAAAGCTGCGCTACATTTAGAATTGATTGTGATTTATTAAGGGAAAAATGCGTAGGATGTGCGTGCGCACGGTTTTATAAATCCGAATATTTCTGTGCGTACGCACGTCCTATGTTTCATCCGTACGCCACTTCTGACGCAAATCCTACGCAAAGTTTTATAAATGAGGCCCCTGAACCTCCCTTTCATTTCATGGCAACTGAATACAAGACTTCTCAGCTTTATGTGAGAACACTATATTATGATTTTCTCACCATATGTGTCATTTAAATTGAATTCCACTATGGATACAGAAAGAGAGCTGCTTTATTTTATCTCTAGTCTAATTAGATCTGTCTGGTTTGCAACTGCATACTGTCGGTTTTCAATGTTGAGCTTGAACCATTACCAATCAGTCATATTGAATCTTAACACCAATTTTTTGGGAATTAGGATGGGTCTGCTTGATTTTACAGTGCAGTAATTGCACGCACGTGTACTATACACTCGAGCAGCTTTTATGAATTCTACAAACACTAAATTTAATTAGTAATTCATCTTGATGGGAGAAAAGGGGCCGGTTTTAGGCTCATTTTGTGTCTTTTTTTTTTTTGGCAAGGGAGCATGTGCCGTTGTGGTTGTTTTTGCATGTGACATTGCTTTCATCAGAACTAATTTCCACAGATCAAGCTCATATTCTTCTGGGATTTGAATCTGTTGCAGTGTAAATTAAAACTCTCTTCAGGAGGTTCTGAGCTTCGCTCTTTATTGGCAACACAAAATCATTGCAATAAAGAAATTGAAGTCAAAGGTTTCACAAGATGTTAATCTTGAAGAGTAAAACCATCAGCTCTGTTCCAGAACCTAGTTATCTGCCTACATAATCAGCATTGACTTTGCCTTGGATTTTAGTCTGTTAGATTTGAGAAAATCTCATAATATTTTCCTATTAAAAAATATTAATTTAAAAATCTAATGACATAGTTTTTTCTTTTTTTTTCTTCTTTTTAACCAGAGCTGCATCCTATCATGTCTCTTAGTCCACACTTGGATTGATTCAGAAGAAATTTTTATTTAGCTAGCATTTCATATATATATATATATATATATATATTAAATCCGTATTTAACATGTTTGTCCTCCACATTTCAATGGAAGTATTAGTATTTACCATGACTGCTCTCTTGCCGAACCGAGAGCTTTTCTGTATCGCACTGTTCTCTGTTTCTCTCCTTCCTTGAGATTCACTCCAGTACTTACAATAATTCAATAAATCATTTCAGAAGTATTTCATGTTAAATAAATGCTTATCCATTTTTCACACATCATCAGTGTCCTTGGATGAGAGCCCGGGCTGGAAATTCCTTCACATTCACTCGGTGTACCTTATTCACAAACTATTAAATAAACTGAATAAAGAGTTTAAACGAAAATGAGATTATAATTATATAATTGTGTGTGTGTGTATATTAAATAGATGGCATTTAATTAATACATTAAATAATAAATAAAATGCATAGAAATGATCATGAAAATAAAATAATTAACAAAAAAACAAAAATAAATAAAAATAATTCAAAGTGAAAAAGTGGAAGTGTGTAAATTCTGTTAATATTATTATTGTCATTTTGCACAAATTTTTCACTCTGCAATGGCTGATTGTTTGTAATGATGCTTCATAAGATAATATGTGAGTAATGTATATGATCATGTCAAATGGCTGTCTTTAACTTGAGCTCGGACTCTCTAATGCGAATGTCACACTCATATAATCCCCTCCACAAATGTTTAGAGACCTTCGCGTCACTGCTGTTCACCTTATTCTTGACTTTTTTTATTTCTGTCTCTTAGACCCCATTTACACCTGGTATTAAAATGAGATCTGTATCCAGATGAGTTATCCGGATAATAAGTGTTCTGATCTTACCTTCGCGTTCACACGTTGTATTTTTAATGCGTTCTCGTTATCCACATTGAGTTCGGATCTCTGTCCTCCAGAAAAAAAATGACGTTTGGCAGGTACGAATGCCATCACGTCGTACGGATTGCGTTTACACCTAGTAAAGATCCGAACACAATGCGAGCCAGAATACCTCCAGATGTGGTCAGGCAGATCCGATCACAACGTATTTACACCTTGCATTAACATGCGTTTTTTATTATCCGGATAACTTATCTGGACACGGATCGCATTTTAATACCACCAGGTGTAAATGGGGTCTTACAGTTCTAGAGAAACAACACAGAAATGATGTTGACCCTCTTTCCTTCTCTATAAATAGCAGGCCTGCATTGTTTATTTGGTCATCACTGACGTGAAGTGTTGTCCATCCAAACAGCCATGCTGACGTCCTCGGTCTTGAGGTGCTATTGTTTGTGAAGGAGAGGGCCAGGACTTCAAATTGGCCTCACTTAAGTTATTACTAAACAAATAGACTGAATAAATAGTGTGCAGCCAGTGCTATTCACAGTCATTTTAAATTGTGTTGGGTCCAATTAGAGCTTGGTGGTACATCAAATACTAGCGATGTTGTCACTCTATCTTTACTGATGATATACAATTAGGGAACACAGTGTATTTTGTGATAATGTTAAAAGTCTCGCTTAAAAGTATGCCAATTTCACTCCCCTTTTTCGTCTCACGACTATGGCTGCGTCTGAAGTCGCATACTCTCTCAAGTAGGTACCTTTTTTGAATAAGTAATTACTTCATGGCCGCTACAAACTACATAGTCTTTATAGTATGAATGTAATCTGGACGTACATGTTGTCATTATCATGTGACCTACCAGCGTCAGTTGTGTCGCTTTACTGCAATTCACAAATCCTCTCCCGTGGCCTCATGGGATAGTAAAGCACTGAAGTGGTTGACAGCTTCAGTGATTATAAAGGTTGCTTATAACCCATTCACAATTTGACTAAATGTTTTATTTCTCATGCTACTAGCTACATACTGCAAAGTTCCTGGATTGACGACCGTATGTAAATGCAGGATTGAATCAGAAAATGCAATGATTGACAGTGATGATAACCATGGCAACAGAACAAATCTGATACTGTATCTCAGAATAAATGTACAATTAAGTCTTTTTAGTGTAAATACGAACTATTAGAGCTGCCACTTATTCTGTGTAATTGTTCTTTGTTCTTCAAAGAACTTGCAACAACCACAGCTTTTTGTCAGAAGACTTTTTGCATAATGTTCATGTTTCTTATAGTTTATATATATATATTAGTGCTGTCAAACGATTAAAATATTTAATCGCGATTAATCGCATTAATGTCTTAGTTAACTCGCGATTAATCGCAATTAATCGCACATTTTTATCTATTCTAAATGTCTCTTGATTTCTTTTTGTCCCTTTTTTTTCTTCTCATTTTAATGCTCTTATCAACATGGAAAAGTGGATCGGCTTGCTTTGTGCAAATGTTTTTTATTGAAAACAACATTGGCATATACTGTGTTCAATTTCACACTAACATTCTCACTTGGAGCAAATAATCTCTCACACAATGTAACACTGTCCATCAATAAAAGGGTGAAAGAAATACTGACGAGGTCCTGATATTGACGAGGGTGCGGAGAATTCGCATCAGCTGTGTGTGTGTGTGTGTGTGTGTGTGCTTGGCCATCATCAAGTGGTATTTCAGACTGGACGTGCTGCGATGATGATAGCTCAGTTCACAACGACCAAACACACAGATCACTTTGGTCTCGTCAATGGAACCATTTGGCAACTTTTTAAAAGTAAACTTTCCATTCAGAATCTTATTGGCATCCATTTCGGCGTCTCGCGCTCATCATCCACTCAAAACGTAACGTTAAAGTAACAACAGGTAACTTTTTAGCCTTCATAATATATTTCCAAGTCTCTTGTGATGGTACATCGACTTACAATAGGTTGAATGACATGTCTGCCATAGCCTGACGGGGTCTGTAGCGTTTTTAATCGTACTTTTAAACTTCGGGTTTCGGGTAGTAACCGGCGAACAAAGAGAACTACAAAATTCGACTGCTTTACGGCATATACGTCACTTTCACCACCACCCCCACTTCCTTAAAATCGGACTTGCGAGCCAAATGTTATAGTCATGGCCGAAGCAGCACAGAAAAACAAGAAAGCAAAGGTTTTATCGGAGCAAAGCAAAAAGAGAAAAAGAGAAAGTGATCGCGTTAAAGGCAGAACGAGGATCAACATTGCAGAGCTGCCAACTCACGCATTGGCCGTGAGACACCCGCATTTGATTGGTTTCACACGCTCACACGCCACACCCCCGGTTTCTCACGCTAAATTGTCAACCCGGTCGGTCAAATGCCTGAAAGATGAGTTTATCTATAGATCTCTACCTGTTGAGCCACTCGTGATCGACAAGTTATACCGCAAATTAGTTCAAATCTCCCGGAATCTAGAGCGAGCGCGCACGCGAGACAGAGACTGTGCTCCAACGCGCGCGGACGGCAGAGAGAGAAAGCGAGCGAGAGACCTTGCGTGTGCAGGGAGCATCGAACCCCCCATCGAAAAAAGAATGCCTCTCTCTAACCTCTCTAATTCGCTAGAGTAGTAGCGAATTATCAATCTGGTAGCTAGTAAACGATATTCTAGTTTTTGATGGTTAGCTATCGCTAGTATTCTCGTTCTGATTTGAACTTTGCAATCGATGAAATGCAAATAGCAAATGTTTGACCTAAAAAGTGTAGTCTACTCAACATGTACAAAGAAAGGAGGAAGATTATTAATAAAATCATATTTTAGGATACCTAACATGTCTGTGATATTTGTTTATTTGTCTTGCCTCAAGCTATAATGCAAATCGATTTGTAAAATTTGCAGATTCATTTATGGTAGCTTGATATTATAATATTGACGATATATGGTTATTATCAACCACTCAAACATTGCATTGAAGTATCATATAGATTCAGTAAAACAGTAACCAATAGACTAGGCTACTATAATGACGCTGGCTTGTAAACGCGATCATTTGTCGTTATAAAAAAAATAAAACACATGAAATTATATTCATATGACATGCTGAAATATATGCCACTGTACCTGGGATGAAGACATTTCACACACGCGGGAACACCTGCATGTGACCTCCTCCTACAGTGTTCAGGGCTATCATGGTTGTCAACAAATGCACGTGCATGTAGGATGACAGTTTACGACAGTAGTAGAGGACAATACTGTTTCCCAACTGTAGGGGGAGCCCGAGAGCAAAAAAAACGACCTGTTGTTACTTTAACCTACTATTTGGCCGGCTCGCAAGCCCAAACGAGTGTGTGCGGCGTCGTGCCTGTTGTTTTGTTTCCAGTCTAGCTAGATCCGCTTGCGCTTTGGTGGACGAAGCAACAAAACGTCCTCGCGCGGCGCAAGCCATTAAATGAATGGGTTTCATAGCGCAGCGCAGCGCCGCGTCCTGTTGCAAAAGCATGTGAAAAAAAAAACGACAAAGTTTGCTAGGCCAAAAAGACCGTTAATCGCGCGATAAAAAAATTAACGCGGTTTGCGTTAACGCCGTTAATAACGCGTTTAACTGACAGCCCTAATATATATATATATATATATATATATATATATATTAGGGCTGTCAAACGATTAATCACGATTAATCGCATCCAAAATAAAAGTTTGTGTTTACATAATATATGTGTGTGTACTGTGTATAATTATTTTGTATATAAATGCACACATGTATATATATAAAAAAAAAATATATATATATAAAATGTTTATATTTATATAAAATATACAATATATATAGGCTACATTCAGTCTACCGTAAAACTTCAAATAATAGCCGAGTCCCAAATAGACGCCTGTCTCTTTTACACGCCTGGTGTGGCTGCAGGTTTGGGTAAATAAAGGCCGGTCTCAAATAGAGGCCGGGTCTGTTTTTAAGTTTCGGGTTGTATTTAATCCTCTAAAACCGTCAGATCGTCCGCTTTTTGGCGGTCGCCAAAGCAAATGTGTGTCCCGCCACAATGTGTGTCGGCGAGTGATGTAGAATTGTCTGCTGCGCTTGACAGGGCGCATTACGAGCAGAGAGAGAGAGAGCCCCAGCCGCGCGCGCGCACTCTCACGTCTTCAAACAAAACGAGCGCTGTCTTGCTCTCTCTCCCTCGCGCATATTAATCAAATTCAATTGACACGATAGTAAAAGGTCGGAAGACCGCAGTTTCACGTGGAGCATTTGGAGATTTTTTAGAGATTAGAGACTCTAGGAACAACATCTCAATGAACAACATCTCAACACTAAATTATAAAGGCCTGTCTCATATAGACGCCCGTCTCAAATACAAGCCGGTGCAGTTCGACGCTTTGGGAAAATAAAAACCCGGGCTATTATTTGAAGTTTTACGGTATATACAGTATATACATGCAAATATTTCTTAAATACAGGTATTTATGTATTAAAAATAATTATACACAGTACACACACATATATTATGTAAACACAAACTTTTATTTTGGATGCGATTAATCGTTTGACAGCCCTAATATATATATATATATATATATATATATATATATTTTTTTTTTTGGTACCTTTTAAGTACATATGATTTTCAAACTTTAGCTGTAAGTGGGGATGGATGGATGGATGGATGGATGGATGGATGGATAGATAGATAAATTCATTCATTCATTCTTGCATTCATTCATTCATTCTTGCATGCATGTATTCATTCGTTCATTCATTCATTCATTCATTCATTCATTCCTGCATGTATTCATGCATTCTTGCCTGCATTCTTGCCTTCATTCATTCATTCATTCATTCATTCATTCATTCATTCATTCATTCATTCATTCATTCATTCATTCATTCATTCATTCATTCATTCATTCATTCATTCATTCATTCATTCATTCATTCATTCATGCATTCATGCATTCATTCATGCATTCATTTCATTTTCATTTCATTTTATTAGAGGATAACCCCTTGAGATGGAACATCTCATTTTCGAGGGGGTCCTCAAGATAACACCAAACACTTACACATTCGCACACACTAATGCTCTTCCTCACAACCAACCACCTCAACCTGTCCCACCTCTGTCCAAAGCATTTTCACATAAACAATATAGTATGACATTAAGATATTACAGGAGAGAACCATTTTTGACGAAACCACAAAAACAAACAAATATAACCTACATATACATACCAATACAAAAATACATACCTATGTACACATATGCATACAAACGTGCATGCACATACATGATTTCTTACTAAGGGCATTAGAGACACAAAAGCTCATATACCAGGAAAACATATACATTGGTCACACGATTCCAAATAAGTTAAAAGGGCTGACTTAAAGAGTGGAAAGGAAGAGATGGACCTTAAGGAACAAGGTAAACTGTTCCAAACTGTTTCATGCATTCATTCGTTCATTCATTCATTCAAAATTTGGCCCTAGGTCCAGTACACTTTAGTACAATCTGGGTCCTGAAATAAAAGCATTGAGCTAAACCATTAGCAGTTCCTCCGAACGGTGATATCATCAGCACTTTCTCCTTCTCTCGGTCTCTCCTTCTCACTCATTATTCACTCTGATTAGAGATCGCGAGTGATGATGACTTGACGTCGGTGTGTTGAAGAGTGTGAGGTGGAGGAGAGAGCACAAGCCCCAGGGGTCATTTTGCTTTTCTGCCATGCTGCAAAATGAGCTTGAACCTTTCCGCTGTTTCATTTCCAACTCTCTTTTCCTGTATGTGATTGCCTGTCATTTATCTTCCACCTGCTTGCATGCAAATCACTTCTGCACAGGATGTTATTTTTGTGTTTTTCTGAAATGTGTCTGTTGACTATTTGCTTTTGTGATTGAAGTATAAATTATGCAAATGATGCATTTGTAAGACTTCACCTTGTTAACATTGACAGAGAGGAAAAACGTGTCTTTTCCACTGAGCAGAATGGAGGGACAAAGCTTGACACGGTATCCAGACATTTCCAGTCATTTCTTCAGTGATTTCTGTACAATCAATCATGGATTGTATCTTGAAATGAGTTTTTCAATGGTTTATCAACAGACAGAACAAAATCAGAGACAGGTGCAGGTTTGTTAGGCTGCTGTCACTTTAAGACCGAATGCACAGATCCAAAATACTGATACACATGCAGTTACACAACTGTTTACTTTCACTTACGACAAAACCGACTGTGTTTATGTGCATACTAACTCTGTTCCTAACTCTGTTTATGTGCATACTAACTAATTTTGTTACGGTAAAAACCATTTAAGCGCAATTTGTTCCTCGCGAGCTGTTTGTGAGACGGCTTATGTGTGCGCTTTTCGTGTGCATGAGCGCTCTGTCTTTAGGAGAACGGTGTGTGTGGTTTAAACACTGGCAAGACTTAAAAAGAAATGCAAATTATAAACTTTACTGACGATGCAACACTGCCTTGATTGTGCAAGTGACAATTCCTCTGTCAACGTGCAGCGTGTTGCTCACTTATAGTGCAGACGCGATGTGGTGATGTGAAGACATTTGTGCATGTTGAGAGAGAGCGTGTGGTGATTTATATAAACCTACACACACACTCTCTCTGAAAAAGACAATTTGCTAAAAGTGTTCCCCATTTCTTTCCTTGTCTTTCTTCCCAGCCGCATTTTCAAAACACAATCCGAAATTGAATGAAACTTGTTAAAGCAGTCTCGTACTTGATTGAACATCGATCAGTTGCCTATTTAAGGCTTTTATGGTTCTCAGTTCTCAATTTGACATAAATGCCTGTAATTTAGACTAATTACTCTAATGATCTTTTGGAAAAGGCTGTAATCACACAAAAGACATTGTAATATGCAGCATGTAGTAATTTCCCATCCATTGAATTCTTCGGAGGCCGAGATGAGCAGAATTCTCATTTATTTTCTTGCTTTTGATTAAAAATAAATTGGATGTTTGAGCTCTTGTTTCATGACCTTAATTTGGATCTTCATATTTGCTTATCAGACACATATGATGGTGTGATGTCACCAGAGGCAGAAAAGGATTTGAGTCGGTTGTAAACAAGCGTTTGTGTAATCAGGGGTAATAACCCTGGAGTAATTGTGTCTCACAAGTGTTATCTTCAGTTTTCTCCTTCTGGTTGAATCTTATGAAAAAGTCTCTAGGACATGTTTCACCTCAACATCAGCAGTGGAAAGAAAAATGTCACAAAAAAGAAAATTAGTTTTGCATGACAATTAAGCATGTATACCCACAGGTAATTTTCATTATTCTCAGCGGTGACTCTGAGACTGATCATACTGTATTAATTTATCCTTTAATATTGTACTTTTTTAAATTTAAAAGCACTACATCAAATATTAACAAATAAATACTTCAAAATGTATATTTTTATATGAATTTAGAGGTCATATAAAAATCAATTTTTACAATGTATTGACAATGAGATTTTTGCATTTGGTAATGAGAATTCATGGTATAATTACAGTGATTTCATTAACAAATGTTTTGAAAAATGCAAATTGTATTATTGATCCTAAAACAAATATTTTTAAGATCATTAAGATTTGTTTTTCTTTAAAAAAATGTCTTTGCATATACAGTGTATATATATATATATATATATACACTCACCTAAAGGATTATTAGGAACACCTGTTCAATTTCTCATTAATGCAATTATCTAATCAACCAATCACATGGCAGTTTCTTCAATGCATTTAGGGGTGTGGTCCTGGTCAAGACAATCTCCTGAACTCCAAACTGAATGTCAGAATGGGAAAGAAAGGTGATTTAAGCAATTTTGAGCGTGGCATGGTTGTTGGTGCCAGACGGGCCAGTCTGAGTATTTCACAATCTGCTCAGTTACTGGGTTTTTCACGCACAACCATTTCTAGGGTTTACAAAGAATGGTGTGAAAAGGGAAAAACATCCAGTATGCGGCAGTCCTGTGGGCGAAAATGCCTTGTTGATGCTAGAGGTCAGAGGAGAATGGGCCGACTGATTCAAGCTGATAGAAGAGCAACTTTGACTGAAATAACCACTCGTTACAACCGAGGTATGCAGCAAAGCATTTGTGAAGCCACAACACGCACAACCTTGAGGCGGATGGGCTACAACAGCAGAAGACCCCACCGGGTACCACTCATCTCCACTACAAATAGGAAAAAGAGGCTACAATTTGCAAGAGCTCACCAAAATTGGACAGTTGAAGACTGGAAAAATGTTGCCTGGTCTGATGAGTCTCGATTTCTGTTGAGACATTCAGATGGTAGAGTCAGAATTTGGCGTAAACAGAATGAGAACATGGATCCATCATGCCTTGTTACCACTGTGCAGGCTGGTGGTGGTGGTGTAATGGTGTGGGGGATGTTTTCTTGGCACACTTTAGGCCCCTTAGTGCCAATTGGGCATCGTTTAAATGCCACGGCCTACCTGAGCATTGTTTCTGACCATGTCCATCCCTTTATGGCCACCATGTACCCATCCTCTGATGGCTACTTCCAGCAGAATAATGCACCATGTCACAAAGCTCAAATCATTTCAAATTGGTTTCTTGAACATGACAATGAGTTCACTGTACTAAAATGGCCCCCACAGTCACCAGATCTCAACCCAATAGAGCATCTTTGGGATGTGGTGGAACGGGAGCTTCGTGCCCTGGATGTGCATCCCACAAATCTTATCAACTGCAAGATGCTATCCTATCAATATGGGCCAACATTTCTAAAGAATGCTTTCAGCACCTTGTTGAATCAATGCCACGTAGAATTAAGGCAGTTCTGAAGGCGAAAGGGGGTCAAACACAGTATTAATATGGTGTTCCTAATAATCCTTTAGGTGAGTGTATATATATATATATATATATATAATTTCCATATTATATATTTAAAATTGCTTATGTTTGTTTATTCTCTTTTTTATTTCATTTTATTTCCTGGTGTAAATTACATTTTAAATCGGATAATTTCAATGTGAACTTTTGGAGCTAACTGTTTTTTTTTTTGTTTTTTTGTTTTGTTTTTTGTTTTTTTACTTTTTCTTTCTTTAAATTGAGGTGAAATGTGACCCGGATATATTCTTGTCAGATTTTATGACCTTCTGACATGCATCCTTCAACTAAAGTTCTTTCAGTGATTTAAAGCGCAGAACAGCAGAGCATGGTCTTGTGTTCTCAAAGTTCCCTTAAATTTCCTGCTTTTTTGTGAAATGGGGCTGATAATAAATTAGGTGAAAGGAAACAAACTGTGCAGTGTCAGTGCTTTCAGACTGAAGAGCAATACCACTTTAGAGCAGAGAGCTAATATTGAAGAGAGACTGAAGTGCTGTATTCTAAAGTCCGGAGGAGCTTAATGTAATGAAACCTCAGTGCTCGCGCCACAGCTGAGTCAGTTGGCCTTATCCTTTTCTTTTTGTTTCATAAATGAAACCATTTTTGAATAAGACCCCCCCCCCCCCCCCCCCCCCCCCCCCCCCATTGCATTTGAACCTTCAAACTCAAGGGGTGATAGAGTTTCCTTCAAATATCCTGTTTTCCTCAGGCTTGATGTAAAAAGCCTGCGGTGTGTGTCTAAGAAGTGTGAGCTTAAAGAGCACGGCCAAACCCTCTCTTTCAGCCCAGATGTCAGAGTTACTCCTCCTCTGACTTCTTCTTTATTGTGTCTCCTCTCATCTCCCTGTGTGACCCGACCAGCCAGAGACGCGGATGAGTTTTTCTTTGATCCTGTTGAGAGATGTGATCAAGAATAGAGCTGTGTGGAGAAAACTGTCTTTTAACTTGGTTGCTGTTGTGTCTCTTTACAGCTTCAGGTTTTCTGATCCTGTGTGGTCAGAATTTGTGATGATGCCGGTTTGATTTGAGTGCGTAATGCTCACGAAAAGATGGTGAGCTGATGATAAACTCACAATTACGGCAGGGCAATATAGCTAAAAATGATCTTTGTCATCCTTTTAATGTATATCATGGTGTTAATGTTTTATAAAATGCTTTAAATGTTTCAGGAATCATCATTCCAATATAGTGATTCCAATTTGAGTATTAAAATACAGTCAAATATTGTTTTATAATTGTTCTGCGATATCTAACACTGTATAAATACTTGCATATAATTAAGTAAAACAATTTAATACATGAAAAATTAATTCATAGCAAAGATATTGTGAATATTTGATTAATATTTTGCAGCTAAATATACACCTCTAAGTAGTTGTTGTTATCATGACTGTCTACCAAACATAACGCCATTAAAGTTGAGTGCACTTAATGTATTTAATGTTTATTACATTTGTGTTGTTCATTTTCATGTTGTTCATCGCTGTGGAGAGCGAGAGAAGTGCGAAACCACTCCGGGTGGTTTTATGAAGCGCTGTGGGCAGAGATGGAGCGAGTGATGCTGAGCGAGTTCATGCTGTTATACAGTTCATATAAATGTCTTTATGGACGCATTTACATTACATGGTTCAAGTGACTCAATTCCGATTTTTTTTTTTCCTCCCATGTGACATAGATCAGATATGACCCTCGAGCGGGTAAGCAGGAAAAAAGCACATGGATTCTGATATTTTCAGATCGGTTTCATGCCTCATTCAGGGCTTGCCTTTTTTGCTATCCAGCCGCTGTGACTAGTGGTTTTCCAAAGTTACTAGCCACTCAGCATTTTCACTAGCCACAAATTTGCCATATAGATATTTTTAATATTATCTCATAATTTGGCATCAGGTATATTAGGCTGCTGTCACTTTAAAGGGTTAGTTCACCCCAAAATTAAAACTCTGTCAGTAATTACTCGCCCTCATGTTGTTCCAACCCCGTAAGACTTTTGTTCATCTTCGAAACACAAATTAAGATATTTTTGATTAAATATTGAGAGCTGGATCACTCCTCCATAGGCTTCTAAGGGATTGAAACTGGCCGGCCCAGAAAAGTTATGAAAGACATCGTTAAAATAATCCAAGTGACTACAGTGGCTCAACCTTAAGTTTCAAGCGACAAAAATCAAAAGCGACGAGAATACTTTTTGTGCGCAAAAAAAACAACAAAAATAACGACTTTATTCAACTCTTCATTTCCTTCTCTGTGGGCCTCGAGATTTCACGCAGTGGAACTACGCAAAGCTTCTAGTTGTACATCACACACATGACCAGCGTCGGCCAATAGTGAGCCTGTGTGTGACGTACAACCAGAAGCGCTGCGCTGTTACACTACGTGAACTCACTCGAGGCCCACAGAGAAGGAAATGAAGAGTTGAATAAAGTCGTTATTTTTGTTTGTTTTTTGCGCACAAAAAGTATTCTCGTCGCTTGATAAACTTAAGGTTGAGCCACTGTAGTCACTCGGACTATTTTAACAATGTCTTTAATAACTTTTCTGGGCCGGCCAGTTTCAATCCCTTAGAAGCCTATGGAGGAGTGATCCAGCTCTCAGATTTAATCAAAAATATCTTAATTTGTGTCCCGAAGATGAACAAAAGTCTTACGGGGTTGGAACAACATGAGGGCGAGTAATTACTGACAGAGTTTTCATTTTGGGGTGAACTATCCCTTTAAGACCTGACGATATTGTTACACATGCGCTTTCTTTCTCAACTGTTTACTTTCATAACTAACAATGTTTACGTGAATACTCGCCAAGACCGGCATTTTAAGATTATTTTGTGTGTATTTGACTGTTTAAGTGCAATAAACATCGAAAAAGAACTCAATTTAGTACTGAGAGGTGGCTTTATGTGGGCACACTTTGAGGGATCACTTTGAGAAATCTGAGGGAATTAGTCAAATTATGTCCAATACACGCAATCCCAAGACGAAATTCAAGCCCTTTAACACCAACAATATTCATCCGGGGCAAATGAAACGAGTGAGTGAGGGGAGGCGGGTTTGTGTGTCACTCGCTGTCGGAGAGATCATGAGTGAGCGAGAAAGCACAACTGGAATCGTGTATCTGCGCAAAATGAGTATTGGAAGCATTTTACATACTGTATATCAGTATCAATATGTATCGAAAAATCTATATTTTTGACAATACTACATTGCACTTAGTTTGTTTCAATTGAAAAATGTATATAAATAATGTTCAACCTGCCAAAATGGTTAGTAGGAGTGACTGCGTTACTCGATGAAATATGCCGCATTTGGCAGGTTAGAGTGCTTTCAGGCCTGAGCATTTGTTTCAGTGTTTTCTCCCTTGGTTCGGTTCGTTTAGGCATATGTGAACACTGCAATCGCGCTCGGATCCGCACCAAAACAATCGCTCTGAGATCGCTTGAACGAGGTGTTCTCGGCCTGATTGCTAACAAACTCTGGGAAGGTTCGCATGAGGTGTGAAAGAAAACTGACCCAACGGAGCAATGAACCGAATGGTGTTATAATTCATAACGGGAAAAGTGCTGTATGAAAAGCAGTAGTGTCTGATTCTGTGAGCGAGTACATTAGTTATCTAGCCTGGTTAAAACCAGACCATTCTCAGTTGTAACTGAGTTATGGTCTGGCAAAGCGTCATAGCCAAATCATTTCCAGAGGGGCGTCACCAACGGACGTCGCGGATAGACCTAAACCCAATCAGAGCGATGAAGGAGATGACGTATGCAGAGCGGCGGAGAAACATCTCCGAGTGTTGTTCTTTGCTCGGTTTTTAACAAAAAGGAAACGTTCAAATCGCTTAAAGGGGTCATATAATGCCATTTTTGTACAAGCTAATATGATTCTTTAGGGTCTAAATTAAAAGTTTGTAATATACTTCAATTAAAAATTCTCATTAGTATTGTAAGAAAACACTTATTTTACCTGGTCAAAAACAGCTCTGTTTTCAGCACGCCGTTTCAGTGCATATGACTTTAAATGATAATGAGCTTTGCTCACCCCGCCTCTCTGTTCTGTACGTACACCATTTGTAACACAATAACACAATAACCATAGCGCGTTGTTCAGTATTAACGTGGGATTATGAATTACATTGAGAACATCATACATAGAAAACATGTCGTAATGTACCCTGAGTGTAAACCTTAGACGCATTCATTGTGAAGCGTGCAGCTAGCGATTTGCAAAGATTAATATATTAATATAAAGTTTAATAAAACGTTACACTCACTTCAGTTCTTCTGGAGATTCAGCAGGAACACGAATATCTGGTACCGATCCTTTTTTCATGAGCAGCTTCTTAGCAAATCCAGCTTTATACTGATCCTCGTTTATAAAGCAGTCTGGTGTGTGAAATGATTCGCGCAAACATGAAAGCATTGACGTTGCTCGTGGGGAATATTCCCTTCGAAAACAAACTCAGCCACTGCGTCTTCAGCGGTTCGGATTTAGGAACATTAAAATGACTGTGTTCGTTATTACACCCAAGAACAGAACACCACAATCGCTTAGACGGCATTCTGCTCATAGACAGTGTTCCAGCGTATCAACAATGACCGCGCCGGTCCGCGCAGACTATGATTGACAGCTGGCTCACGAGCGAGGGCGAGTCTGTGTTGAAACGCTGCTGTCAATCCACATTCGTGGGAGGGGCTTCCGAGCGTGTGACGTCACAGGCTCGAACGGCTCGATTTGAGGCAGGGGAAAACATATAAGGAGATTAAAACAAAAACACTGGATGGATTTTTATCATTATATGATGGTTGTGTACAGACACTGCCAACACACATTCCAGTACAATCAACTTGTAAAAGTGTATGTACCATTATATAACCCCTTTAAAACAGACGAGTTAGCTGATTCGAACGAGTGATGTTCGACGGCGGCTTCCATCTTTGGAATGTAGGCTACAAAATCTGCTTCAAAATCCCAGCACTGTCGTCATCGTGTAAAGCCCGCCGCAACGCTTCTGATTGGTGCCGCGATTTCGACGGATTGGAAATGGGCTTGAATGAGCTCTTTGCCAGACTAACTTTCAGAGCAAATCTAAATTTGCCAGAAGTTGTCTGGGTTTTCCCAGGCTATTAGTTACCACAATTAAAAACCAAAAGAGCACCTCTTCATCTTATGATGTTGTGTAATTGCGCTTCTCCGTGCGAGAATGCTGTCCCGATGAAGCCTAGATTCCTGCTCTAGCTGCATTATAACATTCGTATAGTGTTTGCGTGTGTCTTGACACAGTAAACCTCTCTAGACAGTGATGGGAGATCGCGTTTGAATTTGCTGCAGTATTAATACGAATGCAGCATATAATTAATTTAACAATGGGAATGACGACTACATTGGTATGGTGTTTGCGTGTGTCTCGACAGTTACCAATGAAGCCAGAATAAGCTCATGGAGCGAACCTGTCAATCATGTTGATGGATGATGGAGAGGAAACTCTGACCAATAAGAGGACCGTTGTACTTGCATGTGACTTGTGTAAACATATTTTGGTACGCTCTAAAAAAAATTGCCATGTGATAGCGAACCAAACCAAGAAGAAAATGCAACATTGTAACAAATTATGTCCCTGTTTCGGAATAAAACAAACAATCTATAGGTGTGAAAACACCCTTAGTGTCTCAATCACATGTGGAAATAAATCTAATATGAATTGGATACGTGCATTTGTATCAAGTGTCAAGGCGAGTCGGACTCGTATGTCATTGAAAAAGCGATGGCGTTGAATGATGTCAACTCACATGGACACCATCCGTGATCACATGACTCTTTTCAATGGCGCAATGGAGGACGAAGGACCTTTAAAGATGGTTCAGAAAGCAAAAGCTTGTATTATCATTTCGTCTTTGTCCATCGCAAATCGCACTACTTTTACTTCCTTTTCGGCCTAAGCGTTTCCGGGTCGGTACGTCTACCTTGGGTTGTTTCTCCAAGTGTATAGTGTAAAAGCAGATATTGGATATTGGTCACCTTTAAACGAAGATGTAAGCTGGTCATCAAAAAAATCTGATATAGTCAACAAATCTAACATCAAGCCCTGCAGTAAATACTGTGTGTGTGTGTGTGTGTGTGTGTGTGTGTGTTGAAGTGGGAAGAGCAGAGTACACATTAATGCAATTGTCACTGTTGCCATCAGCCATCTGCTACAATATAGACAATGAGCAAACAGAGGTGCAACACTCATTTATACTAACTAACAAAGATAATATTTATTAAAACATATCCAGGTGGCATTTTACCTCAAAATCATTCTCATTACTGTAATAGTATATTTTTTTTATTGTTTGTTTACATTATGCATTTAACTTGCTATGTTTCATAAAAATGTATAGTTTAAATGATACATGCATATAGCATAATTGTCATGGAAATAATTTCACAATTCAAAGAAATCTTTAAACAATGTAAACAGGCTTAATTTTCATCAAGCAAAATTGAATTCCTTGCTTTTGATTTTGGGGTGAAAGATGGACATTTTGTGTGACATTTCAGTGAACAGTGACATTTTGAGCTGTACAACATTCATCCTATATATATATATATATATATATATATACAGGTGAAACTCGAAAAATTAGAATATGGTGCAAAAGTTCATTTATTTCAGTAATTCAACTTAAAAGGTGAAACTAATATATTATATAGACTCATTACATGCAAAAGTGAGATATTTCAAGCCTTTATTTGTTATAATTTTGATGATTATGGCTTACAGCTATAAAACCTTTTCACAATATTCTAATTTTGAATTTGGGGTTTTTAGAAGCTGTAAGCCATAACCATTAAATTATAATCAAATTATTAAAGAGAAAACAGACTCTTGTTAACAAACTCAAGCATCTGACGGCCACAGTCTGCCCATGTAGTCACTCAAGCCTTCGATTTGCCCTGGCTGTTTTCTCTTCCATCACTTTGACTCTATTATGTCCTTTTCTTCACTAGCAGTGTGTGCTACATCAACTGTGTGTCAATATCTGTTGCACTCCATGTCAAATTAATTCAGCAGTTTGTGCGCATTAAAGCTGTCGTCAATTTAAACGGACAGGACATCCCTCTATTGTTAATTTCCAGTGAAGCCATCCTATTGTCTGTAGTCTAATCTCATTATCATTACTAAAAGATCCACTGTTATGACTCAAACGGATTTTTGCAGATCATTATAACCAATATGTAGATTTTTTTTAAACTAATAACTCATTGTTAGACTACAATAATAAAAATGTAATATGCACAATATATAAAAAACGTATGATAATTAGTAAGTAATTATAAAAAGAGTAATTATGCAAACAAATGTTTACCTGTGCGAACACTTGGTTTCTGCTGCAGACGTGGTGTATTTGATTAGAAGTATAAATAAGTAGGCAATTAAGTAGGCAGTTAATTTTTATTAACTCTGAATAAATGTTAAAAAAAAACTGTAAAACAAAAACCAATATGATGTATAAATATTTTAATAAATACAATTTTAATCTCATATCTTAGTATTTTGGCATTATAATAATACTTAATTGGATGAAATTATTATTATTTGTCATGAAAAATGGTCATAATGCAAAAAATCTGAATGGCCTTAAACATAAGGAATATTTTCTTATTTGTTAATTGTATATATAGTTTTTTAGTAAAATATGATTTGGCTTTGATGAAAGCTTTGTCATGATAAAAACGGTTTAGATGCCTATAGCATTGAAGAAAAATCAAAGCTGTGCTTTGTGAAGAATTTCTTGTGTTGTACAAGAAATGTAAAAAAAAAAAAAAAAATTATAAACATGGTAGACCTGGTGTAAATTTGTTTTGCACCTGTTTGCTCTTTATTGCTATTATTTGCAGTGTTTAAATTCAGTTTTCATCTAAAGGAAGGATTAGAATCACGTTTAAGATTCTACAGAGGAAGAAGAAAAAGAGGATAAACAAACCATTATGGAAAATAAGACTGGTTTTAAATATGCATGCAAATTTCATCGGGTCATTTAGATGGAGTCCGTTTTATTTGTGCGTGTCAGCACCGCCCTCAGCCTGGTATCGCTTTTCATATGCAGGCCATGAAAAATCACAAATTATTTGTGTTTGTCAGTCGGTGTGATTCACTGTAATGCAGATGCACCCTGAGAGATAATGATGCTGACATTTGCATTCTGTAGGAGATGAATCTCAGTGTGTGTGTGTGTCTGTGTGTGTGTTAAGACCAACATTATGGTCTTTCAGAAAAATCTGTGTTCGTCTCTCTTGTTCTTAAGATTAAGATAATATAAGCTTTGTTATGATAAAAAAGCGTTTAGATGGCCATAGCACAGAAGAAAAATAAGTGGTAGTATTTTATATTTATTTATTTATTTTATATATAATTTGTTAAATAAATGTAAAACTTTAAAGCAGAAACCATAATGAAAAATAAAATTTATCTTAGTTTTTTGCCATTTAAATAATGCTTAATTGAAGGAAAATATTCAAATTGTCATGAAAATTGTCTTAAGCAGATTTGTTAAAAACAATATTTTCTTATTTATATAAGTGTATTTAAATATGATTCGTTTATTTTCAATATAGCTATTCAATTGAAAATATATTTTATTTATTTATTTTTATTAACTCTGAATAAATGTTAAAAAAAAAACTGTAAAACAAAAACTAATATGATGTATAAATATTTTAATAAATAAAATTTGAATCTTGGCATTATAATACTACTTAATTGGATGAAAATATTATTATTTGTCATGAAAAATGGTCATAATGCAAAAAATCTGAATGGCCTTAATATTTTCTTATTTATTAATTGTGTATATATAGTTTTTTTAGTAAAATATGATTTGGCTTTGATAAAAGCTTTGTTATGATAAGAACGGTTTAGATGCCTATAGCATTGAAGAAAAATCAGTGGGATTTATTTTAAATAGTTATATTATTTCAAATATAAATATTTTTTGTTAAATATGAATAAAAAAAATGTAAAACAAAAAAGCTATAATGATGTATAAATATTCTACATTTGTAAATCAATCATACTATATATTAAATAATATTTAATTGGAGAAAAATATTCTTAATTGTCATGAAAATTGTCAATGCAAAAAAAAAAAAAATCTTAAAGCTAGCCATGGCCTCATATTTTCTTATGCATTAAATATTTATAAATCTAGTTGTATACATGATCTTGACAGGTTTTGTGAGATTTACCCATGCATATGAACAATAAATGTGGTGTGTGAGAGTGTGATTGCAGCTGATGGTCTGTGATGCTGCCGTTTTCTTTCAGCATCAGTGTGTCTCATTGTCCATCACCAGAGACACACACTACTGAGCAGTGACGCCAGAACACAAGATATGAATGATAGATGCTCTTGTCTGCCACGTTCTTACAAGGCTGTTGTTTCATTTCGACATTACAGGAGCTCAAGCACTGGAAGTGTTTTCTTAGATGCTTTTGTTTTCTCACCGATGGCCGTTTGCATGATTATTGATAGATTAGGCTAAACGGATGATGTTTGTGTGATTCTGGTGTGTGTGTGCATTGATCATTTATTGATTGTTCCTCATGTTATTCGTCAGATATGGATATGGAGACCTCCAGTCAGACCTCTATAAGAGCTTCGGCAAACCCAGAAGACTCGCCGGCAACAACACACAGCAAGAGCGGTAAGAAAACACACAGCTTTATCAAACACAGAAAGCCACAAGATGGTCACTGCCCTCAACAAGCTCATATTTTCAGTAAAATATGGTAACAATTGGATTGGATATAACTTTGGCGTTGGCTCAAATGAAGTATGACATTGCAAAACATCTTTTATCTGCCATATTTGTTAAAAAACTTTAATTTACTCCCTTACATGATTTAAAATGGAGTATATTGGAGTATATTGGAGTATATTGGAGTATATTGGAGTAGAGTAGAGTAGAGTAGAGTAGAGTAGAGTAGAGTAGAGTAGAGTAGAGTAGAGTAGAGTAGAGTAGAGTAGAGTAGAGTAGAGTAGAAAAGTTTGGTTTAACTTTCTCAAAGTAATAATAATAATATTAAAATGTTATTTTTTAAGGAATATCACAAAAACTTTCTTCCATGTTTTAATTTTAACAGCAAACCTGTTGTGCAGCACTTTTTTGACAAAAACTGAAAAGAATTGTTACATTTTCATTTGATTTACGTTTTAAAAGATTAATTGAATTGTCAATGTTTATGCCTTAATTTGATTACCACCACCGATCATAAATTTGTACTAAATATAAATCCAGAAAAATTAGAAAACATAGAATTTAATAAATAATTAAATAGATATAAATATTGTGGCTCCCTATTATTGTAAAAAAAAAAAAAAGTTTTATGAATTCAGTTTATTAGGCATGCTTTTTGATAAACCATTAAACCGGAATCCATGAAAATTTAAACTAAAAAACTTGGACCCTGCATGGGCAAAATTAAATTAAATTTAGGAAAAAAATAAGACCATAAAAATTTAATTTTTGTTGAACTTTTAATAAATTTTTAATAAATTAATTATTAAACAGAATCCTGAAATTTTTTAATTGAATTTGTGCAAAAATATAACAGTCAAATTGAGGCAATGCATCTTTTGCCACCATGGAGAAAACAAGACAAATAAGAGCAAGCTCTGCGTTCTAGCAACACATTATTCCAGTATGACACACACACACACACACACACACACACACACACACACACACACACACACACACACCTTATTAACTGAGCATCAGTATGACACTTTGTAAATGTTGAGTTCAGCCGTCTCACACTCTTCTGACAGTTGGAAGGAAAATATAAAGAGCTGCATTACAAACGAACTCTAACAACTAAACGGACTCCTCCTCTTCTGCTGATGACCTCTGGCTCTCGTTTAGCCTGTGCGATCTGAGAGATTCATCAGAGAGATTGTGTCCTTTTCCTAAACACATCATATGCGGGCCGGGTGAACCACAGACACTGTCAGATTACCCTGACCACAAGAATAATATGCAAATTTATAAATTGCGATTTGTGCTGCTTCTTTTTTTTAACGTCTACTCTTTGTTTTCTCTCATAAGAAATGCCAAGAGAGAATCTCGCACCTCCCTCCCTCCGTGTAATTACTAGACGTTTCTTCCTCACTGATGAATTATGTATCTGAATCTCTCTTTTTTACACACAAAAACATTCTTACTCAAAAGATAACCTGTTTAGACCAGAGTAATGAGTTATGCGTACATGTGTGTATATTAGAGTTGATATATTGATAATGATCAATTTCACTCAATTACAAAGATAAATTAATCCTGAACTGCTTGACAAAAACAGATTTGGTCAGTCTTGGAAAAAAAGTCTGAGAGAATTAAAAAATTGACAAAAGTAGCCAATATGTGCATATTTGCTCAACATTTGCATACTGAATAATGATTGGTCATAATTTTATTATATATATATATTATACATGCATACATATTAAAGATTACTCTATAAAACGTTATATAAATTGACAGAAAAATCTCATGAGCCCGACAAAATAACAAATGCTACACTTGAGCTGATCATATTTATAACCTTTAAAATTGTTTACTATATTGAATCTGAGGATATGAAAAAAATACAGGACGTGAACAACGTGTGACCGGTAAGTCAATTATGACAAAATGTTTATTTTTGGCTGAATTATTCCTGCGATTTTTGTGAAAGACGATTGTGGTGAAGCAAATACATTACACATACTTGGGGTTAACCCTACACTTAAAAAAAAATAATAATAATGTTTTAACTTGCCTCTTTGCGGGTCAATTTTGATTATTCCACCGCTTTGAGTGCATTAATATTTAAAGGCTGTTTGCAGATGTCTTTGCCTCTCGCAGTGGAGATGAGGGGAGGGAACCAGCCTTTCAGACGTTTTTTTCCAGCCATTTATTTTCACCGTCTCTTCCTGTATCGACAGGCCGGGCCTCAAAGGAGCTGACGTTAAATATGCAGCTCATTAGAATGAGATTCAAAGCAAAGATGTGTTTTTTTTTTTTCTCGCATGTAAGCGGCCATCACAGCAGCTCGGGGGACGAGGCCCTTTTTTGTGTCCCTTAAAGGGAATTTTTCCTGTGTCCAGCTTTTGTGGTCGTTCTCTATTCACTGCGAATCTCTCAGGAGTTTAGCTGTAAACGACTTCAGGAAAAATGAAAGCCTTCAGCCCACCTAAGCAACGAAGAAAAATGAGAATTCATTGGTTTAGTAAATGTATGAAGAGCTTTTAATTTATGTATGCTATTTATAGAAGCAATGCTCTATCGCAGCTTTTCTTTGCCAAGGACCGTTTGACTGACATGTAACGCAACCAATCACAGAGCGTTTTGTTCCGCGTTATGTTTAGGGGCGTGACAATATAATGCCGATGTCCCTTCAAAAACACAAGCGTGCATCTAATAAATGGTGTTCTGCACGAACTTCACATACTTTTGAAAATCCAGCGTTTCGTTGATCCTGGTAAGCGCTCATTGTCACAGTTGTAAACACAACAGCTTTGAGGGAGTTTGGCGTCATGGCATTTGTTTCCAGGCGGACCGTTAAAGAACGCGACACACACGTCTCGTTGACATCCTGTTGAATTCAACAAATCAGATTTTCAGGAAAAGTGTGTCATATGCATCAGACGTTTCGCCAACGGTCCGCTGAGACTATGACCCGTTTTAGTATACTTTTATTACTTTTAGTAGAAAACAATAAAAAAAAAATGTGGTAACACTTTACTTGAAGGGGTGTACATAAGACTGACATGACACCTTCATAACCATGACATGACATATGTCATGAATATGAAGTAGGGTTTATGCATGTTTATGACAACTGTCATTAAGTGTCTTTCGCTCAATAATGACATTTTGAATGCAAATTTGACATTGTTTTTAGATGTCTTTGTTATGACACCTTGACATAAACCATAACATCATAACCTGTTAGTGTCTTTGTCATGACAACTTGACATTAAATTAAGTTAAACTGTCATGTGGTTGGTTTTGACACTGGCTGTCATAAGGCCATTATAACTGTGTCATGAATATTTTTCGTGACCTCAACTACAGTGGTACACATTGAATTTGTCATTAAAATGTTATAATGGCTTTATGACAGCCAATGTCAAAACCAACCACATGACAGTTTAATGTAATGTTAACCAATAAAGCTAAGTGGTTTCTTAAGTTTGATAATTAATCTGCTATTTCATGTTTATGACAGGTTGTGTTGTCTTAGTAATGTCAAGTTGTCATGACAAAGACACTGACAGGTTATGATGTATTGGTTTATGTCAAGGTGTCATAACAAAGACATCTCAAACAATGTCATATTTGCATTAAAAATGTCATAACTGAGCGAATGACACTTAATGACAGTTGTCACAAACGTGCATAAAACCTCCTTCATATTCATAACATGTGTCATGTCATGATTATGAAGGTGTCATGTTAGTCTTATGCACACCCCTTCAAGTAAAGTGTTACCAAAAAGGTTTCTCTGTTATATTTTTTTAAATAACATTATGTAAATCTACACAAATGACTGTGAATAGTCTGATCATTTCTCTGACGGGCTTTATGTATCCGAATGTTACACGTGCATGAGATATTTTATGATTTCTCTCTTCAGGTCATTTGTTCCGAATGGTTGGCAATCAGGGCTTGGGATTTTCTTCAGTTTCCGGTGCCTTTCCCATGATCAATCACCCAGCCTTCAGTCTGCACTCCTCTTCTCCTGTCCGATCTGAATTCGGAGGTCTGGGAACTCTGGGAATGTCGGCCGCTTTGGCTGCCCACTCTCAGCTCGGCGCTTTGCCAGGTACGTTGGCCAAAAGATGTCATTAGCTTCAGGTGAAATGATGCTAGTATGTGTCTGTTAGATCTGTACGATTAATCGTTAAAAGATCACAATCTCAATTCAAACACCCGTGGGATTTTTCTTCCTAAAGGACAATGATTCACCTGCTGATCTACTGGGATTTTCACTCATCATAACCATCTCTAGGGTTTACAGAGAATGGCAGAGATGGGGGACTCGAGTCACATGACTTGACTCGAGTCAGACTCGAGTCGCAAATTTAAGGACTTGAGACTTGCTTGACTAAATTAAGAAAATGACTCGACTTGACTTTGACTTGAGATCCAATGACTTGAGACTTGACTTGACTTGAACTGTATGACTCGAGAATGACTTGATATACATTTTTATATAAATCATCGCAACATCCATTGATAAACAAAATGAAAGCAACGGAACCATTGACGTCAGTCATCAGATTCTGCGCGATTGCGTGACGCTGCACAAACCCAGAAATAGCCTACATCGCGGTGAGCGCG
Source organism: Rhinichthys osculus (assembly GCA_029959095.1). NCBI lineage: Eukaryota > Metazoa > Chordata > Actinopteri > Cypriniformes > Leuciscidae > Rhinichthys > Rhinichthys osculus. The sequence continues at coordinate 4,050,207 of JARWKJ010000008.1, read as the reverse complement.
CTAAATACAAAAACATCTCCCAGTCCCTGCATCGTATCTTTTTGGATATAAACACTAGAAAATGACCATATTCATGCAAGAAGATTTGTTGTACGCATAATAACTGGCAAGGGATATCGGACGACCATCACAACCTCGAACAGTCGAACTTCATTCACCACGTCTAAAAGTAAGCTATGGCTTGTTTAACCTGTTTGTTATAGTTAATTTGACTATCTTTAAATCTAGAGAGAATAATATTGGTCAAAACAGCATGCCTCTTTATACACAATTATGTTTTCAAATGTAGCTTAATGTTGTCAATATTCAAATGATAATTAATGATGGTATATGTTTTGTATAACATTTGTCACATTTCTTTTTAAATCATGCTTTAAAGCCAAAAATGTTGTTCTTTCCAATGACGAAAAACAATATAGAAAACTGTTAGTTTTGTCGTTTATGTTTCTCTTAATGTTATCAGGGGGTTGGTGGCAAAAAATGCCAGCAGAATTAATATGCACCCAAAATTCAAAATGTGGTGGAAAAATGGCCCTAGTATGAGTTATTTTCATAATTATAACATATATAAAAAACGTATTTCCAGATTATTGGCGCGATTGCAAATGTGATGATTTTATAAAACAGTTCAGTAAACAAAGAGTGAATATTGTGATGTGACATTTTAGACAGACATAATATTCCAAATATTTTCTGTTTTTGCTCTATTTCTCCAATGACAATAGTTCCAAACAAGCCACAGAAAGAGTTATGCGCATTTGTGATTCAGTGACCTAGTTGCTTAGTTCCAGAACGAATCTGCCATTTTGAACAAATCAGTTGACTGCTTCTATGACTCGTACATTAAGACGGTGATTTGGCGCCACCTATTGGCGGTTTTAACTTCATAATAGGCTAAATGCCAACGGCTGTTATATAACTTATATAAAGGGGATGCCAGTTTGAAGAATGCCATTTGGTGGCATAGGAACCATTATACTTGAATTGTGAATTGTTTAATACCTTTTAATGGTCTTCTGCAATGTTTGAGGCATATTTATTTTTTCATGCTTTAATGTTGGCCTAATTTCAGTTACATTTACATTTTAGGCTATGTAGTTTGAAATTGTATTTATTTTTTATTTTTTAGATTTGTATTGTAGTAACCACTCAGCTCTATGTGGAAATGCATATTTAAAAAATATATGTTGCAAATAAAACCATAGTCCACAACTTATGTAGTTTTAACTCCTTTTAATATATAAATTCAGTGAAATCATCAAACGTTTGTATGACTTGCCAGTGACTTGTGACCCAAGCTACGACTTGACTTGACTTGCTTGACATAAGGCAGTGACTTGACTTGACTTGACTTGCTTTTATAAAAAATTGACTTGGACTTGCTTGAGACTCGAAGGTTAAGACTTGAGACTTGCTTGTGACTTGCACATGTGTGACTTACTCCCACCTCTGGAGAATGGTCAGAAAAAGAGAAAATATCCAGTGAGTGCTGTGGGAGAAAATGCCTTGTTGATGCCGGAGGTCAGAGGAGAATGACCAGGCTGGTTCCTGCTGAAAGAAAGGCAACAGTAACTCAAATAAGCACTCGTTAAGCCCCGTTCACACGACAAGCGACAAAGCGACACGATACCATTCATTTCATTGGGGAGCGGGCGACTTCCGGCGACACGTGGGGTGTGTCTGGCAACGCGACAAAGTTGAGATCTGTTTAACTTTATGCAAATGCAAAGCGACTTTCGGGAGCGACAACCAATAGGAGTGTAGTCAGTGCAGTGTTTCCCCTACCATTGTTTTGGGGGGGTGGCCCGCCCCCCCAAAACGACCCCCCGCCCCCCCAAAATTGCTGACGAAATCCAGTCATAAAAAAGAAATTTACTGTATAACGCGGAATTTCATGGAATTTGTCCATCTTTTGAGGAATAAATAGAAAGCAGTTCAGTATACACTTGAAATCAAATCGCGATGTAGACTAGTGTGTGTGAATATTAAACCACAAAGACAATTAAAATACGAATCCTGCTTGTTCTGTGTGAATGAATGGTGCAGCCGACGCGCAGTTTCATTTACCACACACACACACACACACACACACACACTGAAGCACGTGTGGTGTGACGCTTGCGCTGTTTTTTTTGGCCTATATGAAGACACAAATGCATAAACTTCCTCTCCAGGCTCTAGATCCACTCTGAAAGTCACTTCGTGATCATTTCACCGCTTCATTTGAGAAAAACTATCATTATGACATAAACACACAAACTCAAAAGGTCTTCACGGCAACCCGTCAAAATAAAAGTTCGGTTTAACTTGACAGAAATATATTACCGTTGTACAGTAGAATTTAGATATGTCCCAATGTAATAATACACTAACACTAATCCAAATAAATTATCATCAAAACTGAATTTAAGGAATAATCCATGTTATAATTTTAACAGTTAAGCACATTGTGCAGCACGTTATTTGACAAAAAGTTTATTTAATTTCATATGATTAAAATTGATGATTGATAAATGATAAAATTTGTGTTTTATGTCTTCATTTTATTACCAGAAAAAACACAACACAGAATTAGTGTGAAAATTTTTTCCATATTTTTTTTAAATGTTGTATACGTTTAATGATTCATAATACACTATTTCAATTAATTAGACATGCTTTTTGATTGCTAAAAAATTTACACCACGTATCTGTAACACGCCCGCTCTGCAACACTAGCAGCCCCCCCCCCTCCAAAAAAAATCCTAGGGGAAACACTGCAGTGGAGCGCGTCACTCTTCAGTGCTGAGTCTGACCGAGGCAAGTTGAACGAGAAGCTCATTTTAGCAGTCAGAAACTGTCCTATAGTTTATGATATATCTCCGTGTACATACAGTGGTATTCACCGTACTGACTCGTGCCTGAATGGTTTCGGGAACCCAGATAGACCGGTATTTGCCCGTTTGCTGCAGTTAAATAGCCGCGATGGCAAAGAGCACTCACTGTTTCTCGTTCATCTTTAATATTATGCATTTTATGTACTGATTCCATTTATATTTAGACTTTTCCTTCCAAAATATTTGTTTGTAGCGGGAAGAAAACGTATTTGTTGTCTAACATTAGAGTAACATCCGTGAATGTCACTCACAAACATTACTAGGCAACCAGTAGTGGGAACGCCCTCCAGCGCAGCCACTGGACAAAGTCGCTTGTAGTGTGAACAGGTCTTTACAACCGAGGTCTGCAGAAGAGCATCTCTGAACAAACAACACGTCAAACCTTGAAGCAGACCGGCTCCAGCAGCAGAAAACACACACCGGTGACACTCCTGTCAGCTAACAACAACAAACTGAGGCTACAATTCACACAGGCTCACCAAACCTGGACAATAGAAGATTGGAAAAACGTTGCCTGGTCTGATGAGTGTCGACTTCTGCTGCGACATTCAGATGGTCGGGTTTGCCATAAACAACATGAAAGCATGGATCCATCCTGCCTTGTATCAGCGGTTCAGGCTGCTGCTGTTGTAGGGGTGTGTTATATATTTTCTTAGCACACTTTGGGCTCTTTGTACCCATTGAGCATCGTTTAAACGCCACAGGCTGCCTGAGATTTGTTGCTGACCTCTTTATGACCACAGTGGACTCATCTTCTGACGGCTTCTTCCAGTAGGAAAACACCATGTCACAAAGCTCAAATCATCTCAAACTAGTTTCTTGAACATGACAGTGAGTTCACTAAACTCAAATGGCCTTCACAGTCACCAGATCTCAATCCAGTAGAGCAGCTTTGGGATGTGGAGGAACTGGAGATTCACAACTGTGTGATGTGATCATGTCCATATGGATCAAAATCTCTGAGGAATGTTTCCAGCACCTTGTTGAATCTGTGCCAAAGAATTAAGGCAGTTCTGAAGGTAAAAGCCTGGTACTAGCAAGGTCTACCTAATAAAGTGGCCACGAGCAACACAACAAATACTACCATGAAGTATACATATTTCTTATTTAAGTTTAAATGTTATAAAATATGTTGCTTTAAAAGAAATGCTGGGAAAAATGCTTAAAAATAATGTCACAATGTAATTTTTTATAAATTTGTTTGGGTTATGTGAACAGCACATGTTTTTGTGAGCACATGGGCAACATGCATCACCTTTATAGTGCTTTCCATCAGTCCAGCGGTCCACACTGAGGCCATGACATTTATGAAGGCCTGAATGCTTCGGGGTCAGAGCTTTGCTTTAACCCCTCACAAACTTTAAACTCTTCATGACTCGCAATATTTCTTTCTTAGCAGGAGCAGATGAGCAAGATTGTTGCTGTAAAAGAGATCGGGATTAAACATATCTCTTTATTAAACACTGAAACTTTAAAATAGATCTTTAAGGTTGTTGCTTATATTTAATATGATGCTAATTGTTGTGTAGGAGATGTACTATTTGTCATAAAGAGTATGTTTACAAGAACCACTTTTGGAGAAAATAGCATGTGATGTCTGCTTTAGATTTACCATCTTCAGTATGTTTTAGACTGAATAAAAACACAATCTGAAGAGCAGAAGCCTGTAATCACAAGATGGATTTTCTGTAGCTCTGATCTTTAGCATCACTCCTGAATGAAGTCAGTGGCTGTTTGTATAGATTTGTTTGCTCACTGAGGATTTATGAGCTAGTTTGTTTGTGGTTATGGCACAGTTGAGGATAAATTAAAGCTATTTTTGTGCTGTTTTATGGACACTTCTTCAAGCAAAGGTGAGGTGCTTATGTGCCGTGTTATTGATATGGAGAATGAGAACAATATACAGAGACGACAGCACTTTTTGGCTTTAACACAATGCATTATCTGTTCCATGTCTTTTTAGTGTGCATGTAATATGCTTATATTAGGTTTTTAGCACAGCTCTCTATATAAAATTGGATGTATATAATATCCAACTTTATTCACATGCATACAGCATGAAGCAATATATATTATATAGCAAATCTCAACTGCTTGATTTTTTTTTTTTCTTAGCAAAATGTAAATATATTATTAGCCCAGCTAATTTTTCTTTATATAAAGTTGGTTATGTCCAACTTTATCCGCATACATACAGTATACTCGCATAGGGCAATGTATACTTTACAATATAGCAATTCTGCTTGATTGTTTATCGTCACAAAATGGAAACTATATTATCGCCCAGCTCTAAGATGATAAATCTGACTAAAATGCACGAAGATATTTCGATAATAAACATTGACATCATAACTTTCTATAAAGCTGCTTAACCCTCTGGGGTCCTTCGGCCCAAATGGACCCGAAGCATTTAAATATTTTTTATTTAAAAATCATAAGTTTATCGGAATGGTCCGAAATTTGGTGACTTTGTTGGTACTTGGTATATGGACACCCAAAAAAATTGGGGACAGAATTTGAATAGTCTAAGTGGTTGTAAAAAAAATAGTCACACTCAGGACCTTCAGGTCCAAATGGACCCGCATTGGAAATGAATGGGAAATTGGCAAAAATGTGAAAATACAGAGTTTTTTTGTGTGTACAATCTACAAATCAGCCACGATCCAGAAAAAAAGCACACAGCAGTGAAGGGGTGAATCTATAAAACATCAAGAGTGCAAAACAGACACATCCACACACACACACACACAAACACACTTTTATACACATACACACTAATAAATTCAGATTACATATGGGTTTTGAATTTTTAAAATGGTCAGTTTGTCCACCAGATGGCATCCATCTCATTTCAAAAATTGCTTTCATGAGGCCTAGGCTTGACTCTAAAATGAAATACAGCTTTAAAATTAAAAAATAAAAAAATAAAACATTTTCTATTATATTCAATGGGGAAAAAAATGGGTCATAATTATTGCATTAATATTAATTATAAATCAGTTTTATATTTTAAATGATCTCAAAACACCAAAAAAGAAAAGAAAAAATATTATAAAAAAAACAAGTAAAAAAAAAAAAGATGATTTTTTTTTTATAAATATTAATCCCACCCTTCCGGCCCATTTGGACCCGAAGGTCCTGAGTGTGACTCTGAAATGAAGGACCCCAGAGGGTTAAATGTGTTTTGTGAGAAATGTTATATACATTTCAATATATACGCTGCAATAACAGAATTAAAACGACAAACTTTGAATGCTGAGTTGACAAATTTTTGCCTGAAAGTTTGAAAAAGGTTATTTAAGCCTTCATGCAGTTTAAGGAGAGACGGTCTCACACATCCTATGAAATGTTAAATTGTATGTGCTCCTCTGTGTTTCCTCAGATTGGTGGCGTTCTGTAGACGCTCAGGGTCAAGGGGCGGCGGCCTTTTTCCCTCATCTTCTGGGTCTGCCGGCATTATTCAGCACATCGTCGCTGAACCATGAGCAAACCCTCCTCCAGTCTCATGCTCCCCGACGCACTCCTCCCAAAGGTGTACTAATCACCCCTCATATTATTTTATTCCTAAAGGTAGTGAGCTGCGCACCTTGATGGCATCATTGTGATCCAATCCTGAAGGCTGATCCATTATATGCACATAACTTTTTTGGTCTGGTTCTCAAGTTAGCACCTGGAGATGCTGCTTGCTACTCACACTTTACACGGCACACTTATCCTAAAAGCTGTCGTCATCACTTTCCTCCTGACTGCTCTTCTCACTTTCTTCTTTTCTCTCGAACATGGTTAGATGATGATGTTTTTATTTTGTTTTATTAACATTAAGGACACAGACAACATCAGGAATATTAGGCTTCTGTCACTTCTGCCACCGAATGCATGGACCGAAATATACTGACAGACAACTGTTCACTTGTGACATAACCGAGAGAATACTTGCCGAGGGTATTTTGACATTATATTGTGTGTATGTGTCCGTTCAAGCACAAGTAAACCCGAAAGAGGATTCAATTTGGTGTTTGAGTGCTGTCTGAAACGCGCCTCTCTCTCTCTCTCTCTCTCTCTCTCTCTCTCTCTCTCTCTCTCTCTCTCTCTCTCTCTCTCTCTCTCTCTCTCTCTCTCTCTCTCTCTCTCTCTCTCTCTCTCTGCGTGTGCGTGCTTCGGGACGGGTGTGTGAGGCTGTGCGCACAGATAACAGCGTTTAAATCACCTCTTCCACGTTTAAAATCGTTTGAATGTGTAAATTGGCAAGACCAAAAAAAAAACGTCCAAATGATAAACTTTCCCTCTATGATGGTTAAACCTAGCAGTTAATCCTCTAATCACATGCGTGCCGAACCGTGGGGCCTGCTCCGTACGGATGACGGGTCAACTACGATCCATTGCACCCCCTAATAATTAATGAACACACTTATCATCATGATTGCTTTCTTACCAGAGATGGAGAAAAATCAAGTAAACTTGTACCTAAAATGCAAAAAATGTTGGTACTCAAAAGCGCTTCCCTCCACGTTTTCTGCTGCGTAATCGTTATTTTCACCACACATGTGCACCAGTTATGTGCATCCCTGAATAAATTTATCCTGCCCTTTTAAGATATTTTTATCCAAATACGAAGGAAGAATTGCTTTTATCCTTCTAAAATTCACAGTAGCTGAAAGTCATAATATCCTTTTGTAATTATCCCTTCTATATTTACATGAATTTGCTGTTTATTTTACTTCTAATAAAATCTATGAAGTCAAGTCTGCTGGCATGCACATGTTCAGATGTGAGATGCCATATGCTTGTCTTGTCATATTGTTGCTGAATTGTTTGTATTCACTTCAATCTCAATTTTTTTTAAATTTCTGAATTGTTTGCTTTATTTGAAGTGCAAAAAGCATACAATTTGTACAGCACCTTTTAAGCATGCTTTTCTTTTTAATAAGTGGGGGTAACTGTGGTAAACCAGATTTGTTTTCCTCCACACTAAACCTCAGCTGCAGTATATGACATGTGTCTACGTTAAAGTATTTACTGTGAATCTCTGTCTAGCCTCAGGGCTGAAACAGTCTGCTGATGCTTTACAGTATTTAACTCTGTAACTGTGACATGTTAATACACACATTTATCTATTACTATCTATTTACACCTCTACTGTCCTTGTAATGATAATAATCCTCACTGATTTCACAGACATCTCACATTCACTGTTTTTAGACGACATGAGCTTGGTACTTGGTATATAAACAAAACAAATGTTGCCATTCACTTTCAGCTTAATCTAGTGTACTGTACAGTCATACTGTAACTGACGATTTGTTTGTTTTATACATGATATTTTCTGAAGCAGGGCTGAATGGCTCCGTAAATGGAAGAACAAACTCGAGATCGGCCTCCTCCACACCCTCTCCAGCCCTCAAACCTCCAGATCAGACCAAGAACCTGAAAACCAGCCCAAAACCAGCACTGAACCAGCTCAAAGGGAAAACTAGACTCAAAACAAAGGACCAGGTAAGGATTATATGACATTTGATCATCATTCACTGTCGTTCTAAACCCGTATGTTGTTGTATTTTCTAGTTTCATTCAGTTAATTAGTCGACTTGTGTTAGTAGATTTAAACTGTGTTTAATATCGTCCTCCTGATATATGCAGCATTCATATCAGAATGCTGTGAAACCACTCACTGCTGTTGACACTTTCTGTCAAATAATATCATCCACCTTTTTTTGGGACTATTTTTAGATTGTCATGTCAACTGGAAGGGTGACAGAAAGGAATTGTTTGTGTTTGCCTGCTCCTGTCGACTGACATTGCTCTTCCTGACAGAAGGTTCATAGCAAAGTGCCAGATGACTCCATCAACAGTGACAGCCAATCAGCATCCAGCTCTGACAGCTCAAGCGATGCTCTTAGCAGCTCTGACTCGGATGACTTGGAGGATGATGATGATGATGATGATGACGATGATGATGATGATCAGAGTGATGATAGTGTGGATTCGGAAAAGTGCGGAAAAGGTATCCGAAAGGTATGTGTGTCAGTGAAAAACAGTGTTGTTCATTTTTTTAATCTAATTGAAATAGATATTAGTGAAATAAAATAGGCAAAGTTGGAGTATTGAAATGAATTAAACTAAAACTGAAATAAAATGTGTAACAGTTTACAATAAAGTTCTATTTGTTAACATTAGTTAACAACTAAAATACATCTGAGTTGTTAATTTCAACATTTGCTAATACATTATTAAAATGAAAAGTTGCTCATATTATTTAATGCATCTGAGAAAACATGAACTAATAATGAACAGCAGTATTTTTATTAACTAATATGAACAAAGATAAATATTTTAACTGCATTCTGTTTTGCTCATTGTTAGTTAATGTTAACTAATGGGAGCTTATTGTAAAGTGTTACCAGTAAATTACAGATAAATAGAAATTTCATCTATTTATTCATCATCTTTGTATTTAGGTTCACATGATTTAAACCATTTATACAATTTAAACCTTTTATATCATACAAATATGGTAGTATGCTATAGCCTTTGATTAAGTAGACATTAATAAGAAATATTATGATTAAAATAGGGCTGTCAAATGATTAATCACGATTAATCACATCCAAAATAAAAGTTTTTTTACATAATATATGTGGGTGCACTGTGTATAATTATTTTATATATATAAATACACACACATGCTTGTATATATTTAAGAAATATTTTCATGTATATACTGTATATAGATTTATATATAATTTATAATATATATAAATATAAATATTTTATATATAAATAATATTTTTTTCTTAAATATACATGCATGTGTGTGTATTTATATATATATATATACAAAATAATTATACACAGTGCACCCACATATATTATGTAAAAAAAACTTTTATTTTGGATGTGATTAATCGTGATTAATCATTTGACAGCCCTAGATTAAAAATGTTATTGCAAAATATGAAGTTAATAACTTATAAGTTATTTCACTCTCGTCCCAGCCGCCTTCACACATCCAGGCCTTCAGGCCCGCGGAGGAGCCCAGCAAACAAACCAGTGTCATCCAGACCGCAGGTCTAGCAGCGAACGCAAAACCTCTTGCGTTAGTCACACAGCGGCGCAGAGACCGGGAAACACCGTCCCATAAAGACCTGCCTCTGTCCTTCACGAGAACCGTCTCGCACTCTTCCTCTCCAAAACCACCTTCCCTCACCCCATCGCCGAAGCCTCTGTCGCAGTCTTTCTCTCCCACACCGATCTCCTCCAAATCCACTCCTCTGCAGGCGGACCGTCTGAAGACGTGCAAGAATTACCTCGACCAGACCCTGCTGACCATTAACAACAGCAGCAAACTCAAACAGGTACAATTTCTTAAATTTCTTTTATTTTTGAAAGATTTTGAACTTTTTTTCAGCAAAGATGCAGTAAATTGATCAAAAGGGACAGTAAAGGCATTTATATATATATATAAAAATGTTTCTATTTCAAATAAATGCTGTTCTTTTGAAATTTCTATTCATCAAAGAAATTTTTTTTATCATCATGCAGCACTATTTTCAACATTGATAGTAATCGGAAATGTTATTTGAGCAGCAAATCAGCATATTAGAGTGATTTCTGAAGGATCATGTGACTGAAGACTGGAGTAATGATGCTGAAAATTCAGCTTTGAATCACAGGAATAAATTACACTGTAACATACATTAATATAGAAAACGGTTATTTTAAATCATAAAAATATGTCACAATATTCAATTCAGTTCAATTCAAAAATTGCTTTATTGGCATGATTACACAATATTGCCAAAGCTTGGAATACATAGAATAATTATAAAGACGTCAAAATAATAAAATATTATAACATAACTTAAATTTAAATGTACAAATTAAATTAATTGTACAAATTAACTGTCACAAATTACAATATGTGTGAACATTTGATAACACAGCATATACACACACACACATTACTGAGGGTGACAGTGTTGACAATGTTCCAGATGTGTATTTTTAGACTGTTTGATAATTTGTTTTTTGATGTGTGTGTGTGAGAAGCAGTGCTGGTCTGAGACTGGTTAGTGTTAGTAGAGTTAGTCAGGTTAGTAAGTCTGAGAACCAGCTGACTGAGGGGACTTTTTTCGGGGTTCAGTTCTTGAGTTTGTAGTGCTTTAAAATGTAGCGATTCTACTTGATTAGATGCATCCAGAATTTGAGGGATCTTTTTTGCATATTAATAATCAATTGGAATCGGCCTAACACTTATCAAAGATTTTACACCACTCTCTCTCTCTCTCTCTCTCTCTCTCTCTCTTTCTCTCTCACACTTACACACACACACACACTTACACACACACATTTGATTATTTTATTTGGAATGACCAATACTGATTAAAACAACACAGCATCCAAATATTCACAAAGAGCCTGTTATGTTTCACCTGACAATACACACATCGACAATAGTCACAACCACATGAGTATATAAACAAATAGACTATGGATAGAGGTGACATTGCCTTTTCCAAACATGCAGACTGCCTATGATTGCTGACACAACAGTATTTGGCTGTTTGCTTAGAGATCTTTTTACTCAGTCCAGCAATTTGCAAACCCCTGACGCATAATCTGTGTCTTAAACTACCAAAGATTAGGATGATCAGTTATGTGCTGTAACCACACACTGCTAAAGCAGTTGTTAATGACTGGTATTTTAACATTTTCTCAGAAAAACACAAGTCCATGTAAAAAACACACATACACACACACACACACAGTGGGTGTCCTGTCGAGTGAGTCCAGGGCCTGTAGACTGCTCCAACTGCACCGCTAGTTCATTAATGTAGATGTTGAACAGCGATGGACGCCGCACTCCTCTTTTCTGGGTGAAGAATACTGTATGTTTGTTGCCAATTTGTATTGCACATTTGTTGTTCGAATACATTGATTTTATAATGTCATACACTTTACCCCCTACACCACTTTGTAAAAGTCTGTAATATAATCCGTTGTGCCAAATAGAATCAAATGCTTTTTTGAAATCGACAAAGCATGCAAATATTTTTCTGTTTTTGGTCTGTTTTACATGTGTATCGATTAGGGTGTGTAGGGTGTAAATGCGGTTGGTAGTTCTGTGATTTGGAACGAAGCCACTCTGACTCGAGCTCAGGACACTGTGTTCGTTAAGGAAGCTTACAATTCTATTGTTTAAAAAACTGCTGAATAACTTCCCCAGATTACTGCTCACACAAATGCCTCTGAAATTATTAGGGTCCAATTTATTTCCACTCTTATGAATTGGGGTTATAAGTCCTTGGCTCCAGATGTCAGGAGAACAGCTTGAACTAAGTATAATGTTGAATAATTTGAATAATTGTTTCAGCACCTCACTTAGAATCCGGTCAGGACCACATGATTTCTTACCTTTTTGGCTTTTGAGTTTGTGTAATTGTGAAGTATAGTGGATTTTGATTATTTTTAATTGTCTCTTCATAAGTTTGTAGATTTTGTTTGGTTTAGATTATAATTGTAATTGAGTTGTTTTGATGGGATTACTTTATCTAAGCTTTCAAAGTGATGTGTCCAAATTTCTCCATCTTGTGGTTTTGTTGTATACTTTTGGTCAGATTGTGTTGTCTTTTCTGTTTCAGTATTTTTAATATTACAGTATTTTGATCAAATAAATGCAGCTTTGGTGAGAATAAGAGACTTCTTTCAAAAACACTCTTACCAACCATTCTTTATCTGTAGTGTATATCATATGCATAATTCAATTCTCAGCTTGACTGTTTATTACGAAAACGATCTTCTAATATAATAAAAACAATATATTCTAAATATTGTTTTGAATATATTAGTTGCATATATGTTGTGCAAATCAAGGCAGCGAGTGACTAAGTCACAATGAATGACAGATGAATTAATTGCATCTCACTTCCGCTCTCTGTCCCATCAGCCATCACTACCTCAGAAGCCGATCAAACAGACCTTTCCTCCACCGTTGAGAGATTCAGAGGAATCACCATACAGTCCGTTCCTCCCGTCTCTTCCTAATGAGAACCATCATCCCGGCACGGTGCAGGACGCTCCTCTGGCGCTGATTACCAAACCTCGCTGCCAGAGCGCACGTGTCCCAGATAAACCCCTGCTGGCTGCCACCAGCCCCACATACAACACCCCCATCAACCTCACCACCAGAGAGACGGGTCCAGTCGATACCTCACCCGGTCTCACTCTGAGAGCAGGCCGAGGGAAGGGCTGTAAAATGGCACAGATGACGGTGAAGAGAGAGAGACCGTCATTGGTGGAGAACTTCAGGGGGGCGGAGTCTAACCTCCCCGGCAATAAAGACTCCGATGACTCCTTAATGGAGGATGAGGATGAAAATGACATTTCGAACGACAGTCTTTCAGGTCAGCGTGATGTTTAATCATCATTCAGATCAATATTTATGGAGGTCATGTCATGGATTTTTGCTTATCTTTTTAATGAATTATCCCTTTCTTAATGGACCTGAGCTAACATGAACGGTTGTATTTGTATTAACTAATGTTAACAAAGATTAATATTAGAAACAATATACAGTATTGCTCATTGTTATGTTAGTTGATGCATTAACCAATAGGACCTTACTGTAAAGTATTATCATCTTTTGAGAGAAAAGTTAATTGTACTATGAAATTTCTGTCCAAACTGTTCAAACTCAAAATGTCCTCCTTAGTGGCAAAAAAAAAAAAAATATCTGTATGCAGTTTAACCATTGTTTTGTTAAAAATATGGGAACACACTTTATGATGCAGGTCAAATTGACCGAAATTTGATTCACCAAATAATCATAATCAGGTAAAAACATACCTTTTAACATTAATAGTTCTCACATATAAAAAAGAAAAAGAAAAGATTTTAAAAAAATTGTTTAGCAACACTTTTTTCACAAACTGTAAATTTTATAAACAGTATTGCAAGTATTTTAAAAAAGATTTTTAAACATTTTGAACAGAAGTAGAGTGGTAGTTCGATTCACAGTGAAACTGTATGGCAAAAATGTATACCATCAACAGTTAATTTCTTCCCATAAAACAATCTGCCAAATGCATAAACGTAAACAACCTCAGATGGTAGTTGAGAAACTGACATAAGAAAATACATAAAATATTTTCTGATCCTGTGTAGGTGCCTTAACGGTGAAACATAAGCATAATAGAAATTTTGTATGCAAATTCCACAACACATCATGGTGTCAACTTTGCGAGCATGTTCATGATCCCAAATGCCGCTAAAGTGTATTTTTCCATACAGTCATCCACAAGTAAACAGACTCCTATATTATTATTATTTTGCAGATTCTGACAGCAATTTAGACAGTGATTCTGATGATGAGGATGGTAAGGATGAAGATATGGACACAGATTCAGAAATGGACAGAACACCACTCAAACTCAACAGATCCTCAGCGTCTGCACTGGACTCCTCCAACAACACTAGCCCCGCCCCTCTCAATCTACAGGTTCATAAAACACCTGTCACAGCCACACCAACCATTGTGACCAACTCTGGGAATTCAGCCAATCACAGCCCTCTTTTCTCATCTTACTGTGTGGGCGCACCCCCAGGTATTTAAACAATTGTTCTTATGGATATTAATTACTTGCTATTAGAAATCTTTATTTTCAAGTTAATTAAAAGACAACAACATAGTTCAAGTTAACATTGAAACAAAATTGACCTGATCTTATTGTGTACATCATTTCACTTTGACTTGCAAGTACATTTTATGTTTTTAAAAGAAGTCTCTTTTGCTCACCAAGGCTGCATTTATTTGATGAAAAATGCATTATAAACAGCAATATTACACTTTAAATTAAACTTGAATACATTTTCAAATGTAATTTATTCTTGTGATGCAAAGCTGAATTTTCAGCATCATTACTCCAGTCTTCAGTGTCACATGTATGAAACATATATGAAAAATATAAGGGAGCTAAATAAGAATAAGATCTAATAAGGTCTTTTGAGCAGTAAATCAGCGTATTATAATGATTTCTGGATTATTTTGTGTTAGTAAAGACAAAATTAAGCTTTGATCACTGGAATAAATTACATTTTAAAATATATTTAAATAGAAAACATTTCTTTTATCTTGTAAAATATTTCACAATATAACTGTTTTTACTGTATTTTTCATCCTATAAATGCATCCTTGATGCATGTAAGAAACTTATTTCTTAAACATTAATGATTCTAAACCTTTGGCTGGTAGTTTGCATGTTTCTTGTGATTTTATTTATTTGCTTATCTGCCATGTCTCTAGGGAAAAGGAGAAGAGTCACAGATGAATGTGCACTACGGAAACCTCTTGAATACGGGTAGGTCATAACTGTAAAGCCATATCATGTTACACTGATGATGTATTTCTTTTGATTAGTGCTGTCACTCATAGGGCTGTCACTTTACGTTCGGAAAGCGATTGCACAATCGATCGGACCAAACAACACAAGTATCGAAAACGAAAGTAGGGAATCGATTTTAACAGCACGTCCAGCTCGTCACGATACGCCCACAGCGAACACCTCACACAGCAACTGCAGGATCTGACACACACACACACACACACACACACACACACACATAACAGCAAACTATACTTCTGCATAATGTGTCTCTTTTTACAACAAAAATGTGAATTCTGCCGGTATTCAGACAGTCTCATGCATACAGATACAGATTCGGGCTACGATCGCCTACGTAGGCCACATTAGTTTGACGTTTCTAATCGTAAACACAGCCATGTTGAAGCCTGCAGTGATGTTCTTCACTGATGTTATGGCAGTCCACTCTGCTTATTGTTTTTCCAGAATGTTGCACTCCTGTTTGTCATTGTGCACGAAACGTCACGCCAATAAATCATCAGAAATATCGCTGACTTGTGTGCCTCTTAAGCGCCCTCTTTACGCTCGTCCTAATGCCTGTTAGGTGTCCGTGGATTTGCCTATATTTGGCGCTGAAAATGGAAACGTCTTTAGACATGGAAAATAGATTTTACAATCGATTCAATGAACACTTATGTCTCAAAAATCAAACAGGATTTTTTCACAAAGTGACAGCCCTAGTCACTCATTTGCAGGCTTTGGCGTTAGGCCTAGATGTACAGCAAAATTTGTGTAGAGCAATACACTATAGTGGCGTTATTGTAAACCGTCTTGTACAGTTGGAAGAGAATCTCTGAGTAAGTTAGTTAAAGTCAGCATGTTTATAGCAGCTTCCATTTAACTACAGCACATCTGGTTTAATGACAGACATTTGAAGGACACTCTATCGCCCCCTTGAGTACAGAGGTTTGTTATTGCCACACGTGAAGTACGTACACAAGACTGCACACACTAGAGTGTACTACACACATGCAGGATTAACAGACCATTTTGTTTGAGAAACCATTTTGGGCAATGTACTTTGACTTGTTGTCATTTACATTTTAAGTTACTTAAAAACACAAAGCCATCTGGGGGCCAATAACTTATTTGTAATCATATTAAATATGATTACATACTACAACCTTTGCCTATATAGGGGCAGTTCAGTGGGACAAGTTAGACTGGCAAATTAAAGTCATTTCCAGCATGAACTCTTTCAAAAAGAGAATCAAGGCCTGGTTACTAGAGAGGGTAGCCGAATAGAACCAGGGCCAGTTGCCGTTTTTATTTTATTTAAGAAAAATGTTTTTATGTTATGTCATTCATTATCACAGAATCTGTAAGTGTCTTGTCCTGATGTTATGTGTTGAGGACCACAATCCTGGACTTTGTGTTTTTATCCTTGATTGTATTTGATGCCTTTTTTGTTTCATGTGTAAGACATTCTTGATACAATTAAATAAATCAAATCAAATATATAATCATATTTATTTGGATTGAGTTTTTAAATTCCTCTAGCTATGGAAGCTTGTTTCCGCCACAGAATGAAAAATAAAAAGGTAATTGCGACTTTTTATCTCACAATTCTGACTTTTTTTCTCACAATTGCGAGTTTACATCTCGCAATTCTGACTTTATTTCTCAGAATTGCGTGATATAAAATCGCAATTGCGTTTTATAAAGTCAGAATTGCGTGATATAAAGTTAGAATTGCGTGTTATAAAGTCGCAATTGCGTGTTGTAAAGTCAGAATTGCGTGAAATAAAGTCGCAATTGCGTGTTGTAAAGTCAGAATTGCCTGATATAAAGTCGCAATTGCGTGTTGTAAAGTCAGAATTGCGTGATATAAAGTTAGAATTGCGTGTTATAAAGTCGCAATTGCGTGTTATAAAGTCAGAATTGCGTGATATAAAGTCAGAATTGCGTGTTATAAAGTCAGAATTGCGTGATATAAAGTCAGAATTGCGAGATATAAGTCAGAATTGCGTGATATAAAGTCAGATTTGCGTGATATAAAGTCGCAATTGCGTGATATAAAGTCAGAATTGTGAGATATAAACTATTCTGAGGGGACAAAAGTTAGTCTTTTTCCCCCTTAGAATTGGCCTGATAACTCACAATTGCGACTTTATATCTCACAATTCTGAGAAAAGAGGTCAGAATTTCGAGATATAAACTCGCAATTATGTGTTATAAAGTCAGAATTGCGAGATGTAAACTCGCAATTGTGAGAAAAAAAGAGTCACAATTATGTCTTTTTTTCTCGCAATTGCGACTATTTCTCAGAATTGCGACTTTATTTCTCAGAATTCTGACTTCATATCTCGCAATTGTGAGATAAAAAGTCGCAATTATTTTTGTATCATTTTTTTATTCAGTGGCGGAAACAAGCTTCCATATTTAGCACATCAGTATATGACTGGCACAAAAACAATAAGATTCTGAAATGTTACAGTTTGATACATTTGTTACAGAATTGATACATTTCCACTAAAAGTTATTAAAAGACAGTTAATATTCAGTAATATTATTCATTTGAATGCACTTGATACTATTGGATGAGAACAAAACTTTAACTGAATAATGACACTATTGTCTTCTGTAGAGCTGATTTATAGCTTAATAGAATTTGTTTCACATTTGATGAACTTTGCAACATCGACACTGTTATTGAACTGAATCAACACTGACCTGACTCGACCTGAATAATGACACTATTGTCTTTTTAGAGCTGTTTTACTGTTGAATTTTTCATAATTGAAGAACATTAATTCTATTATTTTCTTGTTTATTACTGTGAAGCTGCTTTGAAACGATCTGTATTGTATCCACCTCATCTTTCAACGCAGAAGCTATTTTCTGTGAATGTGTGAGACTTCTGATTCATTAGCTGCTGTAGGGAAATTACGAGAAAAATAAGTGCAAAACGTTGCGTTGTTGAAAAGCGTTGTTGAAAATCCGGTTCGCATACCTTGAAGTGATAAAATAAATTTCTGTATCAAATTTATAGGCAAGACAAGTAGTTTGTTTAGGCATGGTTTGTTGGGAAATTACAAACCTGCGCACACATATTCAAACGAATATAGCTATAGAATCAATTTTTAATACGCATGTGAACGCCATCAGGTCACAGGTTCAGTTTAAAGTCTGTTTAGAGAGAACGCTGTCATCTTAGCGGCCCCTAATGTAATAACAAATGATCATTTAGCTGGAAGTGAATCAATCAAAACTAACTTTAGCTGGAAATAACATTATTCAAAATCGCTATAAAGCCAAAACAATCTCTGTTACCGTAAATTGTATGTTTATCTCTGTAAAGCTGCTTTGAAACAATCTCCATTGTTAAAAGCGCTATATAAATGAAGATGACTTGACTTGACAAAATGTTAAAACTACAGTAAACTGTGCTGCAAACCAGTGTTTATAATTGACAATACATTAATAACGTTAGAAATATCAGTTTGCAATATCAAACAGCATAACGGACTGTTTAGTACAGCTAAAGATAACTTGAAGCGGATGACATGACACTGGAAGCCAAGTTACAAATGGCTAAAAAAATAAGGTGGATAAAGTGCTATATAAATAAATGCATCTTTACTAAACTTGACTAATTGGAATGGTCACAATTTAGTTTTGGAAACACATATTCACTATTAAGTTCGTCTTTTGCCTCAATAAACTCCTAATTTGTCTGCTAATTAATAGTAGTTAGTAAGGTAGTTGTTAAGTTTAGCTATTGGCTGGATTGAGGGATCTAGAATATGGCCTTGCAGAATAAGGCATATGTGCTTTATAAGTACTAATAAACAGCCAATATGCTAGTAATATCCTTGCTAATAAGCAACTAGTTAATAGTCAGAATTGGTCCCCAAACTAAAATGTTACCAATGCAGCTAATAAAACACCCTAACTTATTTAACTGAGTTGAAAACGTGGTGATGCTAAAGTGTATAAAAGGAATGGTTGGACAAACAGGTTTTCCTGCCACTTTTAGGGGAATTCAGCCTACAAATGACTGACTTCTAGTTGTCTCATTTATGCATGACTTCGCTTTGAGTCTATAGCATGAATTGAAAACTCTTTCTGTTTGCAGATGGCAGAGAGAGACGCGCATCACCAACATGTCTGGGCGTTTACGGGGAGAGGTGGCGTACTTTGCTCCGTGTGGCAGAAAGCTCAGACAGTACCCTGATGTCATCAAGGCAAGAGAACTGGTGTTGGACCAGTGTGTGGGCTTCTTATTCTTAAGCCGTTCTATTAATCTCATGCTCTCGCCCCTCACAGTATCTGACCAGAAACGGGATAAGCGACATTACACGTGATCACTTTAGCTTCAGTGCTAAAATAAAGGTTGGCGACTTCTATGAAGCCAGAGATGGACCACAGGTCAGTTGTTCCACTGTTCAATATATAGTTGTACACGACTGTGAAGTCAAACAAGTTGAACAAATGTAATTTGATTTTCTTATTTTGGAGAGCAGGGTAACATACAGGTGAAACTCGAAAAATTTTAATATCGTCCAAAAGTTCATTTATTTCAGTAATTCAGCTTAAAAGGTGAAACTAATACATTATATAGACTCATTACATGCAAATTGAGATATTTCAAGCCTTTATTTGTTATAAATTTGATGATTATGGCTTACAGCTTATGAAAACAACAAATTCAAAATTAGAATATTGTGAAAAGGTTTTCATATCTGAAAGCCATAATCATAAAAATTATAACAAATAAAGGCTTGAAATATCTCACTTTGCATGTAATGAGTCTATATAATGTATTAGTTTCACCTTTTAAGCTGAATTACTGAAATAAATGAACTTTTGCACGATATTCTAATTTTTCCAGTTTCACCTGTAGTGTGAAAGTGTGTAATAAATAAGCCATCTAAGCAGTGATAATAATAAAAATAAAAATAATACTTTTACTATTACTACTACTTCTACTAATATTATTTGTATTATTATTATTATTATTATTATTATAAAAAAAAAAAAAAAAATTCTCTAAACAATGTTCTTTTCTTTGGTGTTAAAGTGTTTTAAATATATTAATTTAAAAATAAAATAAGCCATCCAAACAATAATGATAATAATAATAAACGATAATAATAATAACAAATAATTTTAGATATTAGTCTTATTATTATTGTCATTTTTATTCTACTACTATTACTACTACTACTACTACTACTACTACTAATAATAATAATAAATGTAATTATAAATCATAAATATATATTTTTTTTTTTCTAAAAAGAATAATTTATTCTCTGAAAAATGTTGTTGAAGTGTTTTAAATATAAAATAAAAAATATATAATAAAATCAGCCATCTAAGCAATAATATAATTTCCCCCCTTTATTCCCTAAATGATTTTCTAAACAATGTTGTTGTCTTCTTCAGGGCTTACAGTGGTGCCTAATGAAAGAGGAGGAAGTCATTCCCCGTGTCCTAGCGATGGAAGGTCGACGGGGTCATCTGAAGAACCGTGACCCGGCCGGCTCTCGAAGGGAAGCCCGAGCGCCTGACGAGAGTGAAGCTGATGTTCTCAGCACCTCTGAGGCCAAACTACTGCGCAAACTGGAGGCCCAGGGTACCGCTCACACAAATGCACACATTCTCTTACCTGTATTATGTTATGTAGATGTTTTAAAAGATTTAGTTCACACGAAATTCAAATTCTGTCTTTATTAACATTTTGAATGCTCGGTCTCCACATTATTTTGAACGTAAGAGCATATGCAGCCATTTGTAACTTGATGGCTTCTGGTGTCATCCACTTCCAGTTATTTTTACAAAAAGCTTGAAATTGCATATCATATTATTTTTATGTATTATTGTAATAATAAACACACTTGTTTGTAATGCAAATAGTTTTACTGTTTGCTGCAATTCTTCTAGTTATTTATAATGAATTGGAAGTCTTGCACATTCAAGGATAAAAGCTTACTTCCTCACTGCAGAATAAGATGGATAGTTGAACTTCTATAGAATTGCTGATGATAGATTAGCTCTGAAGATTTCCCGTATGTGGCAGAAATCGCACGGCAGGCTGCTCAGATGAAGCTGATGCGTAAGCTGGAAAAGCAGGCGCTGGCACGAGCCGCCAAAGAGGCCAGGAGACAACAAGGTGAGCTGGAGGTTTTTCAAATGTTTCTGGTTTCTAGTACAGGTGAAACTCGAAAAATTAGAATATGGTGCAAAAGTTCATTTATTTCAGTAATTCAACTTAAAAGGTGAAACTAATATATTATATAGACTCATTACATGCAAAGTGAGATATTTCAAGCCTTTATTTGTTATAATTTTGATGATTTTGGCTTACAGCTTATGAAAACCCCAAATTCAAAATTAGAATATTGTGAAAAGGTTTTCATATCTGTAAGCCATAATCATCACAATTATAACAAATAAAGGCTTGAGATATCTCACTTTGCATGTAATGAGTCTATATAATATATTAGTTTCACCTTTTAAGTTGAATTTCTGAAATAAATGACCTTTTGCACGATATTTTTCGAGTTTCACCTGTACACTTTCTAAATCTGCTCAACATTTTCCTCTGATCTTTCAGCAATCATGGCAGCAGAGGAGCGGCGCAAACACAAGGAACAAATGAAGATCCTGAAACAGCAGGTCAGAAATCAGCCGATGCCGCCGCTTACTGCCATGCTTTCTCATGCCGACTTGTTTGTGTTTGTGCATTGCTTTAGACACTTCCGATAAGCATTTACTTTTATGTATTGATGCATAAAATGCTGTGGCTCTACGTTTAATCAATTAAAAAATCCAGAACGCATTTCATTCTCTCTCATTGCTGGCTATTTCCACAGGAAAAGTTCAAGAGAATCCAGCAGGTCCGTATGGAGAAAGAACTCCGTGCTCGGCAAATTTTGGAGGTAAAGTTTATATACACTAAAAAATAACTTTATATACTGTATGTATACACTCACCGGCCACTTTATTATGTACCCCATGCTAATAACGGGTTGGACCCCCTTTTGCCTTCAGAACTGCCTCAATTCTTCGTGGCATAGATTCAACAAGGTGCTGGAAGCATTCCTCAGGGACTTTGGTCCATATTGACATGATGGCATCACACAGTTGCCGCAGATTTGTCGGCTGCACATCCATGATGCGAATCTCCCGTTCCACCACATCCCAAAGATGCTCTATTGGGTTGAGATCTGGTGACTGTGGAGGCCATTTTAGTACAGTGAACTCATTGTCATGTTCAAGAAACCAATTTGAAATGATTAGAGCTTTGTGACATGGTGGAAGTAGCCATCAGAGGATGGGTACATGGTGGCCATAAAGGGATGGACATGGTCAGAAACAATGCTCAGGTAGGCCGTGGCATTTAAACGATGCCCAATTGGCACTAAGGGGCCTAAAGTGTGCCAGGAAAACATCCCCCACACCATTACACCACCACCACCAGCCTGCACAGTGGTAACAAGGCATGATGGTTCCATGTTCTCATTCTGTTTACGCCAAATTCTGACTCTAACATCTGAATGTCTCAACAGAAATCGAGACCAGGCAACATTTTTCCAGTCTTCAACTGTTCAATTTTGGTGAGCTCTTGCAAATTGTAGCCTCTTTTTCCTATTTGTAGTGGAGATGAGTGGTACCCGGTGGAGTCTTCTGCTGTTGTAGCCCATCCGCCTCAAGGTTGTGCGTGTTGTGGCTTCACAAATGCTTTGCTGCATACCTCGGTTGTAACGAGTGATTATTTCAGTCACTGTTGCCCTTCTATCAGCTCGAACCAGTCTGGCCATTCTCCTCTGACCTCTGGCATCAACAAGGCATTTCCGCCCACAGAACTGCCGCTCACTGGATGTTTTTTCTTTTTCGGACCATTCTCTGTAAACCCTAGAGATGGTTGTGCGTGAAAATCCCAGTAGATTAGCAGTTTCTGAAATACTCAGACCAGCCCTTCTGGCACGAACAATCATGCCACGTTCAAAGTCACTCAAATCAACTTTCTTCCCCATACTGATGCTCGGTTTGAACTGCAGGAGATTGTCTTGACCATGTCTACATGCCTAAATGCACTGAGTTGCCGCCATGTGATTGGCTGCTTAGAAATTAAGTGTTAACGAGCAGTTGGACAGGTGTACCTAATAAAGTGGCCGGTGAGTGTATGTCAAAAATCTGAAAACCATTGTTTTGTTTTTTAACTCGCATTCTCTAGGTAATACTGTACTACACATTTAAACACTTACTGGTTAACTTATAACCATAAAATATTTTCTTATATTATATTTATTATTGATATTGTATTATGTATTAAGTGATATACTGTAATGTCTGTTTATGTTCACAGGCTAAAAGAAAAAAGAAGGAAGAGGCTGTCAACGCCAAAATACTAGAAGCTGAAAAACGAATAAAGGTTTTTATTTTAGTAATTGATGCATTTATTGATTTACTGAAGCATTTCATCTCAATATCTATCTCTTTCACCTATATCTGCTATACGACCTGTTCATGTCATTCCATGTTTTCTCCCATTGTTTCCAAGACTGATTCCTAATTGGATCAGTTACCTTACCAAAAATAAGAGTAAACAGTGCAGGGTCAGATATTAAGTTACTCGGGACAACAATACACCATGTTGGTGTTTTGATTTTATAGATAACAGATTAATTGTTACAATTGAGAAATGATTTCAGTTATTGAATGATTAATGTCATATTTTATATGGTTAGAAACATTATGGGGGCAAAATGTCTGAAACTGGACCAGTGCACATTTTTTATATCCATTTGGATGTATTTTTGTGAGATTGAGTGAGACCCGAGACGGCGCCGATACTCCGTTTCTCATTTCTCAGGTGCCCCCCCGACGATACGCCTGTCAATCAAACCCCAGCCATTTCAATATACTGCGGGAATAAATGCAGAAAATCCTATCTGTTTATGACATCCCTCCATCTGCATCTCTTTCTCTCTCCCATCCTCACTGATGGAAATAAGGCCGTATTTGCAGTTTTAATTTATTTTTATCTCTGTCTGTAGGAGAAGGAGCTCCGTAGACAGCAGTCCATCATCCTGAAGCACCAGGTATGAGCGAACCGTCTTCAAATCTCCTTCTTATAAGAGCTCTTTCACAAACACAAACAATATTTCACTGAATAATGCCTCAAGTCTCCGCTGCTTTTATTCTTTTATATGATTATTTTAAAGGAATCGTTGAGCCAAAAATGTTCTGTCAGAATGTTCTTTTTTTGGCTCAACTGTTCCTCTAAATGCATTATGGGTAATCACTCTAATGGGGAAGTTGCATTGATTTTTTTATTTTTGTTCTTGCCTTTGCCAACTCTCTCTGCCAGGAGTTGGAGAGACATAGACTAGATATGGTATGGGTATGTTTATTTTTGAACATTTAACACATTGTGAAATGCTTGATTCAGGTGTTTTGCTCCATGTTGCACATGCGACTTAATGCTTGGACTTCGCTCACATTCCTCTTGCATGACGCCCTGCATCTGCTTTCATCTGCTTGCCAAAGGAGAGAAAAATAGGCTCTTTTCCAAAACCTAGTGAGCTGCCTATTTAGGCAGCATTTTAAGGCATCATAAAAACAAAGCATAAGCCTTTTAAGATATGTTCTTAGACGGCATTGCATATATCATTTGCAGAGAAGGGAATCCCACGATGCATTGCTAGAAGAATGCATAAAAAAAAAGTACATCTTAAATATAGTTGGTGTTATTATAGGTGTTATTTTAGTATTATTTATATATTATATATTATTTATATTGTGAATTGGAATTTATTTAATATTTTCAGCTTTCATTTTCATTTTTGTTTGATTTAATAATCTTTTGTTGTGCTTTTATTATTTTTGGTTACACTTTATTTTAAGGTGTCCTTGTTACAGTGTAATTATACATTTAAGTACTGAGTAATAATTATGAACTACATTCACTTACTGTAGGGTTTGGTTTAGGATGAATTGTGTGTAATTATGCACAATTTATAGTAATTATGTCTAACAAGGACACTAAAATAAAGTGTTACCTCATTTTTTATATATTTCTATTTAGCTTTATTTTTATTTTAAAATTTTAGTATTTCAGATTAAACTAATTCAGTCAGTAGCCAAGGCAACATTTCTAAGTTTTTCTTCTTATATATATATATATATATATTTTTTTTTTTTTTTTTTTTTTTTTTTAGTTTAAATTGTTTTAGTTAAAAGCAACAGTCATACAGTACTGAAAATAATTGATTAAAGTAGTTCAATCCAGTTTGTTTTACCTGATAATTGTGTTTGTGCTAGATATTTTACATGCTAATTAGAGAGCCATTTGTTTAGCAACATGCTAAACTCTATTGAAATCAGTTGTGAGTCAAGTCTCCTCTTCACACACACGTGTGGAGTGCTAGTTATATGGGTTTTACGTATATAGGACGTAGAGGGTTTTATTCTGTTAGGATGCAGCTCACTGTTTTGGAACAGAGTCGAAATCTAAATATCTGTTAACAGACATCAGTCACGAGATTTCCACCAGTGCGGTGGAAATTGGATTGCGTGCGGCGACCGCGCTGCTTCATATCATCAAGCCTTAAAGGGATAGTTCACCCCAAAAATGAAAACGCTGTCAGTAATTACTCTCCCTCATGTTGTTCAACCCCGCAAGACTTTCGTTCATCTTCAGAACACAAATTAAGATATTTTTTATTAAATCTGAGGGCTGGATCACTCCTCCATAGGCTTCTTAAGGGATCGAAACTGGCCGGCCCAAAAGTTATTAAAGACATCGTTAAAATAGTCCGAGTGACTACAGCGGCTCAACCTTAAGTTTATCAAGCGACGAGAATACTTTTTGTGTGCAAAAAAACAAACAAAAATAACGACTTTATTCAACTCTTCATTTCCTTCTCTGGGCCTCGAGTGAGTTCACATAGTGTAACAGCGCAGCGCTTCTGGGTTGTACGACACACGTAGGCTCGCTATTGGCCGACGCTGGTCATGTGTGTGATGCGTGTGACGTGCAACCCAGAAGCGCTGCGCTGTTACACTACGTGAACTCACTCGAGGCCCACAGAGAAGGAAATGAAGAGTTGAATAAAGTCGTTATTTTTGTTTGTTTGTTGCGCACAAAAAGTATTCTCGTCGCTTGATAAACTTAAGATTGAGCCACTGTAGTCACTCGGACTATTTCAACGATGTCTTTCATAACTTTTGGGCCGGCAAGTTTGAATCCCTTAAAGCCTATGGAGGAGTGATCCAGCTCTCAGATTTAATCAAAAATATCTTAATTTGAACAACTCGCCCTCATGGAACAACATGAGGGCGAGTAATTACTGACAGAGTTTTCATTTTTGGGGTGAACTATCCCTTTAATCATAAACATCCATTCTGATCCGTGCTTGTTCTTCATTTGTGCGTGATATTTAACAACATCCAGCCCCTGAAGCGTCTGTGTTGATTTAGATTTAAAACGGACGATAAAATAATCTCCTAAAGATTACTGGAGAAGTATAAAGTGTCCGTCTGGATTGTTGTGTAATTGGGAACTGCTTTAAAGTCTGTTAAAATCTTGATGTACTGAGAACGTTTCGAGACTCGTTCAGTCTCTTCCTGTCTGTCCTGCACTAAAGACCTCAAGCTGCCCGTATAACCTGAAGCTTAATCTGTAACACCTGGAATAACTCTCCGCCAGATGTTTAGGAACTGACCCGCGCTGGTTAACAGATCTGTTATCGGGGTCTGAAGGCACGTTCACACCAGAATCATAACTATAACTATATCAGCGTCCACACCAGCACACAATATCGTTCTGTTTATTTGTGTCATCTGTCGCTTTAAATGCTCAAGCGCTTTAAAGCAAGATGGATTCTGATTGGCTGTCAATGTGTTTATTGTTCATCAGCAGGGAGTAATCGCTCTGAAAGTGATTTCTCATCGCTGTTATGGTTATAGTTGTGGTGTGAACTCTGCTATTCTTTAATATTTAGAGCTATATCTTCATCGTTATCATTAAAGTTGTGAACGGCCTTCAGACGGACTGATCTCTGCACCTTCATGCTTCAGCAGTGTTCGTTGTTCTTATTTTATTTGTTTATTTATATTCTTTCATCTTCATTCTGTATATCATTATTTTGTTCACTTTCTCTATTTTCTTTTCTTTTTTTTGTTCATTATTTTTTGCACTTTTCTTTCGTTTTTTTTCTTTCTTTTGTTTAGTTTTTGTACCTTTTTTCTTTCTTTTTTTTCCATTCTTTCTCTTTTATTTCTTTCTTTCTGTTTTATTTTTTTCTTATTTGTTGTTTTCTTTAGATCTTTTGCTGTTGCATTATTTTGTTTGGTCTTTTGTTTTTCCTATTTGTTCTGTCTTTTCTGTATCATGATTTAATTTTGTTTGTGTGTTCTTTAATTTGTTTAGTTCTTTCTTTCTTTTTGTGCTTTCATTCTTTTGTTTTATTGTTTGATCATTCATTCTTTTGTTTTTCATTTTTTCTACCTTTTTATTTCTTATTTGTTTTGTTTACTTTATTTTTCTTTCGTAAATGTATTTGTTCCTTGAATCTTTCATTCCATCTTGTTTTGATGATTTTTTTGTTAGTTTGTCTGTTTTTGTAATTCATCATTTTGGTTATTTTGTTTAAATTTTTTGTTTGTTCTTTCTCTCTTTCCTATGTAGTTTTGTTTGTTCTTTCGTCTGTTCGTTCTTTCTCTAATGTCTCAGTGTTTGTTGTAGGAGCGGGAGAGACATCGGCAGCATGTGATGTTGATGAAGGCGGTGGAGGCCCGGAAGAAAGCTGAGGTGTGTTATCAGTTCATCATTCTCTTTTACCCCTCCTTTCCATTCTCCATCTATTTGTCTCCCATTACTCACTATTTCCTCTTATGCTTCGTCTCATCATCTCTCTTTCAATGTCTCTTTTCTCCTCTCATCATCCTTCCACTCAATCACATCGACTATGAATGTGTGGATCCGTCTCCATGATGGCGCACAAGGTTTGTTATCTCTTCAAAAATGTTTCTGCAGGAGAAGGAGCGACTGAAACAGGAGAAACGAGATGAGAAACGATTGAACAAGGAGCGCAAACTGGAGATCAGGCGCCTTGAGCTGGAAATGGCCAAAGAGCTGAACAAACCCAATGAAGACATGTGTCTGTCGGACTTGAAGGTGAATCGCACAGAAAATCCTTCTTCTTCTTTTTTTTGTGCACAAGCAAAAATTAAACATTAAGAGGGTAATTTCTGCATTATTTGTGTCATTAAACTTTAAAGGGTTAGTTCTCCCAAAAATGAAAATGATGTCATTAATGACTCTCCCTCGTGTTGTCCCAAGCCCGTAAGACCTCCGTTCATCTTCGCAACACAGTTTAAGATATTTTAGATTTAGTCCGAGAGCTTTCTGTCCCTCCATTGAAAATGTATGTACGGTATACTGTCCTTGTCCAGAAAGGAAATAAAGACATCATCAGAGTAGTCCATGTGACATCAGTGGGTTAGTTAGAGTGTTTTTAAGCATCGAAAATACATTTTGGTCCAAAAATAACACAAACTAGGACTTTATTCAGCATTGTATTGTCTTCCGGTTCTGATGAACGGAGGTCTTGACATGAGGGAGAGTCATTAATGACATAATTACAATTTTTGGTTGAACTAACCCTTTAAGTAATCAGATTTTTAGTTTTCCTGTAGTTGACAATCAAATAGCATCCACCTAGTGACATATAAACCACATAGATAGTCCTAGCAGCCATCCAGAACAAGGCATACAATCAAAACAGATTCATAAAGCTATGCTTCAAAAGCAAGGGAAAAAAAGAGATGAATTATAAGTACTTAATAATTTTGTCCATGTTCAGTCTCTGCCAGTGCTGTCACGGATCGCCGGTCTGGTGTTGCCGGGAGGATGTTTCTCAGACTGTCTAATGGTGATGCAGTTCCTGCGCTGTTTTGGAAAGGTCCTGGGGTTCGACCTCAGCGCTGACGTGCCGTCACTCGGCGTGCTGCAGGCAGGGCTGCTGAATGTGGGCGACAGCATGGGCTTCATCCAAGACCTGCTGGTGCGCATGCTGTCCGCTGCTGTGTGTGACCCAGGACTCCCTCCGGGACACAGGGTGAGAGGAGAGCTGCTATACTGTATGCTTGGATCTGTCTGGATTCCTGCTCTGATCACTGGGTTTTGAATGAGTTCACATGTTTGCTGCACAAATGTTGTGTAATTTCAAGCATTTAAGCCTTCAGATCAAAAGATTTTTGAGATCATGAGAAACACAAATTTATTTTTATTTAATTATTTATGTATTTGTTCTATGTATTTGTTATTTTTATTTACCTTTTACGCAAAATGGTAAATATATATATATATATACTGTATATTTATTAGTGTTAGTGTTGTCCACTAATTATAATCACAGATTTTTCTGTAATTAATTGCGATTAATATATTTTTATATTGTAATAATTTCACATTTTATCTCCAAATTAATGTAATGTATTCAGTCAAGAGCAGTGAGTGATTTTCTTTTTCTTTTGTTCTTTGATTATCCTTAATGACAGACAGCTGAAGGTTTATTATGCTGCTGTCACTTTAAGACCTGACACACATGACGCGGATCTGACATATTTTCTCACAACTCTTTACATTCATTTAAGACTTAATTTAACTAATTTAAGACTATGCCTGTGAAGATACTCAAAAAAACAGGCATTTTGGCATAATTTTGTGTTTTTGTCTGTTCAAGCACTGTTTAAAATGGCTTTCTGTGCGAATAAGTCGTGTGTGTGTGTGTGTGTGTGTCACACAGACAGATTCACAGACGCACGCCAGCACTGCACTACATTCTCTTTTGTGTCTTGTTGCGCTTGAATGGTTTAAAAGCATTTGCATGAATAAGAGCGTGATCATATAATGTAATATAACACTAGCCAAAGGATGACAGAAAAAACGGATGCCCCGTTAATTGCGTTAAACATTTTTAATGCGTTAAACTGCAAATAAATAAAATAAATTGCATGCGTTAACACGTTCATTTTGGCAGCCCTAATATATTTACTTACTTTAAAAAACAAAAACAAAGCAGTAATTGATGGAAAATGGCCTGAAATTGAATTTTAGTTAGTTACTTAGTTATTAAGTTGAATGTTTACAGCACTTAAAGGATTAGTTCACTTTTAAAGAAACTTTTGCTGATAATTTACTCACCCCCATGTCATCCAAAATGTCCATGTCTTTCTTTCTTCAGTCGAAAAGAAATTAAGGTTTTTGATGAAAACATTCCAGGATTTTTCTTCATATAATGCACTTTGCTGGGCACCAAACGGTTCAAGGTCCAAAAGACAGTTTCAGTGCAAACTGCAAACTGTTCAAATGCCTTTAAACGACACCAGACGATGAATAAGGGTCTTATCAAGCGAAACGATCGCTCATTTAAAAAAGAAATAACAGAGTTTAAGTTTTATAAGCTCAAATGCTCGCTTTGCTCTGTTCTGTGTGACTCTCCCGTTCGAACTCGTTCATCAAAATGAACGAATCTTTTTCCGAGTCAATTCGTTCATTTCGTTCGTTAAATCTTTGTCTTTTGGACCTTGAACCGTTTGCTGCCCAGTAAAGTGCATTATATGAAGAAAAATCCTGGAATGTTTTCATCAAAAACATTAATTTCTTTTCGACTGAAGAAAGAAAGACATGGACATCTTGGATGACATGGGGGTGAGTAAATTATCAGCAAAAGTTTTTTTAAAAGTGAACTAATCCTTTAAGCTCCACTATTGCATTATTATTTTTATTAAATATATATTTCCACATCAAAGAAAAATGGAGAACCATTTACTGTACCTTACACTTGGAACAAATAGCCTGATATATTTTTAGATGTATAGAAATTATATTAAATAACAATACTATTTATTTATTTATTTATTTTAAAATCTCCTCAAGTTTACATGTAAGTTAAAGTCTGTAGATTCTGTCTGGTTCTCTTGTATTCCTCACTCACAATCAGTTCCTGCTGCTCTTCTTTAAGCATGGTTTTCATTGTGGCTTCAAGCGCAATATCTCCAATAAAGAGCAAGAATTCAGTTCAGCCCCTCAGCAGATTTCCTGAGCTAATCTCACATGCGTTCACAGTCTTAATAAAAAGCCTTTTGCTCCCCCCTAAGAAACTCCTAAATTAACCGACTTAACCGTGCCTTTCAATTACCATGATAATTCAATTCCCTTTCAACACTATCTTGCGGCCTTTGTCACACCAAATTCCTCATTGCATCACTTTGTTCTTTTGTTTGGGTATTTTGAACATTTCAGGCAAAGACGGCTCTGGGAGACCATGTGACTAACATCGGCTTGAACCGGCACAATGTTTCTGAGGTGCTACAGATCTTTATGGAAGCTCACTGTGGACAGACTGAGCTAGCATCGCTGGCCGAGAGCTTGAAGACCAAAGCTTTCCAGGCACACACACCCTCTCAGAAAGCCACTATACTGGCCTTCCTGGTCAATGAGCTGTCCTGCAGCAAGACTGTGGTCAGGTGCGCTCATCTCACTTCATTAGCTCTGCATGCTTATGGAAGTGTAAAACTGATTGGTGTAGAAACTATTTTTCCTCATGAATTGCTAATATTTTTTTTCAAATGATTACATGAATTGGCAAGTAACACTTTGAATTCAACATGAAATTTAGAAGTCGAAAGAACTTCAACCTTTCCCTTAATGTTTAATATGGTTATTTGTGCATGCATGTAGGAAAAATGTTTTTTTATTTTTTTATTTTTTTTACTTTAAATCATGTAAATATTTTCTAGCAGACCCAAAAAATTAATTATAAACTCATAACATGGGCACTTTAATATATACGTATAATTTAAAAACAAAATCTTGTTTTAAATACAAATTTCCAAAAATGTAACAATTTGTCAATTTTATTTTTATTATTTTATGTAATTTTGCTTCCTGGTAAATGTCGATTTTTATACACATTATTTATATGGTTTACTGGAAAATACTGAGTAAAAAAAATGGTTATTAGAATATCAACCATTTTTCGGAATATCATATATATTAAGATATACTACCATTACTGTGATATAAAATTACAAAGTAAGATTTTGGTCATACAGCCCATCTCTGTAGGTGCTTATAATTATGTTGTGTTTAATGCATACAATTTATTTTCTTTGTCACAGTGAGATTGACAAAAACATTGACAACATGACCAACCTGCGCCGAGACAAATGGGTGATTGAGGGGAACCTGCGGAAGTAAGACACTTGTTTACACCCATCACATAAACACACATATGTAAAACACACACTATGGATCGCTATTAGCTTTCACATAGTGGACACTAGTCTTCATGTGGTTCATAATATATTCAGTTCCCATTTTTTTATGATTTTTTTATTCATAAAAGCAGAATACTGCTGCAGCATTTTATTTATACAGAATAAAAACCTACACTCACCTGAAATTTCAGTGATATACTTTTTCTGTGTTCAGGAAATGCAAACCTAGTTATAATGTGATTATTATGTTTTGGTTAGATTGCAATGCATGCTTTATTTTGCCCGTTGTTGTACAGACTAAGGAGCATCTATGCTAAGAGGACGGGAAAGCGAGAAAGCAGTGTTGGAGGAGAGGAGGGTCAAGCTGCTGGTACGCCTGTGAACAGCCGTAAACGCAAGCGCAAAGGAGGGGAGAGTGATGATGATGATGAGGAAGATGATGACAGCGATGAACATGGAGAGGAGGATGAAGACGAAGATGACTTTGGTGTGAAGAAAGAGAAGAAAGCCGAGGCGTGTGAAGATGAGGTAGAGCGTGACTCTGAATGTATCATTGTGTAAAAGTCATCTGTCTTATTTACCTGTAGATCAAATGCATGAATTGAATAATTGTATAGCTTGAATGCAATGTTAGTCACTTTAACATCTATGCATTTAGCAGATGCTTTTATCTAATGTAAATCTGTTTGATGTCAGAACTTCAGAATAAGTAATTTTTTTCAGTTTAGTTTCAGTAAATATTAGGGCTGTCAGTTAAACGCGTTATTAACGGCATTAACGCAAACCCATTTTAACGGCGTCAATTTTTTTATCGTGCGATTAACGGTCTTTTTGGCCTAGCAAACTTTGTAGTTTTTTTCACATGCTTTTGCAACAGGACGCGGCATGCGCGACGTTTTGTTGCTTCGTCGACCAAAGCGCAAGTGGATCTAGCTAGACCGGAAACAAAACAACAGGCACGACGCTGCACACACTTGTTTAGGCTTGCGAGCCGGCCAAATAGTAGGTTAACGTTACGTTTTGAGTGGATGACGAGCGCGAGACGCCGAAATGGATGCCAATAAGATTCTGAATGGAAAGTTTACTTTTAAAAAGTTGCCAAATGATTACATTGACGAGACCAAAGTGATCTGTGTGTTTTGTCGTTGTGAACTGAGCTATCATCATCGCAGCACGTCCAGTCTGAAATACCACTTGATGATGGCCAAGTACACACACACACACACACACAGCTGATGCGAATTCTCCGCCCCCTCGTCAATATCAGGACCTCGTCAGTATTTCTTTCACCCTTTTATTGATGGACAGTGTTACATTGTGTGAGAGATTATTTGCCCCAAGTGAGAATGTTAGTGTGAAACTGAACACAGTATATGGCAATGTTGTTGTCAATAAAAACCATTTGCACAAAGCAAGCCGATCCACTTTTCCATGTTGATAAGAGCATTAAAATGAGAAAAAATAATGGGACAAAAAGAAACCAAGAGACATTTAGAATAGATAAAAATGTGCGATTAATTGCGATCAATCACGAGTTAACTATGACATTAATGCGATTAATCACGATTTAAATATTTTTAACGTTTGACAGCACTAGTAAATATCCTTTTTTCCACTGTAGTTTTGAGTTCTAGAAGTTATACTATGTTTCCATAGAGAGAGAAAAAAACTTTTAGACTCAAAGGATCCTCATTGTCCTACACAACACATAGGTTAAGATATTTCCTCCAGTATTTCTGCTGTAATTAAAACAAAGCTTCTTGTTTTCGTTCTTTACTGTTAACAGAAACCACTGTTTTAGTACTATGCTTGAGTAGCATGTCTGCTCTCAGTGTTGGTTGATTTGTTACTATGTATTAAGAGCTGCTTTTTGCAGGATGAAGGTGATCAATCCACAAGCATTGAGGAGCTGGAGAAACAGATTGAGAAGCTCAGCAAGGTAAATGAGCTTCAGCAAGAGGATCCTAAGGCCCCGAAGTTCTTTCATTCTGTGCTTAGGGGTAAAAGTTTGGAAAATATGTGAAAATATGTTTGAAATACAGGAGCAGTTAGGCTATATACTGTTAGAAAACACCCTGACACCACCCACACTGCTTAGAGCGGCGATTAGATGAGTATGTAAATGTGTGCTGCGCGCTATCCGCTTAATAACAAAATAAACACAACAAAAATGACGATGGTGAAAAAACAGTTAAAAGGGTTAGTTCACCCCAAAATGATAATTCTGTCAGTAATTACTCGCCCTCATGTTGTTCCAACCCCGTAAGACTTTCGTTCATCTTCAGAACACAAATTAAGATATTTTTGATTAAATCTGAGAGCTGGATCACTCCTCCATAGGCTTCTTAAGGGATCGAAACTGGCCGGCCCAAAAGTTATTAAAGACATCGTTAAAATAGTCCGAGTGACTACAGTGGCTCAACCTTAAGTTTATCAAGCGACGAGAATACTTTTTGTGCTCAAAAAACAAAAACAAAATAACGACTTTATACAACTCTTCATTTCCTTCTCTCTGGACCTCGAGTGAGTTCACGTAGTGTAACAGCGCAGCGCTTCTGGGTTGTACGACACACGCAGGCTCACGATTGGCCGACGCTGGTCATGTGTGTGATGTGTGTGACGTACAACCTAGAAGCGCTGCGCTGTTGGACTATTTTAACGATGTCTGTTACAACTGAGAATGGGCTGGTTTTAACCAGGCTATAAATTAACTTCTGTTTGGCCTGATTTTGTTCGAAATGACATCGCACCAGTTCGTCTTCGATTATGTTTGAAGTTTATCAGGGCTTTTTCCCTACATTATATTAACGGATGAATGTGAAAGACAGTTGTCTACTTTTTTGTGACTGTATATTATTATTATTACACCAACCTAACACATGAGACACTGCAACAAAAGGAACATGACAATGTTACAATTGTTTCACCCAACACATTATTCCATTTGTTCGATTTGTTTCACATAACGGTAACACTTTACAATAAAGTTCATTCGATAATGATAATGAACTGCACTTCTACTGCATTTATTAATCTTTGTTAATGTTAATTTCAACATTTACTGATACATTATTAAAATCAAAGGTTGTATTTGTTAACATTAGTTAATGCACTGTGAACTAACATGAATAAACAATGAACAGCTGTATTTTATTATTAATTAATGTTAACAAAGATTAATAAATACTGTAACAAATGTATTGCTCATGGTTAGTTCATGTCGGTTAATACATTAACTAATGTTAACTAATGAACCTTATTGTAAAGTGTTACCCTCATAACACATTAGACACTGCATTTGTTTCACCTAACACGAGACGCTGTAACAAATGTAATTTAAATGTTCATGAAGCATGTCAAATATAGAACAAAAAGGAAATATAGAACACAGTTATTAAGAAAAAGAAAGCAAGACACCACAGGCAAAATCTCATTAAATTCATTAAAAACAAATGTCCTCTACAGAGGACAAAAATGAATAGCTGGTTCCCAGGAGGATAACATGCCTATACTTGCTTTACCTAAATGTAGTATACTAAATGTGCTAAAAGGACAGATTCACTTGCACCTTTCCAAACATAAAGCAAATATTTTCAGTAAAGAGAGAATGAAATAGATACACCTGTCTTGAGGATTTGTACCTGGATTTCTTACAGCAACAGACTCAGATCCGGCGGAAGCTGTTCGAGGCCTCTCACTCCCTGCGCTCGGTGATGTTCGGTCAGGACCGGTACAGAAGACGCTTCTGGGTTCTGCCGCAGTGTGGCGGGATCTTTGTGGAGGCGCTGGAGAGTGGAGAGGGTGAGAGGATGAGATTATAATGTGAAGACTAAGGCATCTTCTAAAGGACTGATCTCTCAGTTACAAGCTTACAGGAAACACCCTGGAAAAGACAGAAAATGGGTGGAATAGTTTACACAAAATGATTTGAGTAATACAATTTTTAAAATTTAATTAATTTAATTTAATCTTTTCTATTTGAATATATAGTCAAATGTAATGTATTCCTGTGATCAAAGCTGAATTTTCAGCATCACGACTCCAGTCTTCAGTGTCACATGATCCTTCAGAAATTATTCTTATATGCAGATGTTGAAAACAGTTGTGCAATTTTATTTTTCTGGATTCTTTGATGAATAGAAAGTTCAAAAGAAAAGCAATTATCTGAAATAGAAAGCTTTTGTAACATTATAAATGTACTGTCACTTTTGATCACTTCAATGCTTCCTTGCTGAATAAAAGTATTAATAGCCAAAAAAAAATCTTGCTGATCCAAAACGGTATTGTATGTTACAAAAGCTTTCAATTTCAGATAATGCTTTTGAACTTTCTATTCACACACATACAGTACATACATACATACATGCATACATGCATATAAGCAATATTATAAAATGCAAAGAATATATAAGCAGTGTTTAAGCACTATATAAAAGATTTTATTATTTCCCTTTTTTTTTTGGAGGGAAGATCTTGACTTTTTTCTTTACAGTTTTTTATTTTATTTTTTATTTTTATATAAATATCATTTTATTGGAACTATCAAATGTACTATTGCTGCTGCTGATATCTTGTGTTCCTTCAGGTCCAGTGGAGTTGCAGAGAGAGCGTGAGAGGTTGAAGAACGCTCACCTCGTCCAGGTCAAAGTGGAGCCGGCAGACGAGCCTGATGGGAAATACGTCTCCGCTGAGGTGAAACGTGAACTCCCGCAGGATCTAGACTCACTAAACCTCTTCCTACAGAAACCTGGCTCCTTCTCCAAGCTCAGCAAGCTGTTGGAAGTGGCCAAGATGTCCTCCGATGTCTCTTGTCGCCAAAATGGCAGTCCAAAACAGAATAACACATTAACCAGCAGCCCTGATCCCGATCACCCTTGTCTTCTCAACAACACCTACCTCAGTAATGCCCAGCAGCAGATCCGGAACGACCAGCTCTACAAGGTCTTGACCGAGAGGAACGCTCATTGGTTCAGTCTTCTGCCACGCTCTCCATGTGACGCCTCCTCTCTGACTGAAGGTCCACATTCAGCGTCGTCATCTTCCTCACCACAAACGTCCAATGGCAGAGCCCGATCCGCGTTCGCCACCTGTCCGTCCAGCACTGCGGGAATCAATAACTTTTCATTAGCAGCACTGCGGGTATGATCGAGTGGACCAGGGATTCACAAACACTTTTTTTTTTTTTTTTTTTTTTTTTTGTGCCAAATTCACAATTTTAATTTAATATTTAGATAAAATATTAAGATAAAATAATTTTTTTTAGTAAGTGTTTTATTTAGATTTGTTTTATTTTTTAATTATTTATATATATAATAGAGCTGCACATATATAGGGCTTATAATAATAATAATAATAATAATAATAATAATAATAATAACATTGTTTTAACTATACAAAATTTAATATTATTATGTAAATATATCACTGTTTTAAATAACAATTGTTTAAAATGTATTAATTATAACAATTATTTTTAGTAATTATATTTTACACTGCAAGTTACAATAATAATATTAATATCTTAAATTCTTCACTTTCAAGCGTTCAAATCCTAAAGCTTTTATTTTGGCTTATTATTATTATACTTTATATTGTTCAACTAATTAAAATAAATAATATTATATAGTTTATTATGTAAATAGATTACTGTTGTAAATGACAATTGTCATTTATATTTGATCATTTTAATTTGATAATTTGATTTTGTTTTACACTGAAAGTTACAATACTAATATTTACGTCAATGCTATACAATATAATACAATACAATTTATAATACATAATTCCCTTTTAAACGTTCAAATCCTAAAAATTCCCAGTAAAACGTTGTAAACTTCTGTCCACATAAATGCTGGAAATTACGTTAATGTAAATAAAGTAATCCTAGCGCACATTGCAAACTCCCAAACTGCACATTAAGCTCACCGCACATACAGAGATGGAGTTGGTGAGAAGCAGCAATTTACTGTGAACGAGGCGCTCTGATGCCCAAACACACACGTGTAACACAGCGCAACAGACTATACTTATTTAAATCACAGCCTTTGATTTGATAATCAAACTCAATTATTTGTGCAGCCACATTTATTTATTACACGTTACTACATGTAAATGTACTTATACAGGTGAAACTCGAAAAATTAGAATATGGTGCAAAAGTTCATTTATTTCAGTAATTCAACTTAAAAGGTGAAACTAATATATTATATAGACTCATTACATGCAAAGTGAGATATTTCAAGCCTTTACTTGTTATAATTGTGATGATTATGGCTTGCAGCTTATGAAAACCCCAAATTCAAAATGAGAATATTGTGAAAAGGTTTTCATAGTTGTAAGCCATAATCATCACAATTATAACAAATAAAGGCTTGAAATATCTCACTTTGCATGTAATGAGTCTATATAATATATTAGTTTCACCTTTTAAGTTGAATTACTGAAATAAATGAACTTTTGCACGATATTGTAATTTTTCGAGTTTCACCTGTACATGTACTTACTGTAGTAATAACAGCTGCAGTTCCCTCATGAAGCTCCCGGGGTTAGCGGAGCCCTGGTCGGAAAACTGTTTGTTCTGCTCTTTTTGTGTTTGTGTTCTTTGACTATAACTGCTCCCCTGTGTTTGCAGATGAAGTCTGGTGTGCCCATAATAGATCTGCCGTTCTATGCTTGGTCCAATGGAAATCTGAGTCCAAATGTGACGTTCTCTGGGATTTCCATGGCCCAGATTCTCAGTGGCGTTCCCCCACTCTCAGAGGGCAATGCAAACGTCAGTGTGAGCACCAGTAAAAGCAATTCCCCTCAGTCTCCAGTGGAGAAACCTCTCTCCACACTCTCACCTGCTATCGAGGCGGCTAGAAATCAGGATTACCCATCACCTGAGCCTATTCCTGAAGGTGAGACTGGGACGATATCTTCAGTCTGTTATTAAGAGTTTTATTATTAATATATTTTATTCGTGAATGGTTAACTTTTTTTAACTAAGTCTCTGACTGAATCGATACAAAGTTCTGATTGAAGGTTCATTTACGTCATCACTCAAAAATCTACATTAGATGTGCAAAAGGTGGCATTTTTCGTATATATATAAAAAGTATTTTAGTACAAATATGTTATATATATATATGAAAGACAGTGTATATATATATATATATATATATATATATATATATATGTGTGTGTATTTATTTATTTATTTATTATTATTATTATTATTTTTACACTACCATTAACATTTTTTGGCTCAGTAAGATTTTATAGTTTTTGAAAGAAGACTCTTTTTCTGAAATATTATTACAATTTAAATAACTGTTTCCTATTGTAATATATTTTAAAATGTAATTTATTCCTGTGATCAAAGCTGAATTTTCAGCATCATTACTCCAGTCTTCAGTGTCACATGATCCTTCAGAAATCACTCTAATATGAGGGTTTGATACATTGCTTATTATTATCAATGTTGAAAACTGTTTTTGTGGAAACCGTGATAGTTTTTTTTCATGCATTCTTTAATGAAAAGAAAGTTCAAAATAACAGTGTTATTGGTAACCATATAAATGTCTTTTACTGTCACATTTGATCATTTTAATGCATCTTACTAAATAAAAGTATTCCAAAAAAAATGACTGACCCCAAACATTTGAAGGCTAGTGTATTATACAATTGTTATATTAATATTTAATAATATTTTTATACTTGTATTTTAACATTATTAGAATTCTTAAACATTTTAAATCTACTTTTTTAATTACAATAACTCTTTGATACCCTAATTGAAATAATCATAAGCCGTTGAAAAATGAAAAATATGTAGATTTATGTTTTTACATTTAGATTTATGTGCATGTGGCCCAGTAAACCTGTGTAAATGCATTTTTGTGTTGTAGAGATGTTGACTGGCTGGTGGAAGGTGGCGGACATTGAGGAGTTACGATCCATAGAGAAAGCATGCCATTCCCGAGGGATCCGAGAGAAACAGCTCCAGAAACAACTGCAGAAACACATGGATTACATCGGCCAGGTCTGCAGCAGGAACAGAGATGGTTGGTGATGCTCATTGTGTCCCTTAAAGGCTGTTTGACATGCTTTGAGT
Source organism: Rhinichthys osculus (assembly GCA_029959095.1). Lineage (NCBI taxonomy): Eukaryota > Metazoa > Chordata > Actinopteri > Cypriniformes > Leuciscidae > Rhinichthys > Rhinichthys osculus. The sequence continues at coordinate 4,009,579 of JARWKJ010000008.1, read as the reverse complement.
TCAGCGCTCTTAGTGTGTGCTCTTTGTCTAGTCACTGTAATCGACGTCTCTGAGCTGGAGGAGAATCAGGTCTCGGAGGACACCGTCCAAAGCTGGTGTGTGGAAGAACAGGCCATGGACATGGACATTGGTGTCCTGCAACAGGTCGAGGAACTGGAACACAAAGTCACTTCAGCCAGTCTGCAGGTTAAGGTAGGACATCTTTATTTTAATGGACTTTTTGGCCATCTTTTCTTGTCTATGCATTAGGGATGCTCATATTGACCGTTTAACCGTTAACCAAAAGTACACATTTTGACCGATTAATTCTATCAGATTTTTTTTTTTTTTTGCTGCTGCTGCATGGTTAAAAAAACAACTATATAGCCCATATTTGTAACTCACAGGGCGCGTCAACATGCACTACCACACGTGCCTACAGACATATTTCGCTGAGCAAGCTAAATTTATTTATTAGTTTGGGGACCATGCATATTCATGAACATTATTGTATGATAATACACCATGTAAATATGCCAGAATTAGTAAAAAGATACTACTTTTTATCTGCAGTCCCTAGGCCGGTAACATAAAAAACGAACAAAAAGATAACCAACAGTCATACTGCATTCATTCACTATAATAACAATACACATGGAGTAGTATATACATTGATATTACAAACAATGCATAAATACAAACAAAAAATACATGATAACAAAGACATTATACATTCACCACTATACTACAAAATGAAGCGAGCGAGCGAAAAGAAGTGCTGTGTGGGACCATTTCGACAGAAAGGGCGACGAAGTTACTTTATTAAAATACAGCAGCAGTTACAAGTACAATGCAATATCACTTGCGAAGCAAACATCCACAAGCAAATGAAAGTCGCTTCTAGCGAGACGTGGACATCTGTGCCATCGGATCATGAGTTTCCCCCGCGGGTCGAACTCAACAGGCTGCGCTCCAGACTAACCCCACATCATGTAGACATGTTACTGTTTTAAATAAAAACTAGACAGTGTGTGGATTGAGGTAGGCCTGCTATTTTAACGAAAAAACTTGCCGTTTTTTTCAAAGCTTCAATCGGATTCAGTGGTTTCTTTTTGTCATCTTAATTTGTTAATTATTTAAGTTAAAAAAACATTTAGTGTAGGCCTATTTTATGTTTTTTATTTATATTATTTTATTCTGTCACTGTCAAGTGAGTGAAAATTTGATGTGAATCTGGGTTCTGTTGTTGATCTGTTCTGCTGTTTGCACGTTAAAATAAACCCGTGAAATGTTTTTTTTTTTTTTTTTTAACGGGTCACAGGCACTCGTCAATTTTATTTTTATTTAATTCAATAGGCTATTATAATCTTATCAGTTAACGGTTAATACTCGGATAACGAGTGGCGGTTGTCGGTCGGGAATATTAACTGAAATGAGCATCCCTACTATGCATAAAAGAGGGATCACATTTTAACCCTATAAAGCTTATTGTATCATATTTGATATGCAAATTTTGGCCTCTAAATGATCAACATGATCATAACTTTGCTGAACGCACACAGTCTAGTACATGCCTTCTGTCGTCTGATTGATAGTGCATGCTTTTTGATCAGGTAAAATGCCTTTTAGTATAATTGTATTTGTATAATTGACTGATTTTTATAAAGTAAATGTTAGAATAACTTTAAATGGTCAGTGATATTTCAAGATTAACACTTATTAGACTGAAGCAACTTTCTTTGCTTGATTTTTATTTTTCTATTTAAAAATAAATCATGCTTAAATGTATCAAATGTGATCCATCAGGCTTTTGAGGAATGTTTATTCTCTAAATCATCATTGCATTGCATTATATGTTTTAAAACTACAGAGTTTTGATCATAAAACTAGGCATTTAAATATAATTTCTTCTTCTTAAAGACAGTATTGGGAGATATAGAGTGACAACTGATATTAATATGCATTATATGGAAGTATCTGCTGTACTGTTATAAAGATCTCATTGATTTACATTAATACAATCAGAATTTCATCTTTTTGGCCATATAAATATAAGCAAGTGCACCAAACTGCATATTTTTAAATTAATAAAATTGAGGGTTTTTTTTTTTAACTAATATATTATATAGACTCATTACATGCAAAGTGAGATATTTCAAGCCTTTATTTGTTACAATTTTGATGATTATGGCTTACAGCTTATAAAAACCCCAAATTCAAAATTAGAATATTGTGAAAAGGTTTTCATAGCTGTAAGCCATAATCATCCAAATTATAACAAATACAGGCTTGAAATATCTCACTTTGCATGTAATGAGTCTATATAATATATTAGTTTCACCTTTTAAGTTGAATGACTAAAATAAATGAACTTTTGCACGATATTTTAATATTTTGAGTTTCACCTGTATGAGCCATAAATCCCGATGCATCAAATATGATGCTCAACAAAAAAAAAAACACATGCGTATTTTCGATTCTTTTTAATTTTCTTGTCTAAAGGTTCAATAATTCAAAAAATGTGATTTTTCGGACAATTATATCATATGTCAGGCTTTACGGTGTTAACAATGTCTGTGTTCTGAACTGCAGTAAATAAAAACAATATGCAAGCATTATGTTTGTTTCACAGGGCTGGATGCATCCAGTTCCACAGTCACAAAGTGAAGACCTGGTCTATTACGAGCACAAACCTGTCGTGGACAACTGCAAAGAAAGAAGCGACAAGTCCGACCGTGGCATCGTGCGTCATGTGAACAATCCTCTGGATATGGCAGTGACGCGTCTGGCAGAGCTGGAGAGGAACATTGAGCGAAGGTATCTGAAGAGCCCTTTAAGCAGCACCATTCAGATCAGACTGGATAACGTGGGCACGGTCTCAGTACCGGCCCCTGCGCCATCACCTGCTAGAGCTGATGGTGACGGGTAGGTCATCCAGATTCACGCCAGTTCCTCACTCGCTTCCTCTCTGGAGTCTGCCTCTCTTCATGCTTTACTTTGGCTGTGTGCATCTGTGGCTTTATGGCTGTTTCCCATTTACATAGCAACATGAAGCATGGGCATGAGGCGCTATCACAATAACCACAGTCTCATCATAACCCGTCGTCTGCTTTACACAAACACGTACTTCTTGCAAAGGCTTCCACAAAAAGGGTACTAAATACAGCCTTAAACTCTTAAAAAATAATGAGAAAATTGTAATAATATTTTAATAATTGAAGTATTTTAGTATGTTATGAATAATAATAATAATAGTAATTATAATATATCATTTATTTATTTTAACGAATGGTCAGTGAAAATAGATGCTATTTTCTAGGTAAACTTTTTAAATTAGGACCTGTTGTTAAAACAAATTAGCCTAAATTCGCTTAGTGGGGAAGCAAAATATTGGTTTGTAGTTACTGATCAACTCAGTATTTCCCATAAAATACAATACAAATAATATTATGTAAATAATTATACATAAATGTTATTAAATAAGTAATATTAAATAAAAGGGTTTGCTGACTTATTTCTAATAGTTCTCACAACAACAACAAAATATGATAATGGCTAATTTTAGCTTAAAACATGCCATCACTAAGTAGGGAATTGAGATCAAATTTCGTTTTGTAGTTACTGACAGTGTTGTTGTATCATTGAGTGTGTGTTTGTGTATATAAATATATATTATAGTTATAGTTTTTTAAATATTTTGAATTCGTTTTTATTTTAATATTGTCTGGTTCAATTTTAATTTTAATAATTTAGTATTTTTGTTGTGTGTTTGTCCTGTTTTTTTTTTTTTTTTTAATGTGTCTATATAGTTTTTATTTCAGTTTTAGCTTTAACTGTTTTAGTACATTAAGTTTATTTATTTTTATTTTTTAGTACATTAAATGAAAATTAGAAAGTTAGCTGAAATACAATAAGTTTAAAGGTTTTTTATATTTTATTTTATTTCAAGTAACAAAAATGTTTTTTAATGTTTTTAGTTCACTATAATAAACCCTAGTTACCAATCAGCTTACATGTTCCGTAAAATATAATAATATTTGATAATATTACATACATAATTATATATAGATAATTATATAAATCTTATTATATAAAATAATAGGATTTACAGACTAAACTCCAATAGTTCTTATAACAAAAATCATTTGGAAAAAAAAACAAAGTGTCCCATTACGGTTTTTTAAACAGTAATGGGACACCTAAATAAACCCTATTTGTGGAAAATGCCAAAACACTTCTGAATCTGAATGCTCATTCAGCTTGTGCACTGTGGTTGTTATCAGCATGAATGTGGGTTTATTGATCAGTTCATGTTTTTTTCAGAAAAACAGTCATATCCAGGCTCCAAAATTAACATGCACTAAATCAAAATAAAAATTGCCATACTGATTTACTCGTCAGTTAGCTGGTAACTTTATTAGATACTACATGGTTTAAATCATCACTGATGCAAAGACTGCTAAATAATTACATTGGGTAAGGGCAAATATTTTTTTATTTTATTATTTTAAATAAATAAAAACATGCAAAATACAGTTTCATTGCCAAAAGAGATATTTATGATCTGTAAATGCTGTCACAATTGGTAGAAGTGGCAAGAAGTTAATTTTGGACCCTGGTCATATTGTTTAAAGTCCCCCATTATGCGTTTTAGGATATTATCTTTAATGCAGTGTGTAATATAGCTGTTTGTGAATGTAAAAGGTCTGCAAAGTTTCAAAGATCGAAGTGCAGATAAAGTAAGTTATTGTCTCCCAAAAGAAAGAACTGAATCTGAACTGCTGAAACGAGTCGTCAGTAATTCCGGTCTCCCTTCCTGCAGGAATCTACGTAGGTTTGTGAACAATTTGCATAATGCCAGTCTATGGACTTCATTAGCTGCTGTTGAAAACATCTACTTTGACCCTCAAACACTGTAGTTGTAGCTGAGACTGGAAGAGTGTGTGGTTCATGTTGTCGACATGTCGAGAAGACGCTGTTTACAGCACTGCTAAAGCAAATCCACTTTGATGCACTTCAAAACGATGAGACTCGCGCTGGAATTGATACGAACAGTAACGATAGTGCCGTTTTTTTCTGTATCACCAAAGTCCTTTTAGGCAAGTCATGCCACTCGGCCGCCATCTTGGCAACGCCTCCGGACAGCTATTTCGGACTAACAAGACCAGGCTCCTATCTAAATGAATGGGCAGAGAGTCAGAACTGCACTTTCACTGGTCACCGGGACATAAAAACTGCTTGTATAGAAACAGCAGTGATAAAAATCGCTGAAAAAGTTTGATGACTTTGCCCCAAAATAAGGTTTAAAACACATTTTTCCCCACAGGTTATACGTTTACTACGCATGGGTTCTCTCCCTCTCTCTCGTGCGCGCGCTACACAGTTTGAAGCACAGTATGTGTGAGCTCTTGCTCGCTCGCTCTAGTTTCCGGGAGATTTGAACTAATTTGCGGGCATCAGGGAGCCGCTATCAATCTGCGGGAGACTCCCGAAACTTCCGGGAGACTTGGGATGTCTGATTTTTACACAACTCACACATACACTGCATATCAAATCTGCCGCCTTTTCAAACAGTAACGTATTTTCCGCTGTTCTAAACCTCAACTGTGCGCATGCGTCAGTGGAACCAGACGATAGGCTTAAATGTTTCCCGGCTTGACTGTTAAAAGCAGACGATTGGCTTTCCAGCGGGAGGGGCGGGACATGTGCAGACAACCGCCATCTTTGGCGTTACGGGTGTTCCCTATATAGTTGTATTAAGGATTGAGGAAGTGGCATGTCTCTATATAAATAGTCTCTGGTATCACTGACTGTGTATCAAGAGCTGAGGAAGAGCTGAAATTCAGATATGGTAATGGACGTTTGGTTTCTGGCACGTGCTGTAAGCGGTCGACCAATCACCACAACAGTCTGGACCATCTGACCAATCAGAGCAGAGAAGGCTCTAGAAAAGGAGGAGTTAAGAGAGACCAAATCCTTTATCAAAGTTTCAGACTAATTAGAGAAATTAGGTGATGCTGCAATGTACATTATGAGACCTTGTAGGAGACAAAATTAGGAGCTTTTAAAGTAGCATAATGGGGGCACTTTAAAAAGTTTTTTTTTTTTTTTTGAGCAGTGTGTAGTACCGTAATCTCTCTCTGGCAGGGCTGAGGACGATGTGGCTCCAGGAATGAGACAGTGGCGTAAAGCTCTCAGCGAGGTGCGCAGTGCGAGTCAGCTCTCTCTGTGTGTTCAGCAGCTGCAGAAGTCCATCGCCTGGGAGAGATCCATCATGAAAGTGGTGAGTGTGCTGAGATAGTGCTGCAGTTTGTGTGGCTTCCACTGTGCTTGAAAGGAATTGTTTAGGGGCTTTCGCACCGGAGTGTTTGGCGTGTTCGCACCGCAGGAACTAAGAACGATTTTAGCTCTAGGGCCCTGTCCCAAATGGCGCACTTCATGTGGACTTTCGGTCTCGTGGACTTAAATAGCGCGTGCTCGCCGAGTCTACGAGTCCGTAGGCCGTCCCATTTAGCATTTTAACGCTCTGAAGTGTGCTCAGCAGCGCCCCCTGTGTACCCTTGAAGCGGTCTTCCGCGAAGCCCGCATAGATGCAGGCTCCACGCACTTTAACTACCCAGGAATCCTTGCGAAAGGCCAATCAGACGACGGATGGGAGGAGATTTCGCTCACGGACAATTGTTAACATGGCTGAGAAGAAAATATTTAAGTGTAATTATCATTACGGTTTTTATGACAAGTTTATACAAAGATTATGATCATCGACCAGTGGTTGATGTCTCAAACATAGGCTAATAATAGCGAGCTCAATAATACGATCGCATTATGATTCATTAAATAAATAGAACAGAATGTCAGGGCTTTACTGAGTCATATGTAAACACAACAACAATAGGCAGCATATTTCCCCGAACCTGCAGCTCCTGTCCTTGAGCTTTCATTTTGGAGAAAACACCAGATCACCATGCTGATCGCGTGAGCAAAGTGCGCACTTCTATTTAAATCACGCAGCACAAACAGAATGCCTATAGGCTACTTAAAGTCTTTTGCTGTTTTATAACGGCACGAAGCAATATCACAGTTTCAATTTGACTTCGTTGGCAAAATATAACGCTAAACAGTCGAGACCTTTATGTTAGGCAACCGTAGGCAACTGCTTCTCCATCACTTCAAATTTCAGAGCGTCAAGTCACGCGACGCGAGTCGACATGATAGCTCGCTCTCGCTCACTGCGCAGGAATACAGACGCTGTTTTTGACGCGATTTAACATTATATTTTGATCGAATGGGTTGCAAAAATATGCATATAATTAGGAAAGTGAGGACTGCGTTTATAACGTGATCTAACATAATATTTGACGGTGCGCAGGGCCCCTTAGATGTCATGGGCCCCTGGGCAAGTGACCAGTTGCCCTAATGGTTAATCCGGCCCTGCCTAACCCAGGGCCGGATTAACCATTAGGGCAACTGGGCACTTGCCCAGGGGCCCATGACATCTAAGGGGCCCTGGGCACCAGGGGCGGAGTGGCAATCGGGAGAGTCGGGAGTTTCCCCGGTGGGCCGGTAGTGTTTCGAGGCCGCGAGGGCCGGTCTGATAAAATGTATTCATTGCAAGTTCGCCATGCGCACTTGTGGCCCAAGCGAGAGGAAGAAAAAAAATATTTTAGATAACGGAACGTATATTTGCACTAAGTGCCTGTCTTTTTACCAAAAATGCTGATGCGCTCGACCCGAGTTCGAATCCGCCTTTTGCCGAACTCTCTCTTCTCCCTTTTCCCAACACATATGAGATGTAAAATGTATAACCTAACATAAAGGTCTCTAGCGTTATATTTTGCCAACGAAATAAAATCAAAACCATGATATGGCTTTGTGCCTTTATAAAACAGCACAAGACTTTAAGAATAGACATCCTGTGTGTGCTGCGTGATTTAAAGAAAAGTGCGCTCTTTGCTCACGCGATCAGCATGGTTATCTGGTGTTTTCTCCTAAATAAAAGCTCAAGGGTTTCTTGCAAGTGAAGAAATTAGGACAAAAGTATTTTAATTTTCCTGTATTATAGTGTAATGTAGACTAAAATATACTTTTGAAATATTAATTTTCATTTATAGTACATTTATAGGCTATACGGATTTTACGTCATAGGAATAATTATATAAATCATTATTATATTATAATAATAATTGTTTGGCATCCTAAAACACCATTGATAATGTAGACTGAGACTCTCATAACTAAAAAGATGTTTGAGCCCTCTTTATTGTCCTGGTACAAATCAATGCTTTTTCTTTGTTCAACGAGCAGTTCATGGGTTGAAGCTCTTAATTTTGATCTCTCAAAGAGCACCAGATTGATGCATTTAACCTTAAAATGTACTAAATTTTCTTGCGGGGGAGCATGCCCCCGAACCCCCCTAGAGGCACAGAGGTCCACCCAACATAGTTTTACAAATTCCTATGGGAAAGAACGACCATTTAGGAACTTTACTCCAGCATAGTACAACAAAGTTCCTTTTAAGTCAGTAGAACTGTAAATGCCATATTAAAATGTCCTTGGGCAAAATTTGGCCTGCCTAAGGGGGGGCCTACAAGACATTGTGCCCAGGGCCCTCTGAACTCTTAATCCGGCCCTGGCCTAACCCTATATTAAGTACATCTAGTTACTTAATATACTCAGTACTTAAACACTGTAACAATGACACCTTAAAATAAAGTGTAACCTAAAAGTCACAGGAAAACGTTCATAGGGGAGCCAATAGTTCTCGGGGAACCACCCTAGTGGCTATTTCCTAGAACTACCCGGTGCGAATGCCCTTATTATTAGACCGGTTTGGTGGGTTTTCAGCTTGAGAGTGTGTTATACACACATAATAGCTCAAATCTATCTGGTGGTTCAGAGATCTTAGTTAGTTTAGTAGACTCAGGCACTTTGAGTGAAGTAATCCTGCATGTGTTTATCGCTCAGTACTGTCAGATCTGCCACAAGGGGGACAACGAGGAGCTCCTGCTGCTGTGTGATGGATGTGAAAAAGGCTGCCACACGTACTGCCATAAACCCAAGATCACCACCATACCAGACGGAGACTGGTTCTGCCCGGCCTGCATATCCCAGGTGAAGATCATTAACACTGCGTTTGATGAGACCTTCTGTCTCTTCTGACCTTCTGTCTGGAAAGTTAATGTTCTTCCAAACTGGGTATTTTTTGTAATTGAAAACATGGAATTTCAGAAGAATCTTTACACAAAATGGCAGTTCATAGTAACTAAAAACAACAATAAAAGTAGACACGTGGCTTGTATTTTTAAGCATTTACCTGCCGTTCAATGGAGTCAAATGTGGCACAACACATTGATATGTAATTTTTATGTGTGAAATACACAAAAAAAAAAGTCACTGTTTGTATTTAAATAGGCAAATGCTTAAGAGTCTATGATTGGATCCATAGGCGGAGCGTGTGTAAGGCTGGCCACGGACTTGAGACTAGCAATATACAATTCGAGTGAAATTTGCTCCCTCAAAAGCAGCCTGCCTGCTTCTACTAGTTGCTTTTATAAAGAAAAGCTGCACATAATTGCTGGTATAGGATCAGTTTCCTCCACTCCAAAACCAAATGATCAGCGCGACTGGGCTGGCTCAGCTGTGGTCTGTGGAAAACGTAAATTGCATGCCGTGCGCACGCGCAGAGATAATTCATTTATGCAGGATTTATGCATTTTTTCGATAAACAATTTTTAAATAAATGAAAGCAATATAATTTATAAATTGCAATGTTTTTATTAAATTGTGATCACTTTAAATATAAATTCATTCATTTGCACGTTGTGTCCGAGCTCGGCCGATACATTAACTGTATGAGCCCAAGCCCGATTTAAACCCGACCATTTTTTAATACGTGGTTCGTTATAACTGACGTTCTCAACTACTTTCTGTGTTACTTTCTCTCTCCCTCCCGCAAAATTTATGTTTTGTCTCGCTTCCGCCCGCAATAGACTTTTTTCCTGTAGGTATACCTCCAAATACTTTCAAGTTAGCCTACGTGTCGCCACCATACACATCAGCATGCTCCTGATAAATTATTTGTTGTTAAAGCATTAACACACAAACCACTGTTATAACATAAAAGCAAGCAGGCTACTCACTGCGTGCATGGTTTAGCATGACTGATGCGCACAAAGTGCGCTCCCTTAATAATTCCTAAAAAGCTGACATCAGTTCATCGCGATCTCACACAACTCTGTTATTATCAATGAAGCTGACTTTCACAATGAATCTTTCATAATATAGGCTACACTTAGTTTGTTATAATTTTTAGAGGATTTGCCAGCATACAGAATTCAGCACTGAACAAAAAGCCCGTTTTGAGCGGTGAGGGGAGTCTATCTTAAATGCTTCTGATTGGCCAGTATTGCGTTCAAGAAATCAACACATATGTCTGTGATTGGCTACATCGCTCAACGCTGCAAACATGTTAGCTAAATAGAAACTCTGGCATGTAGCCTAAATAGTTTCTATTTTGTTTTAGTTGTTCTTGTTGCTTTTCTGCAACAGATGAATAAAAATGTATTAGTTTTTATATGTTTTATTCATAGATATTTCTAGTTTGAATCGTAGCCTATCGTTTATTCTCCCGCGCAACCCGAACACACAGAGTGTTTGCATATCGCCCGCGCCCGCGCTGACACTCTATTGCGTTGGGAGTGCACGTCTCTAGATCGGGGCGGGCACGTCTCCCGGCCCGCCCCGAGAATAGTGATGTGAAATATCGTCGGGTCGGGTCAAGTTCGGGCTCGGGCACAGAATCTAAGCTCTAATTGAGAGGACATCATCAACGCATATGATGCCAGGTCTAAACGCAGGATTTTGCTGCATAAGGTAAAGCAATGTTTATTTATATTGGCTGCCAGGCATACAGTAGCCTAGGCCTACTGCTTGTTTTTTTGGCTCAAATTAACAGTTTGTAAACGTTTGCATTAATAAATTAGTTAACGGGAGCGTTTATACTGGGACGTTTAAGTTGTTGCTAGGCGACACGTTGGTTAAAACTATATGGTTATAGGTGGTAGGAAATCTATTTAAATGCTTCAAGGGGAAGCGCACATAATAGCCTTACCCTGGAGTTGGTTCACCCTCCGCCTATGATTGGATCATTATTATTATCAGTTTCTAGCAGAGGTGTGGACTCGAGTCATGTGACTTGGACTCGAGTCATGAATTTGATGACTTCAGACTCGACACGACAAAATGTACAAAGACTTCCAACTCGACTTGGACTTTAACATCAATGACTCGTGACTTCACTTGGACTTGAGCCTTTTGACTCGAGAAGACTTGCTACTTCCCATGAAAACTGGGGGAAAAAATGTTCACACGGCCGCGCCGCTCTCAGTTTATCTGCATCTGTGAAAAAAAGGTGCACTACCTGTATGCATGCAGAGATCCTGCCTGCACGACATCCAATCACTGTAGTCCCACGTTGTTTTGATTCGACAGCATCTAAGCAGGCACATTGCAAGACAACCAATCGGTGGATCCGGCGACTCAAAACGGGGGTTGGAGGTAACGAAAAAAAAAAAAAAAAGCTACGTAGCTTTTCTGACAAAAAAAAAACCTTAACAACGCTGTGTGTGTATCAGGGCAATGTTTATTTTCATTTCAGAACATGCACTACATGGGTGCAAAATGTAAAAAAAAAACGAACAAAAAAAAAAACGTTTTCACAAGCAGTAAGGGGTCGCACACCGAACGAGATGCGCCGCGTCGCGTCTAGGACAACTCGAGGTATCGCACAACGGACGCGCACTTTCTCAGTTTATAGCCAGCAATATTGTTATGTTTAAGGACATTATGGAATTAAGATAATGTCTGTATTATGTTATGATTGTACTGTACAATCGTTGCTAGTCTGCAGACTCTGACCACTTCACCTCAGAGCGTCCGTTAACTGAATGAATTGAGAATCTCACCTGAAAATCCGATAACATCAGCCATTTTCATTCAAGCAACTGATTTCTGTAAATGAATGTAAAACTAAATGTATATTGCATGCAGCACAAGGTGTAGTCAGACAGTATTTACATTAACAACGCCGAATGACGCTGCCGGTGTGTGTACATAGAGATAGTGTGTTAGAATTTTAAAGACGTGGCGCTGCGCGACGCGGCGCTTCTCGTCCGGTGTGCGAGTCAGTGCGACCCACTTTTACCTTGAAAATTCACCTCAAAAACGCATTGAAACTGCAAACACAAGATTTTTGTGGAACTTCAATGGGGAATAAAGACTAACAAGACAGATAACAATGTTGGGATGGTTGTTGTTGCAGCACAGACTGTATTCAGTGTTCATAAATTCATACTTTTTATTTCTGTGGTAAGGGGCAGTGCTTGTATCGACTCCAGGAAGAGTAGCTGCTCGTGTGCAGCTAATGGAGATCGAAATAAATAAATAAGTGTAACACCTGTTGACTTCCGTTGTTTATCTGAGAGTACAGGCCGGGTTGGTTGTGTTCAATAAAGTAAGTGTACGCAACTATTGGCGTTAACCGTCCATTCTATTTATAGTAAAGGATAGAATGAAACAAACAACATTGAACACTACACAAACAGTAATTATTAATTTTCCATAGTGACACAGGAGGTGCCGGATCCAATAAAAAAGGTTCCGGCTCAAATTAAGCCCTGGGTTAGAGGACTTGAAATGACTCGAAACTAAAATGTTAGGACTTTGGACTCGACTTGAGACTTGTTGGCTTTGACTTTTGACTCGACTCGGGACTCGAGGGCAAAGACTTGAGACTTACTTGTGACTTGCATAACAATGACTTTTTTTTTCCACCCCTGGTTTCTAGCATGTTATATGTTTGGCAACAGTTCTTCTGACCCTTATTGGTGGAGTGTGTAGCTTTTAATTTCTTAAACAACCATGTAGGAAGACACATCATGGCCATATTCCAGGATGACAATATCAAGATTCATCTGGCTCAGATTGTGAAAGAATAGTTGAAAGGGAGCATAATTTTTTTGTCAAGATCTTGTATTGTCAATGCAAGAGTCCAGCACTCTGTAAAGTCTCCTCCAGCACATCCCAAAGACTTTCAATGAATTTAAGATCTGAACTCAGAGGAGCCGATTCATGTGTGTAAATGACCATAATAATAAATATGATTACAGTATGTTGCAGTAAACACAAAATGTTTACAGAACAAATGTTTGTTTACTTTTTCCTTCCAATTCCAATTCCCAAGCACACATGCATTCCTGAATATACTACTTACATGTATAAATGCTCCCTAAATGCTGCAGAATGAACATCTTAACTGCAATAGCGAAGGGATCAGAGTCTTTGGCTTGTGTTTGGAGATTTTGTTTCCTCACTAAACCATGTTGGCTGTGTGTAGGCGAGCAGTCAGTCCCTGAAGACCAAGAAGCCCTTGAACCGTTCAAGCGGAGGCCTGAGGAAACCTGCTGAGGCCAAACGCCACCGGAAAACATCTGTAGCCGGAGACAACTCGGAGGAAGATTCAGGCAGCGCCAACAGCACTCCCAAAAAAGTGTCAAAGGAAACAAAAAAGAGAAGGACAGAGGAGAATCCTTCCCCAAACCCAGCAAAGCAAGAGAGTCCAGCGTGTGTGAAGAAACCCAAAACCGTCAGAGATGACAGTAGAGACTTGGCCATGTGCAGGTACAGTACCAGAGCCTGAACCCATGCAGAAGTAGTTATATTTTGATGTGCATATGAATCAGATGTCATTGATTTGGTTATTAGGATCCTCTTGGCTGAGCTGGAAAGCCATCAGGACGCCGGGCCGTTTCTGACACCCGTCAACTCCAAATCTGTCCCGGGATACCGCAAGGTCATCAAGAAGCCCATGGACTTCTCCACTATCAGAGACAAGCTCATCAACGGCCAGTGGGTATCACTAGATTATGAACTAGTCATTTATATTAATTGAGGGAACATATTCAAACACACTCTGCATGGTATTTAAACATGGTACTAAAAGTTTCTGATGCTGAAATTACAATTAGTAGGGCTGGACAGCAGAAAAAAATATATTTCTATATCTTTCACAATGTTTTTAGACTTTTGGTGCTATATTTATTGACAATAATGAAATATTTTATTTATTTATTTTATTTTATTTCAAGGTTTTTTTCAATGGAACCAACATTTTAACCAATCACTCATTATAGTCAAGTAGATTCAAAATATTTGGCAATAAACATAATTATTATTAGTATTAGTTTTTGTTTGTTCTTTTCATTTTATTTTATTTTTTTTACAATGGAACCATCATTTTAACCAAACAGTCATTTATAGTCAAGTAGATTCAAACTATTTGACGATAATATTAATAATAATATTTTATTATATTAATAATATCAGGGTTCGTACGTATTCCTCTTTTGGAAAGTCAAATAAATGCTAGTTTCCATTCACCAGTATAGAAAGAAACTCACCCAACTATGACGACATCCGCTTCTTAGAACCCCAGAAATGTGAAAAAAGTCCATATTTACCAGCAAAATGATTTGATTAAACATCCAGTGTGTGTTTTGTAATCACATTTGACTTTTCTTATCGCAGGTACTTGAACCTTGAGACTTTTATTATTGATGTGAACCTGGTGTTTGATAACTGTGAGAAGTTCAACGAGGATAATTCTGACATTGGACGAGCGGGACACACGATGAGAAGGTTTTTCCAGAGGAGATGGACCGAGCTGTTGAGGCAGAACTCCCTGAAACCGGGTCTCGACACATGAGACCTGCTTCTGCGGCTCATTTCAGATCCACTGGATGTTGAAGAGTCACTCGGACCAGCATTAGACACCGAATCACCTCATTCACATCGACCTTTGGTTTGTTGGAGGACACGCTTAAATCAAGTACAGGGACAACTGGGAGCAAAAGAAATTTTCTTTCAGCGCTTTGAAAATATCCTTCACCTGTAAATATATTTGGGGATTTTCTTTCTTTTTTTTTAAATAAACATTAATATTATAGTGAATGTACTGTATTTAATTATTTATGACTTAAAAAGGTCTTCACTTTCTAAGAAAAGGCAAAAAAGAAAGAAACTGCTTCAATGGATGTGTTTTTCAATATCAAATATGGAGAGGAAAAAAACGGAAAAAAATTAAATGTTTACATAAATCTGAGCTCCTAGGGTGTCAGAAGATCAATTATGATTACATTATAAAACTGCATTCATGTATGTTTTGAATCACAAAGTCCAAAACGCATATATAACGACTATTAATGTTTAATAATGGTTCTTAATATTGTATTCTGTGCGCACAAGACTCCAGGCATCCAGTATTGTTTATGCCTCTTAAATAGTTGTATCTTTTCATATGTTTTAATACGGCAAATCCAGTGTATTGACAACTCTGTGCAGCACATCGGCCGGCCGGGGCACTTTCTGAAAACAGCAGTGCCTTTCAAAACCCACCGTTTTTGTCTTTTAAAACTCCTCAAACCTCAGTCTGAATTCCACAAGTGTTCATCCAGTGCTTGCTATGGTTATCATCACGATTGCTTATATACCATACAATAAAACGGGTGACAAATCCCTCCTAAAACATATCAGATATGGTCTTTTCTGACTAGGAATAGAAAGCAACCGCATAGCAACACCATTGCATTGTGGCAGCAATTTTTGCATGTGCAAAAATATGCAGCTGCAATAGAAAAAATAAAAAAACTAGTTTACATTATATTTATTCTGAGGTATTTGTCTCAGTATGCCTCAATCAGACACGGCGTCTCCACGATAGATAGCTGCAGTGTTTTTAATGTAACTAAAGTCAGAATACTTGAATTATCTTGTGTAAAGATATTGCAATGAAGGTGTAGCGTTGTGTTTTGTAGGAGTTTTATTTTTCTCTAGTTTGTGTTGAATACTTAATAAAATGTTTTCAAGCAACCTGGTTGTGTTTATACTGTATACTGTTGATGCTGCATTTTAAGCATGACATGATCTTAAGATTAGTAACTTTGCATCTCTCTAAAGTACATACAGGTGAAACTCGAAAAATTGTAATATTGTGCAAAAGTTCATTTATTTCAGTAATTCAACTTAAAAGGTGAAACTAATATATTATATAGACTCATTGCATGCAAAGTGAGATATTTCAAGCCTTTATTTGTTATAATTGTGATTATGGCTTACAGCTTATCAAAATTAGAAGGTTTTTATAGTTGTAAGCCATAATCATCACAATTATAACAAATAAAGGCTTGAAATATCTCACTTTCCATGTAATGAGTCTATATAATATATTAGTTTCACCTTTTAAGTTGAATTACTGAAATAAATGAACTTTTGCACGATATTGAGTTTCACCTGTAGTGCTTGGTTCAGTAATCATCTGTATTTCTTTGTTTCTCTTCTTCTCATCTCACCTCCATCTTCTCCTACAACAGAAGTATAAATCTCTCCATTGACCCGTCACTGTTTGTGAAGGTGTTGTGTAAAGCTGTGGTGTGATAACCTCAGGGGCGTTTATGAGTGGAAACTCTCACGAATGCAGTCATACAGAAAGTGTTGCGAGAGGAGCATTCAGAGATAATCAATCTCTACATGTACGTTTGCTTATTAACTTCTGTATAATCTATATTGTACATGGCTTATTGAGTTAAAAATGCTGTATTTACAGATATTAATTTACTTAAATGTGTTTTTCAGGGTCTTTAACAGCACCTGCATGTGCCATCAGGCGAGTCATTCCTGTTCTACAGAACATTTTGAACATTATTATGCATGTGTTGTAATTTAAGGATGTTAGGATTTGTCAGACTTGCAGGAATATGCTTTGCACACTTTCACTCTAGCCTGATTATTTACACAAACGGGATCATAATGGGCCATAACTAGATTGGGAATTTGAGTTAGTGTGCATGAGGAGGTCGATGCGAAGTTTATTTTTATATTTTTAACCATTTGTGTAGTCTGGCCACAACATTCACATCACAAATTAATCAAATCTATTGATAATGCTTACGGATGTTTGTGTTGGAAAAGGATAATTTGTTAAAATGAAAGATTACCATGATGGAAAGTGATATTGAGGCCATATGCTGGGGATTAGAGATTAAATAGTCTTCATTTAACTAGTGGCTGTTCACTAAAACTATTAGAAGCAAAACAATCAATAATAATGATTTACTCACAGAGCTCAAATGCTTAAGATATACATTCACACCACACTTTCAATTTTCTTCTCAAATCTGATATTTTAGGCAAGATCTTTGGCATTTTCGACTGCTACACATGCATGAAATTATTTGCAGTCTGAACATTAACACATAGTAAAAAATATATATAGCTGATTATCTTTTCATGAATGCAAAACATACAGAGGTCCATACAAATATTTGATTAAAGAATGAGAGTTATTGTTTATTTAGTCTAACCAACAGTCTGTGCTGTTTAATGTGTGTAACCTGTAGACGTGCTGAAGTCAGTGAGGGAACGGTCCTGGCCTGCCGTTTCTCCCCGGCGCACACATGTTCGGCTCCAGTCTGGGTGAACTTCACATCTGGACACACACTCTGGGTCCTTTACACACACACACACACACACAGAGAGAGAGAGAGAGAGAGAGAGAGAGAGAAGCACATGATCTAGGAGTCAACTTCTGCCCTCAGATGAGCATCGTAAAACACAACCCATATAAACTCTCTCCCTGCTGTAGATGAGTAGTATCACGACTCCCTCTGCTGGGGGGAGATGGGGTTTTCCTGGTGTGTGTGGGAAAGTCTGTGTGTGTGTGTGTGTGTGTGTGTGTGTGTGTGTGTGTGTGTGTGTGTGTGTGTGTGTGTGTGTGTTTTTTCAGATGGCCAGACAATCAAGTTTGGATTGGCCTCTGTATGGATTATTTCCCAGCTGCGACTCACGTCAGAGACACACACAGAAGTAAATTAATAGTCGGGTTTTTTTGCGCACAAAAAGTATTCTCGTCGCTTGATAAACTTAGGGTAGAGCCACTGTACTCACTCGGACTATTTTAAACATTGTCTTTACTAACTTTCTGGGCCGGCAAGTTTCAATAACATACAGTAGAAGCCTATGGAGGAGTGATCCAGCTCTCAGATTTAATCAAAAATATCTTAATTTGTGTTCTGAAGATGAACGAAAGTCTTACGGGGTTGGAACAACATGAGGGCGAGTAATTACTGACAGAATTATTATTTTTGGGTGAACTATCCCTTTAAGGGGGCAAATATAAGGTGTGATGTAGAGTGGAGGAACGCAGACGGATGTTAAAAGTAACACACACACCAGAGCAGAAAGTAATACACAGCTCACTGGCAAAGTTAGGTTAAAGATACAAACAAAGAGGCATTCAAGCAAATGGCATATCAATAACAAGACTGTATTGTTAATAATTTATAGACTGAGCTGAAGAGTAATATTCAGAGAAAAAAAGTGGTTTTAAGAGGTTTTTGAAGGAGAGAGTGGATGCTGTCATAATGAATGTAGGCTATGTATAATATAAATACGTATGTATAATATAAATACATAATCAGTTTGTATAATGAAACACGCTAAAAGTATGGAATTATTTTTGTGCCGATAAAAATGAACGTAACTTTTCAAGAAATTAATGAAAATATAAATTGAAACTGAATAAAATATCGTTGAAACTGAAAAAGAATGAATCGCAGGCAATTTTTTTTACTTTGTTTTTAATACACTGCATGTTTTGCTAACTATTACTCATTTTTCTTTTACTGATCTTAAATTACAAATGCGCTTCAAGAGTTTTCATTTACACTTCTGAAGTTTTCGTTTACGCTCCCCGAGTTTTCGTTCGCTGTTCTGACACAATTCTCTCGTGGGGGCGGGGCTAGTAGCAGTGTGTTCTCATTGGCTACTGAGTTTTTGATTGACAGCTTCTTGACCTGGGGGCTGTTCCATAAACCAAGATTAGAGTATAAGCCAGGCTTATTTCGGTTAGTCAGGCTTATTTTTGGTAGATTCGGTTTCATAAATCAAACTTAAAAAAGTTCAAACTCAGTTACCCTGGCAACTTATGCTGGGAAACTAGCCTGGTCCAGGGCAGGCTAACTGTCAGGCTAAGCCTCAGTTGTTACACAGATCCTCAACACTGACCGACAAGAACACAATGATATTACCACTGACAGTCTCTTATACCATTATTGGACTTTATAAATACACAGTATACAGAAAATCAACTTAGATAAGGCTACAATATAGACACATATATAAGGCGTTTTAAAGTTGTCCGTTTAGGACATGTCATTTTTGTAATAAAGACATTTTAATTAAGGAGTGCCTCGGTTATCAGAGAATTCTTTCTCTACACTGTCTCTTATATATATATATATATATATATATATATATATATATATATATATATATATATATATATATATATATTATGTACTTTATTATGTCTTTCAATTCAAACACATTTAACACAATTATACAAATGGACAGTTCCTTTAAAGACATCATATTTTCCCCCAATAAATATTCCTTATTTTTCCTTCTACCTTTTTTTCTTACATACATACATATAAATAAAACAATAAATAAATATTAATAAAAATATAACATTCACATATAACAAACTCTTATAATGAATGACACATAATTCCTAATAGTTATTCAAGTAATATTATTTAAATATCAAATATTCAATATTAAATAAGTAAATAAATAAAATAACAAATAACTAGAAATAAAAGGGAAGGTTACATAAAAATGTAGTTAATGTAGGCCAATATATATTCCTTTATTTTATGGAATATTCTTTGATTTTAGAGTTGCACATATCTTTTCAAAATGTATACATTTGTTCTTAATGTAATGTTATCCTCTCCATAATGTACTTTAGAAACTAAATCTAACCTCTCATTTAAAACTGGGGATTCTTGCTTTCTCAAAAAAATTATTGCATAAAAAGCTGTAATTCTCAGCATTCTAAATAAGTATATATCATCTTTATAAAGTAGCATAGGTCCCAAAGTGTAATGATCTATAAGTTCACTGCAACTTATCCAACATCCTAAAGAGAAATTTTTATAATTAGAAGATATTTATTGTGTTATAAAATATCGCATATTAATTTTCCAAGCAAAATGTATATTTTAGTCAGAATTATTGCGCTCCTATTTGGCGCGCATGCGCGCAGCAGCGCTCGTTCCATATGAACATTAGCAGCAAAATGGATACATTTGCACGACTTTCTAACATTTACAGATGGTGAATATAACTGTAAAATGTATTTTTTGCACTGAGGGGGAATGTCACAAACGCATAAAACAGCACAAAATATACGCTGTTTGATGGTGGATCGATTTGATCCACGATCGACCTCTAGGGCTGCTTCAGAAACGCGTGCACACGCAATTATCTAGACTAGATAAACCTGGATCAAATTAGTGAGATTGCGTGAACTTCAATTACCTTTTATGGAACCACTTTAGCCCCAACTTATTTGTTAGGCTCATTCAAGTCCGGTTTTGGAGTTTAATCCCCGCTTTTCTAAGCTTCATTTATGGAACAGCCCCCTGGAAGTGAAGACGTCAGTGTTGTGTTTACATGTGTGGATGTAAGCGTCTGTAAGAGCAGCTTTCTATTTCATTTAGGTGATATTAAGTTTATATCTGTATTTATTTACTGCTACACTATATTGTTGAGATGATTTCTTATAGAAGAAATAGTACAGACGAATGATATAATTTGTCATCGTCGATATCAGAATACTGGATAGCCTAACAGTTACTCGTGGTAAGTCAGATTTAAAAAAAAAAAAAAAATTATTTTATTTTTATTAATACTAAACTAATACTATTTATAATACAGTACTTGCTTTTTCAGGTGGAGAGGCATATTAGAGCTCAGTGAGAGCCCATAACATTATACAGCAGTGTCGTCTTGATTTAATTGGTAAGTTAGCCCAATCATTACATGACTTGTTTATCTAACGTTACGGTTACATTACAGTCTTCGATTAGATCATATTTCCCCCCTGCCACCCCAAACAACATTGGGCTAGAGTACTGTACAGTATCTGTACTGTAGCCTACAGTACAAAAAGTACTGTATCAGACAATGACCGATGCCATTGGACCAGAGCGCTGTCAATCACTGCCCGATTCAACTTTGGCAATGTAAAGCCAATTGCTGATTAATTTGCGATGCAGAGTTTTTAAAAGAGGAGAGACAGGACTTGACCACATTTCACGTCTCTATTCATAATATGTAAACACTCAATTATTTTGAAGTATCACCCTGCGCAATATTTATTCTGCAAAATGCTTTTTCTGTGTCCATATTTGAGCAATAATAATGCAACAAAACAAAAAAACATTTCAGAGAAAAATGTTGAATTTTTAATAGTCTTTCATAATAAATATATGTCCAAATGCAAAACCTAATACATGCAAGTAATTATGACTGAAAACATCCAGCAACTAGGGAATACACAGCCATGGATAAATGTTTTTAGGGCTATACAGCCATCTACTGGTTACACAACAGTATTACAGATGATAAATGGTGCATGACTCGGAGGTAAATATTTAGTACTGTAAAATCCCTTAAAACATTTATATAATTTGTTTGAAATAATTATTTTAAGCCTGCAACTTGTTACTGCATGTGGGAGTTCAAAGAAGTTTGTATTGTTAGATTATAATACATTTCCTTTCTCATTTTCCAGGGAGTTGAGCAACTTTTCCATAAACAAAATTCTGATGCTGACACAGTTGATCTCTGGTACTATCACTCCATCCTCTGTCTCCATCAGACAATAATGTTACTTTGTTCAGACATATCACCTTTGAATGACTGGGATCCTGATCTTCAGACACCTGATGTATTTTATTTTAATATTATAAAATAGCAAATATTTTAATTTCTTTGGAGCTCTAGATTAAAACAAACACAGTTTACAAGTACACAAGAGGTTGCAGTTTATCCTTATTAGTCTATGCTGATCATGGATTAGCATACCAACAGCATATGAATGGGATAGTTCACCCAAAAATAAAATTCTCACTTATTTTACTCACCCTCATGCTGTCCCAGATGCATTTTACTTTCTTTCTACAGATAAGTACAAATTAAGATTTTAAGGAAAGTAATCCATCTCTGCGAGTCCTAAAGATGCTTTAAAAACCACACACAGTGACCGTGATGTCCATGCGATCTCAGTGGATGAATCAATGCCTTCTGAAGTGAAACAATAGGATAAGAAAAATACTAATAATGTAATCTGTTTTAACTATTAAAAATCACTTCCGACCAACTGTCATACATGGGTTACAATCCACTTGTCTTATATGGACTCACAGAGATGGATTATTTCCTTAAAAATCTTTGTAATTATGCATTTTGTATGTATATTATGAGAATACTGGGCATTACATGTATAGTATGCAGTTAATGTTTTGTGGCTTCTGGTCTTTCCTGTCACAACATAATCGCATCCAAGACTTTCACTTTGATACTTGTGTATATGCTGTAGTGACAATAAAGAATGTACATTTATTTGATTTTTTATTTAAATTCATTTAACTGATTTTATAAGTCATAATTGAACCTGTTGATGATTGTTCAAATATATTTACAATTCTAAATGTTAGAAGATAATATTAACTAAATGAAATAAATAAAATTATCAGCATGATTAAAAAAATGGCAACAAAAATATTCTTTGTGTGAATATGTAATGAAATGCCCTTTGAGGTCTGTATCATCTGACAGCAAGCCACGATTGTAATTTTCATAGTTTAAATTCCTCTTATTTAAGTGATCATACATTTTGATGGTGTAAATGCATATGGTAACAATGAGAAATTTTATGGCCATGGTTGCCAACCTTGATTACCTGGTTGAAGTGAAACTTTCTTGACGGCTGAATATATCACGTATACTAGTAGGCTATTGTATTCTCTATAAATTCTCAGGAATAAACAAATATTCTCCTAAAACATTGGACACAATATTTTAAGTAGGCATATACAGTAGGCTTACTTTGATGTACAATTACACCTGAATAGACTGAAGAGATCTCTTGCGCTCCTAAAAGTTTCTGTTGACAAAGTAGTAGCAGCAGCAGGTAAATACAGATAAAATTCAAAAACAAACATAACTTAATACCACCTAAATGAAATAGAAAGCTGCGCTTACAGACGCTCACATCCACACAAGTAAACGCAACACTGACGTCTTCACTTCCAGGTCAAGAAGCTGTCAATCAAAAACTCAGTAGCCAATGAGAACACACTGCTACTAGCCCCGCCCCCACGAGAGAATTGTGTCAGAACAGCGAACGAAAACGTCTCTGGTTACTCACGTAACCGTAGTTCCCTGAGAGGAGTGAACGAGACATTACGTATGGGGAAATCCATTTTCCTCGAATCATGAAGTCTGATAGAATAACTCTTTTGCTTGCAAATAGCCAATGGCAGTCCCGCCATCACCTGATTGGCTGACACTGCTCAATATAGGTGACGGCGGGCGCCAAAAACCTCAGAATCTTAGCTGAACGAGAGTAAGGAACTGTGAGCCCTTCCCACACGGCAGGTTACGTAATGTCTCGTTCCCTCCTCTCAGGGAACTACGGTTACGTGAGTAACCAGAGACGTTCCCTTGTCGAGTCGGTCTCTCGACATTACGTATGGGGAGCAATAAAAACCCCGCCGCGTGGGAAAAACCCCGCCCAGCTAGAACGAGCTGAAGATAGCACAAGCGCTAATCCCTATACAGCTCAGGAACCGCCACCGGACCTGGTCGAAACCACCTCTTTGCACCGAGCCAAGTCGGCAACAGCACCAACGTGGCCCCTCCCACACAGTTAAGCAACACTGAACTGAATGAGTGGGGAATTGCAGCAATGTGATTGGTGCTTAGGAATACACTGCCGGCTTATGAATGCGGGCATAATAATAAGGACACAACATAGAGAACAGATAGCTTATATTGCTATAACTCACGCTTAGTCGGAACCGCGGCTAGAGTGTGCGCCATTAGGGGCATGTCTAGCCTAGTCCAATGACAGCTCAGCTTTCTCTCCATGTACTGACAGTACGTGCGGTGTGAATGAAGGAATATTCAAGTTATAGAATCTCGCAAACGTATTACGCGACGACCAGCCTGCCGCGAAGCAAATGTCCTGGATAGACATACCTCTCGCCCACGCCCATGATGACGCCAAACTCCTAGTGGAGTGGGCGTGCACTCCTATAGGGCAAACAGCTCCCCGAGAAGTATAAGCCAGTCGCACAGCCTCCACTATCCAGTGTGATAGCCTCTGTTTCGACAGCGCGCCGCCTTTCTTGGCACTCGCGAAGCAGACGAAGAGCTGCTCTGAAGTTCGAAAATGGCTAGTTCTGTTCACATAAGCACGCAGGGCACGCACGGGGCACAAAGCGTCCTTCTGAGACTCTGAAATACTGACCCCATCGGGGCAAAATGCTGGAATTGTAATCACCTGGGCTCTGAATGGAGTTGAGAGCACTTTAGGCGAGTATCCGCGCTTGGGTAAAAGTCTGACCATGCAATCTTCCGGTCCAAACTGCATACATGGACTGTTCACTGACAGAGCCTGTAAGTCCCCCACCTGCTCACCGCAGGCTAGCGCGAGCAAAAGCGCCGTCTTGAATGAGAGAACTTTGATGTCACTTGACTCAGCTGGTTCGAAAGGCGGGTCAGACAGCGCACTAAGCACTAACGACAGGTCCCACACCGGCATCTGACGAAGGCGGGGGGGGGAAAAGCCGCCTCGCTCCCCGGAGGAAACCCGTTATCAAAGGGTGTTTCCCCACTGAATGGCCATCCACATTACGACAAGCAGCAATAGCGGCCACGTAAACTTTCAGCGTAGATGGCGAACTGCCAGCATCCAGACGTTCCTGTAGGAAGGTCAAAATAATGGCGATATCGCAATTCCTGGGGTCCTCCTCTTTGTCAACACACCAGTTAGCAAACACCCTCCACTTTAGAGCGTATAAGCGTCTCGTCGAAGGGGCTCTAGCCTCTGCTATTGTCTGTAGCACCCGCTGTGATACTCCGTGCTGATCTGCCACACGTGCAGGTCCCACAGCTCCGGGTTGGGGTGCCATATGGTCCCCCTCGCCTGAGATAGGAGGTCTCTTCTCGGCGGTATCCGCCACGGGGGAAAAAGCGCCATGTTCACTAGCTCCGGGAACCACGGCTGGTTGGGCCATTTCGGCGCTACCAGAACCAACGCACATCTCTCCTCCCTGATCTTTTGCAGCACCAGCGGCATTAACTTGATCGGAGGAAAAGCATACTTCCGCCCCTTCGGCCAGCGGCTCGACAGTGCGTCTCCCTTTAGAGGGGCCGTCGTCAATGCAAAGAACAGCGGGCAGTGGGCGTTCTCCTGCGGTGCGAAGAGATCGATTTCCGCTTTGCCAAACAGATTCCAGATCATGTTTACTGTCTGCGGATGAAGCCTCCACTCTCCGTGCACAATGCCGTCCCTGGACAGCATGTCCGCGCCGCAATTCAAACTGCCCGGCACATGTACTGCTCGAATCGACAGTAGTACTTTGTCCGTCCATAATAATAGCCGCCTCGCTAGCCCCTGCAGGGATCGCGAACGTAAACCTCCCTGGCGATTTATGTACGCCACCACTGCCGTGTTGTCCGTTCTGATGAGAACATGACGGTCTTTCACAAATGGGAGGAACCCACGCAGCGCTAGATGAACCGCTTCCATCTCCAAGCAGTTTATATGCCAGCGCGTCCGATCTCCTGTCCACGTACCGAATGCCGGTCTGCCATCGCAGAGGGCTCCCCAGCCTGACAGCGACGCATCCGTAGTGACCACTACGCGTCTGACCACTCTGCCCAAAGCAGCTCCCTGCTCGAACATGGTCGTGCCGAACCACGGTGCTAGAGTCTCCAGACATGAACGCATTATAACAAGGCGTTCCGTTCCCGCTCTCCATGCCCGCGGCTGTACGCGCCCCTGTAACCAGTGCTGAAGCGGTCTCATGTGTAATAAGCCCAGTCTGCAGACGGAGGCTGCAGCTGCCATTAGACCGAGTAGCCTCTGAAACGTCTTTAAGGGGATGGCTCTGCCTTGAACGAATAGGGCTAACACTCTCAGAATCGACTGAATTCTCGCCTCTGATAGCTTCGCGATCATAGTGCGCGAGTCCAGCACCATACCGAGGAATGTGATGGACTGGCACGGTTGAAGCGCGCTCTTCTGCATGTTCACAGACAGTCCCAAATCCATCAGGTGAGCGAGGAGTCTGTGTTCCACAAGGACACTCCTCGAACGCGCGATGACTAACCAGTCGTCGAGATAGTTCAGAATGCGCATTCCACTTTGCTTCAGGGGAGCAAGCGCTGCATTCATGCACATTGTAAACACACGGGGTGCCAGGGCCAGCCCGAAAGGCAGCACTTTGAACTGGTATGCCACGCCCTCGAAAGCAAACCGAAGGAAGCGCCTGTGATGTGGGGCTATCTGAATATGGAAGTATGCATCCTTTAGATCCACTGCAAGGAAGTAATCGTCGGGCTGAATGTGTGCGAGGATCTGCTTCACTGTTAACATTTTGAACGCGCGTTTCGCGAGCGCTTTGTTCAGTAATCTCAGATCCAAAATAGGGCGCATACCTCCGTCCTTCTTCGGTACAAGAAAATAACGGCTGTAGA
The DNA here is from genome assembly GCA_029959095.1 of Rhinichthys osculus. Classification (NCBI taxonomy): domain Eukaryota; kingdom Metazoa; phylum Chordata; class Actinopteri; order Cypriniformes; family Leuciscidae; genus Rhinichthys; species Rhinichthys osculus. The sequence goes on along the minus strand of JARWKJ010000008.1, from coordinate 3,982,930 downwards.
AACCGGAGTTTTTCCGCTCTTCGGGAACTATCTCTACTGCTTGTTTGGCCAGGAGAGAGGAGATTTCTTCCCGAAGTAACGGGGCGCTCTGTTCTGACACCTCTGTCAAAATCACACCGCCGAAGCGGGGTGGTCTGCGAGCGAATTGGAGCGTATAGCCGCGTTTTATCGTGTTTAACACCCACATTGAAGCCGTCGGTAGTGTTGACCACGTACTCAGGTGACTCGATAGGGGGGGCTTTAATGAATGCTGCGGCGGGGGCTGGGCGCCAGCCACCGGGGAAGCATTGGCCGCTATATTGAGGGCAGATGGCTCGTCCGCGGCTCTTTGCACGGGGACATAAATAACCACCTTCTCGGGTTTCCCCGAGCTTCCGCTCTGCGAAACGTCTCCCGGGGGAGAGGTTTCGCTTATGGAGCGGGTAATAGTGTTGGGAGGAAGAAAGCTCTTTTGCATGTAATCCATTTTGTTTATTGAAACAGAACACAGCGGTTTCAAAATCAACACATTCTCGTCGAACTCTGGGCGGGAACACGCCCTCTTTGCAGCGGGTCCGACGAACACGTCCCGCGCTCTCTCCTCCCCGACACACGCATCAGGAATGCCGCTCCTTTTTGCCCGCCGGGCGTCCTTGGCTACTAGAGGCCGGCTTCGCACCGAAGCGGGGCTGCTTCCTGAACTGCCTCTGGCGGAAGGGGGGCTCTGGCTCGCGACGTTCTGCCGCGCTCGGGGGCGCGCGTCTGGTAGGTCCCGCTGGGCGCTGTGCAGAGGAAGATCTGGATCTCGCTGCCGGGGGGGCTTGAGACCGTTTCGGCAGCAGATGCGGCATCATTCTAGATTGCTCGACGGTCTCTGGGTACTTGTCGGATAACGACTCCACCGCAACACCGAAAAGGCCCGTGGGGCTTACCGGGGCGTCCAGGAACTGCCTTTTGTCAGTATCGCGCATCCCAGACAGCGTTAGCCACAGATGGCGATGCAGGGCCACAAGACTGCCCATATTGCGTCCGATTCCCTGAGCGACCTTCTTAGACGCCGCCAGAGCGAGATCTGCCGCCGTGCGCAGTTTCCTGAGCAACTCAGGGTCCGGGCTTCCCTCATCCAGGGACCCTAGGAGTCGCGTCTGGAAAACCTGCAGGATTGCCATCGTATGGAGGGCAGATCCTGCATGTCCTGCAGAAGTGTAGGCCTTCTCAGCCATGTGGGCAGTAGCGCGACATGGTCTGGAAGGCAGTTGGGCGGTCTTCCAGCCAGGAGAAGACGCCAGATGAGCCGCGATAGCATCCTCGACGGGAGGCAACCGAGCGTACCCCAATTTCTCAGCTCCTTCCACTGTAGTCAGCAGCTGGGTACCTTGTGCATGGGCTCGGGCTGAGTAAGGGGAGCGCCATGATCTGGTGAGCTCCTCGTGGACCTCAGAGAAAAAGGGGGCGGGTCTCCGCGGGGCTTCAGCTTGCAACCCGCGCCGAGGAAGGAACCGTCCATCCATCTTTTCGACGGCAGCTCCTTGGGCGCCGTCCACTCCAGCTCCATATCTGCCACAGCCTCTGAGAGAATGGCCATGAGCTCTGCATCCAAGGAGGCGGGGGCGCCTTCAGACGGAGACTCGGACCATGCTCCTGGGTCGGAAGCATTGGTGGACATGGCGTCGTCATCGTCGTATCCAAACGAGACCATTTCCCGCGCTTCCTGAGGAGGGCGGTAAGAGGCCTCAGAGTAGGTCACGGGCTCTGCCACGTGAGGATGGCGTGGGCCTTGGGCCGACGACAGCGCCTCAACAGAACCCACGGACGGAAATCTCTGCTGTCTCCCGGTCCGCGGCTCGACGGCGGCAGACTGGGGAGAGGCAGGAGAAACAAGGTCGTCGTTTCGTGTAACGGCCAGCCTTGCACGAAGGATCTTGATGGGAAGCTCCTCACAGGCGGGACATCCCGATCCCTCAAGTGCCGCCTCCGCGTGGTCCCGACCCAGGCACAGCACACAAAGTTTGTGTGCATCCGGGAATTCGATGGGTCCACCACACATGCTACACAGAGACATTGTAGAATCCACCGGAACGCGAGAGGGGATAAAAACTCCTAATTTTACTCCGCTCTGAATGCGTAAATCAAACGGTGAAACAGACTCGAGTGAAGAAAAAAGATTCTGAGGTTTTTGGCGCCCGCCGTCACCTATATTGAGCAGTGTCAGCCAATCAGGTGATGGCGGGACTGCCATTGGCTATTTGCAAGCAAAAGAGTTATTCTATCAGACTTCATGATTCGAGGAAAATGGATTTCCCCATACGTAATGTCGAGAGACCGACTCGATAAGGGAACTCGGGAAGCGTAAACGAAAACTTCAGAAGCAAACGAAAACTTCAGAAGCAAACGAAAACTTCAGAAGTGTAAATGAAAACTCTTGAAGCACATTTGTAAGTTTAGATCAGTAAAAGAAATATGAGGAATAGTTAGCAAAACATGCAGTGTATTAAAAACAAAGTAAAAAAAATTGCCTGCGATTCATTCTTTTTCAGTTTCAAAGATATTTTATTCAGTTTCAATTTATATTTTCATTGATTTCTTGAAAAGTTACGTTCATTTTTATCGGCACAAAAATAATTCCATATAAAAGCCCTGATGGCTCCCATGGTTACCAAACTATTGAAACTGACTGAATATGGCACAGCCCCAATACAAATATATCAAAATATCAATATTTAAAAATATTAATAAATAAATAAATACAAATATAAATCAAATTTAAGTAGCCTAAAAATGTTTAAAATAAGTAACTAAATTATTAAATAAATAAAATAAGTCATTTCATGGACTTTTCGAGTTTTACTCCCCAAAAGTTCTGTCAATTCAAATACATTGGATAAATCAATAGGATAAACTAGCAGTTTAAAAATAATAACAGATATTTGTTGTTTTCTGAAGCACAAACTCAAACTCTTGTATAAAGTATGAGCAGATAATGAGATGTTTTCAATCTGTGATGTTAATAGTTAAAGCGTTTATATAAGATATATTTCAGTCGTGTTATTAATGTTCAGACTGCAAATAATTTCATGCATGTGTAGCAGTCGAATATGCCAAAGATCTTGCCTAAAATATCAGATTTGAGAAAACTGAAAGTGTGGTTTGAATGTATAGCTTATAGTGAGTAACTCATTATTATTGATTGTTTTGCTTCTAATAGTTTTAGTGAACAGCCACTAGTTAAATGAAGACTATTTAATCTCTAATCCTCAGCGCCGGTGTCGGCTTTGTCTGTCTGTCACCGTGGCAACCGTCTCGGCTGACTGTGTCACTGCCTGCTGGGACGCTTCATACACACTTTTGTTTCACACACACATGTAGATAAGCAGCAGTCAATCACAGGGGTTGCTGGGATATTGCGTCTCGTCGTCTTGCAGGAAATTGGCGTATGTGTGGAAGCAGAATATGCATGATGTTTATATTCTGACTGGCGTTATCAGTGACGCCAGCTCGCTTTTGTTTTACACTTCTTTATATTGCCTGTCTGGGAGATTGATTTCATTTAGTTCATCTGAAGTGAATTCAGAACCAAAGTAATTGGTTTAGCCAAGCGTCGTGTTGCTGTGAAGCTGTTGCTGCGTCTCAGTGTGTTATAGTTAACTTAAACGATTCAAAATATTAATAAAAACTGTAATAGTATCTCAATTATGCTCAAATATCACTGTAGACGACAACAGTCTTCATTGCTTACACAAACATAGCAGGACTTGTCCCAAAACCTGATGAGCGCCTTACATAGGTGGCATCCTAACTCAGAGAAAAGGTCTTCATTCCATACAAATATTATAAAAGCTTAAAAATTAATCACATCATGCCCCGGTTTCACAGACGAGGCTTGAGTCTAGTCCCAGACTAAATGCATGTTTGAGCTGTTTTAACTGAAAGCAACTTGCACTGAGAAATCTTAAAGTACATCAGTGCCATTGTTTTGTTGATGCACATCACTAATGTTTTACTAAGGCACGTTTATAAAAGAATATCCTAATTCAACTAAGGCCTAATCCTGGCTTAATCTAAACCCTGTCTGTGGAACCGGGCCTAGGTGAAAAAAATATAGATTTTTTTATTATCAAAATCATATTATTGTTGAACTATTTACATTTATTGCGGTATAGCATAAGAACAAAAAATAATACAAAGTTATCAATATGAAATAAATATAATCAATTAAAATTAATAAAACTATATTAAAATACAATATTTTTAAAAAGCAAACAACTGCTGGAGTTTTTTTTAAAATTTCTAAATAATATAGATCATTTTTATATGTTATAAACATTTACAGAATATATTTATTTACAGTATTTATCGGAATCGCATGAATGCATTTTTTGTAATCAACATTTTTTCAGCTTTGTTTTTTTTTTGCATATTGGATCCATTTTGTCACAATGCATTATGGGATTGCCTCTTGCATGAATGATAATGCTGTCTTAGTATTTGTTCTCTTAAAAAACACGGCCTTTTGAAACATCCTTTCCATCAGGACTGCACCTATGATACAGAGCTGGATATTTCCCACAATGTTTCAGTGTGTGTGTGTGTGTGTGTGTTTCTACACAGGTTATGAGATGTCACTGCTGTACATGCGTTCATTTGCTGTATCATTTACTCCGCTCCTGTGCGTTCTCATTTGACGGACAGCACATCACTGCATGAATACAGCTGAAGTTATGATTTAATATTTATTTTCCTCTGTATCGTGCGGTGAAGATCATGAACGATGTAAAATAATACTATGTGAAAGGGACATAATATTTTATCATATTTCAAAACAACGCCATTGACAAATTATCACGAAATGTCCCATTTGACCTGTATTCGCCCCACTGCTGTCTAATGCCTACTATTCAGTATTATTTGTATATTATTGTAGTATTTATTAATATTTTAAATTGACTTATTTACATAGTTTATATTTAGTAATTTTTGTTATGTGCTAAAAATGTCAGGTTTAGATTTAAACTAATTTTTTTTAAGCTTATAGTTGCCTAATGTTTTTAAGTTTGTGTTTCATCTAATATTTTATTTCAGCTTTATTTTTAATAAACAAAAACGAGTTTTAGTTTTTGTAAACAATAACGGCACTGCTATTATTTTAAAAATGATAATGAATAAAATAGCATGTGACACAAAACACACATTACACAGTTTGACCAGCAGAGGGACCTGTGGTGTCAGTATCGGATCTCAGTCTTGAAAACAGCAGTGCTTTCATTTCAAAGACCAACAACATCCATAACATGCTGGATTTGAACTGTATTAAGGGGCAAAAATCTGTCTGAGCTCAGATGCTAGTGACCAACAACACAAAATGATGTAAATATGGATTTATCTTTGCTCTTTATATGCAGGTCTGTTGATAAAACAGTGACTATGACGCTTGTGAGTGTTTGGCACCTTTATGTTTGTTTTGAGGTTATTGCATAAAAAATAAATAAGTGCATCCGTTAATTAGGGGTGTAACAATACATCGATATGGATCGATCAAACGTCTAACGATACGATGCATCGATACCACACATAAAACATCGATGTACGGTACCTTTATTTTGACACACTCCACATCCTCACGTAACTTTTCTCCGCTGAAATAGACGCCTGACAAGATTGACTGAACCCTTTGTCACAACACCTGTATTTTCCACTGTCATCGCGAGTTCATGTTTTACACATAGACTGTAAAATGATTTTACAGCAGAAACAACAAGCCCCGAAAAGTCTGTTTTAGCAAATCAGTGCGCAGTATTCAGGTCAGACGATGCTTGTCACGAAAAGACGCGCTAGCTGAGAGAAGTTTCGTAAAAGCTGACTAAAAGTGGTCGAGGATGGATTTCAGCGAACTTGATGAACGTGATATCTTCTTCGGGGCGTAAAAGTAAATTAAAAGCTGAAACTTTGTCACGGAATCTTGCTAAAACAGCACGTTTAGTGGTGAGTGGAAAGCTCTCTGTATTGCGTGTACGTTAATCAGTAATCACAACAACAAAGTTCGACAGCTGCGTCTATGTCAGCTGTTACAGATTAACCAAGTGTTTTATTATGTATCATAGCAAATACTTGGCTTTGTTTAACTCTGAAACATGAAATGTGGAGTTATCTGCTTTTGCCACACACATATATATATATATATATATATATATATACATATACATCCTTTCAATGAACTTTAATATAACAGAAGAGTTCATTTGCAAAAACAGATAACTCCTTTCTTGTTAATTTTCTTGTTCAAAAAACTTTTTTTTTTTTTTTTACTTGTAACAAACAACTTGTAAATGTCCGAATTGGGAGAGGGTGTGCAATTTTAAAAGAGTTTAAATAAACGTTCTTGTTATATATTTGTGGATGTATTGAGTTAATAAACGTAACTCGTTGTGTACACTTGGCACATAATATCTAAATATCGATTAATCGATCGATATAGCCCTGAATCGAATCGTAGAATTTTTTGAGGTATCGGCAAATATCGTATCGCTGGCTGAGAGAATCGATATCGTATCGTGATTAACTGTCCGATTTACACCCCTACCGTTAATGACACCAGATATACAGTTAAGAGAGTCTTGACCTCTGACCTACACAGTTCTTGGGCTTTCTTTATTAACCCTGGCTAAACGAATGATCATGCATATTCATTAACCAAAGCCTTTATATAGTTGCATAATTACCCAGACAAAGTTCGGGAAAGAAACCAAAGTTCAATTCATTAGAGAATTATGATCAATGGATGATAAAATATTCCCAAACCATGTGATTCTGAGATCCAAAGTAAAGGTTTTGCCAAAGTGCAATCATGATTTGTGTTTAAAACCAATGGTATCATCTGTATGGGGTGAGGGATGTCTTTGTGAATGGCATGTGTGAACAGGTTTCATATGCAGCTTATAAAGTGTGCTTATAAATCTAGCCATTTGTCTGCCTGTCTACATCAGTATCGGCCGATATACTTTCATTTTTAATGTTATCGTTATTGGCCTGATAAGAAAAATTGGCCGATATATTAAAGCCGATAAATAATGGATTATTTCCTTCAGCTGAGACACTTATGATTGAAATTACTTCAAAAAGGAAAATATGGTTAAGTGCAACATGCAGTGCACACCTGTCGTATCTGTCAGATGTGGCTAAAATTATAATGAAAACATTATATACACTCACCGGCCACTTTATTAGGTACACCTGTCCAACTGCTCGTTAACACTTAATTTCTAAGCAGCCAATTACATGGCGGCAACTCAGTGCATTTAGGCATGTAGACATGGTCAAGACAATCTCCTGCAGTTCAAACCGAGCATCAGTATGGGGAAGAAAGTTGATTTGAGTGACTTTGAACGTGGGATGATTGTTGGTGCCAGAAGGGCTGGTCTGAGTATTTCAGAAACTGCTAATCTACTGGGATTTTCACGCACAACCATCTCTAGGGTTTACAGAGAATGGTCAGAAAAAGAAAAAACATCCAGTGAGCGGCAGTCCTGTGGGCGGAAATGCCTTGTTGATGCCAGAGGTCAGAGGAGACTGGCCAGACTGGTTCGAGCTGATAGAAGGGCAACAGTGACTGAAATAACCACTCGTTACAACCGAGGTATGCAGCAAAGCATTTGTGAAGCCACAACACGCACAACCTTGAGGCGGATGGGCTACAACAGCAGAAGACTCCACCGGGTACCACTCATCTCCACTACAAATAGGAAAAAGAGGCTACAATTTGCAAGAGCTCACCAAAATTGAACAGTTGAAGACTGGAAAAATGTTGCCTGGTCTGATGAGTCTCGATTTCTGTTGAGACATTCAGATGTTAGAGTCAGAATTTGGCGTAAACGGAATGAGAACATGGATCCATCATGCCTTGTTACCACTGTGCAGGCTGGTGGTGGTGGTGTAATGGTGTGGGGGATGTTTTCCTGGCACACTTTAGGCCCCTTAGTGCCAATTGGGCATCGTTTAAATGCCACGGCCTACCTGAGCATTGTTTCTGACCATGTCCATCCCTTTATGGCCACCATGTACCCATCCTCTGATGGCTACTTCCACCATGTCACAAAGCTCTAATCATTTCAAATTGGTTTCTTGAACATGACAATGAGTTCACTGTACTAAAATGGCCTCCACAGTCACCAGATCTCAACCCAATAGAGCATCTTTGGGATGTGGTGGAACGGGAGATTCGCATCATGGATATGCAGCCGACAAATCTGCGGCAACTCTGTGATGCCATCATGTCAATATGGACCAAACTCCCTGAGGAATGCTTCCAGCACCTTGTTGAATCTATGCCACGAAGAATTGAGGCAGTTCTGATTGGTTGACTTGATTGGTTGACTAGCTTTCGTGAGGCACACTCGCAAGGTCTCTCGCTCTCTCTCTCTCTGCCGTGCTCGCTCTATGTATGTTATGCGCGCAGTATGTTCTGTCTCGCATGCGCGCTCTAGATTCCGGCAGATCTGAACTAATTTGCGGGCATCAGGGAGACGCAGGAGACTCCCGGAAGACTTGGGATGTCTGCAATGGCCACAGACTATTTGAGGAAGTGGTGGGGGAAGTGACGTATGCCGTAAAGCAGTCGAATTTTGTAGTTCTTTTTGTGCACGGGTTCCTACCCGAAACCCGAAGTTACATAGTGCCAGTAAAAGCGATACAGACCACGTCAGGCTATGGCAGACGTGTCATTTAACTTATTTTAAGTCGATGTACCATCACAAGGGTCTTGGAAATATATTATGAAGGTTGAAAAACTACAAAGTGTTACTTTAATCGGGTACATATTTGCACAGCATTTTGAAAAAATATTATATATAGTAATTACATACGGTTTTTCTTATTATGAGAGCCAGTAATAGCATCTGCGATGGTGGTCCTTCTCCAGTTTGAATACTATTTTTCCGAAGTGAACTAATTCGTTTTTTTGCTCTCAAGCTTAATGTCGAACCATTTTCTTCTCACTTCTGGGAATGTTCGATTAACAGATGAAACTCCATTAACTGCATCTGTAATATGCTGCCAAGCTTGCTTTTTTTTAGGACCAGATACGCCACTATGTACGCTTAAAAATAAAATGTGGCGTTTTGAATGAACTTCTGATAATAAAACTTCAATTTCTGCATCTGAGAATTTTTTTTTCCATTCGCATTCTTGTCATAATATGATGCCCATATATAGTTGTCAGTCGGATTTAATGGGCGGGATTTATGGTAATTGAGAATGAGCGTGCACGCGCATCCCATTTACGACTGATTGGAATTCATTAACACACACACACACACACACACACACACACACACACACACACACACATTTCACTATCACATCTGACGTTTACAAAGTATTTGTGAATCAGGAGAAGAGTTTTCGGGAAGGTCTCTTTACGCGCAAATCACTCGCATATTTACTCGTATATTTACGAATGTTTCATGAATGAGACCCAATGTGTGTAGTATGAATACTTTTTTATGTACTACATTCGCCATGTTGTCATTATCATGTGACCAACCAGCCTTGTTTGCGTTGCTTCACTGCCATTCATAAATCCTCTCCCGTGGCCTCATGGGATAGTAAAGTTTCCATACTTTACACACTTCAGAATCTCACTGGAAGTAGTAGATCATCCGGGGACTTTTCACCTACTGTTTTCTGAGTGTTTTTGAGTTAATTCTATGATTCACTCATATATGTTTCGCTCCTGAATGAATCGTTTGCATGAATGATTCAGTGACTCCCATAGACAGGTGCTGGTGTCATTCCTGAATGAATCAATGCTTTTGAATGAATCCGTTGGATTATTCCGTGACTCGTATATTAAGACAGTCACTTGTCGTCACCTACTGGCGAAATGCTGTAATGGGCAGGAAGAGTCTATTATTATTTTATGTAATATGGGGGAGCACTACAAATTAAGTCTATTGATGAAAATGAATGAAAGGTGTACATGTTCCTCATATACACTTAAAAAAAATGCAGGGTTGTTTTAACCCAAATTTGGGTCAAATATGGACAAACCCAAGCGTTGGGTTAAAATTTTAATTTAAAAATTTAACCCAACAGCTGGGTGTGTCTATATTTGACCCAAATTTGGGTTGAAACAACTCAGCATTTTTTAGAGTGTAAATAAATAGTCATTAATAGTAAAGAATTATGTCACAGAACTTGCGTTGGACTAATGCAATTCCTCTGTTTTGTGACTGACTTTTTAAAAAGTGTTCATTTCTGTTCTTTAACGGTTGTCATCCACATTTCTTGTTTACAGCCATGAGATGCCAAACGCTGCTGTTCAATCGTCACAATCTCTCGAGTGACTCCTGTGTTCTGTACAGTGTGTATCTGGACTAAATGAACCCTTTCTGTTATATTTTCCACATATAGCTCTGTCTGTGAGCCTTCTCTCCCTGTGTGTTGAGAGAGGACGTTTGTTGATGTTTGCATCTGGATTTATGGATAAGACGGTGAATATCTGGAGGATTGGAGATGGAAAGGCTCAAGTATGTAAACACACACAGTTAATCTGCTTTTGTTGTTTTGTAATGAACCTTATTTGAAAGTTTTACCCATTTTTCTTGCATTTGCGTATGCATGAGCATGTAGTGATTGTGTTTGCGTGACCCACGGGCATGTTGGGTGTCCGTGTCCTGGTCGAAATCTCTGCCAGTCTGACAGATGGCACACAGTCCGGCCATTAGACGGTACCAGCCATACATGGATTACACACACACACACACAATATGAAGAAACTAATTTTACAAGTAAAAATAGCTCAGACAGAACAGCTGCCGATTTGTTGTATAATGATTGTTTGTGACTTAAAACAATAGTTCACCTCCCAAAAATTCGGCTATTATTTACACGTTAATCATGGCATTGCAAAAAAATAAATAATAATAACAGATATTAAATCTTATTTTGCAAGTAACAACCATTCACATGAACACAACTACTTCCCCCAAAAGTCCAGTTTTTAAAAAATAAAATCCCTTTATAAATTCTCTAGTACAGCCTTGAACTGTAGTCATTTAATTGGGACTGTCTTTTTCAGTGCTCAAAAAGAGATAAGGGGTACCTGTAAAAAAAAAAAAAATATATATATATATATATAGCCTATTACACACACGTTTTCACTACATATACATAATTGTTTTAATTTATATGCACCATAAAAAATATACAGCCATATTTGCCGTTACATATTTTACGAAAACCTTTTAATGTATAAAAAAATGTCACGCAGACTTCTAATTCTATCAATTTTGAATGGATACACAAACAAATCAGTTGTGAATCGTTTCATTAACTGTTCTAAATTCTAAAAAGAGTTTTCTGGCTTTCCGTGTTTCCACTGTTATACGGTAGGGGCAGGGCCGGTTCTAGACATTTGGAGGCCCTAGGCAATATTCATGTTGGAGGCCCCCCACCCCCAATAAAAAACTCTTGAAACAAATATGATTCCTAACCTTTTAATTTATACAACATTTAATTTTAAATGCTCATCAAGCCTGGATTTATTTGATCAAAAATACAGAAAAATAATATATAGTGAAATATTATTAAAATTTTAAATAATGGTTTTCCTATTTTACTATACTTTAAAATATATTTCTGTGATGCAAAGCTGAATTTAGTGCCACGTGATCCTTCAGAAAACTTTATAATATTCTGATTTATTATCAAATGTTAGAAATGGTGCTTAATATTTATTTTATAACCTGTGATACTTTTTTTCAGGATTTTTTTTATTATTAAAAAGTTGTTTTAAAAAAGTCTTCACTACCACTTTTTATATATTTAACACATCCTTACTAAATATTCCTGTTTTTTTTTCTGTATTTTTGATCAAATAAATGCAGGCTTGTAGAGCATAATAAAAAACTTATTTCAAAAACATTAAAATAGTAATTGGTCCAGACTTTTTACCATAGGCATATGGTATGCACATATTAATCAAACTTCATCTAAGGTAATCTCTTTTTTGTTTAATGAAGATGTTATTGTTATTTTGCTGTTTTATTCAATTTATTCACAGTTCCAGAAAACCACTTCAGTGATAATATGCTTTTATCTTTTCTTTTTTTTTTCATAGCTGCGGTATGGGCAGGATTTTCCCCTCCCATTTAATCAATATTGACTGCAGATATTGTCATATTATTAATATGTAATGTTATATTATGCATTGCATTGTTAGCTTAAATATGCTATACACAAGTCAAGTGGAAGAGAAAGACACGATCGCTACTGATTAGAAAATAAATTCTAAACTGATATTATTGGCGTAAGTAGGCTGATGTCAGACAGGGTATAATCTAATCAGCAGCAGAATTTAGAAGATAGACCCATGAGATCCTTTATTTGAAACATTTAAAAATGTTGTAGTCTTGAAACCCTATGATTGTTAGCCAGAGGAGAACTGGCCCCTGACTAGCCTGGGTTCTCCCAAGGTTTTTTTCTCCATCCAATCTGATGGAGTTTTGGTTCCTTGCCACTGTCGCCTTGCTTTTGGCTTGCTTAGTTGGGGATATTTAATATTCAACAATATTATTGAACTGTGTTGTACTACTTTCATGTTATCACTGTGAAGCTGCTTTGATGCAATCTGTATTGTGAAAAGCGCTATATAAATAAATGTGACTTGACTTGACTAGTGTGTTGGCTTTTTAACTTTGAATACAAACATCTTATCTTTTACTTTTGTAGCGGTTTTAGTCAGCTCCCGACGCGATGTTATTCATTGTGGGTAGACTGGGTACAGTTGAGACACTTTTTGTGTTTAGATTTTTCACACAAAAATAGATGCTGAAAAGACGTGAATTTCCACATGATATGCCACATGACATTTCATGAGCTTGTAGACCAAGATATTATCAATCAATATTACTCATAAGTAGTTTATATTTTCCACAATTAGCTCATAAAAATAAGGTGCTTTTTGTCTCAACTTTGTCTCAACTGTACCCATATGTGGTACAGTTGAGACAGTACCATGGTACAGTTGAGACACCCATTTTTAATGATGTAAAGGTAACTAATCGTTCATTGAAAATATAATAAATAAAGACAAATAAAAAAATAACAATTGGGCAACATGTTTGTTTATTCATCCATTCTAATTAATTCATGTTATTTAAATTAGCACTGGTTAAATTTTATAAAACAGAAACAATATATTTTATATATTCATTAATAATACACAGTTTAATTATCACAAATACCAAATTTTTATTTCATTTGCAGCTTATGCTGGCTAATTATGACATTTAACCTGTTATCATAACACTGAACAACTAAACAGTGTGTTTCCTAATAGAACTCCATCGCGGGTACAGTAAGACAGTGTGTCTCTCTCACTGTACCCTGATGGCCACCTCGCGCATTTCTCTAGATTTTGCAATGACCATGCCTGAAACAATCCCATGAAATATACCCGTTTTTAGGGCACAGAATAACGTTTGTGATTATACCAGTTACGTTTAACAGTCACATAATAAGCTATTCATTGTGGAGTGTGCATGGTGAAGTGAACGTCTTACCTTAAAAAACAAACTTTTGCCGATATCTTCGGAGCGGAGATGCGTCCATTGATCAAATTTCCCACGATCAAAGAGGACACTAATACGCATGTGCACAGCAAAAATCACAACTTGTGCTGGCTGCGCACGCAAGTTATTTAAGGTGTCTCAACTGTAACCAGTCTACCCTACACGCAAATTCAAAGCGTCGCGCCTGGGCACGTTAATGACGCTCGCGCTCTTTTAAACTCGTAATAAAGCAGTGAATCATTTTCCCAGAAATGACGCTGATCTACAGTACAAGTTTATATTTAGAATATATTGCAATCACTACAAAATAGATGGCGACAACTCACACACCTGCATTACGAGCTGTGCTTCTTTGCGTGCCTATTTAGGCTTTTGCTTCGCAGCACCTGATGGATGCGTCCGTAACACACACTTTTCAGAAGCCGGTACCCGCTTTGAAACGGAAACATTAATTGGTTTAACTGCAGATGAGTGACAATTCAACAATATCCAATGAACAATAATGCTAGTATTTCTGCCCATCTGGTGGACTATATAGGGGATGTTACGGTTATGGAGGCCCCTCCTCAAAGCCCGAGGCCCTAGGCAATCGCCTGCTCTGCCTATAGCTAGCGCCGGCCCTGGGTAGGGGGCGCTATTGTGCATCTTCTGAATGAGTAGAGAATCTCTGGATCTAAACACAGGTGTTGAAGTAGCAGAAACAAGCGATATCATATGTAAGCAGATGCATATGTAAAATAACGTGATCATCAAACATTAAACAGCATATAAATCAAAACTGCCTAATGTTACTGAATGAAATGTCGACCCAGGACGAGCTTCAGGACTGTGAAGCTTTAGAGGTGTTGATGGACTCGATCTACTCCATCTGTGTTTTAATCATCGATCCAGACGTAGTCTTTGACAAACACCTGATTCTTTCCCGCTTTTTGCTCAAAATGTTGCTTTTTTATTAAACTTACCCACATTCAAGAGTTGATCTAAAAAAGAATGCATGAAGCAAGAATACTTTTTTTGTTGTTGTTGACATATTGCATGTTCAGATATGCATACAACAAAATATTCTGGGGGTCATGAAACTTCTGTAAAAAAATATCAAAAATACTGGTGCTGGATGGCAACTTTTTTCCAAAAACACTGGCAGGGAAAAAGTTAATATTGCACCTTTCAATCACAACAATTAAATTAACTTTCCAAGTTCAATGCTGTGCTGGAACTGAAGTTTAAGTCATAGTGCTAATAAAACATCTCAGTCTGAACACTCTATACTTGCGGATAATGAAAGAATCGTGTAATGAGAGTCTTTAAAGAAACGTAATGGCCCAATAAAAGTGCATCAACTCCAATGTGGTGATTTTATATAGCCAGAAAAATGACCATGAATATTTGATATTATCACACAACCCTAGTGCAGTTTCTCACAGTGTGGTTACAGAATGTGTATGTAAAGATTTCACGCATTAAACAGAAAGTCTTTACAGTTATTAAAATGACATTCATTTGTGCTGTATGTCTTTTCACATTTAGTGCCTCATTCTCTCTTTATTTTCTAGCTGAACCACTGAAAACGTCAGTCTAAGCAGGTACTGTGAGAGCTTCTCACCATTAGCATTCACAAATAAAACAAATCAGCGTATTAAAGATAACACGGATAATATATAACTGATGAAATGAGTTTGTTGAGAGAACAAAAATCAGGATATTTAAATCCTCGTCAGTCTGAGACCCGAGGTAGTTTGATCAATACCAGATTCATGAGCGAATGATTCTTTTGAGTCGGATCTTTTCAATGAACCGGTCAACGAAGATCTTCTCGAGTCAAACAATCAAACGAGAACGTCTCTTTTGAACATGTCTGATTCATTATGAGTCGCGAACCGATAATCAGCTGATAGTAAGAGCATTTGAAGTGAACAGAGGATTTGGAAACGTTTTTGACTTAATTGTATGACGCACATAGAGTAAAGTTTTTTTTTTTTTTTAAAACAGCATTTTATTCAAATGTGCCAAACATTTTTTTCATCTTGAATCATGGTTTGAAATGAGTCGAATTTCTCATAGATGCTTTTTGGCAACTATTTGATACCGTCTTTACACTTCAAGTAGAGGAAACATAAACTATATTTGTTTCAAGGTAAGTCAGAGTATTTTGCTGTGTAACAATTTTGGTTGTAATTCGATTATTTGTGCAGTTCTTGATTAATATTCACTGCATTCACAATGTTTGTAGATTTAAAAAATGGCTGAATGTAGCATCATGTAAGCAAACGAGATAAGCAAGCCGCATGTTTTTAATCTGTACAGGCGCGTTCATATGAATAATTCATCAGGCTTGAGAAGAGAGGCTATTTTGGGCTTTGGAAAGGAAGGGACACATTGTTTGCAACATAATGAGAGATGTTTAACATTGAGGACGATAATAAAGGACTTCCTGTTTGTGTGTGTTGGACAGGAAACTCCAGAACGCTGGTCAGTGATTGGTTAGAGGAGAAGTGTGTGTGTGTGTGTGTGTGTGTGTGTGTATTTAAAGCTCTGCTGGACACATTTAAGGCCGCAACATCGACGGGGCCGAAGTCACGACCTTAAACACGGACACACTGACCACTGCATTTCACATTGGTGAGGAAACACAAATTACTTCAGCAGGGCTGCCAATTCTCACGCCACACCCCCGATTTCTCACGCTGAAGTGTCAACCCGGTCGGTCAAATGCCTGAAAGATAAGTTTATCTATAGATCACTTGATCAATGAGCCATTCGTGATCGACTAGTTTTACCGCAAATTAGTTAAAATATCCTGTAATCTACTAGAGCGAGCGTGCATGCGAGACAGATGTGTTGAGCTCCTACGGTGCGGTCCTAACCGCGCACGACGGCAGAGAGGTAAGCGAGCGAAAGAGCTTGCGTGTCTTTCGGGCCAATTGAAAAATTTAGATGTGACCAGTCACTCGAAAATTTTGAGTTGGGGAGGTTAGACATTTTTACAGTGCTGGCATCCACCTAAAACATCCTAGTAAGTGAGTTTTGCATGGCAGATATCACTCACATCTTCATCAGAAGTTCACTTCTTCAAAATGTTGAATAAAGAATGTGCATCTGGTGTGTTTTTGCTTTTTGATGTTTAAGAAGATGCTGTAAATTAAATAGTTCTAGGCGTATAGACCTTATGTAGCCCCGCCCCTTTCATCAGTTTGTATTTCCACAGCATTACGGTAAGATCTTACAGATTTATCGCTCGTTTTGTTTTAAGTCTTATAATCTTCTCGGCAGGGCCGTAGCTAGAGGATTCGGGGCCCCCTGAAAAAATATTGATGTGGGCCCCCACCACCCTCCACCACCGTCCACCAATATCATATACTGTACAATAGATGAACATGGAGGCCCACATAACAGAAGATGGTGATGTTGTTGTAAAACCTTTATTTTAAAAGTTAAATGTTTATATAAAAATTACAACTAATAAAAACTAACAAAAAAGCAAGAAATTGTTAAATAATAATAAAACCAATTTTTAAAAAGTAATAATTTTTTTCCCCATCAGTCTATTATAATTCATAAATCAAAAAGTAAACATTTAGAAATTGACAAGAATGCAGTCTAATTAAAAAAATAAAACCATTCATTGTCTTATTTTTTAATAAAGATAATATGGAACTGGTAATATTATTAAATAAAGCGAATACATTTATTCATCCAAGTGCAGTGTGTTGTATTCGTGTTTTCTCGATGTTTTAAATATCATCAGCCGGCAGGTCAGATGCATAATGCAATGCGTCGTGACTCGTGTAATTTTTTTAAAACTCTAGTTACAATACTGTAAAAAGACAGGAATTTAGACCACGTAATCATTCGGTCGATTGTGGCGCGCACCGATAATAAAAAATGACTGTACACGGCAGACTGTAGACGGAAGTTTTCTAATTCCCAGCGAAATAACAATATATAACCGGTCTTTAAGAACGTCTTGATCGACTGGGATACAACCACTCTCCTTGCCTCCCTCTCCGTCTTTTCCTGGCATTTCTGGTTCCCTGATTTATGTTTTCTTTTCCCCAACATTTTTCAGTCAGTTAGTCTCCTGCTCTTCCACCAAGTTCATCGTTAACTACAGGCTGCTGCCTCAACTCTGATTGGTTCTGTTCACGAGCTGGGGCGGGACTTACTATTTTATTGGGTCCATCTGATGTTTGTCACTGACTCTGACTGAATAATTAATAAACACTTTAGGTCGGACTAAACCATTTTTATGGAGGTAAGAGAAGCAGATATTTGGAAAAATATTTACCCAAATTGCACGTTTTTGTGGTTTTCATTTAAATCTCAGGCATACAACTAATATAAATATTAGAATTATTCATACTACAGGGGCCTAAATAGTATAACTGCTGGATTTTGTGGGGCCCCCTGGGCAGCGGGGGCCCCTATAATTGTCACCACCTTTCACCCCACTAGCGACGGCCCTGCTTCCCGGTCTACTGACATTTCTTTTGACATCCGCTTCAAACTTTGCACGTGTTCATGATAACTTATATTAATGTCAGTTGCATACAGCAACAGTAGGACAATTCCTCTGTCCACAAACTGGTGCATTTCTCTGTCATTTGTTTTGTTTGGTAACCTGTGATGGCCAAATATGAAGTAAAGCAGGTCGGTCGGTGTAGACCGTGGATTAAAGTTAGTTTGCCCTAATCATACTTAATATAAATGCAGTTGTTAGTGAGTTGATGTCATTCACGTTCACTCAGATTCCAAACTAAACCAGTTTGGGAAATTTGCAAATCACAATGACAAGGTTTAATGACAGCAATGCATGTTCTTCTGTTTAACCGGTGTGTGTTTTTAACAGATGGATATTCCTATGAAAGGGAGGCGATCGAAAGCTGGATCAACACTCACACTCGCACTAAGGTTCACCCCAAAATAAAAATTCTGTCAGTAATTACTCGCCCTCATGTTGTTCCAACCCCGTAAGACTTTCGTTCATCTTCAGAACACAAATTAAGATATTTTTGATTAAATCTGAGAGCTGGATCACTCCTCCATAGGCTTCTAAGGGATCGAAACTTGCCGGCCCAGAAAAGTTATTAAAGACATCGTTAAAATAGTCCGAGTGACTACAGTGGCTCAACCTTAAGTTTATCAAGCGACGAGAAAACTTTGTGCAAAAAAAAAAAAACGACTTTATTCAACTCTTCATTTCCTTCTCTGTGGGCCTCGAGTGAGTTCACGTAGTGTAACAGCGCAGTGTGTTGTGTTCTAGTGTCCTCTTATGTTTAATTGTGTCTTATCACTATATTCAATAACACACTATGAGACCAAAACTCTGAGCGCCGTGCATCCTTCTTTACTGAACTCTCATACCAGACACAGACCTGAGCAATCAACAGATGATCAGTCTAACACAAGTCAACTTAATCAGACACAGAGAGTGTCAAACCAAATCCACCACACAGCGCTTCTGGGTTGTACGTCACACGCATCACACACGTGACCAGCGTCGGCCAATAGTGAGCCTACGTGTGACGTACAACCCAGAAGCGCTGCGCTGTTACACTACGTGAACTACGAGATTGAGCCACTGTAGTCGGACTATTTTAACGATGTCTTTCATAACTTTTTAAAAACTTTTTCAATCCCTTAGAAGCCTATGGAGGAGTGATCCAGCTCTCAGATTTAATCAAAAATATCTTAATTTGTGTTCTGAAGATGAACGAAAGTCTTACGGGGTTGAACAACATGAGGGAGAGTAACGTAGACTCACGGTATTCCGGACACTTGACCTTTTCTCGCAAATTCTATAAATAAAAACTTTCAGGTCACGGCATATATATATATATATCCGTGTCATCTTTGCCTCCTCCTCTTTCGATTCCGACCAATCCTATGTTTCCAGAGCCAGTCGTTTCAAATAAATCAACGTGTGTTTCTAAGGTACACCAATGACTGTTCAGAAAATTGCGGGGGGAAGGTTTTCCGGCAGGACAAAAGGAAGAGGGGAGAATACCTCCGTAGTAACAGCTCTTAAAACATGTTCACCCACCAGAAAATGAAAAAAAAAAAAAAATTCTTATGGTCTTATAAAATAATTATGAGTTACAATTTGCAAATATTTGTACTTTTTTAAGGGATTTAAAAAAAAATAATATTTAAAACTCTTAAATATAAGGTTAACGTTACAATATAATGCTCACATGAGCAATCGTCGATTAAAAGAGTGTATAGACACTTAAACAACAAAGTTATGAAGATTAATATGATTATTTTACCAACTTATAGTTGGTAAAAACGTATGTGTTTTACATTAGAAATGACTCCTCCTTAACTGTCCGAAACACAGTGAGTAGAAATTTTCAGCCGTCCGGAACACCGTGAGTTCTCACGGTAATCCGGACACTGCGTCTCCCGGCAGTTTTTTCAAGATTTCTCCAAAATGATTAGTCCAAAATGTGTCAATCAAACGTTGGAACATGTGGAAGGCATGTCCCCACAAATAATTTTTGTGCTGTTTGTCTTTTCACATTTAGTGCCTCGTTCTCTCGACAGGACAGATCTCCAGGAACGGGATCGGGCACCTCTGGTTCACAAGCTGTTTTATTGACATCGTTCGGCGGTTGACACACTGACTGAGCGATTACATGAGACATGATACAGATTTCGGTAGGTTGTACTGTATCTTTTAACATTCCTTCTAATATTCATTCATGTTATTATTTGGTGCTGTAACTATAGTAGTAAAGCGGGAGAGATGGTCAGGTCACGTGCCGCTGGAATTGTGTGCATTAAAGAGCACCAAAACAGTATTTATTGTTTGGACTTCTTAATAAAATGGACAGAATTTGAAAGCGGAGTTGTTTCATATCAAAAGTAACAAAGCACAAAGCTTATTGTGATTTATTAGATGGGAAGCACTGCAAAGTTTTGTTTATACATGAACTGAAAACACCATAGACCAAAAGAGAGATTCTTGGGATTTAAGAAATGATATTTGCAGGGTTGCCAACTTTTAAGTTCTTTAACTTTTTTAAGCACTGCGCTTTAACTGAGTCGCTACAGCGATCTGTTATGCTACATTACGTGTGCCAAAAAGCTATTTATTGTTTGAATTTCGTATTAAAACTTATGAAACAAAGCCTCAGCTTTCACATTTTCTATCAAAAGCAGGATTGCAAATGTGGCTTGAGATGTACTTGGGCCGAGTGACAGTGCGAGTCAGAGCCTGAGAGCGCGTCTCACGCCAAATGCATGAAAGTTGGCAACCCTAGATAATGGTTCATAAAAATGAGAACAGCTGTAGCCAAGTTCATCCAAGCCTGCCCACATCCAAGTGTGGAGACCCGGTCTGTTGTAGGTTTCAGATTGAAAGGGGTTTTTAGGCATAAAGGAAGGTTTTGAGTGGGTTTCAGGGCAGAAAAAGAGAAATAGTTGGCAAATTGGTGCAGGCAATCAGTCGTGTGATTATGGAAGCTTGTTTCCGCCACAGAATGAAAAATAAAAAAGGTAATTGCGACTTTTTATCTCACAATTCTGACTTTTTTTTCTCACAATTGCGAGTTTACATCTCGCAATTCTGACTTTATTTCTCAGAATTGCGTGATATAAAGTCGAAATTGCGTGTTATAAAGTCAGAATTGCGTGATATAAAGTCGCAATTGCGTGTTATAAAGTCAGAATAGCGTGTTATAAAGTCAGAATTGCGAGATATAAAGTCAGAATTGCGAGATATAAAGTCAGAATTGCGAGATATAAAGTCAGAATTGCGAGATATAAAGTCAGAATTGCGAGATATAAAGTCAGAATTTATTGATATAAAGTCAGAATTTATTGATATAAAGTCAGAATTTATTGATATAAAGTCGCAATTGCGTGTTATAAAGAATTGTGAGATATAAAGTCAGAATTGTGAGATATAGTCAGAATTGCGTGATATAAAGTCGCAATTGCGTGTTATAAAGTCAGAATTGCGAGATATAAAGTCAGAATTGCGAGATATAAAGTCAGAATTGTGAGATATAAAGTCAGAATTGTGATATAAAGTCGCAATTGCGTGTTATAAAGTCAGAATTGCGTGTTATAAAGTCAGAATTGCGAGATATAAAGTCAGAATTGCGAGATATAAAGTCAGAATTGTGATATAAAGTCGCAATTGCGTGTTATAAAGTCAGAATTGCGTGTTATAAAGTCATAATTGCGAGATATAAAGTCAGAATTGCGAGATATAAAGTCAGAATTGTGAGATATAAAGTCAGAATTGTGATATAAAGTCGCAATTGCGTGTTATAAAGTCAGAATTGCGTGTTATAAAGTCAGAATTGCGGGATATAAAGTCAGAATTGCGAGATATAAAGTCAGAATTTATTGATATAAAGTCAGAATTTATTGATATAAAGTCAGAATTTATTGATATAAAGTCAGAATTTATTGATATAAAGTCAGAATTTATTGATATAAAGTCGCAATTGTGTGTTATAAAGAATTGCGAGATATAAAGTCAGAATTGTGATATAAAGTCGCAATTGCGTGTTATAAAGTCAGAATTGCGAGATATAAAGTCAGAATTGCGAGATATAAAGTCAGAATTGCGTGATGTAAAGTCAGAATTGCGAGATATAAAGTCAGAATTGCGTGTTATAAAGTCAGAATTGCGAGATATAAAGTCAGAATTGTGAGATATAAAGTCAGAATTGCGTGATGTAAAGTCAGAATTGCGAGATATAAAGTCACAATTGCGAGATATAAAGTCAGAATTGTGAGATATAAAGTCAGAATTGCGAGATATAAAGTCAGAATTGCGAGATTTAAAGTCAGAATTGTGAGATATAAAGTCACAATTGCAAGATATAAAGTCGAAATTGCGTGTTGTAAAGTCAGAATTGTGAGATATAAACTATTCTGAGGGGACAAAAGTTAGTCTTTTTCCCCCTTAGAATTGGCCTGATAACTCGCAATTGCGACTTTATATCTCACAATTCTGAGAAAAGATGTCAGAATTTCGAGATATAAACTCGCAATTATGTGTTATAAAGTCAGAATTGTGAAATAAAAAGTTGCAAATCTGTTTTTTTTTCTTTGCAATTGCGACTTTATTTCTCAGAATTGCGACTTTATATCTCGCAATTGCGACTATTTCTCACAATTCTGACTTCATATCTCGCAATTGTGAGATAAAAAGTCGCAATTATTTTTATTTATTCAGTGGTGGAAACAAGCTTCCATATGTGATTGACTTGATTGACCAATAAGATATTAATAATAGGATGCAGGGCGGAGTTTGTGGAAAGTTTTGTACAAACCATGAATTTTTTTTTTTAACAGTTCAATGGAAACGGATTAACGGCACCAATTGCAAATTTTTTTTATTTTTTTTGCGTACAACATATGTACTTATTAAAACCTATGTAACCTTTTAAATAACTAATTGCAGGCCTATATATTTTTCTTTCATCATTTCATATTGACTTTAGCATGCACTCACACTTAGATGACCTCAATAGTTTCATATTCATAAAGAATATTTCCGTTTCATATTTATTTGAAAGTAGCTGCACAAAAATAACTATATTTTAGTTTTGATGGCTATAATATTGAGTGTGGGTAATAAAATATAATATTAAACATGGGCGATTGTAATAAGCATGTGTCTAAACCGTTGCCTGCTAGTGTACACGTCTGATTTGGACATGTATTTATTTGCGTATGTTTTTCTTTGTTTAATATTTACTATCAAGTCCAAATTACAGCGCAACACTTCAGAGGGATTAATAATAATGAAGAAATACTGTTTCCAGTGGGATTTTTATTTCCCATAAATGGATCATGGCAGAAATAAATTTATTTTTAATACAGAATGCAGTAACAGATCGCAACGCATGAGGCACCAATTGCAGAAAAAAATAATATATATATATATACATTTCAAATATCATCTTCCCATCTCAAACGTATCACTTTTATAGTTTGAATTATATTTTTTTCCAATTCTTTCACATACACTTTAACATGCATTCAAACTCGGATGGCCTCCATAGTTTCATATTCATAAAACATTTCCGTTTCATATTTATCTTAAAAGTAGCTGTGCAAAAATAACTATATAAAATATATTGCTTTGACAGTTACCAAGCCAGAGGCGCCACAAATAAATTAACCAAGACAGGAATAACAAGCAGGAAAGAACTTTTCAACATTGTAGGGTAAATTCAAATGTAATATACAAACATACAAACAAACAGACCAGATACAAGTTTAATAACCGCAAACATCATGTCAACCAAAAATGCATGAAAAACTCAAAATACACGTGTTTGTAGATAAATGGTCAAATAATGGTCTTCACATAAAGGTGTAAAACACACGTGTGATATTTACATAGTGGAGTGTGTGATCTGTGTCTGCACAGGTTCATGATCTCATGTCTCTCCACTGATTCAGTGCAGTCAGTGACGTCACACGATTATGGGTCGTTATGGTCCCTTTTGAAGGGCATAAAAATAGCCATCCTGATGCTCAACTCGTTCATGTTCACAGGGCTTAAAGAAGCCGACCGATAACCGCACCAGCTCAGCCAATCAACAGAAGCCTGAACTTCACGAGTGTGTTCATATACTGTACTTCTGAGCGAATATTCCTGTTTGTGACTGTTCTTTTAAGAATTTATATATAACACTATTATTATTATTATTATTTTCTCATGATCTTTCCACTTCCTACATATGAATTACTTCAAATGGATGAATGGAAACATTCTTTTACAATATGGAAAATAGCAATAATGAAGAATAAGCAAGTGGGTCCAAACTTTTTTGACTGTATATTGTAAATCTATGCTTATACAAACACTACCGTTCAACAGTTTGGGGTCGGTACGATTTTTAAAATGTTTTTGAAAGAAGTCTGCTCACCAAGGATGCATTAATATGATCAAAAATACAGTAATATTGCAAAATATTATTACAATTTCAAATAGCTGTTTTCTATGTGAATATATATATATAGTCAAATGTAATTTATTCCTGTGATCAAAGCTGAATTTGTCCAGTCTTCAGTGTCACATGATCCTTCAGAAATCATTCTAATATGCTGATTTGATTTTGATTATCAGTGTTGAGATTTCTGTTGATACATTTTTTTTCAGGATTCTGATTTCAAAAGAAGGAATCTTTTGTAACATTATAAATGTCTTCACTGTCACTTTTGATCAATTTAATGCATTTATTTCTTACTGGCTCCAAACTTTTGAACAGTAGCGCATACACACACACACACACAAACATCCCACCATCTGAAGTGTGTTTCCGAGTGGTTGTTGCACGTGAACGTCCTAAACATTAGACTCTATGAAGGATCTCTTTGGTTTGATTGCCGCTACATGATTGGTGTTTTCTCGAGCTGAAGCGGGCTGCTTCTGCACACTGTCTGTGAATGAATGTGCCATGGCCAGAACCGGTTTGGGCTCTTTACGGCAGAACTCTTTCGCATGCAGACTGCCGTTGTGCAGGCCGATCGCAGGACCCTTGAGCTGCTCGTAATACGACCCGGACGGTTTGGCGAACACAATCTCACCAGACGCTACGAGACCTTCAGTGGAGTGACTCTGCCAGCCTCGAGACACCGGCACCGGCACCGGCGGCTGGAAGCGGGCCGTTTTGTCCATGATCCCCATGAAGGGTCGGGGTTTATACTCCACAGAGCCCGTCTGGGTGATTTTAGGTTTGTCCTTGACGCGTACATCCGGGCCTTTATCTGATAAACTGCTGCTGGACGCCAGGCTGCTGGTGGAGCTGGAAACCCTCATGCTGGGGTCTTTTCTGAGCTCTTGAGCTCCACAGGTCACGGACAGGACCGTCCCGTCCAGGGACGAGTGCACTTGGACATGATGAAGATCCTCGATTTCGTGGCGTCCCGCATCAGTGTTCGCGTTTGGTAACGGGCTGATGTCGATGCCCGGTCCGGCCTTTAACGCGCTGGAAATATGTCGGCTAGGGATCGGACTCGAGGGCGCGTACTGAGACTGGCTTTTAGTGTTTGTGGGTCGAGAGGAACTCACCTGTGTGGATCCGAGGTGCGTGTTGGTTTTGACTATCTGTGCCTGTTTGCTGGGCTGTAAAACGAGGCTCTTTTGAGCCACAGATTCTCTGTGTGGATGTCGAAGGCTTTGTTTGTGAGGCGGGGAAACCGAGCGGCCGTTAGAAGTTCTGTTTAGTGAGTAGATATTTTGGGACCAGGCCTCAGAGTCGTCGTCCTCTTCCTCTTCCTCCTCGACGCGCTCCTCCTGTGGGACGGTCAGCTCCTGAGGTTTGCTCTGACTGCGCTGCATCTGTTTACACTCGTCCTCCACACGAGCCAGCAGACGGCAGATCTCACGGTTGTTCGGGCAGAGCTTGGACGCCTCGTGCAGGTCTGATAGCGCTGCGCTGAACTGTCTGTGCGTTCAGAAACACATGGAGAGAAAAACATGACAACTGAGAAGGGTCACGCAGACAATTCTGTCTTTGTAAGAGAGCCAGGAAAATTAACTAGCCTAATCATTCATAGATCTTTTTCAAAAAAAATAATGACACAATCCTCAACAATTGTGTCAATTATGGATTATGTTTTTGCTATGGAATGAATTATATTATATTATATACATAGTTTTACAAATAATCATCTTTTATTATTATTATAGTTAATAATATTAACTCTTTCCCCGCCTTTGATGCAAATTTCCGGCTTTCCGTGTTTTCACTGTTATATGGTACCTGATCATCATATTGCATGTTCAGATTTTCATACA
The DNA here is from genome assembly GCA_029959095.1 of Rhinichthys osculus. Classification (NCBI taxonomy): domain Eukaryota; kingdom Metazoa; phylum Chordata; class Actinopteri; order Cypriniformes; family Leuciscidae; genus Rhinichthys; species Rhinichthys osculus. The sequence goes on along the minus strand of JARWKJ010000008.1, from coordinate 3,956,614 downwards.
ACAAAATTTTCTGGAGGGCCATGAAACTTTTGTGAAAATTATCCAAAATGCTGGAAGTGGCTGGCAACTTTAAAAAAAAAATGCTGGCGGGGAAAGAGTTAACAAAAATCATTCTTCCTTTCACTCCATCCACCATTTTGGATGAGTTTTGTATTAATTATATTACAATAATAAAGTCGAAAGTTTGGAATAATTTTTTAAAGAAGTCTCTTATGCTCATCATGGCTGCATTTATTTGATTAAAAATACAGTAAAAATAGTCATGTTGTGAAATATTACAAATTTAAAAAACTTTTTTTATTTGAATATTTTAGTTTTACTCCTGTCTTCAGTGTCACGTGGTCCTTCAGAAATCATTCTAATTTGCTGCTCAAGAAACATTTATGATTATTATCAATGTTGAACACAGTTGTGCTGCTTCATATTTCTGTGGAAACCGTGAATCTTTTTTTTTTTTTTTTTAGGATTATTTTATGAATAGAAAGTTCAAAAGAACATTAAGTTTTTTTGTAACATTACAAATGTCTTTACTGTCAAGTTTGACCATTTTAATACATCCTTGCTGGATAAAAGTATTAATTTATTTCTTTCTTTCTTTTTTGACCCCACACTTTTGAACGGTAGTGTATCACGGTTTACACAAAAATATGAACTGAGAACATGAATATGAGCTGCATATTTCATGCAGTAATGACTAGACAGATCAAATCTAGTAAAGACGGTTGTCTGACCTGCTGCTGCGTTTGGCTCTGGCTCTAGCGTAGTACGCCTCGTAGGATTTGGGTTTGAGCTCCAAGGCCTTTGTTGCAAACTCCTCAGCCAAGCCAAAGTCCTGTCAGAGAGAGAGAGAGAGAGAGAGAGAGAGAGCAGCGATCAGCCAGAGTTGCTGAATTTAGATTCACACCACAGGACTGCTGAATAGCTGTAAATCGGTCCAAATAATAGGTGATTTAATTAATGAACTCTTCAGTTGTTGTTCATTGTGTCATCAATCAAAGGTGCGGGCTGGAAATTGGCTCTGTATTGCGTCGGGACACCTTTTGGAGCTGGGCTATTACTTCTGAATAGACCTTCGAATCAATTCAAGCCCTCAGAGAGTCATTTGCATCTTTCTCGTCTTGCTGTGTCTGACATTTTGAGCGGTGAAAAACCACAATCTGATTGATCCAGATCAGGAGAACTAGCAGGGCGTCTCTACACCTCGGCTCACTGCTCCAGATGGGCACACAATCTTGCCATGAAGCATAATAAGAATAATTGATGATTAATAATTATTAGGACTGTGAATTTCTATCATTTTAATTAGGGATAAATTAATTGATATCATCGATATCGCAAAAACTATGTGGGGAAAACTAATAAATGTTATTTTATTTTATAAATTAATTTACTTGAGGAATGTGATTTTTGGAATTTTCCTCTTTTAATATATTTTTATTTATTTAATTTTCAGCATTGTGATTGTTAAAGGGGCTGTATGTAGAATTCAGAAACCCGTGTTATTAGCGACACCGGTGGCCGTTAAGTGAACTGCAGCTTATTGCTCGTGATCGCACTCATACACACGTAACGTACAAGAGACTGAACGTGATTCAATGCCCTGATATAATCACAAAGAAGTTCTTTTTTCATCTTTGCTTGGAAGTAAAACGATGTTGGAACCTTTGCAGTGATATACTGTTAATGAACATCTAGATGCAGCTAATGTGACGTTTAGATGAATATGTAAATATGTGCTGCGCTTTCCTCTCAATAACAAAATGACAGCAGTGAGAAAGCATCTGATCATAGAGATGTGGATGTTTGCAGCAGCTCTGCGATTCACCGGCATCATGTCCACAGATGAGGTCATTAAAATTACACTGTTATGATAGTTTGATTATTAAGTATATTTTAGACTATACACTATATATATCTGGCTATGTGAGACTATAGTTTGAATCAATCTTTTTTCGTTGGATGAAACATTGACATTACAGTACAGAATGACTCTTTCGGCATTACCCTGAACATTGTATAAGCATTAGTTTCAACAGAACGGAAGAGAGGCTCTTGGGAGCGCCAGCGTCACATCCTTTACATTCTCCCGGTGAAACAGTCCCGAGTCCTTCACACAAAAATCACTTTTAGAGGCTTTCATAGACAGTCTAGGAAGTCGGGAATGTCTTGTTTTTTACGATGTTAACACATAGTCCAAAAAAAAAAAAAAACTTAAATTTATTCTTACACTCTATTACAAATATTTTTGGTTAACTTATTTAATTTATTTAAATAAAGGTATTTTAAATAAAACAATATAAACAAAACAATTTGACTAATATTAGAAATTAAATATAACTGAGATCAAATAAGTTAAAAAAATAAAATATATTACTAATTCTAAAAGTGAAATAAAAATAAAGCTAAATAGTAATATAAAGCACTAAAAAGAAAGCACATAACAAAATTACTAAAACTTTTTTTTTTACATTAGCCAATTTAATTTTAATTCGAAATATGAATACTGCAATATGATATAAATATTACTAATATGACACTGCCAGTCTGTTGTATTTTAAAACTTATTGTGTGGGTTGTAAAATATTTTTGATAATTGTATGGAAACCTTGATGTCAGATTTTATACCAGAATTAAAAATCTGGATGTCTCCTGATGAATTTAAACGTGTCTGCAGAAAGTTTAAATAATCAGCCGACTGTTGAAACAAGGCATAACTAAAACTGAGAGCCGGTGTCCGGTGAGGCGTGTGTAATGATCTCTGATGCTGGTGTCTTACATTGGTTTTCCGGCGACAGCGGGAGAGATTAAGGTACAAAGACACGCGCAGCTCCTTAAAGGCCTTCAGTTCGTCACCGAATCCCTCTCTGGGAAACTTCCTCAACGCGTACTGATACCGCTGAGCCGCTTCCTTCATCTTCCCTCTCTGAGGAGAGAGAGAAAAGAGTCATCAATCACTCCTTCCAGCTGTGCAGATCATCCTGACACAAACGTCAATCTGTTAAATGTCACACACACATCATCTGCTCATTTATACTCTGATAACAATCACTCAATGTGTCATAGTTTACAGTCCCATTTCTCCTGGATGTGGAGAAAATCATTCCCATTTTTATTTTAATAAGCATTCAGACACTTATATCACATATCAAAACTCATGTCAATTAAGATTGGTCAATTGGTCACCTATATATATCAAAGGTCGCATTAACCGTAAATTTTCCTATTTCTTTAGTAGTGATGAAGGCCGTCCGTCATTTTGACAGATTAATAAAGGAGATCACTCACGATCCGCGACAACCATTCAAGATAAAAACTAAAAAATGACGCTCAGTCTTTGTTCAATTTTCTTTTCATAATATAAATGAATGCATAGCTTATGCTTGTCTTGTAAGTTTGTGAATAAAAATGAAAATGTGAATGAAAACAGAAGGATTTTAACGTCGTCTTATCATTAAAATATGAAAATTAAAATGACGGGTAATAAGATTATGATGGAATTTTTCAGTTGGAGTATTGGTGATAATGACCTTCATTTATAAAAAAGATGCTTTATAAACAAATAATATATTTAAAATACTGTATGTTGTGTCTACAGCCATTTGGAGCATTTAATGTATTTAATTGTAATTAATCACACCTAAAATATATATTTTTTTAAAATCTAGTAAACTCTTAAAAATAGAGCCATTTTGGAAGTTTAATTTACAAACCATGTCCCCTCTAGGTTTAAATGAAGATTATGATCTGTCTTGTTTCATATAAGATGTTTTTCTTTTTTTCTCCCGTTTCTTTTATATGGGCACAATGTTTATGAACGGCATTTCTTGTCTGATGTGTTATTGTTCCCATTATTTATTTGCTGTCTGCCGAAATGGATGCCAATAAGATTCTGAATGGAAAGTTTACTTTTAAAAAGTTGCCAAATGGTTCCATTGACAAGACCAAAGTGATCTGTGTGTTTTGTCGTTGTGAACTGAGCTATCATCATCGCAGCACGTCCAGTCTGAAATACCACTTGATGGCCAAACACACACACACACACACACACACACACACAGCTGATGCGAATTCTCCGCCTCCTCGTCAATATCAGGACCTCGTCAGTATTTCTTTCACCCTTTTATTGATGGACAGTGTTACATTGTGTGAGAGATTATTTGCTCCAAGTGAGAATGTTAGTGTGAAATTGAACACAGTATATGCCGATGTTGTTTTCAATAAAAAACATTTGCACAAAGCAAGCCGATCCACTTTTCCATGTTGATAAGAGCATTAAAATGAGAAAAAAATAATGGGACAAAAAGAAATCAAGAGACATTTAGAATAGATAAAAATGTGCGATTAATCATGAGTTAACTATGACATTAATGCGATTAATCGCGATTACATATTTTAATTGTTTGACAGCACTAATCTATAATAAAAGATTTTTAGAGTGCAGACCTTTTTTCGCATTTTAAATCTATTGACAGCAAAACTGGAACCTGTCCTTACCTTATACAGCAGGTTTCCTTCCTCCATGAGCTTCTGCAGGAGGATGATGAGGATGTCGGGTTTGGAGGTCGCCATCGCCCAGGCTGCGTTACCTTGGATAGATAGAGAGAGAGAGAGAGAGAGAGATGGTCCGTTACATCAAACCGCTCTTTAAAAACACAGCTTAGGAGAAGAATGTAACTGGCGTGAAATAAAGTTACCTAAAGAGTGTACCTGTTCGATCATAAGGTGACGTTCTGTAGCCTGATGATGGTTTTAGTGAAAGCAGTTAAAAGAGAGAAGAATGAAAAACAGCAGAAAGAGACATGCAAAGAGAAAATACAGCATCATACATTCGCCTCAGTCACACCAGACGAGACAGAGAGTCTCTTTCACTTTCACACCAACACCACATGTTTCCACTGAAGAAAACTGGACCACAAACACTGGCTTCTAAACTAAATAATATAAATCAGGGATAAATCCCAAACTAAGGTTCAAGAGGGATGGAAAGCTAATAATTAATTTAATAAACATCTCTTTTTTAAATATTTGTTTACCTGCATGTCATGTGACCATTAACTGATATCAGAGAACTGTGAACATGTGATTTACTGAAATATTATCTGAAAATCTCAGGGGAACTTAAAATAAATATTTTACATCAAAGGGGTTGACAAAAAAGTTTGTGAATCTCTGATGTAAAAAACACCTTTGACGGACACTACGGGTGGGTTGCACCAATAAGGATTAAGATTAAATCTAGATTAAATAAAGGTTTATATATTAATTATGTTGCACCAAACTTTGTTTGAAAATGAGCAGACTAGTATTTAAACCATCATGTTGTTCCTGGTTTTAATTTACATTTAAGATGAACTTTGATCTTGTTGCTCCATTACTTTAAACCCCGAAAGTAAAACGCCCCATCTCAGTTTGGGATTAACTTCAAATTTACAGGTCAGGAGGTTAAAAGGAAAAGGAATTTTAACACCGTTGCGGTTTAATTACAAAAACGAATCAATCATGGCAGACAAAATTACTCCGATGAAGGTTATAATCACAGATTTGAATTTTAATCCCTGATTTGTTAATCTGTGTTTAAAATTAAGTGGTGCAACACATCTTAAATTAAAATAAACCCGAGATTAACAAATCCTTGATTAGCTCTAAATGTATAATCCTTATTGCCGCAAACCATTATTTTATATACTATATTATAACTCATATTTTTAGGTGTTTAAGCACGAAGTGCTGAAAACCTATTGTAATTGCTATTTAAAAAAAAAAAAAAAAACTAAAACGCATCGTGCAGCCCAAACCGTAAGGCCTAGAGACTTGAAACCTGGCCAGGTGGTAGGGCCTCAGTTTGGGGGGAACCTATCAGAGTATGACCCCGATTGGCCCATAGGTGGCGCTACAGCAACCAAAAGTACTAAATTGCCCACAACTCCTCGACCGTTTGACCTAGAATCGATTTGAGCAAAAAACAATTTGTTATGGCCAATTTTGCCCAAAACCTACTTTTGCGAACTAGTCCCTGGTTTTTTGCCTGATCGGAACCAGACCAGTCTAGGACAATTCTCTGGACTCTCTAGATAAATTATTATCGAAAAAAAGTTGACCTTTGCCCTTTTGTTCACTATAACAGGGTCATTTAGAAAATGGGCGTGTCAAAATACACTCAAAAGCCTATAAATCATAAATGAAAACTCTTGTCCCTGCCACATGTATATTAGGGCTGTCACTTTTGTGAAAAAATCCTGTTCGATTTTTGAGACACGTGTTCATTGAATCGATTGTAAAATCGATTTTCCATGTCTAAAGACGTTTCCATTTTCAACACCAAATATAGGCAAATCCACGGACACCTAACAGGCATTAGGACGACTGTAAAGAGGGCGCTTGAGACGCACAAGACAGCGATATTTCTGATGATTTATTGGCGTGAAGTTTCAGCACAATGACAAACAGGAGCGCAACATTCAGGGATTGACTTAACACCCTCGATCCGCCAAATGCGGTAAAAATGAACTTTGGCGGGAAACGCTGTCAAATCACGAGCCAATTTGGCGTTTCTATGTTTACTCACTTTGCTGGGGAAGTTCGTGTAAGCCAAATCTGTGGGGATTAACGCGCAAATACGCAACTCGTGATCCTCATGATATATTAAATACAGCATATTGCAGAATCTGCTTATATCTGGCTTGAACACACACGTCACTAAGCAACAAATAACGGCGCGCTTGTTCACTTGCATTGAAGTAATAGCGAATAGGCAGTTAAAATAGATTCCCTATTTTCGTTCTCGAAACTTGTGTTGGTTGGTCCGATCGATTGTGCAATCGATTTTCGAACGTAAAGTGACAGCCATAGTCAGCGGTGAGGGTTTCACATGTGATAGATGCAGGGAGATAGTCAGGCTGACGGAGAAGATTTCAGAATTAGAGACACCAAAGTTTAATTGAGGATAGTAAGAATGCAAGGGCTTTAGATACTGCTTTGGATGCGACTAGCTTAGTAAACTCTAACTGATAAAATGTAAATGATAAAAACCATTTGACTACTGTATACAGACCACTAGGGCACCATACAGACTATCAGAGTTAGTTCTGGCTGCAGATAAAGTACTAATTGTTGGTGATATAAATATCCATGAATTAGATGCATTGGGATTGGCATTTACAGATATTCTGAACTCTATTAGAGTTAGACAACACGTGTCAGGACCCACTCATTGTCGTAATCATACTTTAGATCTAATATTGTCACATGGAATCAATGTTGATACTGTTAAAATCCTGCAGCAGAGCGATGGCATCTTATTTATTAATTAAATCAGCTCAAGTCAGTGGAAACACGGACACACACACACACACACACACACACACACCAGGGTCTGTGATGCAAGAGCTTCAGGAGGAAAGATGTGATTGGCTAATAAATATCACAAGCTCATGTTATTGATGATAGTGGCCTATTGACAAATGGTCCATTTCAGTGAATCAATTCAAAACTGTGACTCAATGAAAAGGTGCCTTGATTCTATTTGCTGTCTTTTACTTCTTTCAATTATGTCTATTATGACTGAAAAAACAATCACACTTTTCATTTCAAAGCAAAATGTATCATCATCATCCAGTGGAAGTGCAGATCTCACCTAGTTTGGCTCCTTTCTTCAGCAAGGTGAGCACAACGGAGGTGTTTCTGCAGCCGATGGCTCGATCCAGCGGCCTCATGCCACTGTAGTCCACATGCTCGATCACAGCACCCTTCTCAACCAGATAATGAACCTGCAGAAACACACGCTTCAAATCATCACTGTCAACCTGTGGCCGGGATGCTGTGTTAGAATGACAGTGGAATTGCATTACTTCAAAATGAAAATTAATTTGGGGTTAGTCAGATCATTTTTTGAAAAGAAATTAATACTTTTATTCAGCAAGAATGCATTAAATTCAACTAAAGTGATGGTAAAAATCTATTTTAAATAAATGCTGTTCTTTTGAACTTTCTATTTTTCAATGAATCCTAAAAAAAAGTATCAGTGTTTCCGTACAAATATAAAGCAGTCCAACTGCATTTAACATTGATAATAATAATAATAATAATAATAAATATCAGCATATTAGAATGATTTCTGAATGATCATGTGACACTGAAGCCTGGAGTAATGATGCTGAAAAGTCAGCTTTAAATCACAGGAATACATTTTAAAATATATATACATAGAAAGCAGTTATTTTAAATTGGAATAATATTTCACAATATTACAGTTTTTACTGTAAATTTGATCAAATAAATGCAGCCTAGGTGAGCAGAAGAGACTTTTAAAAACATAAAAAAAAAATCTTGCCAACCTAAACTTTTGAATGGTACTTTATAAATAATTCTCTCTTTTACTTTTACTAATTATGGCTATTTATTTAGACTAGACTAACCAATTGTTATCCATCAAAATACATTTTAAGTTTATTTGTTTTACCAAACAGCACCACATTGTCAGATAACTTTTCATTCAAATCATATTGTAATTCTGCCTCCTGTTTATTACTAATTCAAAATCTACAGCCGCAAAACTGCTAACAAACCCGATTTCTCTCATGATCTGATGCATCAGTCCTGCGACTTCACACAACCGTAGCTCACATGAAAAAGAGCCCTGCGACCTCTGTGAGCTTCAATCACAGCTCTACAATATGTTATTCACTTACAATGTCTGCGTCTCCGTAGAAGGCTGCCAGGTCCAGCGGTGTGCGCCCATTCTTGTCCGAGTGGTCGATAACTGCACCCTTTTCCACCAAAAACTGCACGACGTTCTTGTGTCCTTTTAAACATGCCCAGCTGAGCGGAGTTAACCCTTCCTTATCCACCGACGCTAAAGAGGCTCCTGGGAAAAGCAGAGGATGTTTGTTTGACCTCTCGCTGGAAACTTGCCACTTTATCTCAATAACTGACTTTCAAACAACAGGTTTGCTCTTTTGCTCTATTGTCTTTTTAGAGCTGAATGTGAATTTGTCTCATGTTTGAAGTTTGCAGCATTGATTCTGTTATTTCCAGGGCTGCTTCTGACTAAATAATTTTCTAGTCGACTAGCAGTCATATTATGATATTAATTTAATTACTTAAATATATATTGGGGGTGGCATTGAAAAATGGCTTGAGTTTCAGGAAAAAGAAAGAAGATAATAGATAATACTGCTAAAATTGTTCTACATCACGATCTCGATTCAAACACCCACCCAATCTTATTCCTTATCGACGATTCGCCTGTGTCTATTAAACCTTTGACAAAATCACACTGAAACATTCAGATCTGTGTTTGTCATCGTGTCGAAGTGATTATAACGACAGCTTCAGTGATTATAAAAAAAGAAATTCAGGCACAATTTGAAGAAAATGTTTTGCTTTTCATGAGACTTTGTGACTTACTTTTTCAAATTTCATGTCCTTTTAAAAAAATAATCATATAAAGTGTATGTTCGCCACAAAGTTTTGGTTTTCCTACATCTTTATACTTTTAGTTGTTCATATCACATTGAAAATAACATTAAAATGGGATAATATTTAGAGCTATGAAGTATTGGAAAAAGTGTGAAGCACTTCAAATAAGGGAATACATTTCACTCTTAAAAGGTTGTACACTCAGTTGAATATTGTAAAAAATAATAATAATAATAATTCTGCCACACTACCATGATTACAGTTAGCATTGCTACATTAAATCCATGGTGAATTTTGGTGATTTATAGATTGAGAAGCAGTGGATTTTTGAATAAACTGCTGCTTCAATGTATATGTAATGAGTGATTATATTCAAGGTATTAATCAATATTTTTCCTTCTAAATATCACATGAGTTGAATGTCTTCTCTAGGCTTGTGAAATTTTACTTTGTTATAGAAGTTACCAGTGTGATCACTGAAATGTTCTTTTCATGTATACTCTAATGTCTGTATTTGATATGAATGCAGTAACAGTGCTCGCTCATTTAGCCCAGCTTCCAGAAATGAAATATGGAAAGATGTTTTGTTTGAGAAAGGTCTAACATGTGTCAATACATACATCTGTTTTTCTAGGGTACTCAGACAACTATGGTCACAGGGGTTAATGAAGTCTATAGTTTAAGGGACCATCTCTTTGTCTTTACGCCTTACTTTCCAGTTAGACTAAAGTCGTGAAGTAGAGAAAGAACGTATTATCTTGATGTTTTGAGAAAACTCTCCTGTTTATAGTTAGAGCCTGGCCAAATCCAACCTTGGAAAAGCTGTGTGTCGGTGTGTGTGCTAGTCCTTTTGATTACAGGTTAAGGAACCACTGGCATTATGGGAGATTAACTGAGTTGTTGATAAGTGCCCAGCAACCCAAACCTGCGACCTAGAAGGTCACGACGTGCCTAACTTCAGGGTCCGAGTGTCCGCTGCATAATCAATGGAGATATGCTTCAGTCTATCTGTATATGTGTGGAAAATTACAATGTTTATCTTTTTCTTAGCCAATGAGAATAAGGCAAGGACGTAGCTTAGACCTTGGTGTAGGGTATAATTGCTGTGATCTTTGTAACTGTAACGGGGCGGCCTACGAACTCCCGTGTGAGTCTTGAAGCTGACTTCTGCTGATGAAACTGCAAACTATCTTCACTTTTCTTCAATTTATTATAATTCTGACTACGGGTCTTCTTTCAAACATCTGGTCCTTGGGTCCTAACCTGTTACCCCATAACAACTGAAAAGCCTTTTATAATTTGTTCGTTCATGGCACAATGAGTCTCCTGGTTTCCATGTCAGTGGTTTATAACAGAGAATTCTTTAGATTGTTTAGTCACACCGGCAGGAAAAATAGTCGCAAAATGCAGTCTGAAGCCCTGTACTGTAATTAGCACATGGACCAGCCGTGTTAACAATCTGTCCGTCACGGACCGTGTGACCATCACTTCCTGTGGAGTTATTATTTTCTGTGATCAAATGACTAATTAAATTTGTTCGACTGAGCCTCTTCTCGTTGACTAACATTTAGTCGACTGTTGTTATTTCTCTGTTTATTACTGTGAAGCTGCTGTATTGTATAAAGCACTATATAAAGAAAGGTGACGACGTTATGTTGCAAGGCAACTTAAAAGATTATGCGTTCCACTTTATTTCGATAGTCCACTTTAGACATTCTACTAACTATAAGTAACTTTGCAACTACATGTCAACTAGCAGTCATTAGAGTATTAGTAGACTGTTAGGTTATGGTTAGGTGTTAGGGTTCGGAGAATAAGTTGACTTATAGTTGACCAATTTATTAAGTTCAGTTATTACAGTTACAGTTATAAGTTGACCAAGTTATTTATAGTCAGCTTAATGTCTGTTGGGGGATCATCAAAATAAAGTGCTAGCAGATATTAAGCAGAAAGTCTACTAATACTCTAATTACAATTATGTAGTTGCAAATGTACTTATAGTTAGTAGAATGTCTAAAGTGGACTATCGAAATAAAGTGTTATCAATTATGCTGATAAAAAAAGGTGCATTTAGATAACTCACCTTTAGATAAGAGGAATTCGGCCGTGCTGAGATGCCCCTCACACGCGGCCACCATCAGCAGTGTGCGGCCCTGTTTGTCACTTACATTCACATCCGCCCCATGTTGCAGCAACAGATCTGCAATCTGCAAGATATATAAATATTCATAAAAAACTAATTCTGGAGAGGAAGTACTGCTGTTTGTGTGGTTCAGGTGTTTAGCAGCGTCCCACCTGCCAGTGTCCCTGTCGAACTGCGCAGAACAGGGCACACGCTCCTCTCCTGTTCCCCTGCTGAACCTGCGCTCCCCGCTCCAACAGGAACTCACACACCTCCACCTTCCCCCGTCCTGCAGCCGCAGTCAGACCTGATTCAAGAGCACAGGCACTCGTTATAGCGTTAACTAAAACATTTGTATTTCTTAAATTAAAATTAAAATCGCTGAAATAAAAGCATTTAAAATTACAAAATTTTATTCTAATATAACTAAAGCGAAGAACTACAACGTACAAAAAATTGTACTGACATATATTTTAAAAACAAAACAAAAACAAAATTATTAAAAATGTAACTAAAATGAAAATATAGAAATAAAATTGAATGAATAAAAACGAATAATAGAACATCATCGATATTAAAATAACACTGGTTAACAGAAATGCAAAAAGTTACACACTATTTTAATTTATTATTAAATAAATAGTGGTGCATATAATTCATGTTATAGTTTTTGGGGGAAGTTCTATATAAATACATATAAATTAAATGGTAAACCTTTACAATAAGGTTTCATTAGTTAACATTAGTTACTACTTTAGTTAACAGAAAAATTAACAATACTTCTACAGCATTTACTAATCTTAGTTAATATTAATTAAATCATTTTCTGATACATTATTAAAATCTAATTTTAATGCATTAGTTAATGCATGTGAACTAACATGAACAAACAATGAACAGCTGGATATTTATTAACTAACATTAACAAAGATTAATAAATACTGTAATAATGTATTACTCATTGTTAGTTCATATTAGTTAATAAATTAACTAATGTTAACAATTATTAATCAATTAAATAAAATAACATTTAATTTATTCAAATATGTAATAATTATGAATAATTATAATATAATATAAAATGAAATATCGAAATAAAAAAAGTCAAATCTAGTAATTAAAATAATTCTAAGACAACATGAACAGCATAATTGTATTCAGGTTATGGTTTCAAGTTTTATAATCTATATAATCTCTACTTGATGCATTAATATTCAGTGTGCATCATAGGTGTGTGTTACAGTTTATCACATCAGGACTTATAGCACTGACTCCAGAACTGATGACAGTATTACAAAAGAATAATTATAGTAATATTTTAAGGATGGTAAATGCTTCAGCCAGAGAATCTGAAGAGATCACTCATAGATCATTAATTAGTCCTCATAACGAACAGACTGTGTTCTGGAAGCTTCTCTCTGGCCAGAACATTCATGTCAGGTCTGGCGGGGTCGTCTAAGACACCAGGATAGATGGTCACATGACTAACAGCTCTCTGCAGTTTGAGTGAGATTAAAGGACCGGGACTCTACACATCCACACAGCCGGAGTGACAGCGTCCATTTGGAGAAGATGCCTGTGCCATTAGTGATGTCTTCAAGAACCACAACATCCATCCGTACCGAAGAGTGACGCTTTTATTCAGAAGCAGAAAGATGGAGTGATGCAAAAGGGACGCATCATCAGAGAGGGACGCATCATAAACTAATCCAGAACATGTCTTAAAGGGCACCTATTATGGAATTTTGAAAATTACCTTTCATGTAGTGTGTAACAGATCTAAGTGAACGAAAACATCCTGCAAAGTTTAAAAAATGAAAGTTCACCGTATACAAAGTTATTGTCTCTCAAAAGTAAGAGTCGACTCTGAGTCCCTGATATGAATCTATAGACGAACGATGCTTTTTCTCTATCTAGATGACGTCAACTTGACAAGTTATTTGAATAAGATACGCCCACTCATTGCGCGCGCAGACACCAGGGTAAACTTGAAAACATCATGTCGACAACAAGACGCTGGCTGTGTCCGAAATCTCCACTCAAACCACTACTCCCTAACCCCTATGTAGGGGGTAGTGAGTAGAGCACTATATAGTGAGCTCACCAGCATAATAGAAACACCACTTTCGGACACTACTCGACCGTCTCTCGGCGCTGTTGATTAAACGCGCCATCATCTGTCAGCTGGTGCCGAGCCAGCTCTGGGCTAAATAGATTTTTTTTTTTTAAATACATTATATTGAGCTTATTTCTCCAAAATTGTAAAATTAAAAGTCATTTCTGTCCGTTTCTGTTATAATGCGTTACTCCACTCATGATTATAACTTATAAACAAATAAAATTAATACACATATTTCATATATTTTCATTTTCGCGCCACAGCGTTTTCTCTTGCCTGTCGACATTAGGGAGAAAAAAAAACAGATCTACGTTATCAAATATCTTGCTCATAATACTCTTAATAAAACAGCTTTTAGATAAACAATATTTATCTTTTTTGTTCGTTTGTTCTCGTGATTCAGAAGATTTTGCGGATTAGCAAAAGAAACAGAATTTCTAGACACAGAAAACGACGTGCTGTTCTTGCCACGCTAGCGAGACGGCGTCAAATTGTAAGTTAAAGATGAAGATGATGCTGATAGGTCTTTTACGATCAGCGCAATGCATGATGGTATGTAGGGCTTGGGTTAGTGACCATCGGTTGTACACTACTTTTCAAAATGCATTCTGGGATACATTGAGTGAACTATATAGGGTATAATAATCATCACTATACATTCGGGCAGCACTACAAAATGGCGACCTCACTATATAGTCCACTATATAGTGAGTAGTGGGAGATTTCGGACACAGCCACTGTGTTCTGAAGTGCGAATCAAAAGCGACCTTTTTTCACTGCCCAGGGAGGAGCATTTGAAGACTGAGTGGCTAAAGTTCATATATACAACTGTACCACACAAGTATAGGCCGAACCTTGTGCTCTGTTTGCGTCATTTTAATGACATTGCTTTACAAACATAAATGCTTTCAAGTGTGGATTCGCGAGCCAGTTGATACTGAAGGAAGGTTTCAGTACCAATTTTATTTGGATCAGCTTCCTCCTCCGAATCACAACCTGTAAGTATTATTAATAATTGTTGCTTTTATGTGTTTTGTAGCATGCTCAATAGCCGCGTTTCCACTGTCGGGCCAGTGCTAGGCCAGGGCTTTAAACGGGCCGTGCCGGGCTAATAGCCTCGGGCCAGTAGCACCTGGCTTGCGTTTCCACTGCCGGGCCAGAAGCTCCACAGCGCGTCACTAAAACACGCCCGTAACACGCCTCTCTGGAACAACGTCACACTAACCCATCATTTCACCAACAAATGGAAGTTTTATCAGAAAACTAATCAGAAAGAAATCACTGGAAAGAGCGTGCACCGCAAAACAAACATGATAAAAGCGGCGGTTTGCTGGCATTTTTGTTGTTTACTTGAATATTTAAAACCCAAGCATCGATGTTTTACCACAGGTTTACAATAAAAAGTGATACATTGATCATAATGAATTAAGTTATGTCAAAATTGCACATTAGTCACACAGAAATAAATTACCGGTAGGTCTATTTCACAAAAGAGGACACACTTACTTATTCAGTCGAGGCTGTTTCTGTTTATTTGGTAGTTACAGGACAAATATCACATTTAGAAAGAATGATACTTTCTACAAATATAGCACTATGCCACCAAAAACACGACCTGCGGAGCTTTAGCACTCTCTCGACTCGGCTATATTTTCAGTCAGAGAAACAGAGGAAGCTCCCAAAAAAAAGTTGCTTTTTTATGATAGTCCGGTATATAAAGAGCGAGACGTAGGCTACTGACAGATAGAATAAAAACATGATTGTGATAGCCTTATGATTGGTCTGATTTCTTCAAGCGTTCACCATGTTTTTTTACTATGCGTATCTTCAAGCGTTTACTATGTTTACTATGGTAATGGTTAGCGCGCAATGCGCGCATAGTCTTTTGCATCGCGTATAAATATTTCTACCTTATACGGTGATCAGAATCCACATCGGATCACAAACAGAAGGCATTCAAACATGAAAGTGAGTTAAACTATTTTAAAAGTAGCCTATTTAATGCTGACAGAATCATCCAGCGCTGTCGTCTCCAGACTCAGGTAAACCCCGCCTCTGTTCGTAACCACTCCTCTAGCCCGAGCTGGCCCGCTTTGGCCCAAGGTATTCGACGGGCCAGAAATCCTGGCCGTTGGCCCCGAGTAAGCCCCGATCAAGCCCCGGAAGTGACAGTGGAAACGCGACTGGCCCTGGCACGCACTAGCACGGCCCGGCAGTGGAAACGCGGCTAATAAGTATTTGTGTGTGTTGTGTAAGTTACGCTCAGCGCAGCTTCTAGGTCTCCAATGTCAATTTTTATTTACATGTGTGAAATGTATGTCGTTGTTATTGGAGTTGTCATAAAGAATAGAGCAATACCTTGTAGTACTGCTGTGCTTTATCAATATGTTTATGCGTTAACAATAACTGATTGGGTCATGTGACCAATCACCGCAGATTAGTGTCACGCAAAGGAGGGGTTTGGAAAAATGAGTCGTTGAACGAATCATTTGGGAGTCGGTGAGCAAATCCGGTAAAAATAAAGGCATATTATAAGACAACAAACGTGTTTTTTGTCATTGCATGCATGTAAAACTGTTGTTGGGGACTCCCAAAACAATATTAGGAACATTTTAAATGCCATAATAGGTGCCATTTAAGGGCTTTTTATTGCTCTGGTGTTTCAGGATCAGAAGTGTTCCTCTAACATTATCCACACTGATCTCATCGAGCCGAGGGTCCATGTTTTCAGGTCATGGTGTTTCGGTCGTCTTTAACTCCAGTCGTGTTTCAGCAGACCCGCGAGCTCATATACTCGATTATTCGCTGCTCGGGAAACAAACCAGACAGAAAGAAGCTAGAAAGCTCTCTTTTTATATCCACAAAGACTACAATAAACAACAGTGAACTTTCACACGGACCAAGAACATGTCCAGGTCATGTGTGACTTCAAAAATCAAACGAAAACCTTACAAAAATTGTATTTAGAAAATCAAGCCTATTTTCAGAACCATAATGCAATTTTACATTGTCATTACATTATTTTGATTACAGTTCAGAACATTTAAGCCGGGTTCACTGAAACCAAACGGCTTCACTGTGGACGTCCCACCTGGGACTGAGACACAGCATCTGCTACCCTGAGCTGTGCCACACAATCCCCCACAATGCAACTGTATAAACAGCGGGAATCTGCTGTCTGGATCACACACAGCATATCTGACACACATCAAAGGGCTAAAATCATGAGAAATCAAAATCTCTTTGATCGTTCGTGATAAAAGAGTTCATTGTGCTGTGAAACACTGCAACTTTCACATTAAAAAAAGATGACAGAAATCTATCTATCCATCCATCCATCCATCCATCCATCCATCCATCCATCCATCCATCCATCTATCTATCTATCTATCTATCTATCTATCTATCTATCTATCTATCTATCTATCTATCTATCTATCTATCTATCTATCTATCTATCTATCTATCTGTCTTTACAACTACCCAGAACATATAGCAACCACTATGAAATGCTCTAGCAAATCACTTAAACATGCCAACAATGCCCTAGCAAATACCCAAAACATTATAGAAGCTGCCTAGCAACAACCTACAACATTTTAGCAACCACCTTGCAATGCCCTAGCAGCCACTCAAATACTGCAACAACACCCTAGCATTCATTTAGCACCCTAGATAGTGCAACTTCTGATGACAACACTGTAAAAACTTGACATTTGCTCACACATTAACTACAGCAGAATCCATCCTGTGCTGTTAAATCTGTATCTGTATAAACATTTAAGCTGCGTCCCAATGTGCATACTACGCCCTAAATAGTATTGAAAATTACTAATGTCACATACTATTTAGGATGGATAGTATGCACATTGGGACGCAGCTTTAGTCTTTGAATTGTCATCAAAGATAACTAACATGATTATTGATATACATTTCTTAATATAAAATGCTGTGAAAATGGGTAAAACTACAATTATTGAACAGGCGGTGAGTTCTTCGATTGATGCGGCAATGTGAAGAGATTCATGCTCATTTGCTTTTGTTATAAAGGAAATGCATCAAACTAGTCAAATGAGGACGCCTCTCCGTCTATCATAATGTTTCCAGAATTAAGCAGGACTGCAATTTCAACACTGTAGAAACACAATTACTGTATGGCCTTGATAAACAGCAACACATAAACAAAAGCCCAGCAAACAGAAAAGTTCACTCAGGGAAACACACAGTTATTCCCAAAGCCTTTTATAATGCATCTGCTGAATCCAGAGCGCTCGATAGGGAGAACACAAGAGAAAAGTGTGTCTGGAGGTCCTGCTTCAAGGCGGTCTGATAATGGAAGTGACCTTCATCTGAGCTCTGTTTGTTAGTGGGATTGTGTGGAGAGAGGTCAGATCCTTGTCTGAAGTTTAAAGAACGCAAGAGCACTCAGAAGAAATGAACATCTCGTGTCTTCTGGTGCTGAACGGCAGGTAGTATCTGTCTTGAGACTGTCTTTTTTTATGGAGGATGATTTCAAAGAAATTAATTCATTTTATTTTGTGTATGAAAAAAAAAATCAGGTTTCCCACTGTATTTCCATTATCAGTCATTGTTGACTACTGGTCTTAAAAAAAAAAAAAAAGTATAGGTATTGCACGGACAAAAGAGCGATCTCTAATGCTAATAGAAATTTATATAAGATTTAATTGATTTTCACAACTTTTACAGGCCTGGAAATGAATAATAAATGATTGAATTAATATGAATTATTATAAAAATATAAGAAAATACATTTAATTCTTCCCCAATGATTTTTCAGGCCTGGAAATAAAAATATATAAATAAACAAACAAACAAACAAATAAATAAATACAAATAAAAAAGGATAAATAAAATAAAATGCAATCTCATTTTAAATGATATTGAATTTAATTAACTTAAATATATATATATATATATATAAAAAAAAAATAATATATAAAAAAAGCAGACACTTAATTTACCTAAGTACAGCATACCAGTATTTATTTTTATATATTTATTTTTCCCCCACAGCCTTCTGATGTTACCGCTGTGATCGGTTTGGAAAACCTTTATTTTATGTATCAGGGATATTTATCTGTAACTAGAGTTCCCTTATTTTTATTTATTTGGTATACCGTGCTATCGTTTCCTTTTTAAATCTTTAATCAGAAAAAACAAATGTCATATTAGAATACTAAATAAAGTTTATTTATAAAAATAAAAAAAACAGACTACCTCAACTTTAGTGTTAATACTGTACAAGCCAAAGGAAACCATGTTAAGTGAGAAAGTGTCTCGTTTCAGGTTTTCAGAGGTGAACGGCTGCCTGGGGAAAGAGCTGTGATGCTTTAACACTCTTATCTGTTGAATCTCTGTTTGGGTTCAATGTCTCACATCTCCGTAGAGTTTAAAAGTCCTCCTGTAGTCTGTTGACTTGCTCAATGCACACACACACCACAAACACACACATACATGAAGCTGAGATATGCATGTTTCTATGTGGCCTCATGTTATGACTAATCAAAATCTCCTTGATCTTTTGAGAAAGAAAATACATCATTGTACTGTAACTCAAAAAAAAAAAAAAAAAAAAACTCAGCAGTGAAAACAGAGCATTCACTAAAACTAAACTATAAACCTTACAGTATGCAACTTTCAGACACCAGACGGATAAATGAATTTCAACACGATCACCCACATTTGCACGTCACGTATGTATTCCTTGAATGCAATGCAAGTCTCTTTTTAGATGAAAGCATCTGCCAAATGCATAAATATGAATGTTAAGGACAAAGCAGCAAAAAATAAGGCTTATAATAAGGGTCAAAGAGAGGATGCAAAACACTTCAGTGACATCATGACACATCCTGTTTTGTGCAAAACATCTCAGTGACTTTCTAAGTGGACCTCAGGAACAATAAAAATGAAATAAAAATGCATTATAAAAGGCCATTAAATGATGTCCTGCTGTTGAATACATGCGCCTTTAAAGGGCTTAAACACAAATGGTTTTGTTTTGAAGGGTCGGCCTATGATTGTTCACAATTCTTTTGGATAATTCACTTAATTTCTCCCTTCATCTGAATAGCTGAACATGTACTTGTTCTTATATTGCTTCACACACGTGTTCCACACATGAATGAGTGAATGAGGCATTTATATACACACGACAGCACTCATACACTCACAATCCAGCGGTATCTCTTCCTTTACAGCGGCACATAAAGTCACTGGAGTTCAGGCCACCGGATGCAGAGATGTGTAATGAAATAAGATGAATGCTCACGTCTGACCTCAATGGACTCATGACAGCAGCCACATCTTAAACACAATCTACAGCAGACAAACCTTAAACTTGCCTGGGCAATGTCTCAAAAAAGAATCATAATCAGGGTTTGAAATTAACCTTTTCACTCACCGGCCAAGTTACCGGCCATTCAGAACATCTAGTAATAGCAAAAAAAGGAAATGAACCATATTAACTACGCCATTAGCCTTTTAGCGTGATATTATTCACGCTGCTAGGCAGTCTGGATACCATGGACCAGATTTTCGCCTCAGCGAGGGGACCAATCACAGATCAGGGAGGGAGCAGCAAGACGATGATGACATCTATGCGACACACCGAAGCAGTTTGTTTATACCTATGGATCAAACATGGCAGCAGACGCGAAGTTACCTTTCGATGCAGCCTTAGATACATACGTCATTGTGTACACATAAATCTCTGACCCATCGTCTTCTTCCTCGTCTTACTTGTCGCTCTACATACGTCATCTGGTATGATTGAAACGGTTGGCTATGAGGTCTATCAAACGCATTTGATAGACATTCGTAGCACCCAATAAACGGCTCTGGGCATTCGTAAACCACGCCTCAAATACGAGAAAATGAACATGTGGTTCCCAGACCACGTCTCAATCTCAATGAGACGTGGTCTGACGTTAGCCAGGCTACTACGCCATAGCTTTTCACTAAAAATGTGTTTTAGGTGGACAGATCAATACAGTACAAAAAACATTTTTAAAAAATTGAGGATGTTGGAAAATAGCTGTCTTTTCTGTTAACCAAATGCTTTTCAATCTTCACTATTGCTTCAATGCAAATGAACAAGCGCGCCGTTATTTGTTGCGTAGTGACGCGTGTGTTCAAGTAAGCCAGATATGAGCAGATTCTGCGCAATACACTGTTTTTAATATATCATGAGGACTCACGAGTTTAGTATTTGCGCTAAATAGTTGATTTTTACCCGCATTTGGCGGGTGTTAATTTCAAACCTGATCATAATGTTGAGCAGCCTTACCCTGCACACACACCGATGAAGACAGCTGAAGACAGCACTCATCACTGCGCCAGTCTGTCACAAACCCCTTAAACAGCACCCGAGACAACAATAACACGTTACCCTGCAATAAATAGCCTGAGGTGCTTTTGCACAAATGCTTAATTACTGATTTACATTGCTCAACCTCAAGAGAGCATGTAAATTACTAATGATTTGTCATTTGAGCAGTTTTGCGAATAGTATTAGATATCTCACTTTGTAAATAAATAATAAAATAATTAAAGGTACTTTGTATGGTTTAACCTTTCACATCCAAGGAGCCATTGTATTGCACAAAACGTTCTTTAGTGTTAAAAAGTTCTTTAAACTAAAAAAAAAACATGGTTCTTTTAACCCTATATATAATAGTCCCTATATTACAAAAATAGGCAGGAAAAAAACTTTTTTTTCATGTTTGAGACATCAGCCTTTTATGGCTCATATAACCGATATAGTGAGAACATGGAGCTCACACTCGAAGACGAAAAAAAACATCTAAATTATATTCAGAGGCCCAAAAATATACAATTTGTTGCAGATACTGATATTTATATGGACAAAAAATGAGATGAAATTTTAATAGCTTGTAATAAATATTAATGAAATCTTTATAACATAACAGACACCTTACATAAAATGCATATAAATATTGGTTGTCACTGTATATATGCTAATAATATGTTTTTAGTAAGATGGTAATAAATCCTTAGTTTTATGATCAAATATCTGTATAGTTTTAAAACATAATGCAATGCAATACAATACAATTATGAATAAAAGATGAGAAAATAAACGTTCCTCAAAAACCATATCACTGTTAAAATGTTGTTTATTGGTATTTGCCTCTGATGTCCTATTCAGTGTAACTCTAATAGCGATATATCAGATATTTACTGAAACAGCCATGACTACAGAACCTTGAAACACATTGAAATGTGGTACATTTGAACCATTACATCCCAACAAATATACATCTCGATATATTTCGATTATTTATATTATAAAAAGGCTAAAATATCGAGATAAAGCAGCCCTATCCCATGCTTTTTTTAATAATGTATTTTCTGACAAAACATCTATAGACACCTAAATTTCGACTGCAAGCTTCCCACTGACTGTAATTCTGACTCCTAACGGTACAGAAACAAAGACATGATGAGAGAAACGAGAGAGAAAGACTGAACGTACCTGTTTCTCCCCACAGTGTGTCATGGGTATCAATCTGCACCGCCAGTTCATTATTCAACATCAACAAGCCTTCCAGCACCTGCCAAAACACCATCTCACAATAAATCAAACGCAATACTGGAACAAAACAGCAAACGAAGACTCTGAAACGTCCCCAGTGGGCAGCATGCAAGACTTAGGGACTGAAATCAGGGTTTAGAAAGGGCATATGAGAGTAAAAATGGGCTTTTGTGAAGTCACTCTCCAGTGTCTGGAATTGTGTTTTTTAAAGTTTTGTTAAAAAAATTTGGGGGGGAATTTTAAGTTACATTGCTAAAGTAACACAAGTGATTTAAATCAAAATCACACTGGCTACAAAAACAAGGGGAATTTTTTTTAAATAACGCCACTGTCATAAGAAATTAATATTTGTAATAAAAATAATGCAAACTACAGTTTAATGGCTGGTTCCTTTTTTTCTTCAATTTACACACTACTGTTAAGATTTGCTAATTAATTGGGTTAAACAGTTAACTGGACCCATTGACTTCCATAATAGGAAAAAAAAATACTATGGAAGTCAATGGGTCCAGTTAACTGTTAACATTCTTCAAAATATCTTCCTTTGTGTTCAGCAGAAGAAAGAAATTCATACAGGTTTGAAACAACTTGGGGGTGAGTATATGATGACAGGATTTTCATTTTGAAGTGAACTTTCCCTTTAAGGTTAAAGGTTTAAACAGCTGGACATTAGAGACCGGTCTGTTGCTATGGCTGCCATGTTCAACTGCATCCTCACAACATCTATACGATTTATTGTACTTCAAGGTCTTGTGCGCACAAACACACACACACACAGATTTTGTGTCAGTTCGACACTGTGCCTGTATGTACGTGCACACAAATGGTTTCAAAGAGGTCCTATTATGCTTTTCTGCACCTTTTTTCAATTGTCTTTAGTGTGCAATGTTGCTGTTTGTCTATGTGGGATAAAGTGTGGATCATGAATGATTGCTGATTAAATGACTACTACTTTCAAATTACACAAAATTCTTTTCTCACTTCGAAACCACCTCGATGTACCAATGCTTACAAACTCTTTTCAAAACTGTTACATACTTCAGTTCAAAACCTGAATAAGACAGCAATTTGCTATATTTCTATAGTAATAATAACCCATTGCAATATATTCTAAATCTAAAAAATGAAATACTATCAAAACAAGATATAGCCGAACACCATACAGGTGTTAGTCTTTTAATTTCATTACCATCTATACAAAAGGGGAAAACATGGACCATGTAACATTTACTGCAGTTACTGCGTGTGATTCTTGTTTTGCTGCCTGTTGTTAGTATTTTTAGGTAATTGTTTTATAAGTGACAGTGTGTTTTCTGGATAACAACATTTGTTAGTGTTATGGAAGAATGAGTGGATTTGAGACATGCATGACGTGTTTTGATAGGTTTCGTGCATTTTAAATGTAAAATGAACAGCTGTGCCAAACTGAAAGTTGGTTATGAGAACTGTGTGAAGAAGAGTTTTGAAAAAGTGACCCAAGTACTGTGAAATTGATCTTATTGGTTGTAAAAAACAAACAAACTGTAATGTCATTGATTTGTCTGCACTCACACCACCAGACAGAGCTGCTTTTTGGCAGAATCGAATTTGTTTCATAATTGACGAATTTTGCAACATCATCACTGTTATTAAACTGAACTGAATCAACATTGAACCGACTTGAGCTGAATGACTACACTATTTCCTTTTTAGAGATGCATTATTGATTCTGTTATTTCCCTGTTTTTTAACTGTGAAGCTGCTTTGAAACAATCTGTATTGTATAAAGCGCTATAGAAATAAAGCTGACTTGACAAATGGTGAGATATTCATAAAGGCAAAAATGCCCCTGTAATGAATTCCTCTGGGTTTTTTATATCCAACATTTGACACATATTATAATATTGTAAGTTTAATTAGGGGTTTAGTTGTATGGTTGTTTTTGCAAACACTACTGTCAGATAGTTAGTTGAATGTTTAGCTAATATAAAGTGTGTAAAAAAAAAAAAAAGAAGTCAGCTCTGAAAACACTGATTGTGAGGAAAACACCCACAACAACTCACTAACAGTGAATAAATCAATATCTACGGCTATGGTTGACAACATAGAGTAATCAAAATCATACTGTATTCTAACAGATAATTTATTGTGTTATGAGATCTTCTGCATTATTTACAGCTGCTTTTGCATTTGATGCCAATTTGATTTTATATGTACCAGCTATAGTTGTTCAGTAGCAACTAGTGTAGTTGAGCATTTATTCATTATTTTTATTAAATAAATGACTCAAGTGAAGCATTTGACACAAAATGGGCGACACACTGTGCATTTTTAAGTGGTTCGAAAAACAAATTGCCCTGATAAAAGGCAGAAATGCATTTTAATAGAAAAGTTTTGCCATTGGCATGTGTGTGTGTGTGCGCTCACATGAATGTGTCCCATACTGCAGGCCGCTATGAGCCCCTGCTGCAGGGCTTTGTTCTTCAGGCTCAGGTCATGTTGAGCCTCACTGCTCCAGCTCAGCTCCAGCAGACACTCGATGACCTCTGAATGACCCCGCAGGGCTGCATGCACCAGCGCACACTGGCCACTCTTGTCCACGTGATCCACCTGACCACAAACGCCATGTGTAAATTAATCAATATGCATGTAACATGAATATATGCATCTCACAGATCAAGTCTCAGGTTAGCGGTATCGATTAAGAGTCAATCAAAGAGAAATCAAAAACATATATATTTTTTTATTTTTTGTATTTTGCATCTTAACTAGCTTGCTTCCTAATTTTTGACTCTTAGGCATATTGCTTTTTAACTCGCTTGGGATAAAAACATCTTCTAAATTCATAAATGCAAAGTGAACCCTGTTTACCTAATACACGGTTCTGCAGTTATTGGGAATGTTTAATTTGTGCATATTATTTCCAATGGCAAATTTACCAATTCAACTAATCAAACGGATAAAATAAAGTCCTGCCCAACAATTTTCTTGTTGAAATATCCTGTTTCACTGAAATCTTTTAATCATATAAAATCATATAAAAATACATTAGTAAATATGCACACACACACACACATATATATATATATATATATAAGAGCTTGAAAGTAATGTTTTTTGTGAAAATCTGAGTGTACATGTCTAAATAACTACGTTATGGAGAAGAGAATTTTAATACAGCTAATTTATGAAAGTGAAAAGTAACTTGCATAACTCAAATATTAATGACTAAATATATACAAAGTAATGCATTTCTTTACTCATTACATCAAAAAAGTAATCTGATTATGTAATGCACATTAATTGTAATGTGTTACCCCAAACACTGAAAATAAATATCTATACTCTACCTTGGCTCCTCTCTTACAGAGAAGACTGACCAGCCCTAGATGACCAGCGGCCGCTGAGTAACACAAAGAGCTCATGCCGTTCTCTGAAACCACGTCCACGTTTGCTCCGAACTCCAGCAGCAGCGCGCCCATCTCCTGATGGCCCAGGTGGGACTGGACACAGAGGACCGGGGCGTTGTTCAACACCTCCGTGCGATAGTTGACATTCGCTCCACCCAGCATCAGCAGACGGCTCACCTAGAGACAGATACGAGACAGTTTAGAGACTGACAAATGATGTATGAGAGCTCAGATTGTGTTTATTATGTGTCTGAATCAAGAACTCCAAGACATAATTTAGTTTTCTTTCAGACCCTTCAACCAAATCCCTAAAATCGACTTTGATTTTCAGTCGTTCGGAGCTGTCGGTTGTCATTTGTCTTCAGCCAGCCCTCATATTGAGTCTTTCTTTGTCAAACAATCCCTCATCCTGTGTTTAAAGTTCACTATGAACAAACTGCTGATTGGTAAAGCATGCTGATCACAATTCACAGACTCATTAAGAGCTCCAGTGCGAGCTGGCACATTGTGTCCCAGTCATTAATCAGCCAGGATTCTGCTTTTGATAAGCATATGAATAACAAACGTTTAATCAGCAGCGGCTGCGCGGCCCCAGAGGCTTGAGAACGCCTGGAAATGAAATTTGTTTTATTTAGCAAAACCACATGAGAATGTTTAGACTCCACCTTGAGGAATAGAGAGAGAGAGATGGAGAAGAAGAGGCGAAAGATAAATATAAAATACAGCTCCACACAGCAATTACAGGGGCCAAACTCGACTAACATTCACTGAGAGAAATGTAAAGAATTCAAGGACAACTCATTTACATTGAGAGGAGAAAAAAAAAACATACAATACATTTTACAGTTTGGTAAAAGTGAGTTAGCAGGAACTGAAGGTTTAAAGGTTATGAAAAAAAACATCCATATAATATATTAAATATATATAGCATTAAAAATGAAACATTTTATGATTTCTTTTTACTTTTAAGCACATTTCCCCCAAAATTCATTCTCATAACACCACAAATATAACCATGTACAGTATATAATATATATAGCATTTATAGATATAATAGTATTTATTATATTGTCATGAATTTATGGAGTATTATAGTAATTATTCATTAAAAACTCCTAAATAAAACATATTATTGCATTATTATAAGTCTGATTTAAAGGGTAAATGTGCTTTTTTATCATGAAAATGTCCCAATGCAAATTTTAAATGGACCTAAAACCAAAAACAGAACTGAACTGAAAAAAAGGGTAGAGAAAGTTCATTGCATCTGTCATTGTGAGCAATGTGTGCTTGCAGTCTATAGTGTTCAAAAGAAGACGCATTGGGAGGAAGAACCGTAAGGGCGAGGACTTATAAGATGAGGATGAAAATAAAATCACTTTTGCTTTAAGCTAAAATCCATCATTCCTGCTGATAATTGCTCTGGAGTCTCAGTGCAGCGGCCGACCTCTATTACACACACAGTCCAGCTCAGAGGAATCATCTGGACGACTTTACTTTAAATGACCTAAAACTAAAATGGTTTGGTAATTACTTAAAATGTCAAGTGTCCTTTCCTACATTTATCGCATCAAACTGATGGAGTGAAGACATGCGGCATTATTCTGACAGAGGATTTTAATGTGTGATCAATACAGACAATCACAAGATTGTTTTGCATTACGGCAATGTGAAATTGTATTCCAGTATCCCAATGTCAGTCGAAATTTTCTACTATCAAACTCAGTGTTAAGAAGAGCTCATCAGTGCTTGGGTCATTTGCTGTTTGTTAAATACAGTTGCTGAAATTAATTTACATACACACATCTATTATATAAACACATTATTGAATAAATGAAGTGACATGCCTGAACTATGTCTGAACGCTGGACTTCAGCAGTTATAATGATCATGTCTCATTATAAATGTTTGCATAAGGAGCTTTAACAGGGAAGATGAGAAGGGGGTCAAAGGTCAGAGGCAAACACTGCATTCTAATTGGCTCTCTTTGAGTCATATGTGTAGATACAGTTACACATCAACACCAGGTATTATATGAAGAACACAACTACAAACAGTCTAAATGCCTTTAAAGGTACTACACTATGTAAAAAAAAAATAATAATAATGAGTCAATATATAATTTATGTCACTCGCCAGTCTCATCATATCCGTTAATAGAGAAAAGTTGCTCCGGCTGCTTTGACGCGTGTCTGATGTGAGAGGTCAGAGGTTAGTTGAGTGTGTGTGTATGTGTGTGTCTGGTGTGAGAGGTCAGAGGTTAGTTGTAAAACGAGCGGTATATGTTGACATGGAGCCGCTAAATCTCCATCCTCCAGAGAATCACCTGTTTTAACCAAACGCCGAACAGAGGAGAGTCTGCTGGAGAAAAGAGAACGAGACAGAGCTCGTAATAAAACAAGAATCAACATTGGCGTGGCTTTTTGGAGATGGCGAGAATGAGGGATTTGAAATGGTGTAAAAGCGACACAGAGATTATGGTGTTTTTATTGCTCAACAGGTGATTAGGGTATTTTATTGAACAGATAAATTGTCATATGTTGCTCTATTACAGAAATCAACACCTGTTTAAAACTGTTTATCCCCGGTTTCACAGACAAGGTTTAAGTCTAGTCCCAGACTAAAATGCATGTTTGAGCTGTTTTAACTGAAAGCAACTTTCACCGACAAGAAACTTGCATTTTGTCTCAAGATGCACATCAGTAATGTTTCTTTTTCTTTTTCTAAGGCACATTTATAAAAGCTACCTAATTAAACTAAAGCCTAATCCTGGCTTAATCTAAACCCTGTCTGTGAAACCAGGCCTAAATCTCTTAAACCCAGTAGTGAATGTTTTATGAAAAGTTGGATTATCATTTTCATCCTCACAGTTACGCAGAGCCGAAGCACAACCAAAACAATGTTCTTCCAAAAAATATATGCAGTTTCGTTTTTTAACCGATAAAGCGTCAAAAAGTTAGATAGTGTACCTTTAAAAAGTCTCTTTATGAAAGAAAATTGTGAAACTTGAGTGGAGAATATTAATGGGCAAAAAAATCTGAAACCAAGAGCGCTGAAGACAGTATGTACTGACCTTGACATTGGGTGTGTAGAGGTTCCTAAGAGAGGCTAAAGCAGCAGACAGACCATCAGTACTACAGCTGATCCATAAGGCCTGAAGAACACTGGACGACACACCGGTCTTCTTACTCAGACCCTTCAAAGGAACACACACACATCATAAATATTATATATAATATTATATAATACATATTTGAATGATACATTTATATGTATTCATATTATAGTTAACATTATAGAGGACATTATTCTGTAAAGGTGAAGTTTGTTCTGCAAACTTTACATTATAGAGTCTTAAGAGATGAATAACAGATGAATAACAGACAGAGAGGCTGACAGAACGATAGATAGATAGATAGATAGATAGATAGATAGATAGATAGATAGATAGATAGATAGATAGATAGATAGATAGATAGATAGATAGATAGATAGATAGATAGATAGACAGATAGATAGGTTGACAGACTGAACAATAGATAGATAGACAGATAGATATATAGATAGATAGATAGATAGACAGACAGACAGACAGACAGACAGACAGACAGACAGATAGATAGATAGATAGATAGATAGATAGATAGATAGATAGATAGATAGATAGATAGATAGATAGATAGATAGATAGATAGATAGATAGAAGAATGATAGATAGATAGATAGATAGATAGATAGATAGATAGATAGACAGACAGACAGACAGACAGACAGACAGACAGATAGATAGATAGATAGATAGATAGATAGATAGATAGATAGATAGATAGATAGATAGATAGATAGATAGATAGATAGATACCTTGAAGATGTGTGCTTTCAGGATGTGGTGGCCCAGCTCCATAGTCTGCTGTCTGTTTAACTTCCCCTCCTGCCTCGACAACATGAAGGCCATCAGTGCATGTCCACTCCTGCAGAGAAACACACGCTGTGTGAACGCCTGTATCCCACAACACACACGCATTTATGACGGAATAAGATGAGGAGTAGCGCTGAGAGACAGAACCGGTTGGCAAAAAACACTCTTGTCTGCCCAAAAAGAGCCTATCACAAACACAATATAATCCTGCTTTTATTTTTCGCTCAACTCTTGCTATTTATTACACAGTATTTTTTGGAGTTTAATCAAAACACTTATTCTCATTCATGTCCTTGATGAGAGCAAAAGGGTGAAGGATGATTTTGAAAATGCCTGTAAGCTTTTTAAATATGACACTCTTAACATAATTTTGTAGAGATGTGGTTTTTAACATCAAGTTCTTGACTCGTTATTTGACTGCCAAATGTTAAAATCTTTTAGATTACAATTTAATAAAAAAAAAAAAAAAAAAATATCCGTTTAATGTTGAGATGTTAAGTGGACGCCACTGGCCGATTAAATATGCAGTGCTTTGATAATATGTGCCAATAACGTTGTTTAGTTCACTAACTGTGTGCATATTACAAGAACATTTTCACGTCAGCTTCTGCCTTTATAAAATCAGATTTTTTCCCCCACGTTTTAATGAAGGATCACTTCCATGTAATTTCGGGTCAAATCTTTTAATCTCTGAGATCAAACGAGGTTCTTGTGAGGTAAATCTTTGGTTAAAAGCGCTGTATATTTGATGCAAGGCTCTGTGTTGGCATGCCTTGGGTCGGTCTGGAAAGCAGGAGAATGGTGGAATAGAGTTCCCCAGCTCTCACTGGTGTTAATTAACCCAGCTTCATTAAAAGGCCACGCATGAATGCAGCTGGCTTTGATCAGCACTATATCTCCTCTACATTAAACTCATTCCGTCTCCTTTCTTTTCTCCCTCTTTAAAGACCCACTCCGATGAAAATAATGTTTTTCTAGATATTAACATGTTCTTGTGGCATTTTTCTGATGTTAGAGGACATATCTTGAGAAAAATCAGCTCAAAGTTGTATTTCTGAGTATTTCTACATTCAAATGGCTGTGAATCAGTAGCAGACGCTAAAATGCCGGCTAAAATAGACTGGAGTTGTGACGTAGTAACTCCACTGGGCGTCTCCACACGCGACGTCTTGGAGTGAAATAATGATCGGTGATCGGTGATAACTTTGATTAACTTCGGATAATAATAATTAACGTGTATATAATACTGTTGTCCCACCGGTATTGGGGGTGTAAGCTAGCGGGAGAGACAGAGCTCTCAGCAACGGGCAGGGGGAGGGTCGTCTCCGTGCCAACGGCTCCGCCCACAACGCAGAGGCGAATTTCTAATGAGCTACTGCCGCTCTGCTGAAGCGAAGTCCCAGATAACGGCACAGGTTTTGTGATTTTGGCTAAAAATGGCATAATCATAATTTAAAGACCACTGGGAATGTTTAAAAATAGCTCAAAATATGATCGGAGTGGGACTTTAAGCGGTGGAATAACAAGACAGAGTCGCAGGGAACTTTTTAGGAGTCCCTCTTTTTCAGAGCCAACTTTTCTAGCCCGGACCCGGAGAGGGTTCAGGAAGGCGAGTTATGAATAGGACACAGACGAGCCAATCAGAGCGCTCAGACACAAACTGCAGTGAGAATAGGAGAGGGACAGAATCCCAATTAGTCTAAGATCACCACAGCTCATATATATATATATATATATATATATATAGAGCCACTTGTTTGGTACAGATGCTAACAGACAGACAGACAGAGAGATAGACAGATAGATAGATAGATAGATAGATAGATAGATAGATAGATAGATAGATAGATAGATAGATAGATAGATAGATAGATAGATAGATAGATAGATAGATAGATAGACAGACAGACAGACAGACAGACAGAGAGATAGACACATATATATATATATATATATATATATATATAGAGAGAGAGAGAGACAGATAGATAGGCAGACAGACAGAGAGATAGACATATATATAGATAGAGATAGGCAGACAGACAGACAGACAGACAGACAGATAGATAGATAGATAGATAGATAGATAGATAGATAGATAGATAGATAGATAGATAGATAGATAGATAGATAGATAGATAGATAAATAGATAAGTTGATATAATACTTTATTATTCTTTATGTCTTTATTATTATACTATGTGTTACAAGCTTTGGCAATATTGTAATATGTACAGTCATGCCAATAAAGCAAATAGATAGATAGATAGATAGATAGATAGATAGATAGATAGATAGATAGATAGATAGATAGATAGATAGATAGATAGATAGATAGATAGACAGATATAGAGACAGACAGATAGATAGATAGATAGATAGATAGATAGATAGATAGATAGATAGATAGATAGATAGATAGATAGATAGATAGATAGATAGATAGATAGGTACCTTGAAGATGTGTATATATATATATATATATATATTGAAGGGTGACACTGACACATGATTCAGAATTATTTTAGCATAATTTTGATACTTTTTGTAAAAATGACTACATAGTTTTTTTTTTAAGCTTTAGTCTTTATTTTGAGTTTTGTATTATTATTATTTTTTCAGTTATTGATTTATTTCAATTCATGAAGATGTTTTGGTTTTAGTAACGTCTGACTATTATCAAAGCTGGACTAGTAATTTATTTCAAAGTAATTAAATAAGAGGAAACGGGATGTTGCACAGATATCTTAAATCAGCACTGGCTTTCATCATCTCATCAAGGAGATCACGATATTGCATTAGTCCGACTGTGAAGACAGATCTGGAATCTCGCACACATACACAAGCACAATCTGTCTGTATCCAATCAAGAAACTCCTGTTATAATTTTAATGAAGTCAGTAAATTCAACGGTGTCTGGAGCTCAAGATATGAAAGAGAACAACATCCTCACCTAAAAATCTGTTTAAACATACAATATACACTGAACAAAATTATAAACGCAACACTTTTGTTTTTGCCCCCATTTTTCATGAGCTGAACTTTTTCTATGTACACAAAAGGCCTATTTCTCTCAAATATTGTTCACAAATCTGTCTAAATCTGTGTTAGTGAGCACTTCTCCTTTACCGAGATAATCCATCCACCTCACAGGTGTGGCATATCAAGATGCTGATTAGACAGCATGATTATTGCACAGGTGTGCCTTACAAAATGATTTTGCAGGTGATGTCAAATTAAACAGCATCGTGAACAATGCAATATTTTTTTCTGGTCATTAAGTTGTTATATGACTGTGTCATTACGAGTATGAGAGTGTCTCAATAGCATCTCTCATTTAAATTTAGCATTAGAGCATTAGAGTTGTTTCATTTAGGAGTCATCAATGTTTTAACTAGATAAATCTATTTGGCTACAATGACTGTTTGAAATGTTGAATTGATGGTTTGTCTAAATATATGTATGTGTGTATATATATTAGGGCTGTAAAGGGATTAATCGCAATTAATCACATCCAAAATAAAAGTTTGTTTAGATAATATATGTGTGAGTACCGTGTATAATTATTTTGTATATATAAATACACACACATGCATGTATATTTAAGAAATATTTGCATGTATATATATTGTATATATATTTATACTATATATAAATAACACATTTTTCTTAAATATATACATGCATATGTGTGTATTTACATATATTAAATAATTATACACAGTACACACACATATATTATGTAAACACAAACTTTTTTTTTATGCGATTAATCGTTTCACAGACTTAATATATATATATATATATATATATATATATATATATATATATACACACACACATAAAATAAATATCAGCTATATATGAAGAGTTTGGTTCCAAAACGCGATAAACGCCATTTCTAAAAAAAATTAGTTACTAAAAAAATCAGTATTGTATCTGGTTGGTATTGAAAAGTCGATGTTTAATTTTAAGTAAAATGCGATATCCGCCGTGTTATTCTGTCATGTTTTCTCCCTTTCTTTCCAAACCGTGACAAACACCAGTCTCCCTTCTCTGCAGAATGCGATATATCCGCTCTCAACCAATCACAACGCACCATTCCACGCAATGTAAACAGTAACGGCAGCGCCTTAAATACACCCGGCTTCCTAGTTTTTCTTATCTATTTTATACTTTTCGAACAAACAAACAAAAAAAAGAATAATTTTGACGGCATTGATGAACCTGTGTTTGTTTCTGCAGTGGGTAAGAAACGTAAGGCATCGAAATCGAATCATTTACGTGAGGAGATTCTGTTTGTTTTCAATCTTCTTTACAGTTCTTAATAAAAATATTATACTAATAAACTTACGTTGTTGTGTATTTTCAAGTTTCAATATGAAAAAAAAAAACCCTTTTATATTGATTCAATGGATTAATTGCATTTTGATTTTTTTTTTTAAATGGATTTATTGCATTTTGGGGGGGGGGGAAATAATCCGTTTTTATAATAAATCTTTGAAAATCAAAACCTGGATTTTAATTTGTTTTGTTATTATGACCTACAAATGCTATGTGAAAGTTTGAAACAGAAAATAGTGGTTTTCATCTTTCCACTTTCTTGGTAAAGAAAACACACTTTTACTCAAATTAATCTAAATGGATTTATTGCGTTTTGGAACCAAACTCTTCATATCACCCAGCGAAAACAGTCAACATTACTGTACTTAACTATGTTGTTTAACCATATGTAGGAAACCGTAGTCCAGTTTTTCCTCCAATCTCTTAAGTTCCTGCAAGACACTAGCCATGTTTCCTTCCACTTGTCAATCGAATTATCTGAAGTTCGGTAAAAAACCTCATGCGAATAAAGCTGGTGAAAGTGTGTTTCCATCAAACGGCTTTAAAGCGGATAAAAACCTGTGCGTAATGACGTCACATGCTGTTTTGCGATCAAATTGGTATATCGATTGATTTGAGACATGTTAAGGTGTTTCCATTCATTTTCTCACCGAATTGCACAACATTCAAGCCAACAAAGTTTTACTAGGCAAAATGGATCGCACCATAATAACGTTTCCATCCGCGTTTATCGCATAAGCCGAATATCGATCAAGATAAAATCCGATGAGACCGATCGTATTCCAGTCGATATTCATGAAATTCAATCGAATTTTACTGTTTCCATAAGACATTTTTCATTCGATATCACTTAATGCGGATAAAAACGTGTGGATGGAAACATAGCTTCTGAAGCTCACCTGGGGTCACACATGAAGTCCGAACTCTCTCCATCCGCTCGCCACACCAGCCACTCTCTGAAGGACGGGTGGCAGAACATCCGAGTCTTATCCCTCCGTTTGATGAGGAAACACGAGAGTGTCTCCATCCTCTGCTGGAAGTCGTCCCACAGCAGCTCTCCTCGCTCGCTGCCCGCGTTCAGCGCCTGAAACAGCTGATCATCCGTCATGGGGTGAAGAGACGCCAGCGCCACGTTGAGGACCGGCACAGACCGCTCGAACGCAGAGTTAGACATGAACTTCATGTTGCACTGCAGAAGGTAGAGCTCCGACAGAGAGACGGGAACCACCTTGTAACTCGCGCTCTTGATGACCAGGTGACCCTTCTCGAAGAGGTCAAGGGTCAGTTTGAGGTACAGGTAGGACCCCTGGCTGCGGGAGGTCAGGTGGGAGCTGACTTTGCCCACGATGACGGGGTCGGCTTTGCCGTTGAGAGAGATGTTGTTGAGTATGTTCTGGCTGCCGTTGATTCGGTACTGTATGTAGGCGTTCAGGTCCGTCACGATCTCACTGTTGTCCGAGAATTCGTCCAGGCTGATCTTGGAGAAGGGAAGAAGACTGGTGATCTCCTGTAAAGACAGGTTGGGAATGTCATGACGTGTCTCACAGTGGAGAAATACATACATGTTTTCCATAAAACTTAGGGTGTATTCACAACTCTCTTGTTTGGTTTGATTAAATCGAACTCAAGTTTGTTTCCCCTGTTGTGCCTAATTTCGACCCCCTGCCAAATTATTACCCCCCTCGTTGAAGTCAGTACCTGATTGCCTAATCCCAACCCCGCCCCTAATCCTAACCCCTCCCCCACAACTAATCCTAAACCTACCAATGCTAGGGAGATACTAATTTGGCGGGGGTTGAAATTTGGCCCAACACCCCCCCTTGGTGCGGATCTTTTGGGCAGGTGTGAATACAGCAATCGCTCTCGGGTGTGGACCAAACAACCGTGCCGAGACCCAGCTGAAGAGTTGGTCTCGGTCCGGTTCCAAACGAATTTTGGTACGGTTCGCATTTCTGTCCAATGAATGGATGACCTTAGCACACATGTGGTTTTGTTTACAAATTTTGGTTCACTTGCAAAAACGGCAGTGTGAAAGCGAACCACACCAAACAAACAAAAAATCAACATTGTATTTGGTCCGGACCAAAGCAAGTGAACTAGCGGACTTTCCTGGTGTGAATACACCCTTATTTAGACAGGACTCGTTTTCCCAGAGGGCAATTTATGTTTTGGATTGTTCTCAACCTGTTGATTTTTTGACGTATACAGTATGAATTTTTTTTTCTTCCATAAAAGCTAATGGAAAAAATCTTAACGTTATAATTAGTCATAAAGAATAGCTTGATTTTAGTTATTTATTTATTTTTTATTTTGCAAAAGACATTCTCATTAAAAAATATTTTTCTAATATCAAAAAAAAATCCACAAAGAAAATCCTTCACACAAACTAGGGCTGGGTATCGTAACAAAATGTTCGGTACCGATACCGATACCGATACCTTGACTTCGATACCGGTTCCTGAACGATACTTTTTTCGATACCAATTTTATGTAACCAGGTTTTGCAATATAACATTACCTAATTTTTTTTTCAGTTTGTTGACTTTTTTACACTCATATTTTGAGTATGTAAAAAAGCACCAATGCTAAAGTTTTCTATGTTTCCTAATCATTTAACAACATGTATTCTTTACTTCAATGAGCTCATTGTTTCTGCTTTAACTTAATGCATTAATTAACGGTGAAACTGAATGAAAATTAATTGAAATGCATTACACTGTCACCTCTGATAACAGATCACTCTAAATTGTAATTTAGACATGCATTTTCTGTAAAGCTGCTTTGAAACGATATGTATTGTGAAAAATGCTATACAAATAAATGTGATTTAAATTTAATATAGGCTACTGGGGGGCGGGATATATACCTGCACGTGAAGCTTGCAGCAAAGCACTGGCAAAAGTAGCCTAATGATTATGGATGTGGAAACAATAGCAAGGAGATATTTTAATTATTTATTAATGAACAAGTGTTTACTAATGGTGTGTTCACACCGAACGCGAATTTAATTATTTGTGCGAGTAGATTACATACATAGTCAATGCAAAGACGCGAATAGACGCATCATTCGCGCCGGGCGATAGACGCGTATTTGACGCTCTATTCGCGTTCGATGTGAACACCATTACTCTCAAGTGTATTTTGTGCGCTTCAGTGCCTAGATTTACCGTGTTGCCGGTCTTGGCAGCAATGATCTTGTCGAAAATATTGCATCGCGTGCATCTGGCATCGAGTCTGGCACATGACATAGGTACACTTTGGATCATTTCCACATATTTTATATCTATCTGGGTTGGGACGCACGCTTACACACACACACACACACACACGCACACACACTGCAGCCTCACGTGCGACGAGCCGCGTCTCTGGGCAGCCGCGTAAACTAGTGTTTTTCCGCCACAGCCAATCATGCTGCATGCTTATTGTTTCACTGACGTTGACGAGATTAACCACTTAGGTACCGAAATGTGGTACCGAAAAACAAGACATGTTTCGATACTCGGTAGTATCGAGGCAATTCGGTCGGTACCTAAAAAGTACCGAACTCGGTACCCAGCCCTAACACAAACATTAAACAGTTAAAAAAAAATAAACAATGAATCATACGGTGGAAAAAGCTATTTAAATATTAATTATTAACTTTTTTTTTTACATAGTGAGAAAAAAGACTTTGAAAAACTCAACTTCAAACTTTTTGTAATTTCAATTTACTATATAATATCCTATAATATTTATATTAGTTTTAACACTGAAAACCAATGGAAATCATATTAAGAATTATTTTATAAAAAAAATTATATTGTTAAATATTTGTTTTCATTTGCAGTGTTTTTAGACCTTGAACTAATG
Organism: Rhinichthys osculus; assembly: GCA_029959095.1. NCBI lineage: Eukaryota > Metazoa > Chordata > Actinopteri > Cypriniformes > Leuciscidae > Rhinichthys > Rhinichthys osculus. The sequence goes on along the minus strand of JARWKJ010000008.1, from coordinate 3,918,877 downwards.
CTTATGTCAGGAAAACAGAATGATGAAACAAATAAACAAATAACTGTAAAAATCTGGTGCACCAGATTAAGGTATTTAACAAAATATAATAATTAAAGATCAAAGTTTGTCTCATTAATTAATAAACTGTCATTTTATAAAATAATGACTTTTATAAAAAATAAAAAATGTACGTTAATGATGTTTCTCATGACTAAAAAGTCAAAGGACAGGTTTGCCATCATATTTTGATAATGACTCTTTTACAGATAACACATTAATATGTTGACAGGAAGTCATGTGACCAGAAAGCACCAGAACCTACGGTCTTATAGACACTTTGATAGACATTGAAACATGGTTTTCTCCAGACCTCACATTACTGACAAACACTTAAAGGCTTTTTATTAACACTCTTACACATGCATATAAAACCACCAGGGTCCACAAGGTCAACTGGAAGACTGGACACACAAACACACACACACACACACACACACACACACACACACACACACACACACACACACACGTGCCCTGCTACCTGGAGAAAATGCTGGATGAGAGGCTTCAAAAACTGCGGAGATGCATTAAACTGTCATCATCAACACACTACAAACCTGACAAAATCCATGATTATAAGTTCAAATGATCAAAGCATGTTTTTTCACACTGTTCTTTCCTCAAGAAAGAATCATATCATTATGCATCTTTAAAATAAAGCAATGTTTACCTACATATATTTTCACACACATTTTAACCCTGTAAAGCCTATCTTATTTAATAAACAAATCACTAAGGCTTCTAATCGACATGACCAAAACTTTACTAAAAACCAGCCATCAATCGACTAACATTAAATCAACTGATTAATCACACATTTTCTGTAATAAATCGCAACTAATCGCACCTAACATTAAACTTTTTAATATATTTCATATTGTAATAATTTCACATTTAATCTCCAAATAAATGCATCTTTTTATGAATGAAGGTCATTATCACAGACACCAATACTGCTACTGATGTCTCTATGAAATAGACTGTTTGCTCAATTTTAACCAATAATTATATCCATGTAACATTACGGTATTAATGAAAGCTTTCAATTTTAACATTTATAAGACTTTAAAAATATAACAACTTTTAGTTTAAGTGATCTTAAAGCAATCTTCACATAAACCCCTTATAACAAATGTCACATTTAGCTGTGCTTTTACGATATCAGGGTTCAACACTAGTTTTTTACACTAGACCGGTTCAGATTTTTACTTGCCCTGCCAAAACGCACAGAATTTAGATTTTCAGACTATTATTGCATTATGTCAGGCTTTACAGGGTTAATTAATCAAAATGTGGACACTTTCATGAACATTTTCTGAGTGATGATGCAAATGCATCATTGAACTGATTCAGTGAATCGCACAGTTTGAACTGATTCACTGAACTGAATCAAACATTGCAACTCTAACACTGTTTTTGCGATTTAAGTATAAACAATAGATTCTATTACAACCTATTACTACGAAGTTTTGTCTGCTGAAAAAAAAAATTATTTAAAAAAACAAACAAATTCTGACTGACCCCAAGCTTTTGAATGATATTGTGGGTAAATATTTGCTTAAGTACAGGTGAAACTCAAAAAATTAGAATATCGTGCAAAAGTTCATTTATTTCAGTAATTCAACTTAAAAAGAGAAACTAATATATTATATAGACTCATTACATGCAAAGTGAGATATTTCAAGCCTTTATTTGTTATAATTTGGATGATTATGGCTTACAGTTATGATTTAGTTTTCATAAACTGTAAGCCATAATCATCCAAGTTGAAGTTGAATTACTGAAATAAATGAACTTTTGCACGATATAATAATTTTTCGAGTTTCACCTGTATGTATTGTTATATTGGTGCATATACATAAAAAACGTATTACATATGAATCTACCTGTGTTCATTTAGTGAAAAACGGTTAAAAACATGCCTTTATTATCTGATCTGTTTTTAGTGTATTTTACTGCTTACATTAAACATTTTAAATCTACTAGGCTACAGTGACAGTAAATAAAAAAAACAATTACAGAGCAATTAAAAGTCTCCCTTTTAAACAATTACAGAGCAAATACATAAATATCAAGATGCATAACAAATAGTCAAAAGGCGGAAAAATATCGGTCAGTCCTAGCCTGGCTCTCCTCACTTATAGTGACAGCTAGACGGCGAACGCATTAGGAGGCTTTAACACACATAAGTACAAAAACACATTTGTGCTTGTGCTCTCACTCACACACACTCCAATCTGCCGTCTGACACGTATCAAACTGTAGATGATTCTGCTCTGCTAGTCGAGCACTACCTTTTTCATGTTGTCAAAACGCCGCCAACACGAACACTCTCTCGCTCTCGAATCGCTCCCTTTTCCTTTCGGCCTCCTACTGTCTGCATTACTGTCTAGCTGTCATACAGTCTCATTTAGAGGGTCAATGTTCCTCATTAGAGCTACAAGATTCTCCTGCCCAAAGTGACAAGACGAGGTGGAGAAAATATGAAATGGTGAACATAAGACCAAACCTGATCTGAGCACATTAGAAGATTATGGGTGAATCTGACAAAAACACTTCTCACCACCAAATGAAAGGACAAAATAAGAAGAAGACTATAGAGTGCCACAGTGTCTGTCCCCTTTTTCAGCGGTGCTGGTTTCGGAAGTATTTTTTCCATTCATTTCTCCCATAGGGGATTTAAAATAAGTCTCTGTTAAAGCATTACAAAATATCCATATTTGAAACTTCATAAACTATGGTCTTCCGGAAACAGACGAACGCGAGTGTATTTCAGGCGGAAGAGTGACCTCTGACCCGACGCATGACGTATGATCACTTTTATGATGGATGGATGCACTGTTTTGGGCTTCAAAATCACTCCCATTATAAAGCTTGGAAGAGCCAGGATATTATTTAATGTAACTCTGATTGTGTTTGGCTGAAAGATGAAAGTCATATACACCTAGAATGGCTTGAGGGTGAGTAAATTATGGGATAATTTTCATTTTTGGGTGAACTAACCCTTTAATGAAGGAAAGAACTATAATCCTATGAAGCATTGTGCACTTTTGCTGTACTTTGCTTGTTTCGATTCTCCGATTGGTGGAATTTTCTCTACAGCATCATGGGTAACATAATCATGGGTTTTAACCACAAATTCCACTGTTAAACACGATAATTTAAAAAAATAAGCTGAAAAAATGATTTGGGCTGACGGCTTGAGCAGAATACCATCGATTAACCACCTTGTAGCTCACAGTAGGTCTGTCTTTTAAGGTTTATAAGTTATCATTTAAAATCTATTTCCCTATGGAGAAAATTAATGGAGTTTTTACTTCCAGAACCTGACAGTTGCACTCTATTTTTCTTTAAGCAAAATATAATGTGTATTTCCTTTTTGATTTGGGGGTGAAATATGACAGCTCTGAACAGCCAATAATTCACTGTGCAAAAAACATTACGGTCACACAAACCATGTTTATCCTCACCGCAAGAAAAACTGTATTTAATGTTGTCTAGCTCATATTTTCTTATATATTTAGTATTTTTGTTGGTTTAAGGGCATCATACAAGCTGTCCATGTTGATATCTGTTTAATTTGATAACCTTTGACATCAACAATAAAATATACTTTTAAATATACTTTAACTACAGTTGCATTTAGCATTGCTGACCCACCAGAACAGACCTGCCACCCATTACTGGGTCGTGACCTGCTGCTAAATCTCTCAGATAACAGCACATATTCATGTCTCACCAGAAGGCTTGTTCTCACGGTGACGATCAGTTTGAGCCAGTTGGGGAACTTGGAGATGATCTTGGTGATAAAGGAGGCGACAGTGTCTCCATAGTCTGGTTTGTGAAACTCTGCCTCATTCAGCCCGTCAATCAAGATGATGCAATCTTCCTCTGGTATCTTCCTCTCTGATAAGACAAAATTAAAAACATTAAAATACAGAAGAAGCAGGAGCCTTCAGTAATCTGGATTATATGCTTAATGCCAAATTGCAAGGCGTTGAGAAAACAGTGATTTATTATGGTTCTTTGTTATGCATGACACGAAGCAGAGCTTTTATAAAAGTAGTGGAGCAAGTGCGATATGATAAAAGACACCAATGTTCAATAGTAACATTTATTAATAATAATGGAAACACTTTACAATAAGGTTTCATTTGTTAACATTAGTTAACATGAACTAGCAAAGGTTGTTTGTTAATGTTAACATTAGTTAATGTACTGTGTTATTTTAGTTTTATTATTATGAATTAACTTTTCATGTTCATTTTTTGTTAATTTGTTTGTAATTTCAATATGTGCTTTAGTCAAGTTATTAGTTTTTTTTATTATTTTTTATCTAGCTATTTAGGTTCAACTTAGTTATATTTCAGTTTTAGTTTACATTTAGTTATCTATTTTGGTGCTTCACCAATTTCTTATTTCAGTTTATTGCCAAGGTAACATTTCTTATTTTAAGTTTAAATTTTATCAACTAATATTTATATTTTATTTTAGCTATATTTCAATTAACAGAAATGTTTTAACATTTTATTTTAACAATAATAACCCTGCTGTGAACTAACATGAAAATGAACATTTTTATCAACATTAACAAAGCTCTAAAAATAAATTGTTATTGTCATTGTCAAATATGTCATTATTAGTTGATGTTTGTTAATGCATTAACTAATGAGACCCATTGTAAGTGTCACCATAATAATTGTAATAAAACTATTTATTCTAACTTTACAGTTCTTTGGTCTAGTTTATGGTTTATGGTCAAGAAAATAACAACTTTGTGCATTAATTTAAAAAAAGGTGGTCACCGATGAGTTAATCTGCAACTTCAAATGCAGCTCGCTTAGTTTGAGTCAGAATTATCCATTAATAAATGGTCATAAAGAGTTAAAGAGAGAGCATATTAACCACTGTAAATCCACTGAGCTTCAGCACTAAGTCTCCTGTGTACTAATGAAATCTCTCATGTAACTTTAGATCTGTGTCTAGAGTCCAGCTCTAGATGTGCAATGGATTCTTCTTTCCTTTGAGTTATGTGATCATTATTCTGCAGAGATCCTCATGCTACAACATGAGGAAATTTCCATGCAGATGAGACTGACTTAATAAACAACTTAATAAAACAAACCCATATAATATTATCTCTCCGCTATAGAATAAAGATTTATTTGTCATTTTCACAGCAGCTGTGTAATGATGAGCACAGATCAGTCCACTTCACAATTAAATTCTCCAGATGTGGAAAGTCTTTGTTTTGCCTCAAATGAAGCGCTCCATCAGGAGTAAAATTAATAATTCATTACACACGAGATCTGAGCGACTTCCCAGAGCCGAACAGTAACAGCAGAATAACACAGAGACAGAGAAATAGTTCTTCAGTGAGCGACAGATCAAGTGCTGCACTTCCTCAGCTTTGAAATGTTATTTGAAGGAGGAATATGGCCGAGCAGCATCCATAAACCATCTCTGCTTTTAAACCTCCACCACAAATCTCTGCGCTGACTTCTTCATGGCATGACGGAGAGCTTCAGGAAAAACTCTTCCCCTCAAGTCAGTTTCAATAGTGTGTGGCTGGAGTGGACATTCAGAAATATTTTCATTTTTTACTTTTGTTGCCTTAGTTTCCAAGTAAAATTTCTAAACACTCTTAAAACAAGATCAATTTACTTGAAGCAAGATTGCTTGACACATTAAGATTTGACGTATTATGATATATGTATATATGTGTATATATACAGTATACAGTCGTGATCAAAAGTTTACACACACCTTGCAGAATCTGCAAAATACTAACACAATACAGCAGCAGGTTTATTAGGTTGTAGTGTTGTCACGATACTAGAATTTCTAACTTCGATACGATACCTTAAAAAATATCGATATTCGATACCATTTTCGATACCACGGAGAAAAAACTGCCACAATATTAAGGGGGAATTTTTTGTATATAAAGCTAAATATAACAAGTCTAGAACATGACAATGAGGTATATTTTACATGAACAAAAATGTCCTGAGTTCTATTTGTTTATATTTTTTAATTGGACCAGAGCTAACATGATGTATTTTTATTACCTACTGTTATCAAAGATTAAAATATACTGTAACAAAAAAGCACTTAACAGTATCAAATTGGAGGATAAAGAGTCAGTAATGTATAATAATAAGATTAAACATTCAATTTTCAGTTAAAGGCATGTCATTATTGAATTCAGAGATGCCATTGTCTAGCTGTTTAGTTTAATTAATATCTGTGTAATCAAATTGATGATAATAGCTAATGAAGGAAAATTGCAGAATTAAATAATAATTTTTGAATAAAGTTAAATAGGCACAAGCTAATTTACATTTGACCACAGTTACAATATTTACTTGTCTAAGATTCCTCAGTCAGATTATGTTAACTTTAAGAATTAAAACGAGACAACACAGACTCTTATCAACAACAATACTAGGCCATCTTGGTTAATGTTTCAGAAAAGTTCAAATGAGAAGAGTTACAAGCTGCGTTTACATGGACACTTATAATCGGATTGACGGCTCAATCGGACTAAAAAACCTTCATGTAAACACCTTAATCGATCCGATTGAGCTCGATCCGATTGAAATTTTGATCGGATTGAAAGGGGTGGTTTACTCCTTTTGTAATCCTATCGAGAGAACATGTAAACACTTGATCGGATTGAAAACCGAAACTAAAAGGACTGCGCATGTGCAATGACGTTGAAATAGCGTAATGACGTATGACGCACGGAACGAGCTGTTCTTCCTGGTGAATAAAGTGAATATAAATGAGTGTTCCGTTATTAAAAAATTCTCATTTCACTCGGCGTCTGTGAAGTGGAGCAGGACAGCGTCCCAGCAGTGCTTGTTTCAGACTCTCATCCATGAACGACTGGTTTTGGGCGCGGGGTTTTACTGCATGATCAATATAAGCAGCCCGACAAAACTGTTCATGCTCATCGTCTCCAAATCATGACCAGAGGCGGATAAATATATATTAAGTCTGCTGTTTAAAACAAATAAAGCACCAAAATAGAGGAGAATAGTTATGCGCGAACAGCAGCATATTCGTGCAGTGCGCATGTCAAAAAATCAATTCCGATTTGAATCTTGTGACATATGTGACCCGTCACGGAAACCAGGGACACAAGTCGGCAGCACAACTTGCGAGCAAAATGAGAAAGAAGCGTTTTTTTCCAAAATTGGTGATTTCCGCTTTTTTGCAGAATCTGTTAGTTGAGATCATGAAGAAGCCTCTCCATGTTTGAGATAACAGTATTGGTATATTTAAAAGCGTACATTTTGAGGTTGAAATCGGCTTGTTTTTCGGAGATTCTAGCATGCAGTAGGGGCGTGTCATTGTCTGTGTGTATTTCCATACTGAATAGCCGCCGGCGCTTTTGCCCCCCGCCCCCCAACAGCGTGGCTACTTAATATGCAGCGCTCTGGCCGGCTCTATCTGATATCAAAATTCAATGAAGATCGATGCCGCAAAGATTGTCGCAGACGAGCTGAACCGTGGCAGTTACACCGAAAATGTTTTCGCCGCACTTTGTGGGCTCGGGAAACTGAACCGGAGGTATGGGCGCGGCGCGCGCGCCCTCGGTGCTTGAATACGGCGGCTCGGCTCGCTGACAGCGGTGGCTAACTGTTTCATATGTGACGTCCCGATTGCTTTGAATGGGGAACGTTTTGTGAACAGGGAACAGACTTAATGGACTGGCAACAATCTCCATAGAACATGAACTGGCACAGAGAATCGAAATAGAGGATGCAGTTAAGACCTTTGCTGCGATGAATGCCTGCCGTGCGCGTTTCTGAAACGTAAGTTAAGCTTTATTTGCTCCTTAGTCGTTATGTAAGATGCTGAACCTGCTGATGATATAATGTGCTTGCGGACATTTCATTTGTGTGTGTATACGCACATAAGAAAGTGGTGTAAAGAGATTTGCAACAGTAATCTGAGGAGGAAATATGATTATTTGGAAAATTCCTGTCATGACTGCTTAAAGAAAAATGCCAGCAGGCATTTACCTCCTGCATAAACTTTAATAGTGTTGACATTTTGGGCACACGTGCGTTGCGCACTATTTGCGTTATATGTAGGCCTATGGCTTATTGGTCTTTGTGTGTTGTTGCTGGTTTTGCGTTATATGTATATGGCATATTGGTGTTTGTGTGTTGTTGCTGGTAAACGTTGCAAATAGAGGGGCAGCACAATTGTTTTTCGCCTAGAGCGGCAGAAGTGCATTCGCCGGTTCTGGGGGTGAGTTTGCATTAAACATTAAAGTTTGTCGTTTTGTTTTAATTCTAAGAACACGTACATGTTATCTCATGTTTAGTCTGTTTAGACCTTCCCATACCTACCTATTGTTATTAGCTAGCTCAGGAAAGAAAAAAAAGCTGTAAAGCACAGGGGGAGCTTTACAGGGGGTATGGCTTATCTAAATGAGATGTAAATGAGCCCTATTGTCACTCCCAGCAGGAGAGAGAGGTGAGAATGCACAATCTTTTGAGGCCGTTTTCTCCCATTTTAGCTTTTTTGAGTTCCTACCTTCAAATGGCCACAACTTCTCCAAATATTATCAGATTTCCACGTGTTACACATCGTTGGAAAGCTTGGAGACTACACTTTCAGAATCTATGAATAACTCAAAATGCCGAAGAACCGACTTGTGTCCCTAGTTTCCGTGATCGGTCACATATAAACGCGCACATCAACCCGATTACTTTATTTATCGTTCATGTAAACACCGTGTTCGAATTCATCAATCGGATTGATTTCATTCCGATTGAACCATGTAAACGCAGCTACTAGTGTTTCCTTGAGGACTTTTTTTAGCAGTGGGGGCAGGTCTGTCCAAACAACAAACACCCCTGATGCTGAGCATATGCTGCTCAATAGTAGCCTACCCCTGGAGCCTGTTCCTTAAGTCTGTTTTCACCTATACAATAATTTTGAAAAAATTAGTGATGTGAGGGATTATTGATAGTCAAACAATCTGTTGGGTGCCCGCAGCCCGCTCGCGTGTCCGCGCTATTCTCCGACATGCCCGCTCGCGGTGTGTAGCTCGTGTCCGCGCTATTCTCCGACATGCCCGCTCGCGGTGTGTAGCGCGTGTCCACGCTATTCTCCTACATGCCCGCTCGCGGTGTGTTTTTTACGCGTGTCCGCGCTATTCTCCGACTCCGACATGCCCGCTCGCGGTGTGTTTTTTACGCGTGTCCGCGCTATTCTCCGACATGCCCGATCGCGGTGTTCTTTATCAATCAACCAAAGCCGGTCGCGGGGGCGCGGCCCTCGCCATCTTTCCATTCACTTCACTTTTGCTATTTAACCAGAGCGAATGAGACGAGTGCGTCACGTGTGGTGTTTGTCAACGCGCCTTTTGAGAGAAGTGAAAGTGACTGCTCGGCTAGTATCGATACTTCGGGAAATTAGTATTGGTACCGTTCAGATATTTCAGTATCGATATTTATCGAAATATCGATATTTTTGACAACACTATTAGGTTGCTGTCACTTTAAGACCTGTCGCACATGACACGGAACTGACATACTATTTTCTCTACACTTTTTACGTTTATTTAACACTTTTAACACTCATTTTTAGACTACGCTTACGAGGATACTCGACAAAATGGGAATTTTGACAATTCTGTGTTTTTTTTTTATCCGTTCAAGCGCGAAAAAGAACTCAAAGCACGAGTTCTTTTTTTGCGTCTTATCACGCTTGAATGGTTTAATAGCACTTGAATGAATGTAGTAGGGATGTCACTAATGATTATTATGGTAATCGAGTAGTCGGTCGATTATTTTGACGATTAATCGAGGAATATGATTATTTTTGTGGTAATAAAAACACACCTAAGCAAAAAATAGCCTTTAAAATTACTTAAAATACTTATATAATAACAATGAGGCAATAATCTTTGGTTCAAATAAAGTATCAAAGAAAGTAATCATATGGTTTTATAAAACATTGTTTAAATACATAATATAATATACATAACATGCAAACTCAGAGCGAGAGTTTAAACTTTTATTTTGAAATTGCGATGAACTTAGAAACATATTGAGGTATTCTGCTGTTGGCGTAGGTTTATAAATGATTTACCTTACTAATCTGATGAAATGGCGCACATTGCATTCCCAGATGATCGTTATAAGGAACCCAAACTCACAGCATAATCAGAGATGGAGTTTGAGCACGTAACCTACACGCATGTAAATAATTAAAGCGCATATACTGTATATTAAACCAGCAGGGCATATACTTATTTAATTGAATCACAGCTTTTGTGAATTCACAACAGCCCTTTGCAATAGTATGGTTTTTAAATGGTTTTCATACATCGTGCAGCCTTAGAAAACGCTCAAATAATGCGGTTCATGGATTCTTGGAATGTGACATTATATAGATAGATATATTAGATTTAAGCTTATAACTTTTTAAGCATAAAGCAAGAGATAAAAGAAAATGAAGAAAGGAAAAACTATAAATATAAAATAAGATTGATTAAGATTTTTTTTTATCAATATAGGCAGAGCTTAAGATTGGTTTTCATCTGGTTTGTCTTCTCCCCTCACGAGGCTGTATTGATCCAGAGCGTCTTCCATTTCCATCAAACAAACACAGGTTTGTTTATCTGCGTCTGAAATACACGCTTTTACAATAAAACATCGATCGAGGTGAGCTAAAGACTGGACCTCCACATAAAACAAACCAGAATGACCTTGAGATCTCCGAGACTCAGAGAGAGCCTGAGCTTTAAGAGCAAATAAACGCAGGATAAACCTGTACAGGATCAAGAGGGAAAACAGAGGCTGTAGTTGCTTTGTAAGAATGTAGAAAAAAAACTATTAACTAAACCAAATGTCATGAAAATTATTTCTTTCCAGTATTATCTTTTTTATAAACCGGAACAGGTTCTCTATTGTCAATCCCATTATTCTTTTTGAGAAAAAACTAAAGACAGTCTTATTATATATTAAGTCGAATTGATTTAATTCATCTCACCGATTCAATTTCTAAGAAATAAACGTGGGCCAGAACATGAGTGCATGTGCTAACAGCCTCGGAAAATGGATTATCTGCATTTAATGCAACAACAAAGCAAATTCCCCCCATTCATATAATCGGACCATCTGCCGAACATTAAACATTTGACATCCCAACTTATCCGGTTTAATAAAATGCATCATTTCATGATTTTCACTTCTGTCCACATAACCTTCTCTGAACTGTAACGGATGCAGAAGGAAGAGAGCCAGAGGACAGGCCTAAAAATCACTCATTAATGAAATTAAAATCAACGACATTTGGAACTCATATTGGAGTCCATAATGCAATGTATTTCTGAGTGAAATGCATGGAAGGAATGATTGAATCATATTGTTTTCCTTGCAATATTGTGCAACTGATTAATCATTCACAACAAAACCACAAACATGTTTTAAAAGTGATTTCTGAGAAACACTGTTGAAAGTGGATCGGATTGAGCACCAAAACACACTTGTAGCCAATCAGCAGTAGGGGGCGTGTTCACTTATGATGGAGGAGGAGAGTGAGTGAGCCAATCAGCAGTAGGGGGCGTGTCCACTTATGATGGAGGAGGAGTGAGTGGGCCAATCAGCAGTAGGGGGCGTGTCCACTTATGATGGGGGAGGAGAGTGAGTGAGCCAATCAGCAGTAGGGGGCGTGTCCACTTATGATGGAGGAGGAGAGTGAGTGAGCCAATCAGCAGTAGGGGGCGTGTCCACTTATGATGGGGGAGGAGAGAGAGTGAACCAATCAGCAGTAGGGGGGGTGTCCACTTATGATGGGGGAGGAGAGTGAGTGAACCAATCAGCAGTAGGGGGGTGTGTCCACTTATGATGGGGGAGGAGAGTGAGTGAGCCAATCAGCAGTAGGGGGCGTGTCCACTTATGATGGAGGAGGAGAGAGAGTGAACCAATCAGCAGTAGGGGGCGTGTCCACTTATGATGGAGGAGGAGAGTGAGTGAGCCAATCAGCAGTAGGGGGCGTGTCCACTTATGATGGAGGAGGAGAGTGAGTGAGCCAATCAGCAGTAGGGGGCGTGACCACTTATGATGGAGGAGGAGAGAGAGTGAACCAATCAGCAGTAGGGGGCGTGTCCACTTATGATGGAGGAGGAGAGTGAGTGAGCCAATCAGCAGTAGGGGGTGTGTCCACTTATGATGGGGGAGGAGAGAGAGTGAACCAATCAGCAGTAGGGGGTGTGTCCACTTATGTTGGGAGAGGAGAGTGAGTGAGCCAATATGATGGGGGAGGAGAGAGAGTGAGCCAATATGATGGGGGAGGAGAGAGAGTGAACCAATCAGCAGTAGGGGGTGTGTCCACTTATGTTGGGAGAGGAGAGTGAGTGAGCCAATATGATGGGGGAGGAGAGAGAGTGAGCCAATCAGCTGTAGGGGGTGTGTTTCAGTGCAGTGGGAAGGCCTGAAAATGGACACTGAAGTTGCATGGTTTCTGCTCCATATGCGAGTAACATTGGTTTTGCTGTGTTTCCCATAACCAAGATATGCTGTTGTTGTAATGTTAGCTATAATAACAAGACAGTTTTGAGTATCATTGTTTGTCTGGAGCTGGTGTGCTAATGTGTTGGTATAAACTCTTGTGTACTGCATATTCATTTTTTGTTTTTCGCTTCAGCTATAAAAATAAGACATCCACTCTTTTTTGAGCAATGAAGAGAGGGGTGTGTTTGTTTGGGTTGATTTTCAATATCAACAGTGTTCCTCACAAATCGCTTTAGTAACTGCATGGTGTTGGTTTTGATTTGGGTTGTGTTCCTGTACCTTTGCGCAGGTTGATGAGCGGTTGCAGGATCCCCCTGCGGAAGGCACCGATGGGGTCCTGCACACAGGAGCGCAGACTGAGCATGCTCTGTAGGTGTGTCTCTTTCAGCAGCAGTTCTCTGTATGCGGTCAGCTGATGCGCTCTGCACAGGAGAGCAGACACACTGTGCACAAACTCAGGGACCAGACAGGTGTATGTGTTATCAGCCTGGCAGTAATGATACGCCACCACCTGCAGAGTGAACGAGAGAGAGAGAGAGTTTAAAAACTTAATCTAATTTACATTTACAATCATGGAGCGTTTGCTGTAATTTTTATACAGAAGTATATTGCCATATTAAACTCGATGCATTTGCTCTGAAATGGCTTATTTAAATCAGAGGAACAATTATTTTCGACCAAACAATCACTCTATTCAAGTAGATTATGCAGGTTTTTTTTAATAAATAAAAAGGGTTTCTGCAGGTTTTATTGAGGTAAATTTAAGTAAGAAAAAGTAAGACATAAATTTTGAATCGCTCTGCTCCCAGCAAATAGAATATGGAAATATTTTTTACTGTACCTTCTGATCACAGCAAAAAAAGTGATGTTCTTCCCAAGTATTTTTGTCTTGTTTTCCAGTGCAATTATTTAAAGATCCTTGAATCAAGATACATTTACTTGAGATGCAAAATGACATAAAATATTAAGTCTTGTTTTCTGTAAAATAAAATAAAAATTAAGGAAGTTTATTTACTTCCTTTATTTACTTCCTTGAAGTCTGTCAATAGGCTCAGAAAAATCAACTTTATTCAAAGGCAAGTTCTCATAACATAGATATCATGAGATATTTGTTCTTGTTTTAAGCAAAACTTTTAAAAAAAAATCCAGACTTTTCTCACAAGTAGATGTATCAAAGATGTTTAGATATTTGTATTGGAAAACAGGACAAAAAGTGGGAAGATGCAACATTTAATGCCATGACTACATGAATTTAATGGCGCTTTTCCACTACACAGTACCAGCTCGCCTCGGCTCGGCTCGACTCGACTCGCCTTTGTTTGGTTTTCCACTGTGTTAAAGTTGTACCTGTACCTGCTTTCGGGTACTTTTTTTCGTACCACCTCCGGCGAGGTTCTAAGCGAGCTAAGCCGATACTAAAATGTGACGTGAAAACAATGCTGACTGCTGATTGGTCACAGAGAATCTGCGTCATCATTGCACGCGCCAGATGGAGTATCCAGAATAACCCCGCCATTTTTAAATAGTTTGGCCAGAGATAGTTACTAAACTTACTCCTATTATTATGGCAACTCGGAAGAATACGCCGTGGTCAAACGAGGAGGTGCAGACATTCCTTTGTTTGGTTGCCGAAGAGAGGATCCAGCGAGAGCTTGATGGGGCAACGAGGAACGAAAGGCGTCGCTATGACGACCGGGTACTATTTGTGGCGGTACTTTCTGCAATGGAAAACGGAGCGAAAAGCGAGCCGTGTCGAGGCGAGCCAAGGCGAGTCGAGTCGAGCTGGTACTGGTAATGGAAAAGCGCCATAAGACTTTCTGCTCTGATTTAAGACCTTTTCAAGGCCTTAATTTATGTAAAGGCGAATTAAGACTTTTAAAGACCTTTTTATGGCCCGCAGCAACCCTGAATGAGAATATTTCATAATTTTCCATGAATATGAACAGATTTAACAAGTTTAAAAAAAAATCACCTACAACCCAGTAATATAATATAATATAATATAATATGCAACTGCCATTTTTTGGCTATTCTGTTGTCATCAAGTGCAGTGTGGTATGATGTTTGACAGAGCAAACTCTTTTTAAAACATTTGTTTTTTATTATAGGGCTTTTATTATTTTTGGCTGCTGAACTGAAGCTCATATCCCAACAGCATGTGGTCTGTGAGCCCTTGAGGAGCTGCTCTAAACTCACGTTGATCTAACACTGCAGCCAAATATCATGCCATGTTTGCACTTGATCAATAATGCAGGGCACAAATGAGAGTTTCAGCCTCTTATAGCCAGATCATTTCAAACCAATCATTGCCATTCTCTACATCCAATAATCTTGCAACTAAAGTTCAGCAGCCTAACAGATAAAAAAAAGAGTATGATCTGAACACAGATGGAGGGAGAAATGGACAAACAAACATAGGGCCGTATGATTTCTGCAATGCAGAAAACGAGGACGGAATCCAGTCATAAAAACTAAATTTACTGTATAACGCGGAATTTCACGGAATTTGTCAAATTTTTGATGAATAAATAAAAAGCAGGTCATTAAACTTTAATCAAATCACGATATAGACTAGTGCCTGTGGATATTAAACCGCAAAAAGAATGCGTGTCTTTGTGTGAATGAATGGCACAGACGCGCGGTTTCATTTCACAATAATCACAATTTTTCATCCATGTTTTAATTTCAACAGTAAAGTTCTGTTGTGCAACTTTTTTTATTTCATAATAAATTTATGTTTTATGCCTTCATTTGATTGCCATAAATTAAATAGGAAAACAGAATTTCAAGGGGGAAAATCATAGAAAAAAAAATCATAATAAATTGTTTTTATGAATTCAATTAATTAAAACAAATCTAGAAACCTTAAAACAGAAAACGAGGAAAAACGAGGAAAATAAACGGAATGTGGGAAAAAATAAACAGATTTCATAGGGCCGTACAGAATCTTCTATCATGAAGTGGGGAACAAAATAAAAGCTGATATCATTAGAGGTCACACACGGCTTTATCAATATTTAAAGGCAACAACAGGGAAGATCCTCCTAAGTAAGTTCAGGTGAGTTTACCATGGAAAAGGGACTTCATTCCTTGATCTGGGATCAAATCACTGTAATGCTCGAGCAGCTTATTTCTTTCTTCAGTTCCTCCTGTGAAAATCTCACATACCCAAAAGGAATAATCATATCTAAGAGAATGCATTAAGTGAAATATTTCTCTCTGAAGTGAAGTGATGTCCTAACAGCCGAGTTCACTGAAGTAACGCTCAACAGTTTGTGTGGCTAGAGTGAGAAAACCAGGCAGAGACGGCCCTTCTGAGGGTCCCTCTTAATTTGTCCTGATTTATTATTGAAACCTCCATTTGACAGATGGGGATATTTCCCATTTGGACAGTTGGGGTTAATAGGAACGCCACGGTCTTCACCCTGAGATGAGGTCTGGGAAAAGAGCATCAATCTAAAGCTCCTTCAGGTGGAGGGACCATTAACTCGCTCACTTTGAGTGAACACTTCAAAGCGCTGGTTTCAGAGCGCACATTAACAGGCTCAATCTCTTGATTGCTGTGCCTTTCCCTCGACCCTTCGACAAGCTGATTAGACAATCATTACACAGGATTTAGACAGCAAAAGAAATCTTTGGTTTGAGACACTAACCGTGCGTACACAGCGCCGCCGGCGAGAGCGTCAAAGTGGCCGGAAGCCATTCATTTTCAATGAGAGCCGGCGGCGAGCTCCGGCAGGGCGCCGAGAGTGGCGAGGAGAAGTTAAAGTCAGGTCAACTTTATATGGTAATGAGCTATGACGCGTTTCGGCGGCAACCAATCGGAATTTAGAAGTGCTCCGTTTGAGAGGATTCCAGGGAACGCAGTCCTGTAAACTTTGGTTCCGACCACATTAGTTCCCAAGCAAAATAGAGGAGTATGGAGCTAATAATATGACAAAATGATTTGAATTTGAATTGTGTAAATTTGAATTATTTGCATATGTAATCTAACAAAACTGAATTTTAAATAGTTCTGAATTTGAATTTTTTTGGAACGAATATTGAACATCTGAAATTTAACAACCTGAAAGGTTTTTATGGCTGAATTTTATAGACATGTATTTTCAAACAGCTAGTTTTTGTGTTCTGAATTCAAATACTGCAAATATTCAGTTTAAAAAAATACGGATTCAAGTTTTCAAGATGAAGAAATTCGGAACGTCAAATTCAGTTTTCTAAAATTCAATGTCAAAAATTCAATGTCAAAAATTCAGGTCTTACAGAAAGTAGGTCACAGGGAAGAGTAGATGATCTCGGAAAAGTCGAACAGAGCATTTTGGCCAATTAGGGACTGCAGAAGTTTTCCAGCACGAACGTGGTGGTTCAAGAGGTTGGCGCTCTCTGACTCTGATCATGAATCGCCCGGAGGTAAGTTAAACATGAATGATTTTGTGTTTATATGTTAGGTTAGCGTTCTCAGCACGTGATACATTTGTCTGAGCGGTCTCTGGTGTTTGTTTTAAAGTATATTTTGTGTAAAATTGTGTGTAAAATTGATTAGAACGCCACCGTGTCTACTACACAGACAGGACGCGAGCGGCACGAGCAAAACAAAAATGTATTAGTGCAACTTTCATTAAGTAAAATCACCTTCAAGCCTTCATAATACAATTGTCCTTTCAATATTAAAGTCTTCACTACTGACTGATGACTGACTCAGTAATAAAGACTGTCTTTGCCGCCATCTAACATTACAGGCGAAATATTTTAACTTATGCTGCTGCTCACGGCCAGGGACTTTTTTTTTTTTCAGCGGAAGGTTGAAGGCTTTTGGTGATTTTACTTAATGAAAGTTGCACATTTTTGTTTTGCTTTATTATGATTATTGAGTGGCAATCGCTTTAGAAAAGCAATACACGGTACTCAAGGCTAGTGCTGTCTTGTGAATAAGTCACGTCTGAAGGGGTTGCACTTGCAAGCACTCTGGTTCGCGTCGTATTCACGATACAGCACCATAGCACACCCTCTCGTACCTTATGCTTACATGTACGACGCAATCTAGACCGGACGCGAGCGGTGCGACGCGACCAGTGAAATCCCCAACAGCACACGATTACCCATCCTATTTCTGACCTAGTCCCAGCTCTTTATAACAGTCGCTTCAAGCACTGTGTTGCGTCGCGCGCTCGCGTCCTGTCTGTGTAGTAGACACGGTGGCGTTCTAATCAATTTTACACAAAATATACTTTAAAACAAACACCAGAGACCGCTTAGAAAAATGTATCACGTGCTGAGAACGCTAACCTAACATATAAACACAAAATCATTCATGTTTAACTTACCTCCGGGCGATTCATGATCAGAGTCAGAGAGCGGCAACCTCTTGAACCACCACGTTCGCGCTGGAAAACTTCTGCAGTCCCTAATTTGCCAAAATGCTCTGTTCGACTTTTCCGAGATCATCTACTCTTCCCTGTGACCTACTTTCTTTAAGACCTGAATTTTTGACATTGAATTTTTGACATTGAATTTTAGAAAACTGAATTTGACGTTCCGAATTTCTTCATCTTGAAAACTTGAATCCGTATTTTTTTAAACTGAAATTTTGCAGTATTTGAATTCAGAACACAAAAACTAGCTGTTTGAAAATACATGTCTATAAAATTCAGCCATAAAAACCTTTCAGTTTGTTAAATTTCAGATGTTCAATATTCGTTCCAAAAAAATTCAAATTCAGAACTTTTTAAAATTCAGTTTTGTTAGATTACAGATGCAAATAATTCAAATTTACACAATTCAAATTCAAATCATTTTGTCATATTATAAGCTCCATAGAGGAGAGGATGATCATTTGAACTGGATAAGAAGGCACGCAACACTATTTATAGGCAAGATTTTTGCGCTAGAACCATAGGTGTAATTTGCGGGTGGGACATGTCCCCACCACTTTTTGCCAGGGTCGATATTGTCCCCACCACTTTTGAAACATCTCGCGGCATGGATTTAACAAATGAAGAGTTTGGTTCCAAATTGCAATAAATCCATGTTAGTGTTTCCCCTAGGATTTTTTTCCAGGGGGGGGGGGGGGGGGAGACTGCTAGTGTTGCGGAGCGGGCGTGTTACGGATACGTGGTGAAAATTTTTTAGCAATCAAAAAGCATGTCTAATTAATTGAAATAGTGTATTATGAATCATTAAATGTATACAACATTTAAAAAAATATATGAAAAAAAAATTCACACTAATTCTGTGTTGTGTTTTTTCTGGTAATAAAATGAAGACATAAAACACAAATTTTATCATTTATCATCAATTTTAATCATATGAAATTAAATAAACCTTTTGTCAAATAACGTGCTGCACAATGAGCTTTACTGTTAAAATTAAAACATGGATTATTCCTTAAATTCAGTTTTGATGATAATTTATTTGGATTAGTGTTAGTATTATTACATTGGGACATATCTAAATTCTACTGTACAATGGTAATATATTTCTGTCAAGTTAAACTGAACTTTTATTTTGACGGGTTGCCGTGAAGACCTTTTGAGTTTGTGTGTTTATGTCATAATGATAGTTTTTCTCAAATGAAGCGGTGAAATGATCACGAAGTGACTTTCGGAGTGGATCTAGAGCCTGGAGAGGAAGTTCATGCATTTGTGTCTTCATATAGGCCCAAAAACAGCGCAAGCGTCACACGTGCTTCGGTGTGTGTGTGTGTGTGGTAAATGAAACTGCGCGTCGGCTGTACCATTCATTCACACAGAACAAGCAGGATTCGTATTTAAATTGTCTTTGTGGTTTAATATTCACACACACTTGTCTACATCGCGATTTGATTTCAAGTGTATACTGAACTGCTTTCTATTTATTCCTCAAAAGATTGACAAATTCCGCGTTATACAGTAAATTTCTTTTTTTATGACTGGATTTCGTCAGCAATTTAGGGGGGGCGGGGGGTCGTTTTGGGGGGGTGGGCCGCCCCCCCAAAACAATGGTAGGGGAAACACTGCATTTAGATTAATTTGAGTAAAAATGTGTTTTCTTTACCAAGTGGAAAGATGAAAACCACTATTTTCTGTTTCAAACTTTCACATAGCATTTGTAGGTCATAATAACAAAATAAATTAAAATCCAGGTTTTGATTTTCAAAGATTTATTATAAAAACGGATTATTTTTCCCCCAAAATGCAATAAATCCTTTTTTTTTTTTAAAAATAAAAATGCAATTAATCCATTGAATCAATATAAAAGTTTTTTTTTTCATATTGAAACTTGAAAATACACAACAACGTAAGTTTATTAGTATAATATTTTTATTAAGAACTGTAAAGAAGATTGAAAACATTTTTTCCTCCCGAGTGCCTCATCTTCTTAATCTCCTCACGTAAATGATTCGATTTCGATGCCTTACGTTTCTCACCCACCGCAGAAACAACCACAGGTTCATCAATGTCGTCAAAATTATTAATTTTTTGTTTGTTTGTTGATCGAAAAGTACAACATAGATAAGAAAAACTAGGAAGCCGGGTGTATTTAAGGCGCTGCCGTTACTGTTTACATTGCGTGGAATGGTGCGTTGTGATTGGTTGAGAGCGGATATATCGCAGAGAAGGGAGACTGGCGTTTGTCACGGTTTGGAACCAAACTCTTCAAATACAAATAAATAAAACATCTCTAGTTAACTAGCAGAGCATTCATTTCGTTCGTTTGTTAAATAAGAGGCGATCTAGCATGCTGAAATGTGTTCTTTTTGAAATCAAGTGCTCGTTGACTGCGTTCAGTGGCGCGGTCGGATACTCAACGTGAACTGATATATATATATATATATAAGTATAGTATAAAATAATAATAATGCATTTTTGTGGCTGTACATGTCAATAAGTAGGCAGTTCTTAGGGAGAATATGTTGAAAGTCAAAACTCTGTGTGTGTAGATTCACCGCCTGTGTGTATAATTAAAAACGGGTATTAAAAAGGTTTTAAAAAGATAACGTTAATCAATTCTACATCAACACAGCACCAACTGCAAATATGTGTATTAATCAGGCAACAATCAATGTAAAGAGCTAAAATGAATCAGCCTGCGCTTATGTGACTGATGCATGCAGGGATTGATTGGAAAACACACAATTTCTTTTGCAAAATTACACACAATCATTTGTTAAAAATGTAGCATAACACTGGAAACCGATTAGCGATGAGCCTCTAATTAAGTGCTTTTGTCTTATCTGTGAATATGTAATTTGCCGCTGTCTGCTGCGCGTTTGCCATCGTTCCCTGAGTCTCGGCGCCCACATGGGTGCAGTTCTCTTTAAATGCGACCAAATGACCACCCTGCTAACCTGTTGCCATGGTAACACTCGAGGGATGGCAGGTCCCCCGGGAAACACGGTTGATATATCATTTAGCTCACATTGTGTTTGACAGAGGACAGCTCGCCCTATTAAGACGGAGATGTACGGAGACGCAGCAGAACCGCTGAAACCCAAAGCCCTGCGTTTCAAGCCTCTGAGATTAAATAATATTCCATGAAAACACATCAGAGACTCTCGAGAAACTCAAGTCTAAAGAAAATCGCAATGAAAGAGTGTTTGTCAGTGTCTCTCTAAAATAATGCTTACGTTTACCTTTAGAAAACACACAAGCTATGATGACACAGATGTATCAAGCTGATATTAATGTACATGTTGCATATACTTAAAATATTGTTCAGTATAATAGTTAAATTTGAACTTGAAATATGAAGAACCTGTGAATTAGCAAAGTGAAAAGACTCGACTCAAAAAAACTGTTTTTAGTTGGATGCTTTTACAGACTGACTGAAATAAATAAATAACCATAACTACCTAATGAATTAATCGAGGGTCTAAACGCTTGGTTCAAGTTTGTATGTTTCATGTTTTTATTGTTGCAGGAAAATCAACCATAAAGTATATTATTATCTGCTATTTTGCATGACTCATTAAAAACAGAAGTCCTTGACATTATATCCCGTATAACTGAATGAAGAATGTTACACAAAACAATCATGTTTCCAAAATCTGAATCAATCTAGAGGAGGTCACTGAACTAGTACTTATGTATTCAGAGAGTGAGTGCGGAGATCAGGACTTCAGCAGCCACTGAGTTCAGCAACACTGAGAAAAATAAAGAGGGTCTTCGGGTTCACGCCATCTCAACTCCAGCACTCTGCATTTCAAAAGGCTGAAACACGCCGTTCCAAACAACAGCGCTGGCATCGCTCCAGCCCCTCCTCTATGAACTTCAAAAGCAGAATCAGACATATTGAAGCAACAGGTATCCTGAGAAACACAAGACTGGGATTCTCTCGTTCCCCACAGCGATAATGAGGAATCTAAGACTGCGTTTACACTGCAGGATACAATATTTTCTAGGGCTGTAGTCAACCAAAGAAATCCTTAGTCGACCAAAGTCCTGTCCTGCGCAACGATCAGTCGCCAAAAAAAAAAAAAAAAAAGACGTGATGTTTTGCATTTTGATTGAACATTTCTTAAACAATTGTCATAGAGCATTTATAAAACAACAACGAAAAAACATCAATAATACATAAAACTATAATAATAATACAATTCTTTGAAAATTAAGTGATTTTTTTAACTGCAATGTGAGGAGCTCTGTCCTAGGTCACAATCGCGCACCTGACCACACCACACGCTACAAAAAAATATAACTGCTAAAACTACCAAATAATGAAAAATCCTAACAAAAGCTTTCGTTTATACAGCCTGTATATTCTTTACTTTCAAAGCTATGGGTTAACTTTTGTCCAGCCGATCTAGGCGTTTTAAAACAAACTCACAAAAAACAACAAAAAGCCTAAAAAACAATCCTAATAATAATAGGCTGTGTAGTAGGAAGGCATATAGGTTTATTTTCGTTTTGTTACATTATTTAGGCTATTTTCAAACTCGTCAAGTGTACAAATAAAAACAAAAACATAAGAAAACACAATCTATTGAATCAGCATGATAAAGCCGTTAAAGGACCTGCTCACATATGGCGCCTTTTGCGTGCTCAAGTTCGTTATTTCAAATGTAGGCGCGCGATATGCGCGCTCATAATGGAAGCAACGCACTCGCGGCCACAGGTGCGGTTCCCGAGTGTTCCGGTGCGCTAAACTGTGGCGCTGTTACAAAATAGCCTAAATTACAGCATTTAAAGTTAGGGATAAAACATGGGCTAAATATATTTAGAATACAGTAATATATAACTGCTTATAAAAGGAATAAATATCAAGGAGTAAATCAATGAAAATTTCTTTCTATTGGTAAAAAAAAATAAAAAATACAACTGGTCGACCAATGAAAATGTCAGTTGACCAAGACGGCATCGACCGATTAGTCGACTAAACGACTAAAGTTGACAGCCCTAATATTTTCACACAAATTTCAGAGAAATTATACTTGTATTCAGCGAGGATGCATTAAATGGATCAAAAAAGCATCAATGTTAATCAAACAACAAAAGACAGAAAAAAATCACTCACTGCTCTTGACTGAGTAACTTGTGTCGCTTTAATAAGAATCAGTGTATATTTAATTCATATAGTGAAGACTATGCAGTGCTGATTTTTCAATTTCTTACATGAATGTAGCTGAAAATTTTAAAACACTGTTTATTTCAAGTGTATCATATTTGTAACTTGCATCTTTGTTCTAATATTTAATAACAAAGATACGATGATGAAGTAAAATAAGGTTAAATAAAATGTTTGCACACCCCTATTTTGTCCTAAATGGTCTGCCATTCTTTTTTCTTTTATGTTTAGTGAGCTTGTAAGGCAAATTTAAAATAGAGATATTAGTTTGGCTGTACTGCTCAGTGACTTGCAAAACAGTCTTAAACCAACATGTAAAAGAATTGAGATATGATCGTGGATTGTGATCTTGTCCTGTAAAAAATTGCGATATTATATTCTAGCCATATCCCCAACCACTAACATGTCAGTCTGAGGGGAAATACATCATCACACTGATCGCACGGGTCCTCCATTAAAACAGCTGCGGTAGAAACTGTGACATCACCACATATTCATCTCACAGTCCATTAGCAACATTACTGCACAACCTGATGTGCTCTTCATGAGTCTGCATCAAAACAAGCATCGTCTGCAAAGAGACACATCTCAAAATCTACCCAAAAGCGAAAAACTACACCTAGATGAAAAATATTATATACATTTAATTTTCGATTCGTCTGGTCCATGCGTTGTGCAAGAGAGAAACTACATCGGTGACACGACTTTGCAGTTGCATAAAACCCATTTCTATGAACAAAACACATCTGAAATCATCTGAGGACACAGAATGAGCCGCTGCAGGGGGGAAATAAAGTGTTCTGCACAAACTGTCTAAAGCACATTATATTAAATGCCTCAAAGAAGGTCACGAGAAAATAGTTTTAAGTGGTCGCTGTGCAAAGCGATTGCTTAAAATGTTGTAGCAAGTACATACATTGCTTCAATTTTAACAGCAAGCTAGCATACATGTATGTCATAGTTTGCATGAAGCACATGCACGGCAAACAAACCAATTGGTGAAAGTTTGGCTGGTTAACACGGTCCAGTTAGAAGCAGTAACTAAACAATTAAGCAGGCAAAAACTATAAAGTTGCATATAATAAGTACCGGTATGTCCAAATTCTTCCGCATACATACATATACTCATACAGCAAATCTCACCTGCTTGACTGCTTGTATCATCGCAAAATGTAACTATATTTCTCACACAGCTCTAATCTACTAAATGCAACTATGAGGCGTGAAGATATTAAGATATGAATAACATTAACATTATGATTTTCTGTAAAGCTGCTTTGAAACAATGCGTGTTATGAATAGTGCTAGACCAATTTGACTTGGCGAGATAAAAAGGCATTTTAGCCATATAAATGTACCGGTAAAAGTATTTTGATTAAATTAAATATATTCTATGCACATATTTCATTATAGTATAGTAGATGGATGTGCTTGTTCTCTTTGAGAGGCTCTCAAAGACATTAAATTCCATCTGCTGTTATTAATATCAAGGAAGGACAAACATTTTGGACAAAACAATATCCATTGATGTCAAATTTTATTAATTAATTTTGACCCCCGGCAAACATAGACTTCAATCGGCACAATGCAAATAAAAAGATAATCAACATGTTCACTGATTAATAAACTAGTTCATCAATTGTGACATACACATCTTACACAAGACGCTGTCAGCGCTGTAGATCAGGCAGAGGTCGTGACCCTGCACCTGTGATTCGGCTCCAGCACACCTGTGGTTTCATTAGGACCGCAGCTGAGAGATCCAGCGAATGAGCCGCCCACTTCAATACACTCCTGTGTGAAACCATCTATACATACAAGAAGCTAAAAGATAAGGCTTTGTTGGTTCTCTGGGAGGATTCTGTCTAATGACCACAGTTTATATACTAATCAACAATCAATGCTGGAATGTGTCAAATCAACAGGGACTGGATTTCAAGCTTTGTTTTGGTTGATGCGGGTAAATATGTATGCATCAGTCCTGAAACACGAGCTTCAGCCAACATTCGCTCAGCATACAGCTCATTTTCTAACAGAAAATTTAATTATGGAGTGGGTGTTACAGATCTAGGTTAGAGTCAAAGAACTGTTTTTCACTAAATTAACACGTTGAAGAATGATCTTTAATAATGTTTATTTATATGCACCAATGTAATGAAACAGATAGCAGCATTACCAAACTATACTTTTACTTAAACATTATAATACACAAAAAATGCCACACAGAGTGAATGAAGATGCAAATTAATAGGGATGCACCGACCCGATACTGCCATTATTGCCGGATCGGGTATCGGTCAGACGAGGCCGATCCAAATCCGATAATGTGCGTATACTATTCTGTATTATTGTTAAGCCCCACAAAAGGCACAAAAACATTATAAAGCACCATAATATGTTCATCATGCACTATATTACAAGTGTTCTGAAGCCATTATATAGTATAATGTGAGATAGAAATGAACATTTAAGTCATTAAATTCAAATCACGTAAACTCCTCCCTCCGCTGCGGTTGTCAGTCATTCTCCATTCAGCATCAAACACCGCGTCACGTTCGGTTACGTCAACACGATGAAAACTCTCTCCCAAGATGATTCAAAGTTACTATTATTTTACTTGATCTGTAGATAAAGGTCTATAGTTTCGCATAAAACAACTTTATCTTGCTGGACTTTATTGATGTACCTTAATCATCTTACTTTCTACCGGGTTCTGTTAGATCACATCAGAGTACAGTCAGAGCACTATAATTGTTATTCACGCACACATTAACTTAAATTTAAAACTGTTAAAAGAAAATCGGATCGGTATCGGTCGATACTCAGAACTTTTGGTATCGGATCGATTCTGAAAAAAATGGTATCGGTGCATCCCTACAAATTAATCATTGAATCAAGGTTCTGATGGAATCAATTCATTAATAATATAATACATCCAAAAGCAAAACATGCAAAAAGAACTATAAAAGGGAGTGGAAGTGGCGAATAAGCGAATATGAGTGATCCTCTGCAGCAATCTACTGGTTATAGTGGTAATTTCATGTAATTTTCGTGTTAAAAGTGTTTGCTTTCCACCAGGTGACAATATCCTCCAATAAAGCATGCCACATTTTCCAAAATTATAAATGTAGAGGATCTTTAAAGATAATATTACTGCACGAATGTAGAGTTATTATCTCTATAAATGTAGAGAGAAAAAACTAATCAAACTTACGAAATCAAACACTGCTTTTTAGTTAAAATGAAAAACCATTAAAACACTCTCATGCTCATGAGTCACAAGACACTTAAGGATTGTGAAAATAGTCTAATAAATGGCCAAAAAGTGCATTACATTTATTATGATATTATGATATAGCTGGAGTGCCCTTGAAGGCCAGCAGAGGGCACTCCACAACAGACTATTGTCATTCCCTCACAAACTACATCTCCCATAATTCTCTGTCTGGACACATTAGCACTCATTGTTTTCACCTGTGTCTCATCTTCTTGTTTGCTCACCCTATATAAGCCTGGTCCTTCCTGTCATTCCCTGCGAAGTCTTGTTTAGTGTCACACTGCAATTCCAAGCATTCTCCTGGTTTTCTTGGTTTCTGCCTGTGCCCCTTTGACCCTGTTATTGTTTGGACTGATTACCCGGTGTTTATGACCTTCAACCTTCGTGTCTCGGAGCAGTTCGTGACAGATATTCACAATGCTGAATAATTTTGTCACCAGCAAGATCATCACAAACACGTCATGACTATTTACTCCTAAGACTAATGCGAAAACAAATGGAGTTATGATGCTTATGTGAGCAAAGCCAGTTTGAATCTTGTTCCTGATGAAACGGTTTGTGTGCGAGTACCTTTGCAGCCAGACGTCTGACGGCCTCCTCGCGGCGCCGCTGGAGCTCAGGTGTGCTGGGACAGCTGCTGGTGCGCAGGGTGTTGGTGGCGCTGGGCGGGGGGGTCGGCTGAGGCGGTTGACTCAGAGGCAGATCTGAACTCGGCTCCCCACCTGGACAATATCCACATGAGCACAAACATCACCAGCTGTTGTTATTCTACTAAGACTAAGAGTCAAACATCAATACACAAACTACTCAACTCAATACACAAAGACCATCATTTATTGTTTCTTGCATTTAAAAAGTCTGTGTAAACGCACATATGGTGCATGTATCATGTCGTAGATTACATGCCTCACAGAAAAATCAAGAATTATGTGTTAATAGAATTGTCATGATTGTTCAGTTAATATGGAAGTACACTAACTTTCAATGGGCAATAATATTTTTTAAGAAATATTTTATTCAGCAAGGGCACATTAAATTGATCAAAAGTTACACTTAAGACATTAATAATGTTACAAAAGATTTCTAAATTAAAAAAAATCTGTTCTTTTCAACTTTCTATTCATGAACAAATGCTGAAAAAATGATCACGGTTTCTACAAAATATTAAGTAGCACAACTGTTTTCAACATTGATAATAACCTTGAGCAGCAAATCAGCATATTAGAGTGATTTCTGAAGGATCATGTGACACAAATTCAGCTTTGATCACAGGAATAGATTACATTTCAAAATATATTCACATAGAAGAAAGTTATTTTAAATCGTAATAATATTTCACAATATTGCTGTTTTTACTGATCTCCTTGAAAAGCAGAAGAAACTTTGTTCAAAAACATTAAAAAAATCTTACCAACCCCAAACATTTTAACTTTGAAGGAAGTGAATGCATAAGAAGGCTGAAAATTTGTTCATAAAACCATTCTTACGTAAACTGTCTCATTTAATTCAATGCAACAACTTATGTAAGAATGGTCTCCGTGGATTTCATGAACAATGCATTTCTGCTCTATCCAGACTCAGGCCTGTGAGCATGTGTGTTGTGAAACAATGTTCAGGACTCACTTTTCGGAGATGCGCTCGGGCTGTTGGATGCGATCTGTCGCATGCGGCCGCCATGGCAACTGAGGGCCACCAGGCGGGAGATGATGGCGGTTTTGCCGAAGCCCACGTTGCCCACGAGGATGCACCCGGAGCTCTCGCCTGATTCGCTGGGCCTCAGGTCATCCTCGAGCTGCTGGAACAGCCAATCGCGGCCCACGAACACTGAGTCAGTGGTGATGCTGGGAACCTCGAACAGCAGTGGCTTGAGCATGATGTCAGTGGGCTTGTACGGAGCAAAGCGAGCTGCAAAACACACAACACGGGTTTAATCAGGGGTTGCATGTTAAATGTATGTGCTCTTTCTTAGTTTAGGCTTTATCTTCATGTCCTATGCTAGTCCGCCACTGAGTAGACCTTAGAAGGAAGGATGACACTTCATAAAAAGCTATTTTCCTGCAGCTAATGTTAAAATACCCTCAATGTCGCCCCTGAGTGAGTTTTTATTGTGCATGATACAAAATATATAAGAACACAATGATCACATAATATAGCACTGTGACATTATATTATGAACTTTCATCACTTTTAGTAGCTGTTTGTGTGAATATGAATGGGATCCGCTCAGCCAGTGGCAGTAAACTGTGTGTGTTGATGCGTCACTGAAATGATGACACTAGTGTCATATATGAACTTTTATCATAGTGTTTCTCAATCATTAGGGCACCTTTGACATAAAATAAAGATGTCAAGTGCTTGGTAAGGCTGATTGAGTTGCTATTAAGTAGCGAAGCTCTCTGAGTAAGCGAGAAAATCAATTCGGATGACGACCTGAATGTGAATTTTTGAAACTGTTCCATTAACACTTGGCCACATAAATGTTAATTGTTTCATAACTTGATAAATCCATGTTTTTGAACGAATCTTTTGAATGAATGATTCAATGACAAATACATTTTTAACAGTCACGTGTCGCCACCTAGTGGTGTAACGATGTAATGATACAATCATTATTTGAAGCATCAAGTTACTTTTAAAAGGTGATTTACTCTATTTTGATCGCTACAGTAGATATGCGAACTACAAAATTTCTCTGGGTCAGCAGCAGCACGAACGCAGATTTGAATGTTTGCTGTGATCGTACTCGTCAAAGGTTTGAACACAGAGTCGAATCGTTGTCATTTAGGAATCAGATTCTTGAATCTTGGTGATTGAATCGAGATCACGATCTTCTAACGATTAATCGTGCAGCTCTAGCAGCTGCGCAAATAAGTCTATACAAATACTGACATGTACAAAGAGTGATATTTAATATACAGACGATATGTAAGCATGTCAGCACTGCATTTCAGATGAAATTGAGTCTTTTTGGAATCCAACACCTGCACGAAAACACTCTCAACCCTCACACACCTGACACTGTACATGGCCTGTAGGAACTGGAATAAAAATCACTCGTGGTGAATCCTGCACCGATCAGAGCTGATGAATCTCTGCCATTGGCCGATTGAATCAAACCTCGATTATCTATCATTATTCATTTGAACATTCAACAAGGTCAGAATTACAACTCCACACTGAAACACTGCAGAACACACGTTAGCTCGACCCTCGGGGGTACACAAGCGTTTATATAAGAGGAAGAGACAAACAGACGGACTGAGAGGAAAAACACATGTATTTAACGATGTTCTCTTGCATTATTAATGGACTTAACTATTTAAAACACTTCTTTTCGCCACAGGAAGTGTATCCTGAGTGGGTAAACAGATCTATACGGAAATGTCTTAATCTAAACATTATGTAGGTTTTTACAAAAAACAAATCAAAAGAGCACCCAACTGTTTTAGATTGTACAAGGGTGAATATCTCCAATCTGGTCAAGACAATGTTTGGGTCAAATTTTATTTCACAATGAATAAGTAAATAAATAAATAAACACACCGGCCGACGATATTTATTGGACGATTTTTGATCGATTAAAACCATCGTCATATGGACCATAGCATGAAAAAGGCAGATACCAATGCCTTTAACTGCATGAAGGCACTGAGTTGTGTAATGCACAGAAGATATTATATATAAACATAAGATATAATGTTTATATTATGTATATTACATTATGCTTTTTAACAATGTTGTTCAATAAAACCTTTCTTTTGATACTTTATTTGAACCAATTATTATTGCCTCATTGTTATTATATATGTATTTTTAAGTCATTTTAAAGGCTATTGGTTGCTTAGGACTATTTTTATTACCACAATTTTCTTTACTGATTAATCGATTAATCGTCAAATAACTGACCAGACCAATTACTCAATTATCCAAATAATCGTTAGTGACAGCCCTACTAGCTAGTATACCTTAAATCCATGCTCATTTAAAACATGGTCAAAACAGTAATCTACATTTTAATTACAAAAGTTATATCGGTATCGGAATCAAAAACACCTTTCTTTAAATCAGCATAAAGGCAGAACAAATCATGATCCATAAATATATTTTGAAAATGTGAATAACTGTCATGCAAATTATGACAGAAAAAAAAACGAATTATCCCAAAAATGGGCTTAATTTTTTTAATGCTATGCTTTTTTTCGGTAACACTTTATAATAAGGTTTCAATTATTAACATTAGTTAATGTATTAACTAACATTGGCTAACCATGAGCAATACATTTGTTACTGTATTTGTTAATATTTATTAACATTAGTTAATAAAATATACAGCTGTTCGTTGTTATTTCATGTTAGTTCACAGTGCATTAACTAATGTTAACAAATACAACATTTAGATTTTAATACTGTTTTAGTAAATGTTAAAAATTTACATTAACAAAGATTAATAAACGCTGTAGAAGTGCAGTTCATTATTAGTTCATGTTAACTAATGAAACCTTATTGTAAAGGTTGATTTTGGGGTGAAAACGTTCACAAGTTTCATGGCATTTTTAAGAAATAAAGAGAAAAACCGTGCACACATGATTGGATTGTGACTGTACCTTTGTCGTGTGTAGCTCTGCCCCCGGTGTTGTGCCAGGGCAGGCGGATGGACGTGCGCAGGGGGGTGTTTCGCTGTTCATCAAGATAGCTCAGATCCTCCAGCTTAGTGGAGCTTGTTGCTGAAAAAAAGAGAATTGCAAAAATCACAACAGTTTTTAAAAAGGTTTTCACTCCATCCAACATTAAGCACGTTTAGATGCAGACCAAAACACAGATAATAACTTCCAAAAATCAGCTTATTGAATTAACCCGTTGTCCCTGTTTACATGCAATCCAATAAACCGGCAATGCAAGACTTTATTAATAAATCCACTGTAGTGACATCAAAACCTAACCATTCGTGTATCTGTCTCTGAGTATTTCATATGTCATGTCAGTCGTGATGTTAAAGAGTATTCCACAATGTCAGATGGAGATTCATATTCCCCTCTTCTGCAGTTACAGATGCACTGTACCACTTCTGCATGAGATGAGAACACATTTCGATCATTTCTTGAGTCGGAGTTTGCGATATATTTCCTCCTCCCTTACTGTGAAACACTCGCTCTGTCTGGATGCACATAAATCCGCAGTAAGGACACTTTCCTGTCACGTATCACTCATGAGCACTTCAACAAGCAGACGGTAGACGGGTTAATGTGTTTACAAATCAGGCAGATGGGGCAAAAATCTAGCTGTGTTGATCAGTTTATGCTTAAGCCGTTTATGACCTTACTCTGATCAAGGAAAACGGGTTAATGCATTTACATGACCACATGCATTGTCGGCTTATTAAGCATAATCAGGTTAAGAACATGCATGTGAAGACGCTCATTGGAGGAAGGAAATTAGACAAACTGACCCCATAAAAAGAGCATGGATATGAAAATGACGCCCAGATTCAAGGCTGGGTTAAAGGTCGCTGACCGCAGCATTGGCATAGACCTGTCTGACATAAACGAGGAACCGTGCAGAGAGAAAGATGACATCATCCTGAATGCAAATCACGAGCAGAGATTATAATAAACATCGTAAAGAATGAATGGGCGAACAGAACCAGGTCACTGAGCAAACACACACACTAAACAATCAGACATCTCAAAAGAGTCATAACCAGTTTAAAAGAATTGTTCTGAAAAAGAGAGACAACTCAACTTATTTCTACAATGCAAAAGTTAAATTGTGCAATATTTCACGTTCTTCAAGCTGTGTGAAAGAAACGTGTCATTTCAGTGTACGGCCTCTAATGTGCATCCATGCATCACCGTCTGAAACTACAGCACCGGCAACCTGTTTGCTCTGAAACTAATTTCCATGGAAGCTCTCGGTACTCACAGACTGAGGTGCATGCGGACTCGTTCCTCAGGCACAGACAGACGCAGCGCCGCAAACCTCTGTTTCTCTCTCTCTCTCTCCTCAGGACACCTCCATGTTCACACACACCGCATTCAACTGGTGAACAGCTTCACTGCATCGCTCAACGCATCCACAAAGCATCAGAGAAAAATCCCTGCCGCAGCTCTCCACTCCGCAATCCAAATGAAAACAGGAGAGGGATGAAACAGAGGAGGTCTCTCTCTCTCTATCTCTACTCTCCTACAGAGCGGCTGATTACAGTTTGAAGCGGGCAGCCGAGGGAGAAATAATCTATGATCCTACCGAAAAAAGAAAAAAACAGGCGAAGAACTGAATGAAGAGAGGAGGGAGCCGTCATTGAGGAGAGAGGGGTGACGGAGGGAGGTGGGAAACTGGAGGTGTGGAGTGAGGGAAAATCAGCTGCGCCCCTTTCAGCTTTAAAGAGCCTCGCTCATAAAAAATGATTCTGTGGTCAATAGTACAAAAAAACTAATTGAAATGAAAACTTATACCTGAATAATCAAGTTCAGGCAAGATTTTTTAAAAAGTAAATTCTATATTAGTTCTCAATTTAAGCTTGTCGAAATTAAAGTGTGAATATCAACATTATAAAATTAAGTTAATTTTTCACTGTTTTCCAGCTGTATTTACACTGTTTTATCATTGCTTTTGTTGTTAGGTTTAGTTTTGTGACATGTGTAGTTCACAAATGACACATTCATACTGAAAAATTGTCCATTGTGGACATTAGACCATTGTCCAAATATGTCGTCATCAAAGTAGGCATTTCAACTGGCATTTCTTTGCAGTTGTTTGTGAAATTTACTAGCAATTTCTGAGTAAATCCTACACCACAGTGTAGTTTCAGTGTAGTTTAAAGGGAAGAAGATGATTGTCAAGGTGTTCTCAGTGGTTGCTAGGCAGTTGCTTGAGTGTTCTATCAGGTTGCTAAGGTGTTGCTAGGGTGTTAGAGAATAGGTTGGTAGAGAATCGTTAGGCAGTCACTAAGATGTACCAGGGTGTTCTGGCTGGTATATGGTGAATAATGGGCTCATGAATATTAATTATCTCACATCGGTAGGTAATGTCCCTAGACTGTCCAGTCATGTCACCTAATTGAAATTCACGAGTCAGAGGTTTACAACGTACGGTTCATAAACTGATCCTATGCAGATGAGGTGTACAGCCTGGCATGTTCTTCACTGTTTTGGCATTGAGATGCTATATTAAGGCCTACATCTGAGCATATTCTCCTATTAAAATTGTAATGGGAGAATATGCTCAGATGTAGGAGCATACATTAAATCTATCTATCTAGATTATGTGATAAAAGAAATATGTATTCAGCTTATATATTTCATCAAGATAGATGGATGGGTGGATGAACGGACAAACTATGGATGGATGGATATATAGACAGATGGATAGAAGGATTTTTAAATCTTCAAAGTTTTGTTAAGATAACATTAACCTTTAGTAGGTAAAAACTTTACTTTTATATAGTTTATGAAAATCACAGTTACATGAATTTCTTTGACTTTCAATTCAATGTTAATGTACTTCCTTACATTCAAATTCAAAGTTTAGAACCTTAAATTTAAATTCAAGGTGAGCACAACCCTTATGGAAAAAGCACCTTTACCTGTTTGAAATAATATCAGGTGCTAAAACTATAGCAAAGTGTAGCAGAACTGTGCTTTTACCATGAGTCAAGAGAGTTACAGTAGACTAGTACTCTACATATTTTAATATCTGCTAACAGGAACGTGGGCGAAAAAATGAAGCTCCCTCTGCTACGGCATTTCATTTACACAGAACCAAAGACTAATTCTTAAACTTACTTAAAACTTCACCACTATTCTTTCACTCCCGCACAAGCCCTGCTGTTGCCTTTAGAAATGGAAATCTAGTTTACACTGTGACTCCACTGGTCAAGGCACCTCCGCATATGCAACATGCAGAACAGGAGACTGCATATGGATAACCCATCTGTGTTTTAAAACCTGAACGTCTCTACATCTGCATGTGTGTGTTTGGCTCCTATAAAAATGGCTGATAAACAGTGAATCATTCCACAGCGGCAGAGCTAAAGCTCCCCGAGAGAGAAATCTAATCAGACCAGCTTTAGTAGGGGACTGGCCCGTGACCAGCTCCACAGATTACACCCTATTCCCCTGCAGACAGTCCAGTAATCTGCTGTACCCTTGTTTACTGAAAGGAGCCCATTGATGAATATGCATATCCCAGATGATGTCATCACTTGAATAATCATCGGGTCAAACAAGTAGGCCTTTTGATCCGGGTGCTGTTCATGCATCTCGGAGTGATGTTAATTAACACGCTTGATTCATGTTCATAAGTCGAGTCTGTTGTGACACAGGGTCAGACGCTCCTTCACGGCACCATCGGGGATGAAGCTAATCGATCTTAAAAAACAACAACACTAAGTCAGACCCTCAGGACTCGGTTTTGTTACAGCATTAATGAGTGATGTTAACAAACTAACAACACACGGGGTGAAGGTTCGGCTGGTTAGTATTGGCTTTAGCTCAGTAACTACACCAATATTTACTGTGTATTCTGACTATTTGCAAGCAATATATAAATCACAAATTCATTTACATTTATGCATTAGGTATACATTCATTATTAGGTATACTTTGTATCATGCATATATATACTGAATATAATCAGCCAATCACATGGCATCAACTCAATGCATTTAGGCATGTAGACATGATCAAGACGATCTGCTAAAGTTCAAACTGAGCATCAGAATGGGGAAGAAATGTGATTTAAGTGACTTTGAACGTGTCATGGTTGTTGCTGCCAGGCGGGCTGGTCTGAGTATTTCAGAAACTATTGATCTACTGGGATTTTTACTCATAACCATCTCTAGGGTTTACAGAGAATGATCTGAAAAAGAGAAGATTGGAAAAACGTTGCCTGGTCAAATGAGTGTCGACCTCTGCTGCGACATTCAGATGGTCAGGTCAGAATTTGCCATAAACAACATGAAAGCATGGATCCATCCTGCCTTGTATCAGCGGTTCAGGCTGCTGCTGGTTTAATGGTGTGGAGGATATATTGTTGGTACACTTTGAGTATTGTTGCTGATCATGTCCATCTCTTTATGACCACAGTGGACTCATCTTCTGACGGCTACTTCCAGTAGCCATGTCACAAAGCTCAAATCATCTCAAACTAGTTTCTTGATCACGACAGTGAGTTCACTAAACTCAAACGGCCTTCACAGTCACCAGATCTCAATCCAGTAGAGCAGCTTTGGGATGTGGAGGAACAGGAGATTCACATCATGGATGTTCAGCTGACAAATCTGCAGCAACTGTGTGATGTGATCATGTCAATATGGATCAAAATATCTGAATGTTTCTAGTGCCTTGTTGAATCTATGCCAAAGAATTAAGGCAGTTCTGAAGGCAAAAGGGGGTCCAGCCTGGTGTATATATATATATATGTGGATGAAATAACCAGAGTAGACCTGTACCGCATCAGAAATATAAACCGTCAGCGTGCAACAAGTCGCAATACAAGCTTATGATTATAATAGGAGCAATCTAGTTCTAATGCATGCCTAGTTCTGCAACACAAAAATTCATAAATCTTTTACAAATTATAGCCAAATGTGATCTTTAAACAGTGAAGATGATGACGGTCATGCAACTAAACATCTTTAAGAGCACAAAAACAGAGAGAGATGGGAAAGCATATGGTGACACTAAATATGACAAGATAAAGGTGAAGTGCAAGTTTCGCTTAAACAAACCGTGAAATAAGATACATGGAGTCTTCATAAAAACCACCATGACAGGTTATGAAGTATGTTTTTAAGAGGAGATGGGAGGCAACAAATAGCAATATTATAAAATAATAAGTGCCACATTCATGCTGCCAACAAAAATATCAATATGGTTGAATCTCTTTAAAACACGTCAGCGGCAATATTCAAAAGAAAAAAACATTTTGTGTAAAAAACACAAAGTCTATTTTAGACCCATTAGGCTTTTTATTTTTCCCATAAAACACCCAAATTATTGTTTGATTGAAATACTGTTTCTCGGATAGATGGACAGACAGACAAGTCATCTTCATTTATATAGCGCTTTTAACAATGTAGATTGTTCCAAAGCGGCTTAACAGTGATAATAGGAAATTAAAGTAGATTGTTTTGGCTTTATAGCAGCTCTAGAATCAAGTTATTTTCCAGCTAAAGTTCATTTTGATTGATTTCCCTTCGGTCGCAATGATCATTAGTTATTAACTTAGGGGCCGCTTACACGACACCGTTTTAACAGAAAACTCTTAAGTTCTCTCTACGCAAACTTTGAAAAACACGAACCTGTGAGAACGCTGATGGCGTGCACGTGCGTATTAAGAGTTCATTCTATAGATATGCGCATTTCAATATATGTGTGCAGGCATGTAGTCCTTCCCTAAAAAAACAACCCTCAACAAACTACTAGACAGACTGAGATAGATAGATAGATAGATAGATAGATAGATAGATAGATAGATAGATAGATAGATAGATAGATAGATAGATAGATAGATAGATAGATAGATAGATAGATAGATAGATAGACTGAGATAGATAGATAGATAGATAGATAGATAGATAGATAGACTGAGATAGATAGATAGATAGATAGATAGATAGATAGATAGATAGATAGATAGATAGATAGATAGATAGATAGATAGATAGATAGATAGATAGATAATTGATGTCTCCCAGTTCCAATTCTAGTGAATCTAAAACTGAAAAAGCAGCAGTTCAGTCGAGCT
Source organism: Rhinichthys osculus (assembly GCA_029959095.1). Classification (NCBI taxonomy): domain Eukaryota; kingdom Metazoa; phylum Chordata; class Actinopteri; order Cypriniformes; family Leuciscidae; genus Rhinichthys; species Rhinichthys osculus. The sequence continues at coordinate 3,881,728 of JARWKJ010000008.1, read as the reverse complement.
GAACACAAGTGGCCACAGCTGAAGACACCAGTGATTCCAGATGCACTGTCACCAGAGCAAGCGCTCTGTTCTGGATCCACCAGCTGTCAGGAAAAAGACAAGCCACAAACAATGTAAATGTGCATGGCACGTGTCATTTCCTGGGACAGCAGCCACAGCCACAGAGTGAGACATTTACCCACAAACCCAACCCAACCTCTGAGTCCACAAAACACCACACAAGTGATCACTGCAGAAGACCGGCCACCTGTACATGTGACGTACTGAGAGCTCACTCCGAGTCCTGCAGGAGAACTGAGGCTTGAGCAGCGTTCTGGCCGGAATAGAGAACAGGGTTTAAAAAAAGTTTTCTTAATTTGAATTCAATTTTGAGCTGTATTTAAGCCTGTAGAGTTTAAATGACCGTCAAGTTTATAATAATGCATTTCATATATACTGTATATAGTGAAGAAGAATACAGGGGAAAACCTGAACGTGAATGATAGGGAATGTTGAACACTAAGAAGGATAGTGATCAAACAACACAGAACTGCAGAAAGGTGTCAGCAAACCTCAATATTCACCCTGAAGACCATGTTTCCACAAAAACTGACTACAGAAAACTTCTCGAAGCTAACATTAATTAAAAGTTTATCTCAGACACTACTTCTAAAACGTGAAAAAGATGGTGTTATGATCATAAAATCTGTTCAGTTGAAGCACCAAGATGAACTTAATCTTCTTCCCTGGTCAGCTTAATCACCTGACTTGAATGTCATGTACAGGGGTCGGACAATGAAACTGATACACCGGCCAATAGAGTGTTGGAGGTTTCACGTCTATATATGCGCCGTCTAACCAATATTCACTGATTTTACATTCCATCAGTAAGAGAAGAGTGTGAAGGTTGAATCAGCAGAGCAATAGCACAGCTGTACATAACATATTGCAATCAACACAACATAACGGGAGACATATCAGAGTTCAGAAGAGGACAAATTGTTGGTGCGCATCTCACTGACTCACATGTGACCAGTCTTTGTGGTGTGTCAAAAGCTTTGGTATCCAGTGTAATGTTGACACACCACCACTAAAAGAAGAACCACATCCAACAAGAGTAACTGTCGACGCAAGAGGAAGCTGTCTGAAAGGGATGTCCAGGTACCGACCCGAATTGTATCCACAAAGAAAAAACATAAAACCACAGATGCCCAACACACTGCAGAATTTAATGTGCAACTTGACTCTCCTGTTTCCACCAAAAGTGTTCATCCGGAGCTCCACACAGTCACTATTCATGGTCGGGCTGCTATAGCCAAACTTTTGGTCATTCGCGGCAATGCGAAATGTTGGTTTTCAGTGGTGCACACCAATGGCTGTGGACAATGTGAAACATGTATCGCCTCGGATGAGTCCACCTTCACTGTCTTTCTCCTACATCTGTGTGAGTTACGGTGTGGAGAAGCACAAAGAGGCGTAACACCCGGACTCATATTGCCCAGAGTGAAGCACGACAGTGGATCAGTGATGGTTTGGGCTGCAATATCATGGCATTGACACTGTGGCACTGCCAAGGACTACCGAACAGTTCTGGAGGGCCAAGTGCACCAAATGGCTTAAACATTATACCCTGAAGGAGGTGCCTTGTTTTAGCATGATAATGCACCAATACTGCGCGTATTGGTGCATTATCATGCTAAAACAAGGCACCTCCTTCAGCAAGACTTGTTACAGAATGGTTTGATGAACATGAAAGTGAAGTTGAACATCTCCCATGGCCTGCACAGCTACCAGATCTTAATATTTTTTAGCCATTTTTGAGGAGACAGTCAGAAAACGTTTCCTCCACCAGCATCATATAGTGACCCGGACACTGTTCTGGAAGAGGAATGGCTTAAAATCCCTCTAGTCACTGTGAAGGACTAGTATCTGTCATTCCTGAGATGAATTGATGCTGTATTGGCCGCAAAAGGAGGCCTTACATCATACTAATAAATTATTGAGGTCTAAAACCAGGTGTTTCAGTTTTATTGTCTAACCCCTGTATGTATGTATATAGTATATATATATATATATATATACAGGGCTTGACATTAACACCCGCCAAATGCGGGTGGATTTCAGCGTTGGCGTGTAACGCAGTCACTCCTACTAGCCACTTTGGCGGGTTGAATTTTATATAATATGAATACTGAAATATCTGAATCTCTTCTGCAGAATAGATACAAAAGATACCAGCTGCGTGTTCTCGCTCTCTAATCTCTCCGAAAGCGAGTCGACACACCAACCCGTTACTCGTTTTATTTGCTACGGATGAATATTGTTGGTGGTACTAGGCTTGAATTCTGGCGAGGGATTGCCCGTATTGAGCACAATTTTACTCATTCCCTCAGATTTTGTGCTCACACCCAAAGTGCGTGCACAAAGTATATTGGCTTTATAAAACAGTATAATGGGTCCGTGCGTCAGGTCTTAAAGTGACAGTAGCTTAATATACTGGCTGCCAAATTATGAGATGCTATTAAAAATATCTATAAGTTAGTTATTCCCCTATGGTATCTGTGACAATCAGCGGCTGGACTGCCCGCATGAGCCACTGGAGGGCACTCTCTTCCTGCGTTATGTTCCACCATGGACTCATTATGTTTTCTTATGGTTTCATCAGTTTCACCTGTGCACCCTCAGCAACCCTTTATCTGGACTGTTCTGTTCTGTGCCCATTGGTGAAGTATTGTTTTACCCAAACTCTGTCTTAGTTTGTACCTCTTGTTTCTCCGTGCTTGGACTTGATCTTTTGTGTTTGAACTTGGACTCTGATATAGTTTTGTGAACATTTGCTGCCTGCCTCTGACCATTGCGTGTTTGACTACGATTCTGGATTGCCCTTGAAATCTTTTTAGTTTTTGTCTGCTTGTTCTCAGTTTGTCATCTCCTTCAATAAATATCTGCGAATGGATCCGACCGCCTCAGCCTCTTCGTGACAGAATACTTCACCACATCAGGATCCAGCAGATTACCGAACAACTCACCGCAAAATGGAACCAGCAGTTGCTCCAGCAGTCTCTCCCATAGTCGTCAGCAACCGGGCCCTGAGAGAATATCTCTCGGTAATGTTTCAAGTGAACCAGTCCGTCCAAAGCTATGCTAAGGACTTCCTCTCCATTTGCCATCTCGGAACGCTCTATGAAATCCAGCTCATAGGCCTGTTTCGGAACGGGCTGGATTACCGGATCGCTCGATGGATGCCGAGCGATATTACCGATTGGACTCTGGACCGGTACATTGCTGAGGCTTGCTTCGTGGACTGTTCCATAGCCACGTTCCCGTCCTATCCGGCCGAGCCAGCTCCTCACTGCAGTCTTACCAAACCCGCGACTCACGTATGCCCACTCGAGCCCGTATTCCGCACTGGTCCTGTTGGATTTGCCAATCCGGAGACCGCGGAGGTTCTGCCGGCCGAGCCAAGTGAGTCAAGTGCCGCCGAGCCAAGTGAGTCAAGTGCCGCCGAGTCAAGTGCCGCCGAGCCAAGTGAGTCAAGTCCTGAGTCAAGTGAGTCAAGTCCCGAGTCAAGTGAGTCAAGTCCCGAGTCAAGTGAGTCAAGTCCCGAGTCAAGTGAATCTAGCCCCGAATCAAGTCCCGAGTCAAGTGAATCAAGTACTGTGTCAAGTGAGTCTACCGAGTCTACTGTGTCAAGTGAGTCTACTGAGTCTACTGTGTCAAGTGGGTCTACTGAGTCTACTGTGTCAAGTGAGTCTACTGAGTCAAGTACGTCCAGTAGTGAATCTAGCCCAGTGAAGCGCCGTCGCAGAAGGAAGAGAGGGAGGACTCGTTTGGCTCGCCAGGCTCCGGAGGGCGTTCCCAGACTCCTCGCCCTTCCGGCCCCGCCTCTGCGCCTCGCCCTGCCGGCCCTGCCTCTGCGCTTCGCCCTGCCGGCGGCCTTCAAGCACCTTCCTCCCGTGGATTTCCCCCAGTAATTTTTGGGGATGGGGGGGGGGGGGGGGGGGGGGGGGGGGGGTATGGGGGGGGGGGGGGGTCGGCAGGAGGTACCCTGTGAGGGCCTTGGGGGCTGCGTCTACATGGACCTTTGCTAGTAGGTACCCTGAGAGGGCCATGGGGGCGGCATCTACATGGACCTTTGCTCTACTGCCTACATCTGAGCTTCCTGGGTTACTGGTTCCGGCTAGCCCAGTTAGGTGTGATCTACTCCGTTCCCGTGTTCAGTGTGCTCCGCCCTGTTCTCCTGTCTGTTGTGCTCCGGCCTGGTTCCCTGCCAAGCATGCCCCGCCTGGGCTGCCTGCGAAGCTTGCTTCTCCGTGGTCCCGGGTCTTGCTCCTGTCTCCAGGTCCCCTGCCTCTCCACGGACCTGGCCCTCCATCCCATCCCCCGTTGACCTCCCCCCAGAGCTCTTAGGAGCGTCTAGAAAGCCGCTCCTTAGAGGGGGGGTTATGTGACAATCAGCGGCTGGAGTGCCCGCATGAGCCACTGGAGGGCACTCTCTTCCTGCGTTATGTTCCACCATGGACTCATTATGTTTTATTATGGTTTCATCAGTTTCACCTGTGCACCCTCAGCAACCCTTTATCTGGACTGTTCTGTTCTGTGCTTGGACTTGATCTTTTGTGTTTGAACTTGGACTCTGAAATAGTTTTGTGAACCTTTGCTGCCTGCCTCTGACCATTGCGTGTTTGACTACGATTCTGGATTGCCCTTGACATCTTTTTAGTTTTTGTCTGCTTGTTCTCAGTTTGTCATCTCCTTCAATAAATATCTGCGAATGGATCCGACCGCCTCAGCCTCTTTGTGACAGTATCAGTGTCCAAATTTGTGTAACTTTGGAAAACCACTAGCCACAGTGGCCGGTGAGCAAAAAAGTTAATGTCAAGCCCTGTATATAATATATATTTATATTCAATAAATATATATAATCAATCAATATAATATATATTCAATTCAATTCCCCACTGCTGAATTGAACAGGGGCCAGTTCTTAAATTGAGAATAGTGGCCGGCCCATGTGAGCAGAAGCATCTGGACGGATGGATTAAAGATGCTCTAAAGTTTCTGGACTGATGCCTCTGCACAGCAGATGAAATCTTAAGCATGCGCTTCTGCCGAGTCTCCGAAGACCACAGAGCAAAGAAGAAGAACGGCAGAATTTCATCTCTCGCCGAAACACCATCTGCCTCAGTCTCTTCATTTTCGGAGAAAGAGAGAGTGTAAAAGCGAAAGAGAGTGAAGGACGTAGGCATAGATGCTTCCTAACTGCTGCCTCATATCAGTACAAGTCCTGTGAGGAGCGACAGAGGGTTTGATATGTAAAAACCCTTGCAAACCCTCCACTTCTGCATTGATTCAACCAAACAGCCCTGATATATTACACAGCATTTACTTTTCACTACTCAAACTTCGGCCTTTAAGAAGTACTTCACCAAAACACAAAATTGTATACTCTCTGGAGCTTGACAGACATATTTACTATCATCTTAAATCAGAGGCTTAAAAGACATTTTTAAACCACTTTTAATATTCAGTTTGGCTGCACTGACACTATCAGATCAGAACAAAACTCAAACTGAATTGTGGACACTGAATAATGACACTGTCTTCTTTATTTACTACTTTGAAAAAGTCTGTGTTGTATAAAGCGCAGTAGAAATAAATGTGACTTGACTTGACCATCATCGGAAAGATCAGCATGAATCAGCAGATTCTTCAAATATTCCTATCTTCCTTCAGCACTATTTTTCTTTAATTTTAGAACATGCATGCTATCCCGTCTATCGAGTCAGACAGGCGTCGGAGTAAGACGAGAGTCAACCTCGGGAAGGCTTTCAACAAATGGAGAGATCTCCGGTCTGCTCTTGGTCTCAAACGGGATCCTCAGTTGGCTTTTTTCTTGATGAAACGGTAAGATATAGCCCAGTCTCTAATGTTTGATACGGCCTGACAACAAATGACGATGCGTAAAATGTGTAATGCTTTAGCGTAAGCTAGATACATGTACAATCAGAATTGGTTTTACTACCATTGTTAGTGAACAGTTTCATAAACTAGGAATTGTGTTCGGAAGAATAGTACAACATGAAACATAAAACATATCCAATAAAAGATGCTAACTATGTTTTTGTGTATGGCCTACCGGTAACGTTAGCCTTGTGTCCATTGCTAACATGCTAAGGTGTTCATGTCATTGACCAACAAGGAAGAACGCCGTTGCATTGGCTATATTGTCTTTTTCGGTAAAAATAGTAAATTGTTCCCGTGAATGCATGCGTGCGTGTGCGTGTGGTCCATGAGCGTGCACAACTCTGGTTGCAGTTTCGCTTGTCGCCAGTGGGGGCGTAGTTCTGCAAAAACTTAGAGACTTGCGTTTTGCACCTTTAAGCTGATTTATAAACTGGTTCAATCAACTAAAAAAACAAAAAAAACAACCTCAGTTTATCGCTCAGTTTATGGCCAGCAATATTATTATGTTTAACCCTTTCACACGTAAGTTTAAAATATTCTAACTGACCCCCCAGCGTGAGTTTTTCAAGGCGACCGTTATTTAGAACCTGTCACTTTAATGTTTCCATGGTGACGCGTCATTTCTTGTCACGTGACACAGCGCAATCACAACACATGGCTGAATGAGTGATGATCTGCTTTTATGTCTTTTTTCCTTTTCTATTCAAAATATTCACAAATGTATTAGCTATAGCATGAAACAATGATATTCCGATTGTCAAATATGTGCAAGTGGATGTGTTTTGTTGTTTAAACATCTTTATAACGATCGCGTTAGTTGAGCTGTATGTGCGATGGGCGGCGCCATGTAAGTTTGTTTCACAGTTCAGAGAATCGGATCTGTTGTTTCTCACGAAATACATGAAACTAAGTGGCCGGTGAACTAGGAGAAGAATAGGGTAAAATGTAAAGCTACTTACACAATGTGTATCTGATATGAATAAAACGTTTCGTCTTATTATAATGGAAATGATTATAGTTGCCGTTTCCATAGACATCAGTGTCTATTTTACTAATTCAAAATCACTGTTTTGCTAGTACTTATGTGTATTTAAATGTCTGAAACCTAAAATAAACATTATGTGGTTTAAAATACTCAATAGTTGTGATATATGACAGCACTGAGTGCGTCCGTCTCTGGCTCAGCGCCAGCCAACGCGCGAAAGCACGTTTGAATTTAGCAGTTGATCACGTGATGCACTGACCGTTCTAATCACACCGGTGTGATCGTACGCTCCAGGGACCAGCCAAGACTGATCACACCGGTGTGATCGTACGCGTCAAAGGGTTAAGGACATTATGAAATAATGTCTGTATACTATGTTATGATTGTCCTGTACAATAAATCCAATCGTTGCTGAGTCTGAAGAACACTTTACCTCAGGGCGTACGTTAAATGAATGAATTGAGAATCTCACCTGAAAATCCGATAACATCAGCAATTTTTATCCACGCAGCTGATTTCTGTAAATTAATGTAAAACTAAATGTATCTTGCAGCACAGGGTGAAGTTAGTATATACATTAACGACGATATGAGACAAATATAATGTAAATAAATTGAATATAAAACTATGTAAATGGCGCTCAGTGGCGCGGCAGGATTTTGAACAGGGTCCTGAGCCGTAGCTGGCGCTGCCGGTGTGTGTACACTCAGAAAAAAATAATGTGTTCGAAATTTAAAGACGTGGCGCTGCGCTTCTCGTCTGGTGTGCGATCCCCTTAAGATCATTTGTTAACTGGTTCAACCATTTGAAAAGAACCAATTTAAAAGAACAAATCGGATATTAATATGATTTGTGAGCATTTGTTTCTCTACACAAAAGCAATAGCTGAAACACACACACACACACACACACACACACATATATATATATATATATATATATTAGGACTGTAAGTAACCGGTTATTACAGTATTTAGAAAATAAAATACTGAAAGATGGTTTTCGAATGTCTACATTCTTCTGCCGATAGAACATAAAAATATTCTGTCCATGTTTAATGCAGCGCTGAATCTACACCGAACCAATACGGAGTACCATTGGAAATTATCTAATGATTTATTCACTGGCTGAATCATTCCGAGTGGTTCTTGACTCGCTCAAAATGTTATGTTGTATTTAAGGCTTAAATCAATATGGCACCATGTAGTAAAAGATACATATTCAGAGGGCAGATTTGATGGTAATAAATAAATAATTAAATAAAACTCTGCTACCAAAGCATTTAAAATGATTTGCTATTTGTTTTGAATAAAATAATTGTTAATTGAGTCATTAAAGTATTAGAATCATTAAGCAGAATGTAAATTGGAACCTGAATCATAAAATTCCTTGGTTCTCATCCGTAGATGCTTTGCGTTTGTGTGTGTGTGTGTGTGGGGGGGGGGGGGGGTAACAACACATCGGCAGCTGTGAAAGTAGTGAGGTTACAGATCTATCAAACGCTCAGTAAAGATTAATGCTTTATTCGCTGAGGCCAAACAGGGTGTGAAATGAGTAAAAGCAAGCAGGTGTACAAAATGAAGATTTGAACACACACACACACACACACACTCACTCAACTGCCTAAAGAAAACATATTCTAACCTTGACAACTGCACATGCTTTATGATGCCAACCGTTTTTTTATTGTTTCACGTCGACTCGCTCAGTTTAATGACTGCCGGCTTTTTATGAGAAGTGTTTCTGCATCTTATCTCGCACAACATACACACACATCAAATTATACCAAAACCAAACACACACATTCATCTCTCTCACCAACACCTGCTTCTGCAGACATCAAAACATCAGCGTTCATCGCCAGCATTGGGTTCTGAGAGAACTACAAGCCTCATGATCAACCAAACACATAAAAGCAAGACAAATCTCTAAAATCATAATCATGAAACATGTCCAGAACACATAAGAAACACATTTTTTCTTCTTTTCACTAAGAAAAAAAATATATAGTAGTGCAAAATACATACACTTCCTATAATAAACAAGCTTTAAAAAAATATGTAGTATTTGTATGTATTACATCTAATGATCCTTTTCACTTCAATAAATGTTCCTGGTTTTATTGTGCATGATTCATTGGTGCACATTATTCCAAAGAAAAAGAAAATGATTCAGAATATTTTATTAAAATGTAACTTTTAATTGTCCTATTAAAAATGGTTGTGAATGGTGTATCATGTTGACTTGCAGTACAACAAATATGATGTATAAAGACTTTCCAATTTCAACAATATATTTTAATCAAATTACACCAATGAAAATGCTTTGCTTGCATTACAGTATTTTTGTGAGAAGCGTGCTTTCTTGTCATGAAAATGGGTCTGTACTTAACCAAAGAAAATCTTGGTCGACTGAAGTCCTGAAATTTTCGACTAAAAATTGACTAAAAATGACGTTAGAAAAAAAAACTTTAAATGAATTAGCTCCGCACAGTGCGCAGTACTTGGTAGCCTTGTTGTCCGCCTAAATGTATTATAAATAAACATAAAAAACTAGTCGGCTATTTGCAATAATTTATTATTATTTTGCACTGAAATGAGTCTGACACACGAGTCTGTCGGCTCTGACGGCGTTGCATTACGTGCACCTGCGCAATATCATAGCCTATGATTTCCGAAAATAGTACTATGTGGTCAACTAGTGATATCATCACAAGAACTGTTGAGGAAAATGTAACATAATTTAGACAATTCTTTTTCTCGTATGTTATAATAATAAGTTATAACTGTCAGACACTATCATTTTAGCCGCTCTGTGCATGTCCTTCATGTGCTGAGACACGAATAGACTATTAACTTAAAGCTTTTACTCTTAATAAACACAAAAGGCATGTCCACTTTAATAAAATATAATATTTATTAAACAAACCAGATCAAGAGCAGAAACGAAATAAAGTGCATAACTGATATGCCCATTCTGATATGTTCATATAGCCTAACGTTACTCAAAACGGACAGGGCAACCGAACGCAGACAAGTTAGCTTACCGCTTTTAGATGATGTCATGTTTGTCGTCGAGCTGTGGAAGGAAAAACTGTTGCTTGCAAACTTTGCATTCGACCTTTTTCCCGTTATCAATTTTAACAAAATGCTGCCACACTGTCGATGTCTTTGCAAAGCTTCTAGGTTGTACGTCACGCATCACACACATGACCAGCATCGGCCAATAGTGAGCCTGCGTGTGACGTGCAACCTAGAAGCTTTGCGTAGTTTCACTAGGTGAAATATCACGGCCAGTATCACGGCCCAACATAACTTTTGGGCCGGCCAGTTTCGATCCCTTTAGAAGCCTATGGAGGAGTGATCCAGCTCTCAGATTTCATCAAAAATGTCTTAATTTGTGTTCCGAAGATGAACGAAAGTTCGAGTAATTACTGACAGAATTTTCATTTTTGGGTGAACTAACCCTTTAAACGCTCTCACAATTAAATAAATAATATTCAGCATCAAACCTTCTATAGCCTACTTATCTGTCTCTCTTCTCCAGTGGGTTGGGCTAATCCAAAAGTGAAAACAAGGGGGGGTGTTCTGAAGACAGACTGTTACCTGTGAAACAGGGGTACTCTGAAAACACCCTCATTAACAGTTAGTGCTTTCCACCTGATGAAATGAGAGCGGCAAAACTAATGAAATGACGCAGCAAAAAATCGACCAATCAGAATTTTGGTCGAACCAGAACGTATCGACCAATTAATCGACTAATCGACTGGGACAGTACAGCCCTAAAAATAATGTCCCAATGCAATATTTAATGTTCAAAAATGTCTTATTTCTTTCTCTTGATTTCAGTGTGAAATGCAACATGTTTTCGCGAGATTCACCTAACTGACAGAGAAGTGGGAAAGATCACATGATCAGTCGGACCAGCCTGAGGAATGTGGATCTGATGCTAAAGACAGAAGCCAGCCAACAACACACACACTCGAGTGCGTGCAGTGCGTTCTCTCTCTATCAAACACACACACACACAACAGCTGCCCGACGTATCTGCTTCCTCGAGGAGCAACAGGAGAAAGAATGTGTCCTGATAATGTGCTCTCTCACAATCTCCTAAAGTGGCGGCAATGTCTTCCCATAAGTCTCTGCTTCCCTTCATTCCAGCAGTCATGCGTCAGTCATCACCTCAGGAATCACAGGACGACCCTGATGGTAAATACAATCAGCTGTTGTTTTGATCTCTCTTACCTGCGACTGAGTTGGGCCGAGGCATCATCAGACTGGACGAGTTCTGTGTGGGATAGTGGACGGGTCCCTCAGAAGTCTTCTTAGCCACGGAGACTGTCCCGGACGGTGACGCTTCTTCCTCGGCCACCGGAGAGCACGTGTCTGCCCGTGTGGCCGTCTGTGCCAGCACATGCTGAGCGCTGATCCTTAAACTGCCCTCTTTACCCCACTCCAGACTGGAGCCGCTGCGGTCGTCATTCTCTGAGGAGCTGGTGATGGTGGCTGAACGAGAGAAACAGAGACAACAGAGATTCTGATTCAATTCAAATCAATAGTACAGAGTACATTTCTGACAAACAACCATCAAGTTGTTCACCATCTGCGTTTATCGAGGATTCGATTAGAACTACAAACACAAATAAAAACTACAAACAGCGGGTGTCCAAGACCGACAGTTTCGATAAAGGGGTTTGATTGATTAATAAACAGTATCTAAACTGGCAAAAATATATTTATTCTGTGTTATCCGCATTATATTTCATCTGATACAGCATTGTGAACTTTTGGTCATGAAAGACCCACGTGGTCCGTTAAATACAGAATTAAGGCAAAGTAGTTTGTTTGTCCAAAACTCAAAATTATGTAGGCAAACTTTTTTTTTTCACAAAACTACATAGGCCTACTTTTAGGGCGTAGTAGGCATTGTATCATTCAGACCTTTTAGAACGAATAGTGTTTTATGCTTCTGCTGCTGCAAGGCATTACATTGAATCACCCTGTATAATGACAATTAAATTTAGCAATTAAAATCATTAAAGCCGCTCAAAAGTGATTGTTTTTCTCTCTCTCTTTCTCTCTCTCTCTCATAGAGCCAGCTAATTACCGGCAAGTTGCGGCAAAACATTCACACTAGGGATGTGCATCTCCATAGCTGAGGCCGATGCGTTACGCATCTCGATGCATAGCCAACGATACGATACATTAAAGATACATATAAGCAGCTACCGATGCGATGCAATACGATTCACTACTATTACGATGTGGTGCGATCCGATTTCGATTCGATTCAACGCGATGCGATTCAATGTAATATGCAATGGAGAAAAATATAATGCAATTCAATATGGTATAGATAGTTAACTTTTATTTCTTTTATTCAGAAATACAGCAAATTATAAAGTAGCTTAAGTGCCATCTGACTTTTAACGCATGGTTCTTTCATCTTTTTTCACAAAACCAAAAGATTAAATAAAAGCAGGTGCTGTTTTTACATAAACAAGTACAAAAATAAAAAAACCTTTCACAAACAGGTCTTTCATAACTGTATTCGAATGTAAAAAAAAAAAAAAAAATGAAAAACTATTATTAGCAGTCACAGGCTGCTGTAAACCAGATTAACTCAAATGTCCTACTTTAAGGTTTAAAGGTAGGTGACTCTAAAGGTGATGATACACATGGCAACTTTTTGAGCAATGTTTCTGGGCAATCTTGCCGAGCGATTGTTGCTTGGAGACTTTCCCATTGAAAATGGGCAATACATTTCTATCTGGATAATTTAGATCGGTCGTGGGCCCTGTGTCTCATCCGGTTGCCCGTTGACGGCAACATTGCCCATCAACATTGCTCAAAAAGTTGCCCGGTGTATCATCACCTTCAGGACACGCCTCGCACTCCGTAGTGTTGTGATACGTCATATTCATGTAGCAGCTGAGAGAACGCGATTGAGCAACAGTTCAGAAAGGAGAAATCAATCTAGTCGACCTGGACGCGTGAAAGAGGCGAAATCGTGTCCATCGCACCGCGCTAAACGCGTATCGCGCCGCAGGACCTCCAGACCCGCGTCAACGCGTCTTTACAATGACTTAACATGGAAATCACTCGCTACAGACGCTCAATTTTGCGTTCGGTGTGAACGCAGCAGTTACATAATAAAATATTGGTCACAAATGATTGGTCACTTTCTAAATATTAAAAGTATAGCGCATCTACTAATAATTATATATGAATAAATAGTTTTTACCGATGCAGATGTTAGAAACGATGCATCGCGATACAAATGCCAACTTGTATCCAATGCACACTTATTTAAATAAATTAAATTAATTATTTAATAATCAAACGACTACTATGTGTCACCAACGCCGCCTCAGATGCGTGCTTGTCAGAATGTGTGACTGTTGTGGACGTGCTCTTCCTGGAACAACGCACTGAAAACGGCAACTAAACCCAATGAATTCACAACGATTTAATAAAATAGTGTTCTCATGTTATGTAATATAACGGTCCCAAATTAATCATCGTCATTATTAGTTGTGCATTTCTGCTTGAGAGGCGCGCGCTGAATGAATAACCGATGAGCACTTTGCTAGCGCGTTATTTAACTCAAAGAAACGCATCCTATATGCGATTAATCAGATATGAACAAAATAAACATAATATTACAAATTATATCGGCACAAAATGACGTGAATGCACAAGTGAACTTGAACTAAGTTAGCCTACGTGCCATACAGAATGACTCATGTTGTGGAAGCGCTCTTCCTGGAACAACGCGACACGGCAACTAAACCCAAATAATTCACAATGTTTTATTACAATATTGTTCTCTTTATAATGTTATGTAATATGACAGTCCCCAATAGTCATTATTAGTCGTGCATTGCCGTTTGAGCTGCGCGCTAAAACCAGGCTTCTAACCAAATGCATCCAATATGAGATAAATCAGATATAGATAGGCGCACACAAAATAAACTATTACAACTTACATTTGCACAAAACAAAAGGCTGCGAATGCACACGCAAACTTAGTCATGATGGTGTAACATAGTCCCAAACATAACTCCGGCGCGCTCACTTACATGTTTCGCGGTTGAGCAGCACGCACGCGCATGAACCTGCTTAATCGATGATCGATAAGGTTTATCGATTAAATGTGTTATCGACAATTAATCGATCGTCGATTAATCGTTGACATCCCTAATGCCGATGCACCGATGCTAATCGGTTAATCTTACCATCCCTAATTCACACAGAACGCGGTTTTGCGGTTGAAAACACAAGACGCGCATCTAGAAAGTTTTTTTTTTAAGTTGCGCGAGCGCACCGTTAAAGACGTCCGTCTACCGCGTTTACATAGAAAAACAATCGCACAGGTCAACAAAAAATTATAATACAGGCATTCGCGAACTGCACAACATTCAACAAGAGTTAAAAAAGACAAAGAAATAACTGACGTCATAACCACGCATAATTTATGCAAAGATGTATGTGTGTAAGCAGTGATTAATATTGCAATATTGATTTAAAAAAAATTCATGATAGTATTTTTTGTCCATATCGCACAGCCCTAATCTAAATAGCAATAAATATATAAAAACATATTTGTCCATTAAAATAATATAAACATTAACTTAAATAAAATCAAATAAATATATAAAACACTTATTTTATTTTAGCTCATTTTAACTGCCAAGGTAGCATTTCTCTTTTTTTCTTTTTTTTTTTTTACTTGTAAGGACATATGTATACTGTATATTGTCATAGTGGCCAGTTCTAACCAACTAACAAAAACAAACAAGCAAGCAGACAAACAAACAAAATCAATCAATCAATAAATACTTTTTGCCACTGTGGTCAGTGCTAATCTGCAGCATGGGAGGTGAGTTACAAATAATATAAAGTCAAAATGTTCACATTTCCCGTAAAAAAGGCAGATTGAAGAGTGGCAGAGAGCATGTAAATGAAAAAGGTCATGAAAAAATGTGAGATAGACGATGGAAGTCAATCTCAGATGACCATCATAACTCGTGTCTGTGCCGTGATATTACTGCTGATAAACACTGATGAGTCATCACTGACCTTATCAACACATTCACCTGATCGTCGCTTCACGCCACATTAATGAGCATTAGCCCAGTTTCATCCCTCACAACCTCATTAAAAACTGACCAGTACAAACACACAGCGTCGGATGGATATTTGTGTGGATCAGTGTCTGCTATCCATGCTAATAACTCTCTGCCTTTTTTATCCTAATTAAAAATAAAGAAATAAACAATGAATAGACAAAACACACCAAAACAATTTACTAAACCGAAGCACTGAATAAATAGAGATAAATGAGAGTGTCTGAATTCAGGCATGTGTTTGTTCAGTGATCTGAGGGGGTCGGATGAATCTGTGGGTTTAATTTCAGCTACTAAGTTTATTATAAAATAACACGCGTGACAACAGCTGCATGTGCCATGTGTCAGTGCTTGCACACACACACACACACACGCGCGCGCTTATACAATGGGGTCTAGACATCTGAAAGCGCTAGCCTAGCTATTTTGCATTAATTTCTAATTTAATACAAAATGCAGTTTTTGCCGTGTGTCTCTTTTGCTTTAATGAAGCGACACTGGAACTACATGAACCTGATGATCATGTTCTCCAGCATGATTTGATATGATCCAAAGAACATCCTTCAACTGAAGAAGAACATCTGACCATCTGTACAAAACAACACGAACAATGACACTAATTTATTTACATTTGACTAGCCAGAGGACAGTTTTCATTATCAAACTTTTCGAACAGTGAAACTCCACATGGATTTTGGATTGCTGGAAATGATTTTAGATAGATAGATAGATGGATAGATAGATAGATAGATAGATAGATAGATAGATAGATAGATAGATAGATAGATAGATAGATAGATAGATAGATAGATAGATAGATAGATAGATAGATAGATAGATAGATAGATAGATAGATAGATAGATAGATAGATATAGTGGTACAGTAGGTAGATAGATAGATAGATAGATAGATAGATAGATAGATAGATAGATAGATAGATAGATAGATAGATAGATAGATAGATAGATAGATAGATAGATAGATAGTTAGATAGTTAGATAGTTAGATAGATAGATAGATAGATAGATATAGTGGTACAGTAGGTAGATAGATAGATAGATAGATAGATAGATAGATAGATAGATAGATAGATAGATAGATAGATAGATAGATAGATAGATAGATAGATAGATAGATAGATAGATAGATAGATATAGTGGTACAGTAGGTAGATAGATAGATAGATAGATAGATAGATAGATAGATAGATAGATAGATAGATAGATAGTTAGATAGTTAGATAGTTAGATAGATAGATAGATAGATAGATAGATAGATAGATAGATAGATAGATAGATAGATAGATAGATAGATAGATAGATAGATAGAATGATGGATGGATGGATGGATGGATTTTTTTAATTCCAGGTTTTTATGAAGTTCTCAGTCATAATAACCATTTAGATGTATCTTTTTCATTGCCAGCATAACATCACAAATCTCAGATGCTGTTTATGTCCAGGTTTAAATGAAAGAAAAGCAGCAAGATGTTCAAAATGGTTTCAAACGTGTAGAGCTCACTATATACAGCTGTATACAGTCTCTAAACAGCTGTTCACAGCATCATTACACTGTTTCTGAACTATTTCTATCTGACAAAAGACTTCACAAACTTCAAAGTCAGGAGCGCATTAATCACATCCTGAGCGGGTCACACAGGCCAAACACACTCCTCTACATCAACAAACCAACATCACCCGCTGGCAACATGTTCCAGACCTCCTCTCGTTCCTAAAACTCTGTGTAAAAAAGCGAACGACAACAGGCTTGATGCACGAAACACCAGCAAAACAGATTCCTGGAAACATTCCCAAAACAATTCTTCCCTATTCATGCAAGAATGGATTTTACAAATGATTTACACAGAGATGTGTTATGCTTCTTATGTGTAGCTACATCAAGAAGCCAAAATAAACATCTTGCAAGCACTGAAAGCGAATTAAAACTGACTATAATTCAGGGTCAGACCCAATTTCGAACTACAACTTTGTGGTATTAATACATTGTCTCCAATATTTTCTCAAAAACTAGGACTGCCAGCCTGTAATGCTGCATAATTTATAGAGAAATGTTTAATCTTTCTATCTGCAACCTAAAAAAAATGCAGAGCGGAGCTCAAAATCGACTTTCTGAAGCGGCCAAGCTGCATCAACACCTCATCCTGCGAACACCCCGCGTTTAGATCTACAGGCCAACATGGGCTGTGATTTCAGCTCGCTCTGAATCTCCACAGAGATGCCACAGCCTGTGCAGCAGAGGATGATGGGATGGGGGGGTTTTAATGGGGTGATGATGAAGATGCAAAACTGGTGATGGTGTGGCAGATTTTCAGCTACTGAGTGACACAGAAATGCTCAGGTCATATTTTACCCCAAAGTAAAAAAATAAGCACATTTTCGAAGCATTTTCCCATTACCATAATGTGAAAAAAAGGTCGTTTCCATTCTTTTAATGTGAAAAATAGAATTAAATCAATTTGAAATCATTCAATTTTGTTCATTTTATTTCATAATTTAAATAATGAATGATAAGCTAACATATATGATATGCTAAAATATGACAATTCCTATTTTTTTATTTATTTTGGGGACAGTACTATTTCTAAATGATTTACAGTATATTAATAATGATAAAAAATAATTCAATATAAAACTGCTTCACTGTTATAAGCAACATTATTAATAATTATTTCAGAAAGATAGATAGATAGATAGATAGATAGATAGATAGATAGATAGATAGATAGATAGATAGATAGATAGATAGATAGATAGATAGATAGATAGACAGGTAATAGATGGACAGACAGAGAGACAGACAGATAGATAGATAGACAGACAGACAGAGACAGACAGACAGACAGGTAATAGACAGATATATGGACAGACAGACAGACAGACAGACAGACAGATAGATAGATAGATAGATAGATAGATAGATAGATAGATAGATAGATAGATAGATAGATAGATAGATAGATAGATAGATAGACGGATGGACAGACAGACAGACAGACAGACAGACAGATAGATAGATAGACAGACAGAGACAGACAGACAGGTAATAGACAGATATATGGACAGACAGATAGATAGATAGATAGATAGATAGATAGATAGATAGATAGATAGATAGATAGATAGATAGATAGATAGATAGATAGATAGATAGATAGATAGATAGGTAATAAACAGATGGACAGACAGAGAGAGATGATAGACGGATGATAGACGGATGGACAGACAGATAGACAGATAGACAGATAGACAGATAGATAGATAGATAGATAGATAGATAGATAGATAGATAGATAGATAATAAACAGAGGGACAGAGAGAGAGATGACGGACGGACGGACGGACGGACGGACGGACGGACGGACGGACGGACAGACAGACAGACAGATAGATAGATAGATAGATAGGTAATAAACAGATGGACAGACAGAGGGATGATAGACGGATGATAGACGGATGGACAGATGGACAGACAGACAGACAGACAGACAGACAGATAGATAGATAGACAGAGACAGACAGACAGGTAATAGATGGACAGACAGAGAGATGATAGACGGATGGACAGACAGACAGACAGATAGATAGGTAATAAACAGATGGACAGACAGAGGGATGATAGACGGATGGACAGACAGACAGACAGATAGAGAGATAGATAGACAGACAGACAGAGACAGACAGACAAGTAATAGATGGACAGACAGAGAGATGATAGACGGATGGACAGACAGACAGACAGACAGACAGACAGATAGATAGATAGATAGATAGATAGATAGATAGATAGATAGATAGATAGATAGATAGATAGATAGATAGATAGATAGATAGATAGAGTGGTACAGTAGATAGACAGATAGATAGATAGATAGATAGACAGACAGACAGACAGACAGACAGACAGACAGATAGATAGATAGATAGATAGATAGATAGATAGAGTGGTACAGTAGATAGATAGATAGATAGATAGATAGATAGATAGATAGATAGATAGATAGATAGATAGATAGATAGATAGAATATCTAGTATATAGTATAGTATGATATAGATAGTTTTTTGTTTGTTTTTTCCTATTATGGTAACGAGAACTTGTGGGTAAAACTTGTCTTGATTTTAAGCTGGGACGTGTGTTTGTCTCTCACCAATGATGCCGCTGTCTTTGCTCTCGAGGGTGGAGCTGGGGCTGGTGATGCTGATGGTCCCACACGGGCGGCTGCTGTTACTGTTTAAAGTGGAGCAGGGGCTTTCTGTGCATGGAGACGCCGTGCTGCTGGTTAGAGTCGAACATGGACTGATTCCCTGATTTACTGGACACTGCAGAGAGAACAGAGACATGCTGATGTTAGTGCAGGCTGCTTCTGCAGTTTAATGATGCAAACACTGCTATCTTTATTTTCTGTTATATGGAAGGGTAGAAGAGAGATGAGAGAGAGAGAGAGAAAAAAAAAACGATTAAAATGCCAACAGTGAATGTAAATTTTAATGTACAACAGCACGCATCTAAATCAAAACCAGAGTACAATGTTTATCTTCATCCAAATAAAACCCACCAGAGGTAATAAACAGCTAATAAAGCAAAAACCTTGACATGCCACCAGAACCTCATCCAAAGGCCCTTTCCCCTGACCTATTACATCCACATTCATATTTTTAAGAAACTTACTGACATAACATTCAATCATGAGGGTTTACAGTGGTTCTCTATGTCCTATCCTGTTTTAAAAGTTTCTTGTCAGCTGACAACAAAATGGCTTCTGCATGTTAAGGCATATTAGGCATTAGGCAATAATAGAAATATTAAATATAAATTCACTTTATTAACTATTATTATCATCAAAGTGCTTTTTTAAGGTTTTCGCTTTTATTTATTTATTAGGGCTGTTGATTTAATTTAATTAATTAGTTATGGAAAAAAATAATGCATTAAAATTATTAATACATTTAACGCACCCGCCCCAGACCTACATTAGGTCATCTTACATTTCATACAGTTGATCATACGAACATGAAGCAGAGCAACAACTCACTGCGTGAAGACTATAGAATGCAATTCCTGAATGAATCAGCAGTTTGAACAAATTGAATGAATGAATGAATGACTTACTCACTCATTTAGACATTTACCGCCACCCATTTACAGCAGTTTTAACTTCTTATTTCTTGCATCATTTCATTAAAAAAATAATTTCATATTCCATATTCATAAAAAAACATTAAAGGTATAGTTCACCCAAAGATGAACATTCTATCATTTACTTACTCTCATGGCCGTTGCAGCCTAAACATTTGTGTGTAATAAATTCTATGTTGAATCAAATATAATATTTCTTTCTAAAGCTACTTTTTATAATGTCTATTCAACGCTTTTTTCATTTAACACAATAATGATTTTAAATGATCTTTTGGGGGTAATTTCTCAGCCAAATTTGATGTGCAATTAATTTACACATTGTGTAATAAATTAGATTTAAAATTTTAATCTTGACAGCCCTATTATTTATTTATTTTTATTTGATTTATTTTTTGTCGCTCACACCTGGCATTGTTGACCCACAGAAATAATTTCAGACTTCGAAAACATCGTAGAAGAGGGATTTATTTTATTTTTTATATATATTTTTTAATAACATAATAGATCTACACAAAATAAAATTAAATACCATCACATTGACTGTTAAACAGCCTGAATTAAACAGATAAAGTCCTTTCTCTCACAGACCAACAACCTAAACCAGACCAAACACCAGCAGCCCCCTGTGAGTCATCACTGTGAGTCAGTCAAGGTCACAAAACCAGATAAAAGTTCCTTTAAAACAAACTTCCAAAAGGCAGCCTGATGAAACAGATTAAAGACGTTCACCGAATCCCACTGGACAACATCGTCCAAGAACACACAACGCAAGCCAGATCATTAACAACTCTCAAAGACACATTGTTGCTTCCTTCTGCATGCGATTCCCAGAGCGACGAACGATTATGATTTATTAAACAAAAGCCTTTCGCACATGAAGGGCGTTCGGACCGCCTCAGCCTAATCATCTCATCATCCAAAGACTAAACGAAACCCTGACAGAACAAAACTATTTCTGGACCAGACCTCAAGTTTCTCATCAGCAATGCAGCGGCTCGGAGCAAACGTGAATGACTTACTGTGGTCGTGCACAGACACACTCCAGCTCTGAAACGCTCTTCATTGTGTCTGTCTCACACTGACAGACAGCAACATGCAGCTTTAATCCTTGCAGTTTTCACTGTCTCCCTCTCTCACTCTGGCAGCAGCTGCGGAAAATACCTTTTTTTCATTCTTGTCTTCCATAGGTATGCGCGCGGAGCCCGGGATGCCTTCGCCCAGCAAGAACCCCAAGCGTGTCATCAGCTCCTGAGTGGCGGGGGAGGGGCCTGGACCGGCCAGCTCTGAAACACACAGATAGAGACGGGTGAACGAGAGAGAGAGAGAGAGAGAGAGAGAGAGAGAGAGAGAGAGAGAGAGAGAGTCATTCAGAGCCAATTGCTCTCCTCGCCAGGAATGTCATGATTCATGTAAATCATTGTGAACCCCAAACTGACTCCTATTTATGTTTTTTAATTCATGTTCGTGGTGTTTTTGTAAATTATGCATCTTATGCTGAAGGAAAAACAATCCGTTGTGCTCCACAACTTTTTCCACTGAAAGTCACTTAAAGTCCCCCTGCAGTCACTAATTTTAACCCTTAGAACTCATTTTTGATAATCAAAATTACATTTTTACATTGGGAAAATCTTACATTGGGAAATAGTGGGGGGACAAAACTTATTACATAATTGTTATTATAATGAAAACCGCATTATATTTAATTTCTCTTCCGGTCTCGGTTTTGGTCTGTCTTGGTCTTGATACCCTCTGGTCTTGGTAGTGTCTTGGTCTCGGTTTAGGCGGTCTTGACTACAAGTCTAATGTATACACACATACCACAAAAAATGTGCTTTGCAAAGACTTTTTTCAAAATGCAAGAAACAATTAATCAAGTTAACTGTTAATTCAACAGTTACCATTCACATCAGTAGAGGAATGCTGAGAATCCAACAATTAAGTTTAGATTTCAGCGTTCAAAACTGTATTTGTTTTATATGGAACCAGTTGGGAATAAGAAGCATCGAATCTTGATTCACAATCCTATACGAGAGACCAACAACATTACTCCGAAAATTTTGCTACTGGATGTTATAACCCAAGTCTATGGTTATAACACACTCTCATTAGGATGCAGCAGCTGTGTGTACGTGTGACTGAACACATCTTTAACACTGCGAAACACTGAATGACAAAACAAAAGGACGAACACAACAACAAAATGGGTGTTAGAAGGTTGAGAGACAATTAACCATTAAAAGACAGAACAAGGCTGAATAAAAGAGAAGAGAATTAAAGAACGGAGTTTGAATATGAAAAGTGACAATCTCAAGGAAAGAAAAAAACTAATGAATAAAAATGAGCTGCAACAAACACAAACCTAGTGTTAATGTGACTAAAAAAGTTTATGAGCAATGACTCAAATTTCAGTCTGCCCCTCACATAACTATATCATTTGACTTACAATAAGCTGCATTAAGATTTAAAAAAAAATGTACATAATAAATGTTTGAAACAACATGAGGGTGAGTACCGGTACATAATGACAAAATATTTTATCAGTCTGTATGGAGTGAAAGCAGAGGGCAAGTATGAATATGTTATCATGAGAATGAACAGATGAAGGAGAGTTTATTTTTAATCTTCATTTTCTCATTACCCTTTCATCTCTCTCAACTCAGTGCCACACATATTAATAATAATAATTCCTGTAGATTCGGTGCGTTTGCACAGACCTCTCATTCAGCACACAACAAGTATGGGGTCTTTCTTTTCAAAATGTGATTCACAAATACATATTTGCAAAAAAGAAGTTTATATATTTGCAAACAGCAATTCACAAACCCATAACCTAAATTATATTCACAAAATACGATTTGAATATGCACAATCAAAATTCACAAAATAAGATTCACAAGGAAAGCCTCCAAATAGGCACCAACAAATCCATAGTGATCCATGGTTTGCAAACGCAGGTTCAACAATCAATTCATTCACATATTTATGAATGTGTAAACATACAGTACATGTGTATTTATGGATTGTGGTTTGCATTTGTAAATCTTATTTTGTGACTGTAAATTTAATTGCGCATTTTCAAAAAAATGCACGATTTCTGGATAAACTGAGAATTGTTAAAAAGAGAGATCACGATTCTCCCATGATTCTGCAAGTAAAGCTAAACAAAATTACATGTAATTTAATAGAGGTTCTGATAAAATGTTACTTTCTGCAGTCTAAATTGTTTTTATAAAAAATAATTAATTTGAATGTTTGAATGACTCACTCATAAATAATCCACTTGTTTCATTACTGGATGAATCACCGTTTTTGAACGAATCTCTTGAATGAATGATTCAATGACAAATACTTTTTTTTTTTACAGTCACCTGTCGCCACCTACTGGTGTAACGATGCAATTAATACAGTCTTTGGCTCGATCCCAATTCACCCCTGGGCCCTACCGCTTGTTTTCGAGTGTACCCCTTGGCCCTTAAAACAGAGTTACAAGGTCCAAGGGGTTGAAATATTCCCCTACGAAATGGAACAACCCTTCGTGAACCCGATACGTCATCGGTCGTCGGCGATGGCTCTGACGTTACGGAGTTTATACAGGATTTCTTCATGACAACGACTGACAATCAGCGCCGCTGCTCTTAACTTTGAGGAAACATGATGCTTATAACGTTCCTTCCTCGAAATGTATGTCTTTTCTGTTTCGGAAAGGTAATTTATTATACAATTTCTTAATTTAAATGACTATATCATTATTATAAGAGTAAATAAAGTGCACGGTGGTGTCATCTGGCGCTAAATTTAAATGTTTAACCGTTTGTGAAGCCATCTCGCCGGTGATTTCGATTCTGCCAACTTTCTCGTAGCCCTCCGTTTGGAGTGTGCCTCTGAAAAATCTCCGTTTCGAGGGTTATGTAGCCCTACCCCTCGATCTAAACAAGAATCGGGACACCCGGGGCAAGGGGTGAATTAGGATTGAGCCTTTATCTGAAGCGTGAAGTTACTTTCAAAAGGTGATTTACTGTGTTTTGATCGCTACCGTAGACATTAGTGTTTATACCCGAACTTTTATCCCAGTACTTCTGTAATAATGTGAATTATGGTATCAGAAATAATGATACTGTGTGTATGAAAAGACTCTTTGTGAAGCTGTTTCATACCTAAACGTGACAACTGCTCTCTCTGGGTCAGAATAGAGATTTGAACGTTCGCTGTGATCGTACTTGTCAAAGGTTTAATAGACAGAGCCGAATCGAAGTGCTTTAGGAATGAGATTGTGTGGGTGTCTGAATCAAGATCGTAAACTTTTAATGATTAATCGTGCAACTCTAAACACCAGAGTCACTGAATCAAATTAAATCGAATCGTGAAATGTGTCAATACCCAGCCCTAGTTGAAGAGCATGATCACTTCCACAGATGTCATCTCTTGACATTTAAAAAAAAAACAACACACAAGCCAAAATCCCTCTCAAATGTGTTTCGATGTGTTCTCAACGTCTGCTTTCATTCATGCTTGAGCGCAGCAGGGGCACATTTACATGCTCCCCGAAACCCCACCGCTACGACACAGCTCAGCGCCGGAGGACATTCAGCAGAGCTCTCGTCTTCCGGAGAAAAGCCAAACAAATGCTCCTCGTTCAGTACAGGCAAAACATCTGTTACTGCGAATGCCAGAGTCAATGCAACAAGCTGTTAACAGGTGCCCTTTACACTGCCCGCGGCCCACACCCAACATACCGCCCTGTTCAGAATCAATAATTAACGTTGAATTCATGTGCTTTAATTAGCTGTGAGGTCTTTCTCAAAAAAGAGAAATCCAGGTGGATTTCTGCTGAGAAGGACATACAATTAGCACTGAGAGATGTAGCTAAAAAAAACATATCCTGATGTGTTTTTTGACTATATACTGTACCTCGGTTTCTATTTGACTAATATAGATATTTAAGAGTGCTTTTCATTTCATTTAAACAGTCATTGCAGTTGAGCAGATCAAAAGAATTAATGTAAGATGTAAAATACAGAAAAAATCTAGTTTAAATAATAAAGGAATGTTTTTTCATGTTGTTTTTCTCTAAATTAACGCAAGGAAAAATCGTATTTAACCATATATAGAAATAAACAATGATGATGGAAATGAATTAGTGAATCGGAGTTTTGTATCAATTCATTAAAGTGGACAGACTGAACGCACCATTTTTAGGAAACTTTTAAAAGAATTAAAACATTAAAATTGTGATTTTTACAATAGTGCTTTGTTTTAAGCAAACTAGTTAATAGTGAAATGTTACCAAAAAAGTTTACTAAAGCTAAGGTCACTAACATTTAGTTTTCAAACATTTTCAAACAAGCCAAAAACATAAGAATTCTCAATAATATACAGTTGCATAAATAAGGTTTCAGTCTTGCATGTTGGAGTGTTGTATCTGTGACCACCCAGCATATTTGGGTCTCGAAAATATTTAAGTATTTGTATATATTTTATTTTGTATTTATATATGTCTATTTCAATTTATTTACAGTATATATACCGGTATGTTTTATTTAAATTACATTAATTATATGAGTTTGCACTGAACAGTCCAGTTGCATTTTCTGAATTCTGAGTGGCAGTTGGGAGTTGAGTGTTGCCATGACGACTGTGGCGCATCCTCAAACAACACAGAGAGGATCACTGGAATAAAACACAGTTTTGTCTCTCTAACTCTCATTTATCACTAAAGGTTAGTAAAAATGATCAAATTTCAGAAAACAACAGTTATTCAGATGCGTCTACTATGTTAGTTCAATTGGGTGTTTGTTTCATGAATGATTTTGGTATAGTTATAATAGAAAAGTCTGTGTATCATCTGTGTGAAACAACTGTGAGAAAGTCTGAAATATTGTATTATTATTATTATAGTTGTTGTTTGATAGTGTGTATATTTGTTTACTTATTTATTGAGAGTTCATGGTATTGATAACTATGATTAAATAAAAACAACACAGAGAGGACCACTGGAATAAAACACAGTTTTGTCTCTCTCACTCTCATTTATCACTAATGGGAGTACTACACATCCAATATCGAATACTTCCCTACTACATAGTATGCGAAAAACAGAATACCAGCACAGTAGTATGTCCGTATACATAGTATGTCTGAATACATAGTATTCGAAAAACAGTAGGCGAAAAGTCCCCGAATTACCTACTACCTCTTCTGAAGTGTGCATTCGATGGAAACTTTACTATCCCATGAGGCCACAGGAGAAGATTTATGTATGGCAGTGAAGCGACGCAACTGACGCTGGTTGGTCACATGATAATGACAACATGGCGGATGTAGTACGTCCATATTACATTTATACTACACACATTCATACTATAAAGAACGTACTTTTTTAACGATCGCAACTCGCAAGGTAAGTTCAAATCCAAATGTAGTACCAACTCAGATAGTACGTGATTTCGGACGCATCGATGGTGTTTCCTGAGGATTAATTAAGTTCTATAGAGAATTGCCTCCCTTTCAGAAAATAAGCCTCTGAACAAACGCTAGTAATCATGGGAGAAGAAGGAGGATAAGAAACACTTATGCAGCAAACATTTACATCTTAAAGGGGAACTTGGCAACTCTAGCCATTTCTTCGCTGATTTTCACTTTTGTTGTTTTCTCATCAGCGCCCCCTACAGCTGTGCGGCGTATATTTCACAACACTGTCGTAATAAAACTCACTTGTAACACCCTCCTCCCGCTTTCTACCGCTGCTCATGTGCATTTGTTATTATCAGAGCCGGAAAACTTTATCGTGTGGAGCTATGTCTACCGAGGTGGGTTATACTAACCGGTATTGAGGGGGACGTGTGTGTTTATGTCGAATTGCCGTAAAGCAGTTTGTGTTTCTCGCTCTTTCTCGCTTCTCACGAGACTTCCTATTTCCAACTCACCGGGACGTTAGTCCTCATGTTGCAAGGTTGGTTTTCCGCCTGGGGACGCTGGGGGAGCGGGGAAAGTCACCATTTTCACCGGAACAGGTTATTTAACCATCCAAATGATTTCTAAACGGTTTTATTAAGTTTAAATAGTTGCCAAGTTCCCCTTTAAGCTCCGTGACATCACGATCACTGGACAATCCTTTTCTGTCTCTCTTTCTACAGTGGCTAAACTGATTAGGCCTGCAGCTCTGACTTGGTTTAATTTCCACGCATGTGACACGACTCGTTCTGTCTCTCTCAGATTCCCTCACGCTGATGGCGAGACCGGCCGAGCAGTGCTGGGTGTTGTAGAGAAACGAGAGGAAACATTCAGTACATACAACTCTCTCAACCACTGACACTAAACATAATATCAAATGAGCTGCCATCAGAACTAAATAAAAACACGCTTACAAATAAAAGACAACAAAGCTGTTTCTCATCTCTTAAAGAGTTAGTTCACCCAAAAATGAAAACTGTCAGTAATTACTCTCCCTCATGTTGTTCCCCGTAAGACTTTCGTTCATCTTCGGAACACAAATTAAAATATTTTTGATTAAATCTGAGAGCTGGATCACTCCTCCATAGGCTTCTTAAGGGATCGAAACTGGCCGGCCCAAAAGTTATGAAAGACATCGTTAAAATAGTCTGAGTGACTGAGTGGCTCAACCTTAAGTTTATCAAGCGACGAGAATACTTTTTGTGTGCAAAAAACAAACAAAAATAACTATTCAACTATTCATTTCCTTCTCTGTACGGCCTTGATATTTCACGTAGTGAAACTACGCAAAGCTTCTAGGTTGTACGTCACGCATCACACACATGACCAGCGTCGGCCAATAGTGAGCCTACGTGTGACGTGCAACCCAGAAGCGCTGCGCTGTTACACTACGTGAACTCACTCGAGGCCCACGGAGAAGGAAATGAAGAGTTGAATAAAGTCGTTATTTTTGTTTGTTTGTTTGCGCACAAAAAGTATTCTCGTCGCTTGATAAACTTAAGGTTGAGCCACTGTAGTCAGTCGGACTATTTTAACGATGTCTTTCATAACTTTTGGGCCGGCCAGATTCGATCCCTTAGAAGCCTATGGAGGAGTGATCCAGCTCTCAGATTTAATCAAAAAATATCTTAATTTGTGTTCCGAAGATGAACGAAAGTCTTACGGGGTTGGAACAACATGAGGGCGAGTAATTACTGACAGAGTTTTCATTTTTGGGTGAACTAACCCTTTAAAACTCAATAAAACTCTTTAAACACATCACATAGGCCATCAACAAAGTATGGATCCCAATGCAATCGCAGTCTGTACAAGTGAAGCGACCAATCACAGTCGGTTTTGTTTTTTATGCCATTGAGTGGTGAGTTTATTTGAAAGAGACAAAACCGCCATAATAAAATGGTGAAATAGGTAAAACCTATTAAAATAAATGCACAACATATATATATATACATAAAGATACCTCCTGTATATTGGGTGAATCTCACACAATTTGTTAAAATAAAATAATAATTGCGGCATCTACCTGGATCTTGTGATTTTCACAACTGCTGTCTAGTTTAGTGTGCAGACGGTCTGTAAAAGGACTGTGGGTGGTCCTGGGCGTGTCGTCTGAGACGGAGACTACACACTGAAACATATTCTAAACAACTGACACTCATAAGACATCTTTACTTTGAAGAGCCATACTAAGATCACACCTGGGCGTTACTGTACAGCAGAAACACATTCAAGATATAATGAATGAAAATCCTTTCATTTACTCACCCTCATGTCATTCCAATCTGGATTTCTTCAGTAAAAACACAAAAGGAGCTCTTCCATAAAGTAAAAGTTAATTGGGATGTTGTCAAGCTAGAAAATGGCAAAGCAGGTCATAAAAGTAGTAAAGAGTAAATTATGGCATTCTCTCATTTTTGAGAGAACTTTTCCTTTAATACTCTCTGTTTGCTCCTGGGAACCCGCTGTAAAACTCTAGCTTTCATCAAACAGACGTATTAATACACAAACACCTTCATAAAACGGGACTATTGCTTAACATTAATAATACAGAGCACCTCATAAAACTGAGCACATGAGAGTCATGAACAAACCAAACATGTTTTATCTTCCGCAAGCCCCTGGAACGTTTCAGGACGGGGCTAAAAATAGTATATTGTATGGCAGAGAAAGTGTACGTGTGAGCAGGTACCAGTCGTGGCCTTGGGGAATGTGACACAGCAATGACATCACGCATGTCCACCGGCCCGCCGGCGAACATGAACCAAATTTATCCACATCAGACTTATAGATGTAGTACAGGGAGGACAAACGGAGGATATCGCCAGCGTCCTCTCATATACAGGAGCAAAGCTCACGTTAACATATAAACAACCAAACGCAACTCTCTAACACACACCTCTCTCATTGTAACTCAAACATCAACAGACAAAATAATATATACATATGCCTTTACAACTTTAGCTGATTACCACAACACGCCTGTGTGTCCGAAAGCTCAAGATCTGCCTGTAAATGCATGAAAGTGAATACACGGATGCACTTCTTATATAAAAATGTTTTGCATGCAAATTCCAAATAAAATTCTATAAAAATAAATGTGTCACACAAACGTCCACCGAGACAATGAATGATGTGTGTGTTTCTACACAAAAGCAGCATACCGAACACTCCACTCACTTTCACACACGTCTCCTTGTGTTAAGATGGTAGCGCTGTTAACATATCCAGACCAGCTGAAGTTGGCATCCATGTATTAGTCCCTATTAGTGTACAAATTGTAAAAATGTGACGCTTTGAGCCGAATCGTAAACACCTCTGTTTGGCCATTGTTCTCACGCGCTCATCAAATATGTCTGTGATTGGCTACAATGATCAGCGCTTCAAAAACATGTTGTAAATATACACTACCGTTCAAAAGTTTGGGGTCAGTGAGAATTTTATTTTTATTTTTTGGAGGAAAGAAATCAATACTTTTATTTATCAAGGACAGTAAAGACATTTATAATGTTACAAAAGATTCTATTTCAAACAAATGCTGTTCTTGTGAACTTCCTATTCATTAAAGAATCAAAAAAAAAAAAAAAAAAAACTGTACAACTGACAGACCAACAACTGTTTCAACATTGATAATAGTAATAAATGTTTCTTGAGCATCAAATCCTCATATTATACTGATTTGTGAAGGATCATTTGACACTGAAGACACTGACACTGGTGATGCTGAAAATTCAGCTTTGATCACAGGAATAAATTACACTTTACTATATATTCACACAGAAAACAGCTGATTTACACTGGAATAATATTTAATACTATAACTGATTTTTGTTGTATTTTTAATCAAATAAGCACAGCCATGGTTAGCAGAAGAATTTGTTTTTAAAGTATTTAAAATCGTACCGACCCCAAACTTTTGAACGGTAGTGTACATCAATGACGCTCTTCACCGAGTGCTTACACAGAAACACACGAGAGTGTTTGAAAGCAGGCGTCTATCAGTGGACCGGTCCTGCTTGTGCTTTCAAATACTTTCGTGCGCTCTCAAACGCTCCTGTGCGTTGATCATAGCCAATCACAGACATATCCGATGAACGCATGAACACAATGGCCAATCAGAGGTGTTTTACGATTACGCTCAACAGCGCTCAAAGCGTAACATTTTAAAAATGTCAGTACCGACTTGGTACCGAAGTCGGTACTTTTGACAACACTAGTCCCTATGAGCCTCAACCACCCGCATGATCTCCATGACAGCCAATCAAGTCCAATCAACAACATTCTGTGCTTAATTAACGAGCTGTGAGAGGTTAGTGGTGGGTGGCAGGTATGACAATTAATTCATAACAACAAGGCTCTGTTTGTGTAGAAATGTTCAGAACAATGCCATTTCACATCAGAGAGTAAAAACAAACTCTGAGTAAAAGCAAACTATCGAGAAGTGTGCCTCAACTGCTCTTGCTTTAATACAACAGTGGAGAAAGTCAACAGCATATCCTAAACAAGAATAAAATCAAATAATATAAACATTAACATAAACTGCACTGGCCCATCAACATGGAAATTGATGAACATGACATAAACTGAACAGAAAAAAAAACCCCTATTTTGGTTTCTATAAGTCCCCTGAATGTCAATAGTTTCATGCTTTTAGAAGGAGATAAATCACTTCACTGTTTTCTCTTCTCTTATAAACGTTAATAAGTCTTATTAAATTGCTATAGTAACTTACAATTATTCTATAATTTGGCATTGTTTTTCCCTATTGTCAGTGAC
The DNA here is from genome assembly GCA_029959095.1 of Rhinichthys osculus. Classification (NCBI taxonomy): domain Eukaryota; kingdom Metazoa; phylum Chordata; class Actinopteri; order Cypriniformes; family Leuciscidae; genus Rhinichthys; species Rhinichthys osculus. The sequence goes on along the minus strand of JARWKJ010000008.1, from coordinate 3,850,290 downwards.
TCATAAGAACAGGCCGTGCCACCCATGTATTGGTCATGAGTCATGAATAAGCATTTGAACTAGAACTAAAGCAGTAGAAGTTTTCAATCATGTCCAGCGCTGCTTTTTTCACATTTCAGCAAGAAAACCATTTTCAAACAGCCTTAAAACACTGAGAGATTCATAACTAATGTCTAATGTTCTAACATCTGAAGTTCTTACCTAAATATGACATCATCTAAGGGCCAGTGTCAGATTTTTCAACAAAAATGAACAGAGTCTACCGGCGGGACAGGAGTTTCAATGCTAAACGTTGTTTTAAAGCTTCTCATGAGGCCTCAGAGGTTTGAGTTGGAGATCTCGAGAGGCAATCACAACTTTGTAAACAACATTTATGTCCTTCATTGGATTTTCTTGATGGTGTACCTCTCAAAGTGAATTCTCTCCTCAGAAGCTTTTCAGACGCAAGAGCAGAACACACAAGAGACACAAATACTGAGATGAAATTAAGTTTCTCCCACAGATATGAAGAAATCAAAGCGACCCAAACTTTCTTTCGGAAAACCATGACGAGACCACAAGACAAGTGCAGGTCAAGATAACCTGTGAGTGTTTGTGAACGATCAAACACACTTGGCCTCGCATGAACTACAGTTCATCATTCAGTAACATACATACTAGACAGACGAAAGATAGATAGATAGATAGATAGATAGATAGATAGATAGATAGATAGATAGATAGATAGATAGATAGATAGATAGATAGATAGATAGATAGATAGATAGATAGATAGATAGATAGATAGATAGATAGATAGATAGTTTACCATCCACAATCTATGTTGTGAAATATTCCTCACATTACGTCACCTAAATACAGTTAAGGAATAAAAACACAATGTGCCTTCACGTTTTGTATCACAAGAGCAGTTTCAGTGAGAGAGTAACTTGCACTGTTGGTCATAAATAATGAAAAACAGCAAAGTAATATCAGTGTCACAGGAACAAATATCTAAAAAAAAATAACTCATTGGAAACATGTATGCATGGTAAATATTCTCCATCTGCGGAGATCTCCAGTTAGCCCCTGGATATACATAAAATTACTCTCTGAAATAACTTTGCAGTTTAAATATGTCACGACCGAAGGGCAAAAACCAAAACAACATCCTCACCATCATGAGAGATTTTTACAGGCCATTAAAGCCAAACAGGACGATATGGAGGGAGCAGGGGGGTGTGTGTGTGTGTGTGTGTGTGTGTGAGAGAGAGAGTGTTTACAGAGACCGATTCTACAGAATGTGTGTGTAAAAGCACTCATTAAGAGCTGAACACTCACTATCACACACACACGCGCTCACTGCAAGAGCTTTAATGAACACAAGATGAATGCAGATCTCTCTGCTTTACAGGAGGAAGTTCACAACCTACAGAAAACATGCAGATTGAGGGGAGAGAATTTTTGAGGGAGTGTTTTACGCCCAAAACACACCTATTACTCAATTAAGAGAATAGGGACAACCCAATTAGACCATGCACCGGTCACGCCGATCATTTGGTCTGAATCCACCATAAAAGTGGATTCAGACACGACCTTAGTCCACTTGCGCCGTGCGCTTTGGACCATGAGCTTTAGATCGTTAAATAGGGCCCTTTGTGTTGATGTGTTGAAAAATCAGTCAGAGCACAATGCATAATAATGCAATGCAAGAACATGTCTACCAATAATTGGTGTGGTACTGAAAGAAAATATTTCAGTGTAACAACCTTTAAGTTTATCAATGCAAACAGCTGTTATCAGAAATAAAAAATTGGATTTCTGGAAAAACTGGATATCACTGCAACTCCAAATGAAAAAAAGTTAATGAATAACTCCATTATTCAAAGGTGTTTTTGTTAAACTATCACACAAAAACCATCAACCACATTAGATTTGCTCTTGGCAGCATTTTTCTGACCCAACTTTAGCTAAACCGCTTTGGAGCGCTCTGATTCAGGTGACGAAGGAAACGAGTGCGTGTTAAACAAACGCCTACTACACTTTCAGACAAAAAGCTGAAAGTCTGGCAGCAGGGCAGAGTAATTAACCATAATTATGAAGTACACACACACTGGGGCTAATTATGCATTATTAGTGCTATTAGTGAAGCATGCTGACTAATTCCACATGACACTGTTTGCTTTCTTCCTACAGTGTTTCTGAATGTTTGGGAGATGAGGCGTGAGAACAGGTATTTACAGACAGAGCCTCCACATTCCCAGGAAGGTTGGGAAGTCTTGGGAATGCCGAGAGCTGTTTTGTGTCCTGCTGTTCTCTGAGGTGGGAAAGGGAGCCGTATCCGCTTACGCTTACGGAGATCGAGACCTGCAGGCCGTAGATCCACCGCAGACGCTATGATGCCTTTATAGTGCAACTGCCAAATTCCTACTGAGTTCGGAAACATCATTATGACTTGATGTGCATTACAGTGAGGGAAAAACTAAGACAACTTTTTTGCCAAATTACAAAAATGTAAGGTGTAAAACTAATCCTAAATAAAATAATAATATTACAACCTAGCAATTGCACCTGTGCATGTGTGAGAAGAAGTTAAGGTGGTACTGTACATTGAGCTTATGAAATGTTTTCTGTGGTTGGAATTCTGTTGAACATTACATTAATACATTTAACAAGTCTGTGTACTTTTACAAGATTGTGTAAACACAATTAAAGGGTAAAGAAGGCTTTAAAATCAAAAAGTAAATAAATAACTTGCTAAATTACTATCCTCAACCTATTTTCTAACTATAACTAAAATGTGAAATTAGAAAAATATTTATGAACCATCTCTAATTACTACAATTAAAATATGAAGTTAAAACATATAGACAGATATCTACAGATATATAGATACTACATACAATTATATGTCCATAAAAAACTAAAGTGCAACTTACAAATGCACTACTAAAGCAAAAATAAAAATGTAATATTAATATTAAAATTAAAAAAATTCTAAACTTTAAAAATATTGGTGTAAATTATTTATTTCCCTCTTCTTCTCAGGTAAACAAATGTTTAAGCAATAGTGAAACAAAATAATGGTAATTTCCCAAACACCAGTTGACCAATCACAACACGCTAGTCCAGCCGACCAATCAGAGCACAGTGTGCTTTTCAGAAGGAGGGGCTTCATAGAGACAGGAACTAAACAGAGCGTTACTGACAGACTAGGAAGAGAGGAGCTGCAACAATGGAGAATATGGGGAAAATAATGTTTTTTTTTTAACATTCAACCGTGAAAACATTCTAGTAGAGCCCAAAAACAAAATCAAGGCTTTGTAAAAGTGCATAATATGGCCTTTTTTAATTGACACGGCCTCAAATGGGAAAGTCATGGCTCACAAAACACCTTCCTCCACTGGTGACTATACTATGGTGGCGTTCATCTCATGAATATGATCATTCCAACACGACTTGAAGACTATGTTAAACTGGAGCCTGGGGGAAGGTCTGGAGATGCTATATATAAACTCTCTCAGGGTTAAAATAACATGTGACAGTCCCCCATGTAAACAGTGTTGACCCTTATATGTGTCTGGAGCTAACTGGGGTGTATCATTGAGGTATGACAGATATGCAGTAAATAAACCAGGTTATATTGGTCCTACTTCAACAACCTGAACAAACCTAAGAACTATTAAGCATTTCAGCATTTTAAATACTAACCAACACAAAGAGCATGTTCAGAATATTTTCTAAAGAAGAAAAAAAGTAGTATGAAGGGCCCTATGATTTCCACAACACAGAAAACGTGGACATAAGAATTTGCTGAAGAACACGGTATGTCACGGACATTTAATAAAATTTTGGATGAATGAATCAAAACTATCGTCAGATACCCACAGAAACTCAAAGGTCTTCACTACAACCCGGCAAAATAAAACTTGTTTGGTTTAACTTGACATTATGGCAGAAATATATTACTACTGTACACCAGAATGTACTTCTAAAAGTAATAATAACAATACAGTTTGTTAAAATAATATTTTTAAGGAATATCACACAATTTTTCATCTATATTTTAATTTTAACCGTAAAGTTTAATTTCACTTTATTTGCCAAACAATTAAAGGAATTGTTCACATTTTATTTGATTACATTTTAAATTTAAAGATTTATGCAAAAGATTAACGTTTTATGAATAAATTTGATCACCCCCGTTCTTAATAATACATTTTATTAGAAACCAGAAATTGTAAAATTGTATTAGAATCCATTTTTTAGACATACTTTTTGATAATAAAAACTAAACCATTGAAACAGAAGGAAAGGAGAACACCGAAAAAATTCAAACAGATTTTATGGGGCCCTAAGTATGCAAAATGAGCTTGATTGATTTGATCTAATATTTCCAGTGTGAACTGAAAGTGACATTAACCACAATTCTCCTTCTTTTTTTAAAGACTTTTTTCCTTTAAAACGTATTTAAATATTCTAAATAATCTAGTTTTTTTTGACAAATTAACACTAGATGTCGCAGATCACTAAATTAAACTTTATGTTGAAAGACATCAATGTTAGTCTACAGCACCACGGTAAAAGAAATCCTATTTTATACACTATTTTACAGTAGCATCAGCTGTCCACTGCCTAGTCATCCATCTCTGACGCCCTGCAGTGCGGACACCTTCTGATGACATCATGTGACCAGTGCGATACAGTGGTGTGCCACAGACAGCTGGCATTCGACTGGCGCCACCCTGTTGCACACAGTTGTTTGGAAAGCTCTGATGTCTCACATGCTCCTCTGACCAACACAATCCTGTGTCCAGTGATATGAAGCTAAAGATACACACACAGACAACACTGCCAACTCTAATCCAGCCCAGCACAGAAACTGCACTACACGCAACTGACTACACACATGCATACACACACAATTCACCAACACACTGTCAGAGAGACAAGCGTGCACATACACACAGTTTATGTTATATATAGTGTGCTTATTCTGCACATACACACATATGCAATTATCTAAATTCAAAATGCATGAAGCAAATATAATAATGCATGTTGCTTTGATTACATGCATAATTAAACGCACATACAAACATGAAACTTCCACAGAAAACATCTTAAAGGGGTCATGACATGAAAAATTACATATCAGAGGTCTTTGCACCATTAAAACATCCTGCAAGTTTTAGAGCTTAAAACCTCCTCCTCATTATAAACAAAGCATTTATTTAATCAAGCTCCAAAAACAGCTTGTTTTGATCTGTCACAAGGTGATGTCACAAGGGCAAATACATTTGCATATGCCCGCCTCCAGAGCAAGACATCGATGAATCGCCCATTGGCGTTCAGTCGCTTAACGGCTCACATTTGCCTACACTGGAAGTGAGTGTCGTGTCAAAAGCAAACAGAATCCATTATAATCACTGATGCTGTCTACACTGATACAGTATACAGATGCATGTTCAGTTTCTGACTTACTTCTATTTTTCAATAAATTGCCATAACTGTTTCCAGGTCGTCTGTGACTGTGGGAACCCTGACATCACCAACAATCTTCTCCTCTAACCAATAAAAACTGAGAGACTTGATTCTGACAGCAAGCACACAGACACACACACACATCTGAAAAGAATAGAAGCACACGAGTCGAGCATGTTTCGTCACTCACCAGTCGTACCGTCAGGCTCCTTCCTCAGCGACGACATGAGCGCATCTCCAGGAACACGAGGACCCTCCACATACTTGGGCTTTCTAACGGGTCCTTTAGAGCAGAAAGAGAGAGAAATATATAATCAATCTGAGACAGAAGGGAGCGTCAGCGTCTGACTTCTGTGACTCGGGCTGCCCATGCCAGCTGCATCTACAATCTCAACAGCTCCGGGAATGTAAACTACAGCAGGAAACCAGCGCAATTTAACTCTTAGGAGACGGGTGTGAGATCTCTGTGAGATACTGTGTGTTGCTCCCACCAAATCTGCTTCTCCATCTACTCATGCTTGCACGTATTCTTAAAAAAGAGCCTCAGTCTCTCTTTAAAGACATGAAACATGAAATTGCTTTCCCAAACAATTTTACTTGAATAATGTGACATTTCAAGAGAAGCAGTATAATAAATGGGGGGACTTGATTTTATCCATTGATAATTGACTGGATCATTAAAAGTTACATACCAGAATGAAGTCCGCTGACAGATGGAAGAGGTTGGAAAAGTTCAAGAGTTTGGGGTCAGTAAGATTTTTGAATGTTTTAGAAAAAAAAGTCTCTTCTGCTCACCAAGGCTGCATTTATTTGATCACAAATACAGTAAAAACAGAAATATTGTGAAATATAATTACAATTTAAAATAACTTAATTTTAAGTTAATAACTTAATAATTTAAAATAGTTTTCTATGTGAATATATTTTAAAGTGTAATTTATTCCTGTGATTTAAAGCTGACTTTTCAGCATCTTTACTCCAGTCTTCAGTGTCACATGATCCTTGCTTGATTTGCTGCTCAAGAAACATTTCTTACTAATATCAATGTTGAAAACAGCTTCATATTTCTGTAGAAACCGTGCCAAAAAAAAATTCAGGATTCTTTGATGAATAGAAAGTAGTGCTGCACGATTAATCATATCGCAATCGTAATCGGGATGTCAAGCCTATGCGATTATATGACGCAAAATAATGCGATTTTATATGAAATAAACAAATTAGGGCTGTTAACGCAGCATCTGTTATTTTTTGTCATCCTTTGGCTAGTGTTACATGCAGGGGCGGCGCCAGATAATTTTTAACGCAGGTGCTGAGGGGGTGCTAGATCATTGACAGGGGGAGCTGCAATAGCCTATATATATATATATATATATATATATATATATAGACACACACACACACACACTATTATTTAAATTAGCAAAATTTATAATGAGATGTGCTCCAGTTCACGTGCAATGCAATCGCGCCTGCGCCTCCATCTTTATCATATTGTCTGCTATATTTGCTTCTTATTTAGGCTATTATACCCAGTCAATTGGTTGATGAAAAATTGATTAAAATTAAGATACAATTTATACAAAACGAAATTCACTTTCAAAAAGGCTTTCTACAAAACAAAACAAAAATAAAAATAAAAATCCTTTTCCTTTAAATCCTCGCTTGTCTGGCTTATGTTACTCCGAGCAATGTCCGAACTTGGTATTTTGAGCACTTGCGTTGTTTTTGCCTTTTCACGATGACTCGCTTGGTTTAGTCCTCAATTGAGTCGCTTTGGATAAAAGCGTCTGCTAAAATAAATGTCTAAATGTGTAAATGTAAATTTAGTGGTCAAAATCATGTCTGACCCATCATATCTTCCGATATATCGCGCATCTTACTCATGCTGTTCAATTTTCATAATCAGCATAGATGTAAAAAATAAAAAATAAATAAAGTTTTAACAAAAATGAAATTAAATGCGCTTATTTAATGGCTACAACACATATAGTGGGGCCTGACTCTCTAAATATTGAAACAATTAACATTAACAATTCTGAAGTGCAGTTAATTAATAGTAAATGTTAACTAATCTAATTAAGTGTTACCGATTGTTTATACACCGATTCAGAGGTCTCGTGAGTTCAGTGTTTGACATGTCAGTTGTTTTAACTATTCATTAAAGTGAATGGTTAAAATCAGTCATTCGTTTGCGTATCGGACGTGTGATTGTGTGATTATCTCGGCAGTTTAGGACATTGCACAAGATTTGCGTCAATACAGAAAACATATCACTGGATATGTTTTTTCGTTTATTGAAATGTGGTTTAGGTCAGCTGACTGGGCGGAACGCTTTTTAGAGACGATAAGCTAGGCAACGTGTTTTTTTTTAGCACAATTCACACACCGCGGTAATTCAGGAGAACAAATCTCCAAATGCTCCACGTGAAAGTGCGGTCTTCCGACCTTTTACTATCGTGTCAATTGATTTTGATTAATATGCACGAGAGACCTGAGAGTGCGCGCGGCCGGGGCTCTCTCTCTCTCTCTCTCTCTCTCTCTCTCTCTCTCTCTCTCTCTCTCTCTCTCTCTCTGCTCGTGATGCGCCCTGTCAAGCGCAGCAGTCATTCTATTCTACATCACTCATTCACCGATCAAAAAAGGCTTTGGCGGGACAAAAATTTGCCGTTATTATGTCGAAATACTGAGATATTATATTGAAATAACGACTTAATATCTCGAAATAATATATATTTGAATATAATTGATTCCAGACATTATTTTGGGGGGTGCTATCGGGGTGCTTTGGTCTTTCTTGGGGGTGCTGAAGCACCTGCTAGCCCCTCCCTAGCGCCGCCCATGGTTACATGATCCCGCTCTTATTCATGCGAATGCTTTTAACCATTTTAGCGAGACAAGTCAAAAGAGAGCGCGCTGCTTGTGAATGTCCTGACTGAAAGACGCGCGCCAGAATCATGCGCATGCACAGACCGCGCGCCAGAATACAGTTCTCTTTCCGCTTGAAGTGAACGAACAATAACACACACAATTTTGCCAAAATATCATTTGTCGAGTGTCTTCATAACATAAGAGCAGTCTTATGATGGTCGTAAAGAGTTGTGAGAGAATAAGGCGCGTGTGAGATCCGCGTCTCTGTCAGCAACTCTTAAAGGGCCAGCATCCAATAATACTTTCTGTCAGTAAAGTTAATCAAAGAACAAAGGAAACAGAGAAAAAAACTCACTGCTCTTGACCAAAGAACTTGTTTAGCTTTAAATAGGATTTTGTCCATATAATTTATAATTTATGCAGCGCAGACTGTTTGATAACTTTATTCAATTTCTGTATATGTCCTTCCTGTTAGACAGGAAGAGCACAGGTAAATATGACATTTATTATGGGTTTATGTGAGGATTGTTTGAAGTTCACTTAAATTTAAATTAAATTATTTTTTATCCAGACATCAATGCCTTATTGATCATTATAAGTGTTATCAATCATTTAGTTGTTGTTGCTAGTCTGAGTTGAGAAATACACATTTCAGAATTATCACTAATCTGTGTGTGCATTTTGCTTTAGAACCAAGCAAGTTGACTCATGAAACCATTTGTTTATTATATCGCAATCGCATATCGCAATATTGACCTCAATAATCTCAATATGACATTTTCCCCAAATCGTGCAGCCCTAATAGAAAGTTGAAAACATTTGAATGGTAGTGTACAAGGCCAGTTAAAGGGATAGTTCGGCCAAAAATGATATTAAACCCATGCATTACTCACCCTCAAGCCGTTCGAGATGCATATGTCAATCTTGTTTCAGACGAACACATTTTCAGTTATTTTAGAAAATGTCTTAGACCCTTCAAGGTGCAATGTGTAAAAATTTTGAGTATTTATTAACAGAAATGCAATATGACATCCATAACTATGTGTTCAGTGGTGTATAAAGAACTTACTTAATAAACCGTAATGTTTTTATTACCTTAGAATGAGGCATTTATATCTACATAGGCGCGGGAATCCCCTTCTATGAAGGTCGCCATATTGTGACGTCATGTTTCTACAGTAGCCGAACGCGAACACACAGCGTTACAGAGCGCGTTTCGTCACTACATTGAAAGAGAAGCCGCAGGAAGCTAGAAGAAGCTAGTCATAAACACCGTGAGTAGTGACTTTTCCCTTGTCAGTGGTGTAAATATGTAGTTGGATTGTTTCATGTAACTTAATTCTTCTCCCTCGCTGTGTTATGGCTTTGCTAAGTGGGGATAAATGTGCTGGTTAAGTTCGTGAGACAGCTGATTAGTAGGCTACTCTTGTCATTGACCGTAAAACAGTTACAGGAATCACCAACCCGTCGATCTTGGAAGCATTTTAAGTCGATCGCTTAGAGTTTCCAAAATCAGAGAAAAAAAGCCTATTGTGTGTAGTAAATGGTGTCTAGGGGATGCGGAGGCGCGCGCGCTGTCATAATCACGTCATTTTTGCACCTTTGTGCTCATGCGGACGCGTCGAGTTTAAACAAGGCTTTACGCTTTAACCAGCTCAGCCACAGTAACAGCTCATATTAGCCAGCTAAACTTTTACTACCCTGTTAGAAAAAATATATAGTTGCATAGTTTCATGTGGGTCTTCTCCCTCGCTGTATTATGGGTTTGCTTTGTGGGGAGAATGTGCTGGTTACGTTCGTGAGACAATCAGCTGATTACTATTATTATATTATGTAAGGTGCATTGTGTAATATTTCTGAGGATCTATTGACAGAGATGCAATATAAAATCCATAACTATGTTTTCAGTGGTGTATAAAGACCTTACTTAATGAACCGTTATGTTTTTATTACCTTAGAATGAGATATTTATATCTACATAGACGCGGGAATCCCCTTCTATGAAGGTCTGAAGGTATGTTTCTACCGTAGCCGAAAGCAAACAAACAGCGCTAAAGAAACCTCATTGCTTGACTTACTACTCTCTGCTGCTGACTCAGCCGACGACATATTTTGTCTTACGTCGGCCACCGTAGCTTCTCATTCGAGTTTGAAAACCGAGGGATAGGCCGCGAGTGACTTGCTGTTTGCAATTTGCAGGATTCACCACTAGATGCCGCTAAAAATCCCACACTGCACCTTTCAGTGGATATAATGTGAAGCAATCGGGTCCACCTACTTTAAGTCCCAAAATGTGCATACATCCTTCACAAAAGGAATCCATCCGGCTCCAGGGGGATAAACGAAGGCCTTCTGAGGGTAATCCGTGCGGTTTTGTCGTAAAAATATACATATTTAAAACGTTATACATGAAAATATCTGACTTCCGGCAACGATCGACGCGCGTTCACGGGTGATTTGTTTTGCTCTGCTCTCTGGCTGCGCAGGCGCGTTCGTTCTTCGTCACGACGGTTCCTACGCTACGTCCTACCTCGTACGCCGACTTCCATCACCCGTGAACACGCGTCGATCGTTGCCGGAAGTCAGATATTTTCATTTATAAAGTTTTAAATATGTATATTTTTACGAAAAAACCGCACGGATTACCCTCAGAAGGCCTTCGTTTATCCCCCTGGAGCCGGATGGATTCCTTTTGTGAAGGATGTATGCACATTTTGGGACTTAAAGGAGGTGGACCCCATTGCTTCACATTATATCCACTGAAGGCTAAGACAAAATAACTGAAATTTCTAAAATAACTGAAAATGTGTTCGTCTGAAACAAGATTGACATATGCATCTCGAACGGCTTGAGGGTGAGTAATGCATGGGTTAAATATCATTTTGGGCCGAACTATCCCTTTAATACACTAGTTGCCAAGGTGGTACTAATGTGGATTACGCAAACATGCAGCGGTTTGGACCAAAATAATGTGTTAAAAATCAGCTTCAGGTTTGAGATGAAAGTCGAAGCTCTTCACATCTGACACAAAGGCCGCTGAAGGTCATGCAATCCTAAAGGGGCGAATTCCTCTTCGTTGAGCATATAAAAGAGAAATCCTGCTCGACCCCCATAAAGCTTGTAGGTTTATACGTTCCTCTATTTATCATGGAAAACCCTGCTGAGATCAAAGACCCTGGCGGTCCGTGTACGATCTGACCAAATAAAGTCATGGAGTAAAGAGCAGCCGCTGGCGACGGGAGCCCTTTAAATCTCCCGGAGACATCCATCAGAGATTCATATAGAGATTCACCAGTTATAGAGATTCACCTGCATGACTTTGACCTCCAGGAAGCAAACACAGCGCTCAGAGATGACAAATGAAACAGCGATGTGTGTAAAGACAGCCATAAATCAGAGCTAGATGTCCTGGTGGTACAAGTGAATGTGTTAAAGTCAAGATGAAATCATAATTGACTCCATTTACGTTCTTCATGTACATTGCCGCTCTTATTGTGAATGAGAACAACGGCCTCCATAATCTTCGTGAAACATCTTTTCTTTTTCTTTTCTTTTTTGGATGACCTCACAAATCGCTCCTGGCTCAAATCTGATAATCAACACTCATTTTTCAGTCAATTAAAAATGTAAACAGTTTCTTCGTTTTGTTGAAAATAACTAAAACTAAAACATAAATAAATAAATCATTAATAAAAGTATAAACAAATGCACAAGTAAATAAACCAAAATAAGTGTGACTTAAGTGTCAAAATTAATTTTTGAGGTTGCATTAATGGAGAACATACTGTACTTAAAAACTAAAATATTTAAACCAACTAAGAGTGTTATTTAATATCAATATTCATATTTGCACATAATCTAAGGGGAAATGTTAAGGGAAGCTGTACTCTTCTGTATCCAGTGTTTTTATCGTATGAACAAACAAACATCTTTTGGGTAAATGATCCCTTTAACACACACACACACACACACACGCACACACACACACACACACACACGCACAAAACACAAACTTCTTCAGCTCTCATGGTGATTTACACTGCCATCTATGGACACCTGCACGCAGTGAAATGCAAACATTTCACAGTTCATTGCTTTTGGAATAAACAGTTTTAGCTTTTCATCCATATGATATGCATGTAAACAAAAACCAGCCTATTTAACTTGCTGTCAGTGGCTCAGTTTATCTGTGGGATTTGTATGCTCTCCGTTTTTCTTCAAACTATCATTGACATTTTGATATTTTCTTTCATCTAGCTTTTTTTCATAACCTTTACCAAACCTGTATGAATAGTTTTTATTATGGACACAAAATAAGATATTTTGAAGTCCATCTTTGGACCCCCATGACTTTTATCGTATGAACAAACAAACACCTTTTAAGTAACCTATCCCTCTACCACAAATAAAAACAGAGTAAGAAAAGATATTGAGTATAGAGATATCAAAGCACAGGTTTTATTTTATATTTGATTACTTCTACAAATTTCTTTGAATGTTTACTTGAATACTTGATTCCAGAAAAAAATAAGCTTGTATCTTTATTTTATTATTGCCTGCAATTTGTTTCGTTGTTAATCTTAATACTTAATTGAGAAAGAAACTTGTTTATGGTGTCGTTTTAACTTTAATAATTAGTTTTGCTGTTGAATTAAAAATGTCACTGTTATAAACAAATTCACCTGGATATTGTAATATTCCCCTGTCAAGACCAAATATAAATGAACACACTTTCCCTGAACGCCCCCTCATGTATTTCCTTCATATATAATTCTCGTCCAAGTTTAGGCTTCAGGGAAAAGAGAATAAATCCACACACACATCTGTGATTAAAATGCATGAGTCTCATCTCTCTGGTGGAGATCACAAACAGGTATTAACTCAGTCTGAGGTCCAACGGCAGATCTGAGATGCATGCAAATAAAGAGCGAAAGAATATAAATGAGTGGAAAAGCAAGAGACAGCCAGAGAAAGAGGAAAAACAACAAATCAATCTGTTCTAAAACACACAGTGATAATGATGCTGTCTTCTAAGATACCCTCTGATGGCATCATCGAATCTGGAAATAATATAATATAATTATATATGATATTTTATCTCGATAATAATATGTCTATAGAGAAATTGAGAAAATAAACGGGATTTTTACTTCCTATAATGCACATGAAAGAAAATATATTGGATGAAGAAGTGGGAAAAACTATTCAAATATATAAAACATTATTTGTCAAGTAATTTAAAATAATACATTTCTCCATGGACAAAATGAAAAGGATTTTTATTTCTGGAACTCAACTTTTGTGCTCTACTCGTGTGGGTAGATCCACATAGACTTTAAAAGACATGGAGCAAAGTCAAAGACCTCATGACACGTTCACATTTGAGTCGTTCTCCCAAGACACAAGATCTTCTGTACGGACAACAAAAGCCACGGGAAGAAAGAGAGCGACGTGACAATACTCCTCTTTACTCTGAAATATCATCTGTCTGTGAATCATGTATTCAGACTGAAGTGACGTCCACAGATGGAAGTTCGCTTTTGTGAAGTGCAATATTGAACAGAGGAGGTTGTCATCCAGATCTGCTCTGAGGCTATTTTATTGCGTTGGCCGGTCAACGCCACACCAACGCCACTGATGCCAATGTGAGCTCCAGTCCAGCATGTTATCAGCCGGATCATTCTGGTTCTGCAGAACTTTCTGAACTCTGAAACCTTTAAAAAAAAAACCTGAATCTGCTTGTGCTGCATTTTAAGGCAGTATTTCTATAAAAGATCAAACTCAGATTTGTGTGAATTGTGCAAACTGGATGAATGTTTTAGAGTGACACAAACCACCAAAAAACACCATTAAATCTATTGCTAATATTTTCTTTGAGCTGCTGTTTTACCTCCAAAATGATGTCACTTCCTGTAGGTGACATCATGTTACTTTTACAAAAGACTAACAAGGATGTTATAGTGATATTGACAACACAAGGAAAAATTATTTATCAAAATGTGTCAAAAAAATTTTTTTGATTATAAGACAGACAGATAGATTAGATAGATAGATAGATAGATAGATAGATAGATAGATAGATAGACAGACAGACAGACAGACAGACAGACAGACAGACAGACAGACAGACAGACAGACAGATAGATAGATAGATAGATAGATAGATAGATAGATAGATAGATAGATAGATAGATAGACATGAGATGAGGAAGATTCACGAATGTAGTCTAATGATCACAATATTGCTTTTCTTGTTTTTAATTCACCAGTGCACCCACTGTAGATATATTGAGAGTATTTGGTAATAGATATAAATATATAAACAGTAATAGACACTCAAATAGACACAAACAGATACCTTGAACACTGAATCAGATAACAGTGGTAACAGTCGAACATGCTGTATTAATATAAGCTGTAAAGGGAAAGTGTATCTTGAGGCACTAAACGTCTTTCACAGATCCTCACGCAACCAGACTTCCTAAGAGATACTCCATCTCCATTTCCTCTGAAAACCTTCTCAACATCTGCTAAATCTATTTATCCCCAACTCACTATATCACTGAAAAGACATGCTTCTGCTCAAACGAATTCAACAGGGACTGGACCAGGAAGAAAAAGTATTCTTGACCTTAGACCTTCAGAGGTTTTGAGTAATAACCCAAACTCTCCAGCAGAGGTCAGTAAGGAGGCGACGGGAGGACGAGGTGAAACTCCTGATGAAAGCAGCACATAATATGTGCCAGCCTCGTGTGATCTGGCTTTAATAGGATCAATAACTCGCCGGTTTGGGGAAGTAGCGGTTTAGCTTAAAAGGGAGCCGCCACAGTTCAACGTTATTACTTCAGCTGTGAGGAAATGAGCTCCAGGACCGAGGTAATGATGCTGAATTCGGGATCTATTTGAAGGCGTTTATACGGTCTGAGTTTGGCTGAACGCATATCACTGCACCTCCCAGTGAGTGCAAGCAAATGGAGGTTGAGTGTTGGATAGTAAAAAAATAAAAATAAATCATTTGTTAACAAACAAGTATTCATTACTTCAATGAGCTCATTGTTTCTGCCTTAAATTATTACATTGTTTAAATGAATAAACTTTTAGCTAACTGTGATTTGTATATGTACATTTCTGAAATACATAACTTGGACAGTTTCCTCTGATAACAGATCACTCTAAATTGTAATGTGAACTTTTGAATTGATTAATTTTCTGTAAAGCTGCTTTGAAACGATGTGTATTGTGTGAAAAGCGCTAAACAAATAAATGTGAGTTGCATTGAATATTATCATGGCCAAGATCCATCTATACTACTGAGACCATACAGCTGACATGTTAATCCACCAATCAAACTTTGCTTGTTTTTAAGTGATGGTTTGTGGCAGATTGCATCAAAAGTGGTAGTTTGGTAAACATGCAATGTCTCATTTACTTTTACTGCTAGCGTACTTAAAACATGCAGTGTAACTCAGCCTGAGTATCTGCACATCTGACATAGTATCTGTACTGACAAATCAAGCGTGAGAGATTGGAGGAAGGACTCCAGGATCTCCGGTGTGGCATCAGGACCTGACCGGCAGAGATCGTGGACTCCAGCAGCTCTGGTAGAAACCGTGTGTGTGTGTGTGTGTGTGTGTGTGTGTGTGTGTGTGTGAGAGAGAGAGAGAGAGAGATTTCTGCCCCCCGTCCTGCTGTTCAACACCTCCTCGTGAAGATCATCCTCTCTCATAAACACACTTACACACAGACTCCCTCCAGTTTTCACACCATATGTGGCAGCTTAAAATTGAAAGGTCTACCCAATAGTAAAAGAACAGTTAAAGGGGTCATATGATGCTTCTTAATGTTTTCCTTTTCCTTAAGGGTGTAACGTATCTGTCTGTGCATGCATAAGATCTGCAAAGTAGCAAAGCTAGGGGGATTTATTCTATCCAACAGAGAACAATGATCCAGACCTGCCTAAAACACCTCGATCCGAGTCCAGATATCACTTCCTCAAACGTCCACGTCACAATGTGAAATATAAGCATAAGAAGACGAGGTTTCAGTTAGTGTTGTCGTCATGTCACGGAGACACTGTGTGTTTGGATGCGAAAGCAAAAACGAGGATAATCAGATGGTTCTGATGGATCGGCTTGATCATCCGCATTTTCAGAATCGGACTCGGACTCAAACTGATAAAACCGTAAAACCGGCGACATTATTAACTGTGTTTACGATCGCTTTCGAAGCCTTGGAAGCTGAAACTCATGATTATGGTACAGGACGTTACATTTCCCGACACACGCTTGAGGTGATCACAGCGCACTGGGTCTGCTGGCCAATCAGAGCGCTTTTCAAAAGGCGGGGCTTTGTGGAAATCAGTGCTTTTTAGACAGACTGGGAACAGAGGAGCTGCAATAATGTACAGTAAGTGAAAAACTATGTGTTTTTTTAACATTAAAGGGTTAGTTCACCCCACAATGAAAACTCTGTCAGTAATTACTCGCCCTCATGTTGTTCCAACCCCGTAAGACTTTCGTTCATCTTCAGAACACAAATTAAGATATTTTTGATTAAATCTGAGAGCTGGATCACTCCTCCATAGGCTTCTTAAGGGATCGAAACTGGCCGGCCCAGAAAAGTTGGGTTGTACGTCACACGCATCACACACATGACCAGCGTCGGCCAATAGTGAGCCTACGTGTGACGTACAACCCAGAAGCGCTGCGCTGTTACACTACGTGAACTCACTCGAGGTCCACAGAGAAGGAAATGAAGAGTTGAATAAAGTTGTTATTTTTGATTGTTTTTTTGCGCACAAAAAGTATTCTCGTCGCTTGATAAACTTAAGGTTGAGCCACTGTAGTCACTCGGACTATTTTAACGATGTCTTTAATAACTTTTGGGCCGGCAAGTTTCAATCCCTGAAGAAGCCTATGGAGGAGTGATCCAGCTCTCAGATTTAATCAAAAATATCTTAATTTGTGTTCTGAAGATGAACGAAAGTCTTACGGGGTTGAACAACATGAGAGCGAGTAATTACTGACAGAGTTATCATTTTGGGGTGAACTATCCCTTTAAAGCATGTTAACCTATTCTATTACACCCAATAATCAGAATAATGAACATTTAAAATAGCATTATATAACCCCTTTAAAGGAATAGGTCACTTCAAAATAAAAATTTAGTAAGATATTTTGAAGAATGTTGGTAACCAAACAGTTAATGAACCCCATTGACTTCTATAGTATGGGAAAAATATTGTGGAAGTCAATGGGGTTGACTTCAGCAGAAGAGAGAAATTCATACCGGTTTGAAACAACTTGAGGGTGAGTAAATAAAAAATTTAATTTTGAAGTGAACTAATCCTTTAACTTCTAACGACCTGTTCTGTATGAAATAAATGCATGTCTTATTTACCGCACACAAACCCTCGTCCTCTGTCCACATGAAACTAATCAGCCGGCCTTTGATGCTCCTAATACCAACAACTAATGCCAAAGATTCCCCTCGGCACAGCCGAATAAGGTTCATTTGGTCATTGTCATCCAGGGTTTAAGACAATAATATCTCACATTATCCATGTTATTACTTTCACAATCTAAACAAGAGTGTCTGAGAGTAAAGTCCATATGAACCTGATTGTGGTTATTTTTAAATTCTTCCCCGTGAGTTTTCCCAGAAAATCCTCTACTTGAACAGATAAACATTTGCATGATATAAACATTTATGTTATAATAGGACATATTAGTCATGCACTACTAATGTGTGATGAAGGAATATTTTGGGTTAAACACAAAATGACAAAAATGAATTTGATTTGTTAAAATGAATTGATATTTTGTGGCATTTTTAATGCATTAAAATTTAACTTTTTATTTTAATTAAATAATTTCTCAAAAAAATTATCCATGGCATTATCTAGATTAAGATTGTTATATTAGTGAATATACAAGATGTTTTATGTTTTTCAAAGAAGTCTCTTCTGCTCATTTATTTGAACAAAAATACGGTAAAAACATTTTGACGTCGGTTTTACCATTTTTGTTCAAGATTCTTTGATGTATAGAAAGATCAAAAGAACAGCATTTATTTGAAATAGAAATCTTTTATAACATTATAAATGTCTTTACAGGAACTTGATCAATTAAATGCATCCTTTCGAAATAAAAATATTAATTTCTTTGAAAAAAACGATATAGTGTAAAAGAAAAAGATTAAATATGATTATTCCTATAGTTAATTTAAAACTGCATATCACTGTCCCAGCCAAAATTTTTAAGATCTGTGGATGTAAAAACAAAAGCTCAATCTCACGTGTTTTCCGGTGTCTGTAATGAATCGCTGAGGATCTCGTCCTCCAGGGGAATCTCATTTGGACGTTTATCTTTCTTTAATTGTCAGACTAATGAAATGTGCAAAGGGCAAATCGAGCATGTCGCCTGCTTCCGGTGCCTTCAAAGGATCAATCCCCTTTTCAAAGAGAGGTGCTGATACAAACACACATGAGGGCCAGATGTGAGCGAGATGTCAAAGTGACCACTGAAAGATTTCAATCCTCCGTGCTAAATCCTCCAAAAACAACCAGCAAAGCCTTTTGAAGATCTTAGCTGCTCATGACCTTGTCCTTAACACAGAGATGGTGTGGAAAACACCTCAGACTGTTTACATACACACAAACACACACACTAGTGTTTGAATGTACTAACATACCAACTCAATCAAGATGCATATGAACTAACAGATGCTTCATTTGACCTTCTACCTCACATTCATAAAAATAAAGACAATCAGAGCTAAACAAATACACAAAAGCACACATTAATAGAGTTAACAACTGGATTAACAATCTAAAAGTCTTCAATAAAGTCAAATATATGAACTTAAAATACCATTATCTTTGCCACAATTAAGTACCTTTTCCCACCAATTCTGATCATAATTTTATATCAAAATTACTGACACCAAAAAAAACCATGAAAACATGAAATAATATTTCATTTTTATTAAATATTTCAATATTTAATAAAACATAAATATATGTTTGAATACAGCTATTTATGGTACTGCTTTAATTGATGCAGATTTAAAATAAAAAGGACTATCCCAAAATAGCAGTAAAACATACTAAAACATCCAGATGCATTAATGGGAATTTGTAATTCAATACTGCAAGAAAAAAATTGGTAACACTACTTGAAGCCTTTATATAATGCATTATAAACATATTTTTTAATGCATTAATTATGCCTTGTATTGCATCTTATAATGAATAAGTATAACCACAGTTATAATACATTATAATGCTTATCTATTTATTGTTACACAGAAAATATAATGCATTAAAACTAGGGCTGTCAGTTAAACGCGTTATTAACGGCGTTAACCCAAACCCATTTTAATAGCGTTAATTTTTTTATCGCGCAATTAACGGCCTTTTTGGCCTAGCAAACTTTGTAGTGTTTGTCACATGCATTCGCGGCGCTATGAAACCCATTCATTTTAATGGCTTGCGCCCATAGACTGTAAAAAAAAAAAGCTTGCACCACGCGAGGACGTTTTGAAAGCGCAAGCGGATCTAGCTAGACCGGAAACAAAACAACAGGCACGCACGCACACACTCGTTTAGGCTTGCGAGCCGGCCAAACAGTAGGTTAACGTTACGTTTTGAGTGGATGACGAGCGCGAGACGCCGATGGATGCCAATAAGATTCTGAATGGAAAGTTTACTTTTAAAAAGTTGCCAAATGATTACATTGACAAGACCAAAGTGATCTGTGTGTTTTGTCGTTGTGAACTGAGCTATCATCATCGCAGCACGTCCAGTCTGAAATACCACTTGATGATGGCCAAGCACACACACACACACACACACACACACACACACACACACACACACACACAGCTGATGCGAATTCTCCGCCCCCTCGTCAATATCAGGACCTCGTCAGTATTTCTTTCACCCTTTTATTGATGGACAGTGTTACATTGTGTGAGATTATTTGCTCCAAGTGAGAATGTTAGTGTGAAACTGAACACAGTATATGCCGATGTTGTTTTCAATAAAAAACATTTGCACAAAGCAAGCCGATCCACTTTTCCATGTTGATAAGAGCATTAAAATGAGAAAAAATAATGGGACAAAAAGAAATCAAGAGACATTTAGAATAGATAAAAATGTGCGATTAATTGCGATTAATCACGAGTTAACTATGACATTAATGCGATTAATCGCGAGTTAACTATGACATTAATGCGATTAATCACGAGTTAACTATGACATTAATGCGATTAATCACGAGTTAACTATGACATTAATGCGATTAATCGCGAGTTAACTATGACATTAATGTGATTAATCACGAGTTAACTATGACATTAATGCGATTAATCGCGAGTTAACTATGACATTAATGCGATTAATCACGAGTTAACTATGACATTAATGCGATTAATCGCGAGTTAACTATGACATTAATGCGATTAATCGCGAGTTAACTATGACATTAATGCGATTAATCACGAGTTAACTATGACATTAATTGCGATTAATCGCGAGTTAACTATGACATTAATGCGATTAATCGAGATTACATATTTTAATCGTTTGACAGCACTAATTAAAACACATGACAACAACCAATTTCAGATGTAACAAGGATTCTGCAAATACAACGCATTTTCAACTTTGGTTATAATTATTTGTGAAATATATAATACATTACAATGTACATTATGAATACCTTTATAATGCATTATACATGAAGTGTTACCAAAACAAATATAAATAGTCCGAAAATTTGCTTCGCGCACTTTATGAAAAACATAATTTCTTAATTTCTTTCTTTTCATTTTCGGGTGACCCTAGATGTGTTCTTGTTAGAAATTCACCATTCAAGTGTGTAATTTCTGCACTGCTAGCAAAACCAAACAGTGCAACTCAGACAAAAATCTGCAGACATTTTGATGCTTCTAAAATTATACTTTAAAAAAAATTATTTATGATTTTAGTAGAAAACATTCAAAAGAACGGAACGAACAGGTCACTAGGGGTATCACATACAATTATGTTGTTCATATAATGTAAACGTCATATTAGGAGTTATTCTCCCAATAGTCTAGGAAGAGTAAGAGGAGAAGAGAAAAAAACATGTATGAGGAGAATCTAAACCGATAGCTTTAATACACATCCCACCTGGAGACTTCTTGCTTGGCCGAGCTGCCATCACATAGGTGTGTCGGGGCAGGAGAGGGGACGATGGCAGAGACATGGAGACTCCTTTAGCCAGGCTGAGTTTGAGGCCTTCGTCTGTGGGCGAGTACGGATGAACACCCCCGGGAAACCTCCGCTGGGCACTGAGCAGGTACGGCTCTCCTGATCAGACACAAAGAAAACACTTGTTTCAAGGCAGGTCCTCTTGACCAAAAATTGCATTGCAAATATATTCTAAATATTTCTCAGCTGCAGCAGCAGCATCATCATCAAAAGTGTGGTTCTTCATGGAGCAGAAAAACAACTGAAACTAGATGAGTACAGTTTGATGACTAACTTTGATGTTGGCTTGACAAAGCCAGGTCTGAAAGTCTAAAATAACTTTGAACAGCTTGAGGTTTGAAGGTTTTACGCAGAGAAAGTAAAAAAATTGCTAGCATGATTTAACACATTGCTAACATGTTTTTTAACATTTTCCTAGCATTATTAGCATGTTGCTAACCTGTTTTAGCATGTTGTTGACATAAGCATGCTGCTAACATTGCTAGCATGATTTAACATGTTGCTAACATGAATAATCCACTTCCCAGCCTCAGTGAAACTGACGGGCACGTTTGACGTTGACTGACGCTCGTCCAGCAATGACACTGGAGGACATTGATTCAGTCATCTTCATAAAAACAACGCCACTGAAATGTGTCAGAATCCACAAATGGTTTTCACTGTAATCTCTAAACACCATCAAGGGAACCAAAACTAATTAGCAGAGCTCAATAATAATACAGAACAACGTGTCTCAAATGTATTTTCGTTACACGCTATTCACAGCACAGATTAAACCATGCGTCTTTTCTCCATCTTATTGTTTATTATTATTATTCTCTTGCTTTTAATGTTTGGAGAAGAGCTGCCGTTAAACCTGATGAGCTGTGATTGTTTTACGCCACTATGCCACTATTGTTTTACGCCTCTATTTGCTATTCTCAGAATATAACACTACATTACTTACTAACTGTGGAGTGTTTAATGTACACGGCCTACTTTTAAAATAATACAGTAAGAAATACTTTTTTTTACATGCCGCAAAATAACATTTCAAACAGAGTAAATTGCAACATAGCTGTTACATGACTTTATGCAGTAAAAAAATTAATGCAATTTTGTGTGAAAATAGATTCAGGATATAAGTATTGCACATATGTATAATAATATATGTACATATAGTTTCTCTTTATGTGTGTGTGTCTATATATAGGTATGTGACATGCCTAATGTGTATGCATTCTTATCAAGTTAATTTTATTTAGTCAGTTAATTTTATTTATTTTTCTCTTTCCTCACGTTTATGTATTCATACGTTTACATGTCTTTATTTACGTATTCAGTACAACATGATTTTATTTATGCTTGTACTTATAACATTCAGGAATGAGGGAAATGTGAAGTCTTGTTTCAACATATCGTATTTCTGTTAATGGCTCCCCGTTTATGTAAAGCTTAATAAAGAATAAATAGTTTTTACTGCCTCTACAAACAATATTGTGTATTAAGTATCGCATTATTATGACAATAAAGTGTTGTTATTATATATATATATATATATATATATATATACAGTATAAAAATATATACATATATATATCATAAGATCGAATAAAATAGTGATTTTTAAAAATCGCATGTGTCATTACTTCACACTGTAGATGTAAGATGAAGTTGAAAACAGTTTCACACACAGTGTGCTCTTGCATACTGCGCATTTTGAGAAATGTACAAGGTCATTCGGACATTGCAATGCATTCAATGCAAGCACACATACTAATTATTATAGAAACACAATGATGGTGCGTTATCCTGACCAAAGTCTCGATTCATCTCTACTCCCACTCACTCTCTCCCACTGACGAAGAGCAAAACAAAGATATCTAGTGTTTGAAAAGGCGAATAAACAATGAGGAACTGCAGAAAACAGGAAGTCAGCGTGGCCTGGTCACACCTCCGCTCTCTTTCAACACACGCTGGGGTCACGAGCGTCTGGTCAGAGACAGGATGAAGAAGGATTGCATTCACTATTTCAGTTTATCTCAACTTGAGTGTTGGTCCCCAATCGGCTGAATGGAAAAAAATGTAAATATTGCAAGAAAATAGGAAAAGAAAAGTTTTTTTTTGTGCAAATAACAAGAAAATGTGTCCAATTTCTGTCCATTCAAAAGTAATAAGTTCTAATTATTGCACATAATTATTTATTATGCACAATTTTTTTTTTGTGTGCATATTTTACTTGCAGCCATAAACAACACTGTTATATATTTTCATGATTTGATGCCACTAATGTGGAAAACTCTGCCAAATGCAGTGATTTGCTCTAGCTCGTTGCATCAACCTGTAAAAACAACTGTTTCCGGACAGGTTTCTGTATCATGAGGTTTGCATTCAGTGAACATGGACGTGCCACCAGAGAGCAGGCTAACGTGTGAACGAAAGCCTTTAAGGCCCGTTTTGGTTAATCAGATCACAATTAAAGGAGGGAGAGACATACCCGTTTACACCTGTTGTTTAAATCAGTCTCTTTCATCCACTTTCAACCACTTCTGTCCTGATTTCTTCGAGGGGAAGAGCTTTAGATCTAATGGACGAAATAAACTTACATATGAACGCGACCGGAGACGACGGAAAAACATACGGAGAGAAGCAGCTTTAGTTTCTGCTCTGACAGCCGCAAGATCGCGAACGCTGTGAGTGTGTGTTAGAAATCGGGAATGGTGAGAGAACATTGTGATGGTACATTTTTTGTCATCAAACCAAACTTGAGTCTCCAGCTGACAAAGTTTAAATCCCGTCTGGCTAGCGCACTTCCCATAATGTTTACACATTGAGTCAGTAGGAGGAGAGTCTTTTGTGGCTGTTTGAACACATTTGAGTGGTCGAAAGTGGACAAGCTCAAAACGTTTACACCTGAATTTAGCGTAGTCCACTTGTGATCTGATTGGCTGACATCTTAATACCAGCTGTAAACAGGGCCTAAGATAATGAAACTAGTGAAGTTTAACCAACGTGAGAGTGAAATCATGACTGTGCTCATGTTATTGGCTCAAACCGACTGTTTTATAATTCACACCATCTTACCCAAACAGATGTAAATCTTTCATGTTCGGAGGCTTGGCACAGAGAGACTTCTGTCATGAATCATTTGCAAAACTAACTATAAATTCTACAACTCTTTCCTTCCTTGAGACAAAGAGACAACAATGATGAGATGATGCATAAAATGTTGCTAGTTTTGGTCAGATAGGAGTTATGAGAAACAGGTGAACACCTGTATTTTAGCATGATTGCACTGTTGCATTGATCAGAATACACTTGTCAAAAACAATCGTTCTCTGAAAGCTTCAAAGTGCTTTAAGTGATAGCTTTAAAAACAGAGAAAAGTGATTTCAGCCTCTATCATTGAGACAAAACAATGCCGAAGTCAAGTCGAGGACAGAGATCTTTGTGCAACTCTTGAGTCATTCTCTCGAGCAACAGACCACAACACTGGGATTGCATATTTCAGACAGAAGGATGTACTCTTCATGTCACATGCTAGACGGATATCTGGACTGCTCTGTCATTTCCTAAAACCACGGATTGGAAAACAAGGGACGCCACAAGAAAAAGAGCTAACAGAGGAGTGTAAAGCAACTGAGAAGCTTTGTTACAAAATCTAGCGAACGGTCTACTTCTGTTTTACCTTCTAAGAAAACAACTAAACTGAAATCAACCCTCATAAATGACTGTTGTCAAATCTCGCTCCTCATGGAAAACTCGAAGGAGACTCGCAGCAATAATGCTGCAATACTAAATCAAGCTAATTCAGTCTTCATTTTTAATAATACTAGAATCCAACCACAGCACAGTCACTTCTCATACTTTGCGCACCTACTGAGAGAGCATCTTTTAGTGAAGAAACGTGCATGTGCACATAGGCCTGTCACGATAACAAATTTTGCTGGACGATGAATTGTCCAAGAAATTATTGCGATAAACGATAATATTGTCGTTCCGAGACCATTTACATCTAAAATAATGATAATGACATAATAATGCAGGTACATCTTTTCAAAGATCAATAAACTTTTATTTCTAAAGACTATTTAACACTGAAAATGGAAAACATTTTAAATATCCACAATAAATGAACAAAACAACCAAAAACAATAAAAGCAATGTCTCTGCTAACAAAAAATGCACTTGAATAAATACCAA
Source organism: Rhinichthys osculus (assembly GCA_029959095.1). Classification (NCBI taxonomy): domain Eukaryota; kingdom Metazoa; phylum Chordata; class Actinopteri; order Cypriniformes; family Leuciscidae; genus Rhinichthys; species Rhinichthys osculus. The sequence goes on along the minus strand of JARWKJ010000008.1, from coordinate 3,824,522 downwards.
AAACAATAAATAAAATGGATGTAAACAAAACTCGACCCTACCCGAAATGATTTGTTATTAAAGCATTGACACACAAACCAGTGTTCATTTAACAAAAAAGCAAGCAGCTACTGCGTGCATGGTTTGGCATGAATGAATGTGCGCAAAGTGCGCTCGCTTAATAATTCCTAAAAAGCAGACAGTTCATCGCGATCTCACACATCTCTGTTATTATCACTGAAGCTGACTGCACAATGAATCTTTCATAATATCCACACTTTGTTTGTTATTATTCGAGGATTTGCCAGCATACAGAATTCAGCACAGAACAAAAAGTCAGTTTTGAGTGGTGAGGGGAGTCTATCTTAAATGCTTCTGATTGGCCATTGCGTTCAAGAAGTCAACACATATGTCTGTGATTGGCTACATCGCTCATCGCTGCAAACATGTTATGAATATAAACTCTGGCCTGTAAATCGTTTTGTTTTAGTTGTTCTTGTTGCTTTTCTGCAACAAATGAATAAAAATCTAATTGTTTATATATGTTTTATTCATAGATATTTCTAGTTTGCGGGAGTCCCGCGAATCGTTTTATTCTCCCGCAGCCCGCACAGACAGAGTGAGTGCATTACCGCCCGCGCCCAGCCATCAAATCTAGTGCCGCGCCGCACTCTATTGCGTTGGGAGTGCACGTCTCTAGATCAAGGGCCCGGCCCGAGGATAGTGTCGGGCCGGGTCAAGTTCGGGCTCGGGCAGAGAATCTAAGCTCTAGTTCATGCTAAGGAACCGAGAGTTGTCATCCAGTCTCTTTGGTAGAGAGAGAGAGAGAGAGAGTGAGAGAGAGAGAGAGAGAGAGAGAGAGAGAGAGAGAGAGAGAGAGAGAGAGAGAGAGAGAGAGAGAGAGAGAGAGAGAGAGAGAGAGAGAGAGAGAGACGAGGAAAACAAACAAGCATGCAAATGGAAATTATCGCGTCCGTAAAAATTATCGAGCTTATTTTTTTTAACGTGCGATTCATTGATTTATCGACTATCGCGACAGGCCTATGTGCACACACACCTAACATGCTATTGGACATTGAGCTAATACATGCATATATCCTCTCACATCATTGGTTGAAGAAGAAAATGTCATTTTTGGTTGCCATGCATCGCATCCTGAAATGACTCGCTGTATGACCCACACTGTCGTTTTTTTATTTAATTAAAAAAAATACTTATTATTTAACATTTTTAACTTTCGTTTTAGTTTCAAGTTTATGTTTTTCCATCTAATATTTATCTTTTATTTTATTTCTGCTTTATTTCAAGTACCGACAATCAATTAATAGGCTAGATTTAGTTAACAATAATAACACTGTAACAATTGAAAGATTCTTAAATCCCAAAAATCAATCTTTCAGTCGATGCTGTTTTCAGTTGATGAGTAATGAGTAAATCACAATAAGCTTTGTGCTTTGTTACTTCTAATATGAAACAAAGTCTCAGCTTTCAAATACAGTAAATTTTATTACAAAATTCAAACAATAAATACTGTTTTGGTGCTCTTTAATTTGCTGTAGCGCCTTAGTTCAAGCGGCACGTGACCTGATCATCTCTCCCGCTTTACTACTAGTTATAGCTTGGAACGACATGAGGGTGAGTCATTGATGACAAAATTTTCATTTTTGGGTGAACTAACCCTTTAACTTCCTTTAGAAAGCCTTAAAATGCTACGTAGGCAGCTCACGAAGTTTTGTAAAGCGCCTGAGACGAGCTGAATCATGACAGGCCAACCACAGATGGCCATCGAGGAACTAAAGAGCAGACAGACTGAAGCGAAAAGACAGAAAAGTAGAGAGGAACGCAGTTTGAGTGACAGTAATGTAAACTTACCCACCCTAAATGAGCTGTTTGGGTCTAAAGCAAACCACACGCACCAGACCGACAACTTCAGCTGCACTGAAACCCATGAAACCAAGCCTAACTGATTATACTGGTGAACGGACAACTGATTACAACCTCTCTAGACTTTCCTAGTACAGTACAGACTGAGGCTTCTAATTATAATAATCTGATTATATTTTAAAAAGGCTCTGATTAGACCAGGATTGATGTTTAATAGATATTAAGTATAAGGGAGTGGTTGTGGTTTTATTTATCGTGAAACCTCCAGCAAAACACAGCAATGTAAAATTGGTGCATTTAAATAAAAATGATCAAATATCATTCGTCCATGTGTTTGTTCAGTGGAAAACAGTGAAAAACATTCATTGATTTTTACTGCATTTTACTTTTCACATTCAACAGTTTAAGTCTACCCGACTTCAATGACTGTTTACTTAAAAGTAAAATAAATACCTAAACAGATACATACATATACAGACAGATAATTTAAGCCATTTTAGAGCAAAATCATACCTCTTGATTTATTAAATACAGACAAAAAGCTAAAAAATATCCACTTTTCTTTCTATTCTATTATATTATAATGTATACATTGCATTTTTTTTTATATATAATTCTTTATATTAATTATTGTTATTATATATTATGTATTATATATTATTAATATATATATATATATATATATATATATATATATATATATATATATATATATATATATATATATATAACCCAGCTCTAGTGTGTTTTCCAGATGTATTCTGAGGTGAACAGCTTCAGATCAGATGTGAAGGTGTATCTTTGGATTCTGTGAGGTTGCGAGAGAAATAAATCTGGCCTCAGGAATGCGAGTCGTCATTGTTAAAGCCTGAATAATAAAAGCCCACCAGCCCGTTTCACCTCCTCTCTCTCTCTCTCTCTCTCTCTCTCTCTCTCACACACACACACACACACACACACTGAACAAAGGGACGTAACCTTGAGAGGGATGAGCCCTATTCAGACAGAAACAGCCCTTTAGTATTCAGACTCTGTGGCTCAGCTTGTCACACATACAGTAAAGTGCCTGTGGAAGAGATCCAGTGTCACAGACTCGTTCTGCTGGATCTGTTTGAGTTAAATTACTGACCTGTGGAGCGCGCAGATTTACTTGAATTAATGCATTAGTTTGTGATTACAAGCTCTACCGAACGTGTACAAGGACATGTGTGCAAAAATGATGTTGTGTGTGCATTATCAGCCGGATAATCTGAGAATAATTCATGCAGATTCTCTTTGTTAAATCCACAAAGGTGACTGACTGAGAGATTTAATGAGTGACTGAAACCCCGTAGATTAAAAAAAAACAGCATAGGGAAATGCAAAAGAAGAGAATAGGATGGAGGAGGAGGAGGAGGACGAGAGACAAAGAGTAATAAAAAGAAAAAGAGTAAAGGTCCTTGCACACTAAATCCGAAATTTTCAAGTTCGAAATCGTCATTTGGTGGCTCTAAATTGTCAAAACCCCTTTCAAAATGCTTGCTACGGATGCAAAAAATGCAGAAAAACAAACCCGATCCGAATTTTTATATGACGGACGAAGGTTTCGGAGGCAGTGTGTAAACGTGACTGACACAACATTAGGTTGTATTTATTTTTTAACGTGCGAAAATTTCTGACTCGGTGTGTAAGGACCTTAAGAGAATGAAAATGAGAAAAATGAAGAGAACAAGAACGAAAAAGAAAAATAGGAGAAGAGAAGAGAGGAAGAGAACAAATGAAAAATTGAAGAAGAGGAAAAGAAAGAAAGAAAGAAAGAAAGAAAGAAAGAAAGAAAGAAAGAAAGAAAGAAAGAAAGAAAGAAAGAAAGAAAGAAAGAAAGAAACTTTCACAGCTCAGACTTTAAAATATGTAAACATGACATTTGCCTATAGAAATCTAGTACAGTAGGAAATATGAGGTGAAATTCCGATTTAAATTAGATTTAATTATATTTACAAAAAAATTTTGGTAATTTAATTTAAATAAATAATAAATAATTTATTTAAAATGACATAAAATGTAATAAATAAATATATGTATATTATAATAATTATATATATATATATATATATATATATATATATATATATATATACACACAAATTACGTATGGAATGTAAACAACTTTTTTCTCACTTTTTTCACTGAGCTTGTCGCAGTGCATTCTGGGATTGTCTTCACTATAAAAACACATGGAATACAGCCTGAGAATTAAGACCCTTTCACACAAAGAACAATAACTACAACAATAACTATATTAGCGTCCACACCAATGCACGAAATCATTCTGTTTATTGAGCATGTAATGCAGTTTTGTCGTCTGCCGCTGTAAATGCTCAAGCTCTTTATAGCAGGATGGATTCTGATTGGCTGTCAATGTTAATTGATTATTGTTAATCAGCTTGGGGGAAATCGATAAAGTGATTCCAATGATATCGTTTCTGTGCCGTTATCGTTATAGTAATGGTGTGGACTCGACTATTCTTTTATATTTAGAAATTAGTAGTTGAAAGTATATCTTTATCCTTTATAGTTATCATCCTTGATGTGAAAAGGCCTTCAGTCTTAGAAGAAGTCATCGTCTCTGAAGTGCACATATAATCCCTAGGTAGGAAGCAAGCAAGATTCTGGAAACAAGCAGGAGAGGCAAATTCACTCAGCAGAAAATAGTCTCAATACTCTAGAGATGTTAAAGCCAAGAGCACGTCACTGAAACATCTTCTATGGGAACATATTAGCAAGTTAATCCGACGGGATGCCACAAGTAGACAGACATCTGAAGTCAAATCCACATCTGAGTCAGAGCAGCTCAACACTGGAGGAACAGTCCAGAGTCTCTTTCCCAGCGGCTCCGAGACCGAGGGGGCACGACATGTTCCAGTTCTCTTCATAACTGGTATGGGAAAAGAAGTCTTACCCTCATGCCTTTATATGAGAAAGAATGGACTCTGAGAGTCAGCTGATGGAGAAAAACGCTTTGCTAGTGGCCGACCGATATATCGGCAAGGCAAATATATCGGCCGATATTTGGCATTTTTGTAGTTTTTCTGTTCAGCCGATGTGGCGGAAGCGGGACTTTATTTTTGAACACCAGGGCTCCCGGTCTCGGTCTTCATTAGTTTACCATCTCTGTTTAACAGTCCTATCTAATACGTTATCAGATTGAACTAAAGAAAATAAACTGTATAAGTATTATAGCGTTTGCTTTTCCTATTATTAGTAATAAAAAGGTAAATACTATAATACTTTCACATTTACTGTAAGAATTCAGCAAATATGCATTTATATCAAATAAACTAATTTTGAATCAAATCACAAGGTTTATTTCAATCAAAAGGTGCATCCGTTTTTGGTCAAGATCTTGTATAGGGCCCTATAAAATCCGTTTTATTTTTTCCCAAATTCCGTTTTTTCCATTTTAAATTTTGGGAATTCAGTTTATTTTTTACCCTTTACTGTTATTTTAGTTGTAGAAAGAGTGTGCCTTTAATGTTAATGATTAAAATGTACACAAATAAGACAGGAATGACTTTAAATTTACTGAGGTAACAGACATTTACTTTTCAGCACAAATACTGCATGATGCAACATAACACTGCACTCTTCAAGTAACAACAAAATATGGTTATGAGCTTTAAACAGTCCAGTAAAATAAATGATATTAGTTTATATAACTTTAAATAAAAGTCACACTCTGTCTCTCTCTCACGCACTGTCGAGCGCGCTCTCGGACACACTCGGTCTCTCTCGCGCAGTGTCACTTCGCTTTTGTCCAGTCCGGCACCTCATAGACAGACGTGCACGGGTGTGTGTGTGTGTGTGTGTGTGTGAGAGAGAGAGAGAGAGAGAGAGAGAGAGAGAGACGCGTGAGAGACAGAGAGACGGAGGGAGAGGAGGGAAAGGAAATGCAACTGATGCGCTGCGTGTTTTAAATAGCGTTAAGGCCATCCTTAAAAATATTCTTGTTTGCCGTAACCCGACCGACCCTGTCAATTTAGGACCGACCCAATTTATTTTATTTTTTTTCTTTTAGTCCGACCGACTTGCCGGTTGTAAACTTGCATTAAGACCGACCGATTTTTTTTTAACAACTAATACAAATGCAATAAAATAATATACATTTATTATAGTAAGTATTGTGAATATAAATTGCGTAGGCTACGTTCTTTCTTTTCAATAAAAACCCGTGGCGTCATCTATTATGATTATGTTTACACCATTGGTTTACGCATGTCACACTATGGCCTGTGCGTTCGCTTCGTTTCATTCACTGTCAATGGTTCGCGCTCGGTGATGATGGCTGCGGCGCGGCTGCTTGTGAAATACGTCTGTATAAGCCTACATTTAGTCGCTCATTATTCGCAATTCAAATAGGGAATCGATGTTAACGATAAGCCCACCGCGAACGCGCGTCACACAGCAACTGCAGGCTCTGACAAACAAACACACATAAGTGTGGGAAGCCAAACACACCGAAAGGGGGACGAAACGGCGCGGTGTGTTACAGAGTTCGCGCTGCGCTGACTTGTGATCTGCGTGGCTCAATGGACCGAGACGCGCGAGCGCGACAGACTCGACAGCGCAGGGAGAAGTGTTTGCTTGCGCCAGCCAATGGTCAGAGCGGCGGGAACTAATCACACCAGCGCCGCGCTGACCAATAAAACAGCACATCCCATACCGAAATGTACTAAATTGCACAAAAGAAAATCGACCATTCCATAATATGTCAGGACTACTTAATCGGCCTATAGTTTCCTACAATGCGCCTAGCTATTTGACCACACTGATTTCCGTTAATAATAGCAGATGTTTATGGGTCAAATCTCTCACTCTCTCCCTGCAACTTTTTGTTACCCTCCTTTCCTGCCCCTAGACCAGAAAGGGGGCTTGTAACAGTATGGGTCAAATGTAAACGAATGGTGTCAAACGCGCTGTTTTATTGGTCGGCGCGGCGCTGGTGAGATTAGTCACTTTAATTTATTTGTTTCCCTCTGAAAATCCACTTTCATTGAAATCTAGTGGCTCCTTTTTTTTTTTTTTTTTTATTCTGCCTATTTTTTTCCAAATGAATGCAGCTGGAATTAATGCAATAAATATGTTTTTTTTTTTTTTTACAAAGATTTCAAATTGTTTGTGGTCTATAACCTGTATCAAAATGAGGTTCGCAATGGTGCGCCCGAAGGCATGGGGGTTGAAGACCCAGTCAGTGAAGTCACGATATGCAAATTTGTTTAAATTCATACCGACCTAATCACCATGACCAAAATTATCCTTTTTTTTTTACATTGAATCTTGAAAAAAAAAAATATAGACCTACCTACCGACCCTTTTTTTTTTTTTTTTTTGCTGTTACTGCAAACCAAAATATTTTTAAGGATGGCCTAAACAAAATGAATGAAACGCAATATGTGCCGGCCGTGTTGATTCTGTGGCGCACCTCCACGAATTAGTCTATGTATGGGAAACACTTTATAAAAGTCACGTGCGAACTGCTCGGCTCGGTACTGAGGGCTTAGCGTCGAGTTTCTTAACTTTTTCGGCGAGGACAGCAGAGCCGTGGAGAGCCGCTTCGCCATGCTTTCAATGTTTTGATGCCGTCATTGGAGCTGAAATGATGGGAGGGGTTGTGTCGCCCAGATTTGCTTCCCCCGGTCTGCATTTTCCCCAGACATACGTCCTTCTCCCACACAAAAACAGAATTTCATTTCAAATATGTAAAATTCCACGAAATTCCACGTTAACACTAGATTCCGCGTTAATTGGCCAATTCCGCGATTCCGTCCGTGATTCCGTGATCGCCCTACTTGTATTGTCAATGCAAGAGTCCAGCACTCTGTAAAGTCTCCTCCAGCACATCCCAAAGACTTTCAGTGAATTTAAAGTCTGGACTCAGATGTGCCAATTCATGTGTGAAAATGATTCTTCATGCTCCCGCCCAACTATTCTTTCACAATCTGAGCCTGATGAATCTTGACATTGTCATCCTGGAATATGGCCATGATGTGTCTTCATACATGGTTATTTAAGAAATGAAAAGCTACATCAATAAGGGTTAGAAGAACTGTTGCCAACATTTGACAATGTTAATCACTGCAATAATGATGCAATCAGAGACTCTTAAGCATTTGCCTATTTAATTTTTACAGCGACTTTCTTTTGGCCGGGCAGTGTATATGTAAAAATGTGTATTATTATTAAACTGGTGTGCCACTGTTTATTTTAATACAAACAAAATCTGTGTGATATATATGTGACCATATATACAGTACATACATATATATGGTATAATGTACATACATGTATATGTATATATAAGCTATATATACACTACCGTTCAAAAGTTTGGGGTCAGTGAGAATTTTAATTTTATTTTTTGGAGGAAAGAAATCAATACTTTTATTTATCAAGGACAGTAAAGACATTTATAATGTTACAAAAGATTCTATTTCAAACAAATGCTGTTCTTTTGAACTTCCTATTCATCAAAGAATCCAAAAAAAAAAAAACTGTACAACTGACAGACCAACAACTGTTTCAACATTGATAATAATAATAAATGTTTCTTGAGCATCAAATCCTCATATTATACTGATTTGTGAAGGATCATTTGACACTGAAGACACTGACACTGGTGATGCTGAAAATTCAGCTTTGATCACAGGAATAAATTACACTTTACTATATATTCACACAGAAAACAGCTGATTTACACTGGAATAATATTTAATACTATAACTGATTTTTGTTGTATTTTTAATCAAATAAGCACAGCCATGGTTAGCAGAAGATTTTTTTTTTTAAAGTATTTAAAATCGTACCGACCCCAAACTTTTAAACGGTAGTTTATATATATATATATATATATATATATATATATATATATACACACACACACACACAAATAATCCAGTCCATTCCACAGATTTCATTTTAACCTAAAATCAGCACAGAAAACACAGAATAAGTCTGTAAATTCTCTGCTCTTTGAGGATTTGGCAGACGCTTCGAGCTCAGGGAGGAAAAAACCTCAAGCTATCATCGAGGGTGAATGCAGTCTGTCACATTGATAAGTCTCAGGGCTTCAATAAAAAATCATTCCACTACAAAACATGACCTTACTTTACTGATGAAAACATCTCCTGTAAATCTCATGTAAATCTCCTGTGCATCTTAAAAAGATGTGTGACAGAACTGTTTTACAGATATATGCAGCTTAATGGAATCGTTAATGGAAATCTTGATTTACTTACCCTAATGTTGTTCCAAACCTGTATGACTTCGGTGGAACATAAGAGGAAATAATCTGATTAATGTTCTAGGTCTGTGAACTGGATCAAACAATTCATAAGAGTCAACTCAAAACAACAATTCATTCACAAATTGGACATCACTACTTCCAAGAAAAGCAAGCGTGGATGAGAGGATTTTCAGTTTTTGTTCCACAGAAGAATAAAAGTCGAAATGAGGGTAAGTAGATGATGACAGAATTGTCATTTTTAAGTAAACTATCCCTTTAAAATATAAAAAGCTAGTTATTAGTATTGGTAACATCATCGTAGTAATCCCTGCTTTTAAGAACATATTTAAAGGATTCACTCACAATAAGCCACATAAGCCGTGAGGAGTGACGGTAAGAGCTGAGATTACCTCACTTCAGAGCCCCTAAGAACACAACAGTCGGGGTCGAGAAGAAAAAGCTGATTTGTTTTCTGCATAGGGAAATTAATTTTTGGTGCTAATGTTGAATCCTTTCCGGACGGACCATGATCTCTGAGGCCGTTCAGTGAGGTTTGTGTTTAAGTGTGGAAGAATCAGGGACGAGCGGGGCATTAACACAGACCATTAAGCAGAGCGTCGAGTGCAGCTCAGCGAAGGTCACGGGAAAAACAACAACACGACTGCATGACTGGACTTCAGGAAGACACAGATCAGATGCTTTTAATGGAGCTGCTTGAAAGCCAAGTGCAGTCCACCTCACACCATATACTCCCATCAGTAAACAAGCAGAAGCTGCGATGAGGGGCTTTTTCAACTCCAGCACTGAAAGCACAGCGCTATAGTCAAGTCAGGTCATCCTCATTTATATAGTGCTTTCAACAATGTAGATTGTTTCAAAGCAGCTTTACAGAGATAAACATATAATTTAAGGTAACAGAGATTGGTTTGGTTTTATAGCGGTTCTTAATAATGTTATTATCAAGCTAAAGTTAGTTTTGATTGATTCACTGCCGTCGAAATGATCATTTGTTATTAAATTAGGGGCCGCTAAGACGACACCGTTCTCTCTAAACAGACTTTAAACTGAACCTGTGAAAAACGCTGATGGCGTTCACATGCGCATTAAGAGTTGATTCTATAGTTATGTGCGTTTGAATATATGTGCGCAGGTTTGTAATTCCCTACAAACTATGCCTAAACAAACTACTTGTCTTGCCTATAAATTTTGATACAGAAGTTTATTTTATTTTATCACTTCGGGGTTGGTACGTTAACCGAAATTTCCACAACGCTTTATCTGTAGAGTTGTCATCTATACATTCATATGCTACCATTCAAAAGTTTGGGGTCAGCAATATGTTTTAATGCTTTTGAAAGAAGTCTCTTCTGCTAACCAAAGTTGCATTTATTTGATTAAAAATGCAGAAAAAAAACACATTAATAAACTACATTAATATTGTGGAATATAGCTGTTTTCTATTTGAATATAAAGTAAAATGTAATTGATTTCTGTGATAAAAGCTGATTTTCTGATTTAAAAGCATCACTCCAGACTTCAGTAGCAGCGTTTACATGACCCTAATAATTCGATTGTAAACGGACTAGTACCACAGTCGGAATAGGGACCCTAGATAAATATAAAGTCTGCTTTTTAAAACAAAGAAAATAAGCATTGGTAGGAGGACGGTAAAATCAGGAAACTCTGTATATTCGTGCAGAATATTAAGATCAAATCCGATTTAAAGCTTGACACGTATAAAAGTGCACATCCACCCGAACACTTTATTTAGCGTTCATGTAAACAGTATGTTCAGATTCATCAATCGGAATGATTTTATTCCATCCATGTAAATGTGTCATACAATCCTTCAGAAATCATTCGAATATTATGATTTGGTGCTCAAGAAACATTTCTGATTATTATCAATGTTGAAAACAGTTGTGCTGCTTCATATTTTTGTGGAAACAAGATTCTTTTATGTGAATAAAAAGTTCAAAAGAACTGTATTTATTAGAATTTTTTTATTTATTTATATTTAATATTTGAATAATTTATTTTCTTTTTTGTATTTTCTTTTTACATTTATTTTATTATCAGTCTTGTTGATTTTTATTTTTCTGTGTATTGGCAGCTTCACCAATACAAATTCCTATGTGTGTGTGTGTGTGTATGTGCGTGCGTGTGTGTGTGTAAGCACACTTCGCAATAAATCTCAAACTGATACTGAAAAAGAAATCTTTTGTAACATTATAAATGTCTTTAACGTCACTTTTGATCAATTTACTGCGTCCTTGCTGAATAAAACCACAAATTACTTTAACAAAATTCAATCTTACTGACCTTAAACTTTTGATCGGTACTGTATATTGTAGGCATTCAGTTTTTCAATGTGTCTAATCTCACAGACTACTATAATATTATAGTCTCCCACTGTCCCGCCACATCAGGATGAGAGTTCGCAGGCGGTGAATGTGAATAAGAGGAACTATTAACCCCCCACAACTATTTGAAGACAATGACGACGGGTCAGTAGTTCAGCCTGGCCTCTGACTATTCATCTATACACAAAAACTGTGTGAGACAGAAAGAACCTACTTAGAGCCGAAACATACAAACACTCATGACGAGCACTTCATGGGGTCCAAGCATGGGAATTGGGAGATTCTGAATCCATTAACCATTCTTTTATATACAAAACCAGGGTTTCCCAAACCGGATTCTCCCTGAAAATCAGCACAGAAAATCCAGAAAAGATCTGTACATTCTGCATAAACATGCAAGAGTCATCCAACACACTGTTAAAGTGATATACTGTCCATTCCTGTTTCTCTAAACAACAGCGTAATGTTTTGCAGTTCAACCTCCCATGGCAGCGCTGAGCCAAGATATCCGTGTAATCCTGATCAGGGAATGACATCACGCATGTTCCCTGCCAAATATGAGGTGGCCTTATTTGTTTAGCTTTTTTTGTCCCCCTTTTCTTTTATTCTCAGGTTTCACAGGCGTATCCAAGGTCAGGGACACCGGCGTGCTGCACTCGGGAGAAATAGGGGAAGTGAGACGTGCTCTACTGGCCAGAGCTCTGGATGCCATCGTGGCAAATGGGAATGAAAGGCAAGTGATCAGGAAGTGAAGACGTATTGACACATAGCCAGACAGTTTAATTAAACATATATTTTACATATATATTTTTGTTTATTTTTTGTTTTGTTTTTTAATATGACATATATATGTGTAATATGTGTGTGTGTGTGTGTGAGAACGGATTAGACAAGAAGAGAGTCTCACCAAAATATAAATGCTTAGCTCATTTAATTTCATTTAAAATGTATTGACACATATCCAGACAGTTTAATTAAATATATATATATATATATATATATATATATATATAAATATAAATAAATTAAATATATACTGTATATATATATATATATATATATATATATATATATATATATATTAGTGCTGGGCAAGTTAACGCGTTATTATCGCGTTAACGCATTTATTAATTAATGCCGACAATCTTTTTATCGTGCGTTAACGCAGTTTTTTATTTTATTATTATTATTATTTTAAAAGTCCGTTGCTCACTGGCTCTGAATACACAGGCCTACAGTCAAACCATGATCACAGGAGGGGTGGGATGTAGGGGTGGGGGGAAAAATCGATTCTTAGATGCATCGCGATGCGGACGTGGACGATTCGGAATCGATTCGCAAATGTCAAAAATCGATTTTCAAAAAAAAAAAAAAAATATATATATATATATATAACGTAATATATTGACGGAACTCTGAAGCGCGGAAGTGCAGTGCCCGGACCGTCTGTGTTGTGCACATAACAGAGACGCGATGACTGAGCGCGATATCCAAACACCCTCCTCGTTAAAAGCTGACGTGTGGAAATATTTTGGCTTCTGTGAAGTTGAAGGGGGGAAAGGAGCTGGACAAGAGCACTATTTGTAAGCTTTGTGGAATAAAACTAAAATATTTCGGAAAACACGACAAATATGAGAAGCCACATGACACGTTTCATATGGCCACCAAAGCAGATTTTTGTCCCGCCAAAGCCTTTTTTGATCGGTGAGTGATGTAGAAAAAAATGACTGCTGCGCTTGACAGCCGCGAGCAGAGAGAGAGAGAGAGGGGGAGAGAGCCCCGGCCGCGCGCGCGCACTCTCACGTCTTCAAACAACACAAGCTCTGTCTTGGTCTCTCCCTCGCGCATATCAAAATCAATTGACACGATAGTAAAAGGTCGGACGGAAGACCGCAGTTTCACGTCGAGCATTTGGAGATTTTTAGAGATTAGAGACTCTAGGCCTACACTCAAAGAACAACATATCACTAAATTATAAAGGCCTGTCTAGTTAGTGTGTTGCATTTTGTCACTGTGTTCTACAGTAGGCTACAGTATATAAGCTGAAGGCTGCTACAGTAAGCTGTTCAAAAATGTTAATTTTGTCTTCTTAATGATTAAATTGGACAATTTTCTTCTAGAAAGACAAAGTGTTCAGGTGGAGAAAAAACTTTTTCTTTACCTTGACATGTTTCGACTGCAACCTGCAGTCTTCCTCCACCTGAACAACACCTTGTCTTTCTAGAAGAAAATTGTCCAATTTCTACTGTATGTTGGTTGTGATCTACTTCCTAAAGGAAATAAGCCTTTCATTTATTTGTTATTGTTTAGTTCAACTTAATGAGTCACAACACAATGTGATGTATTCATGTTCTACAGAACATAAGCTACATACACGACACAGAAAGTGCTTTGAGTTGTTGTTACTCAATAAAAGACTTTTTTTAATACTGCAATCACTTTGTAGTGTATTTTCATTTACTGTTGTGAAATGGAAAAACAATAATCGCTAATCGAGAATCGTTAATAATCGAAAATCGACTGTAATCGAATCGGGACTTCAATAATCGGAATCGAATCGAATCGGGAAATCAGACAGATTAACCACCCCTAGTGGGATGTTGGTCAGCCAGCAAATAACCCACCCAAACAAGCAGTGGAGAGGCTTTGGCAGGGTCTCTCAGGTGAACAGAAAGGGAGACAGCGCTCCGCGAGTGAATGACAGGCGCTCCATGGATAGTAACCATGGCAACGGCTTCTGTGCGCTACGCAGCTGTAGCCTTTTTAACTTAAATTAAAATTATACATAACTTTACTTGATAGGCCTGCGTTTAGTTTAGCGGGGATGCTCTGCCATGTGAATTCCCTCCTGTTGATATCCTGATAACTATTTAGATTCTGGAAACTCACAAACAGCGAGCCGAGGATCAGTCTCTCTTCCAATGATTTGTGCTGCGCGTCGTGTACAAAAAGTTAGACAATTCAACTTTGGCAACGCGCGGGCGCGTGCGTGAGGCGAGCATGACTGCACAGGGCTCCAGACTAACTTTTTGCCTTGGTTGCACTGTTGCGCCTAACTTTTTTATTTAGGTGCACCAGCACAAAATTTAGGTGCACTCAAATTTTTCCTCGTCTCGCGTCGCCTTTAACGCCACAATTTCAAGGTCACCTTTTTATCACGTTCCATATATTCATGTATATTATGTAAATGCTTTTAAACAAGAATAAGGTGTAGTTTTTTTTTTATTTGAAGCACAATTATACTGTATATAAAAATATAAATCTTTAAAAATAAAATTAAAAAAAGTGCTGTTTTTACATTGTTCAAGTTAGGGCAGGATATTGACACAAATTTCACAATTCGATGCAATATTGATTATATTGGATATCAGGTACAGTACATGGCAAATTTTCACAAGAAAAACTAATCTCAACTAATGCTGTAAACTGGGAGTCAGTTGTAGCCCACTATGCTTCATTAGCCTACTAGGGCTGGGTATCGTAACAAAATGTTCGGTACCGATACCGATACCGATACCTTGACTTCGATACCGGTTCCTGAACGATACTTTTTTCGATACCAATTTTATGTAACCAGGTTTAACAATATAACATTACCTAAAAGCACCAATGCTAAAGTTTTCTATGTTTCCTAATCATTTAACAACATGTATTCTTTACTTCAATGAGCTCATTGTTTCTGCTTTAACTTAATGCATTAATTAACGATGAAACTGAATGAAAATTAATTGAAATGCATTACACTGTCACCTCTGATAACAGATCACTCTAAATTGTAATTTAGACATGCATTTTCTGTAAAGCTGCTTTGAAACGATATGTATTGTGAAAAATGCTATACAAATAAATGTGAATTAAATTAAATATAGGCTACTGGGGGGCGGGATATATACCTGCACGTGAAGCTTGCAGCAAAGCACTGGCAAAAGTAGCCTAATGATTATGGATGTGGAAACAATAGCAAGGAGATATTTTAATTATTTATTAATGAACAAGTGTTTACTAATGGTGTGTTCACACCGAACGCGAATTTAATTATTTGGGCGAGTAGATTACATACATAGTCAATGCAAAGACGCGAATAGACGCATCATTCGCGCCGGGCGTCGCGAATGACGCGAATTGGGTGACGCGTTTGCCGCGAACGTCTTCCGCGCAAGTTGAAAAATTTGAACTCGAGCTGAAGATTCAAGCGTCGAACTAGACGCGATAGACGCGTATTTGACGCTCTATTCGCGTTCGATGTGAACACCATTACTCTCAAGTGGATTTTGTGCGCTTCAGTGCCTAGATTTACCGTGTTGCCGGTCTTGGCAGCAATGATCTTGTCGAAAATATTGCATCGCGTGCATCTGGCATCGAGTCTGGCACATGACATAGGTACACTTTGGATCATTTCCACATATTTTCTATCTATCTGGGTTGGGAGGCACGCTTACACACACACACACACACACACACACACACACTGCAGCCTCACGTGCGACGAGCCGCGTCTCTGGGCAACCGCGTAAACTAGTGTTTTTCCGCCACAGCCAATCATGCTGCATGCTTATTGTTTCACTGACGTTGACGAGATTAACCACTTAGGTACCGAAATGTGGTACCGAAAAACAAGACATGTTTCGATACTCGGTAGTATCGAGGCAATTCGGTCGGTACCTAAAAAGTACCGAACTCGGTACCCAGCCCTATAGCCTACTATAATATTGAAGGTAAAAATTACCTGATTTGTACACAAACACCTAAATTACACTTTTTTTTATAATAATAAAGTTATATGAAATATAAACATTTAAATGGTGGCTGCATAAAAACTTGCCAGATTTTTTTCAAACAACATGCATTAAATATTGAAAAACATAAAAAATTATAATGAATATGTAATATGGTGCATATATTAGGCACAATGCTCCTCTAGAGTTAATTTTTCTAGCTAGCTAACGAGTTTATGGGCACTGGATATGTTTTTTCTGAGGTAAATGTGGTGTTATATTACATTGTTTACAAGCGTTTTACTGACGTCTTTCCACGGTTGAAACACTGATTGAGCGATTCCATGTGAAAGATACGGATTTCGATAAGTTGTACTCTATCTTTTAGCACACTTTCAGATGCTCGTTCATGTTTATTTCGCGCTGTAACTGGTATTATTAAGGCGGAAGAGGAGATCATGTGCGCTCCGCGCTGCTGCTTCTCTTGAGCTGAGCTGAGCCAGAGCGATCTCACGCCACAGCGTCAATACAGTATTTATGTTTTTGAATTTCGTAAGAAAATGGACCTAATTTGAAATCTGAGACTTTGTTTCATATGAATAGTAACAAAGCACAAAGATTATTGCGATTTATTGGATGGGATGCTCGCTACAATGTTCCATTCATTCATCAACTGAAAACAGCATAGCCCAACGGTTCGTAAAAATCAATGAGAATCGAGAAATCAATATTTTTTACCTAGTTCAAGTAGCCTACATTTTTAAAAGTTTCTTCGTCGTCTGTTTTCCTGCGTTTATTTAGCTGATGCTGCTGATTGCCATAACTGATTCTCTGGTGCTCAGGTGACAGATCGCAATTTATTTCAATCACACTGCACGGAGCATTTTAGTCCTACAGGAATATCTGAACCACAACCAATCAGAGGCAAAGACCCACCCAATCTCTATCTCTGATTGGTTTAGACCACGATATGATCCAACCATGCGTGCAAGGAGAACAAAGACTCGTTTGTGGAGAGACAGCGGATGCGATTGCGATCATGCGAGAACGTTAGGTGCACTGGTGCGACCAAGGAAAAATTCTTGTCGCACCCTTACAAATTTTGGTCGCACTCTAGAGCCCTGCTGCAACAGTTTCACAGGAACGCACCCGCTTGTCGCTGCACCTGTGCTCGACCACTTCACCTCACTCTTGGCTGATTTATACTTCTGCGTCGGTTGTCCGCGTTGACGCGCAATTACACATGCAGAGGGAGAGTGTGAAACCCGGGGAGCGGTTCTAGCAATCACAGCGCTTGCGGTACGCGTAGAATTGACGTTACATTTTTGGAGAGATGCACGTCGGATTGGGCTTTACCTCTGTTTAATGTAATCTTACGTGGGAAACCATGGCATGCCATGACCAAACCTAAGCTGCTATCAGAGAAGTAACGTTGGTCGACTTATATCTGTAGTAGTGATCATGACCCTTTGACTACATAGACTGTTTCTGCTGATCCCTGATACAAGATACCTGTTCAGAAAAGAAAAAAAAAACAAGAAAACTGGACTCGTTTTAACAAGCTAGATAAAAGGTAATGCCCTGGCAGTGGCAAATAGCTTTGTTTAAATATTTGATTTGATTACATTAATGTTTAAGTTGAGATTTACAAGAAATATTTTATTGATACTGTGTAAAGGGAATACTGCTGGTATAAAAGCACCTTATTTGTTTAAAGTTTTTGCAAACCACATGTTATTGCACTTTTGTAGCAGTACATTTAAATCAAAAGTGCGCAATACACTACTTTAGAATTCATTATTCAATTTTGCGCGTAACACTGCGATTAATCGCATGAAAATCATGCGATTAATCGCGATTAAACTTTTTAATCGTTGCCCAGCACTAATATGTATATTAATATTTTATATTACATGTACCTGTATATGTGTAATATTTGTGTGTGTGTGTGTGTGTGTCAAAAATTTACATTTACTCCCAAAAAAGCTTGATTGTATGATGAAAACAAAAAAAATGGAATAGATAGTGCAGCATAAAAAAAAAAGTTTTGAAATGAGATCTGTGATCATTATGCAACAGGAAATTAAATGCTGTGGTAATGTGTTGTAGTGAATCCTGTCATTATCTCAGCGCTCCCGCTGTTGATTTTGTCTCGAGGTGTGACGGCTACCTGCCAGATTTCTTCCCTAATGCATTAATCTCTGACAGAAAAAAACAACAATAATTCATCTTACAGAATGTAATAAGATTTAAAAGGCTCGTGACATGAGAAATTAAATTTTCCTGCTCAAACGCCGCGTTCCAAAACTTCCAAAAACCTTCTGACATGAGGCTGGCAATAACATTTGAACATATAACCAGAGGTCTGCCAACATTTACATGAATACATCATGAATCTGTCACAACGTGAGGCCGTTTACACAGAAGTCAAACAGATACCGTAGTATATATACCCGTTTAATTCTAATGATTAGAAAAAGAATGGAAAATGGTTATAAAAACTAAATGTTGGTTAATTTTTTTTTGTGAAAAATAATACAAAATAGCCCATTTAATTCTAATGATCATAAATAGAATAGAAATGGTCATGATAAAGGTGGGCAAAAATAAATTAATCAGTGCTTAAATAAATTAAAAAGATTAAGAGCTTAAAAATGCCAGGTCAGCTCTTGGTTATGTTTTTTTGTATGTAAGAATATAGGATGCCGTATTGTCTAGTCAATTTGAAAGAGATTAAAAACAAAGAAAGTGCTTTTTGGGGAAGGGTTGTACAGTTACATACACAGAAATGTTTTTTGTTTTTTACTTATACTGCAACAATATAAGTGAGCATTTGTCCTGTACACTTTTTAAAGCATGTGATGTTTTCTACTGAAGACAAACATTCAAGTAAATTGTGTTGTTTGTGAAAAACTCAAATATTTACAACTTAAAATGTTTTATATTAAATAAGCAAATCCATTGTTAACTAAATACTTGACATATTTGGAGTTTCATATTATTTGGAACTTGATGGACTTAAAGCAAAAGATCACATTATTTATTCTCTACTGAATGATAGCCATCAATGCATTCATGTTATGAAACAAGTAAAATTCAAAATTCAAACTAAAGTTATAACTAGTTCCAACACTACATTCTGATTAAATAAGCCACATCGCCTCTGGCTTGCTTAGTTTTGGACACTTAATATTTAACAATATTATTGATTTGACTGTACTGACACTATCGGATAAGAACTGAACTGAGCTGGGCGATGACATCACTGTTTTCCGCAGACCTGCTTTATAGATGAACTAATTTAATAATTAATGATCTTTACAATGGAACTGAATCAACACTGAACTGATTTCAGAAGAACTATGACACATTTTTCTTTTATATCTGCTGTATAGAAGGAATAAACTCTGTTTGCATCACTGAATCAGTTTCCTGTTATCACTGTAAAGCTGCTTTGAAACTATCTGTATTGTTTAAAGCGCTATATAAATAAAGGTGGCTAGACTTGACTTGACATTTTAAGCAGATGTAGAAACATTAGATATTCATATGCCCATGTCATCTGTGACTCTGCATTTGCATCGGTTTCATTAAATGAAGCCGTCTACACTGGAAGTGTCCACCTGACACACAGTTTGTAGACCAGAGTAGTTTTCAGATTTTTTTATAAAAACGTTGTGGATACCGCAGTATAAATGGGATAGAAGAATCTCTACCATTGCGTGGTTCACTCCGCTCAGACCGAGCTCTGAGTAAACATTAACAAAGTTTAAAAATACACAAAGAAATCATTTGAGGAAGACCTGCTCGAGAACCAGAGGCCTCTGAACACCCAAGAGGCAGCTATTAGCTGGGCGTTGCTGTAACCACACACACACACACACACACACACACACACACACACACACACACACACACAGTGTCTTTGAATTGTGGGACTTCAGGTGTGTCCTCACGTGTCCCAACCCAGCTCTCACATTACCAGACAAGCAGAATAACAGCTCCATGGGAATGGACATGAGTCAGGGACACACTCCACGACGTCTGTTTACAAGACCTTGGCAGTCAACAGCTGGCAAACTCACTTACAACCTCTCACCTTTCCTTTTTATTCTTTCACTCTCTTTCATAGTCATTCATTGGCCGTCGGTGCATATTAATGCGCACAAAAGTGACATGGTCCAATGGGACTGGACTGCATGCATCACACAAGATTTGCCAAAGTTTGGCAGAGGAATCCAGTTGCATATTGTGCTACTATACACTGCAGGAGTAGTCGGGATAAAACCACTTCTCTTCTCCATCTACATGACATCACTAAGATCTGTCATTCAGAAAAATGGCTTTTTCTATCACTGCTATGCTGATGACACATAACTCTACCTCTCGTTCCAGCCAGATGATCCGGCGGCTCGTATATCGGCCTGACAGACATTTATTGCTGGATGAAGGACCACCAAAGGGAAAACAAAGGGACCAGTTGCATAACATAGCTATTATGTTAAGACAGTGTCTTAAGATCTAGTATGACCCACTAACTGTTAGTCAAGGGAAAACCAGTCTTACTTTTCGGTATCAGATTAGGCCAAACTACATTTTAATGTAACTAATTTAAAAAAGTTATAAACGGTCTTAAAGAAAAAAAATGTATGTCTAACTTGTTAGCAGTTTATGCAACCGGCCTCCGAACTGCGTGTGGACACAACTTTTCCATTCAGCTAGGGTTTCTTCAACCATAACTCCATCCAGGACAGCTAGGAACCTTTGTAATTGATGATCAGACCAGGGTTTCCGTTGTCCGGTAATTACCTGACATTGGCCGGGAAAAAAATTAAATGTCCGACAAAATTAAATCTCTCCGGTCAAATTGTCCAATTAAAATTGCGTAATCCCGCCACCCTAACACAATATGAATTTGAGAATAAGCCTAAAATGTATAAAGCAAAAATACACCGACCTTTGGCTATGTTATAAAGGAACAGGCTCTACCATTTGAAAGTTATTAAACAACATCGCATGCTGCATTTCAAATAAAGTGCACGCCTAATAGGCTGGATTCACATATAGCGCCTAAAAACGCGTAGAAAACGCTGGGCGCGCCGCAGGGATGGAAATTAGCACCCGCCACCAGCCAAATGCGGGTGATTTTGTGTTGTGGCGGGTAAACTCGCTTCACCTACCGGCCACCGTGGCGGGTAAATAAAAATAGCATACTGTTTCACCCGGACGGCGGACACTTTTAGAGGAGGCACACCTTCAAACAAAAATGTGGCGTTACATCGCAGGCGTAGAGGTCTGCAGAGAAAACATCATGGTGCGTTCAAACCAGACGAGAATAGAGCGTCTGGCGCGAGTGATTTCATTGTTAACTCAATGCAATGACGCGTCACGCGCGTAAAAAATTCCTGCGGCGTGAATGAGGTGTAGAGCGCGCCGTGGTAGATGCGAATACGCCTCATTCGCGCGGCAAGTTCGAGCGTCTGACGCGTTCCGCGCGCATGATTTTATTGAGTGCTTTTGTGCATTCACGCGTTAGACGCGAATTCGCGTCTGCCGCCCGAGTTGAAAAATCTGAACTTTGGCGTCAATTCGCGCCGCGTTAACCAATCAGGAGCCTAGCTGCTGTCATGTGGTGAAGTATCTGGATGCTTCAATAAATTATTTTGTACTAAATGCCTGATGTGGTTCTAATGCACAACAAAGCAAATATTTTATCACATAAAACTTGATTTCAATATATGAGACATATTCATTTTGTATTGAATGCTATTTATTCCATTTCATATCTAGATTATATTAACCCTTGTGCATCAATTTAAAAAAGTTACACATAGCTAAATAGAGGACAAAAATGTCCGTGTCCAAAAACTGTCATAAAAATGTTATAGATTTATATTTTTTTCCACTTTCACTGACATCATTTTTTTAACCAGCATCAGCTCTAATCATAATTACCAACCATTCATTAATTTTCAGAATTTTAACCCTTAAAATGCTAGTTTGTTTACATAATGCCACTGTTGTTTTTTCATGAAAAAAATAACAATATTAATTATTTTCAATTTACTAAATTCTAAGCAGAATTTTTTTTCTTTGATTATTACAGCTTTGGATATGTCAATGATTAACAACAATATTAATTTTGATGCATTAACATTTTTTATGCAGTCTCAGATTTAAAAAAAAAATACCACTCGGGTCAATAAAGGACAAAAATGTCCATGTCAAAAAAGTGTCATAAAAATATTATAGATTCATATTTTTTTCCACTTTCACTGACTGAGATTTTTTACTAGCATCAGCTCTAATCATAATTACCAAACATTTATTTATTTTCAGAATTTTAACCCTTTAAATGCTGGTTTCTTTACATAATGCCACTGTTGATGTTTATACAAATTATAATAATAATCATAATTTTCTACATACTAAATTCTAAGCTGATTTTTTTTTCTTTAAATATTACAGCCTTGGATATGTCAATGATTAACAACAATATTAATTTTGATGCATTAATATGTTCTATGCAGTCTCAGATAAAAAGAAAAAAATTACCACTCAGGTCCATAAAGGACAAAAATGTCCATGTTAAAAAAAGTGTCATAAAAATATTATAGATAAATATTTTTTACACTTTCACCGACTTAGATTTTTTACTAGCATCAGTTCTAATAATAATTACCAAACAGTCATTAATTTTCAGAATTTTAACCCTTTAAACGCTGGTTTCTTTACATAATGCCACTTTTGTTTTTATAAAAAATTATAATAATAATACAAATATTCCATATACTAAATGCTAAGCAGGTTTTTTTTTCTTTAAATATTACAGCCTTGGATATATCACTGGTTAACAACATTAATTTTGATGCATTCATATTTTTATGCAGTATCAGATAAAAAAAAATAAAAAAAAATACCACTCAGGCCCATAAAGGACAAAAATGTCCAAGTCAAATCATTGATTTATTACTCCTATTATCCTCCAAAGTTTTTACTTTTTTGATAGAATATACCTTATTTTGCTCTAGAAATAAAGCAAAAGTACAAGATCACATTGAACAAGAACTGAAGTCAACTCTTCATCCTCACTTTCACATGTGTTCACTAGATCCAGAGCTTCCCTTGCTGTGAAACGTCTCTTCATCTTGCAAACAATGAAATGACAAGGCCCTCAAGCATCACATTTTTATAGGTTTGGCTGTGAGAGCACTTGTGTCAACAAAAATCTATCAGACAAAACAATCACCATTTTCTCGAGGTTACTAACGGCATTACTTTTTCCAGTAACGAGTAATCTAATTGATTACTCTTCTCATCTTAATAACGCCGTTACCGTTACTGCCAAAAAATGCGGCGCGTTACTATAACTGATGAAGCTGTTTTTTTCATCAGACCAACTAGATCTCTGAGCGAGAGGCAAATACTTTTTTTACTGTTCTTCCTTGGTTAGTGGGCAGAGCACGAGACAAGCGCATAAATGCTGACGATTGGCTGAGGTAGAGTAAAATGTCATTGTAAGCCAATCAGAGGTAGAGTTGGGCGGGTGTTCTAAAGCACGCATAGTAGTGATGGGCATTCGGCTCTTTTGACTCAGCTCACTGAAAAGAGCCGGCTCTTTTGGCTCACAAACGGCTCTTTAAATGACTTTGACTATAATATTTCAATTTTTATTACATAATTATTTAATTTCTATAGGCTAAATTTGTAAGAGTCGGCTCTTCAGATATGCGAGCCAGCTACCGACGTTCACCTAAAAGAGTCGGCTCATTCGCGAATCGCGAACGAGTCGATCCATCATCACTAACGCTCATTCGCGAACGACCCATCATCACTAACAGCTAACGCTCATGAATTGCGAACGACCCATCATAACGCATAGTCGGACAGGACAGCACAAAATTTAGGTGCACTCAAATTGTTCCTCGTCTCGCGTCGCCTTTAACGCCACAATTTCAAGGTCACCTTTTTATCACGCTTCATATATTCATATATATTATGTAAATGCTTTTAAACAAGAATAAGGTGTAGTTTTTTATTTTATTTGAAGCACAATTATACTGTATATAAAAATATAAATCTTTAAAAAAAAAAAATTTAAAGTGCTGTTCTTACATTGTTCAAGTTAGGGCAGCGTATTGACACAGATTTCACAATTCGATTCATTATTGATTATTTTGGATATCAGGTACAATACATGGCAAATTTTCTCAAGAAAAACAAATCTCAACTAATGCTGTAAACTGGGAGTCAGTTGTAGCCTATAGGCTTCATTAGCCTACTATAATATTCAAGGTAAAAATTACCTGATTTGTACACAAACACCTAAATTACACTTTTTTTTATATAATAATAAAGTTACATAAAATATAAACATTTAAATGGTGGCTGCAAAAAAACTTGCCACTTGATTTTTCTCAAACAACATGCATTAAATATTGAAAAACATAAAAAAATTTAATGAATATGTAATATGGTGCATATATTAGGCACAATGCTCCTCTAGAGTTAATTTTTCTAGCTAGCTAACGAGTTTATGGGCACTGGATGTTTTTTCTGAGGTAAATGTGACATTACATGACATTGTTTACAAGCGTTTTACTGACGTCTTTCCACGGTTGAAACACTGATTGAGCGATTCCATGTGAAAGATACGGATTTCGATAAGATGTAGGCCTACTCTATCTTTTAACACACTTTCAGATGCTCGTTCATGTTTATTTCGCGCTGTAACTGGTATTACTAAGGCGGAAGAGAAGATCATGTGCGCGCCGCGCTGCTGCTTCTCTTGAGCTGAGCGATCTCACGCCACAGCGTCAATACACTATTTATGTTTTTGAATTTCGTAAGAAAATGGACCTAATTTGAAATCTGAGACTTTGTTTCATATCAATAGTAACAAAGCACAAAGATTATTGCGATTTATTGGATGGGATGCTCGCTACAATGTTCCATTCATTCATCAACTGAAAACAGTATAGCCCAACCGGCTCGTAAATATCAACGAGAATCGATTAAAATCGAGAAATCAATATTTTTTACCTAGTTCAAGTAGCCTACAGTTTTAAAAGTTTCTTCGTCGTCTGTTTTCCTGCGTTTATTTAGCTGATGCTGCTGATTGCCGTAACTGATTCTCTGGTGCTCAGGTGACAGATCGCAATTTATTTCAATCACACAGTCAGCTCAGCACGGAGCATTTTAATCCTACAGGAATATCTGAACCACAGCCAATCAGAGGCAAAGACCCGCCCAATCTCTATCTCTGATTGGTTTAGACCACGATATGATCCAACCATGCGTGCAAGGAGAACAAAAGACTCGTTTGTGGAGAGGCAGAACGTTAGGTGCATTGGTGCGACCTAGGAAAAATTCTTTTCGCACCCTTACAAATTTTGGTCGCATGTGCGACCAAATTGGTCGCACTCTAGAGCCCTGAGTAGCCTTCTCTAAATGGTATATTGCTTATGTTAAGTTTTCATTTCCGTCCGTCATGTCCATGCACAATATGTTGCGATCATCCATCCACTAAAGAACAATCCAGATACAATTTCTCAGTGTTATTTATTTGTTAGTTTTCATCTCAATGCGCTGGCATAACATCAGTGACAGTGCACGAGGGAGCAGCAGCACGACATTCATCTCAAGGAAGGAACACAAGCTGAGTCAAAATAAAAGTCCCCATTTGTTCACACATGCGCACAATGAACTCTTGCACATTTTTAGTATACAACCGTCAATAGCATAAAGTAAAAACAAAATAACAGTAAGAAACATAAAATAATATAGTTAATGAGAACATATAACTCCACAGCTTAACAAGCTTAATTTAATTTTGCCCAGTTGTGGCCTGTTGAGGGGCAATAAATATCAAAAGTTCCAAAACATCTATTGTGTTATTTGCATTGATCCACTATATAAACATAATATCTACATACATGGCATTTGATTGGAGGCTAGTCTCACTTTGTCCACCGGCAACATTTTTTTTTTAGATGTGTGTACAATGTTTCATGTTTCTGTTAATAATGTATTGTATTAAGTGTCCATTTCATTATAAAATTCAGATTTATCATAAATAATTGAACATGCACATGTGTTTTAAGTTCCGTTAAATAGGGGTAGAGGTGGGGTCACATTTGAGCATTTAAAATTTAATTTTACTTGAAAGTAACGCAATAGTTACTTTCTTAAGTAACTAGTTAGTTTTAAAATTTGTAACTGAGTAACTAATTTAGTTACTTTTTGGAAGAAGTAACTAGTAACTGTAACTAATTACTTTTTAAAAGTAACTTGCCCAACACTGCACATGGCATGACTCATTTACATGGGGTGGGATTTGTGATTTCCAGTACAATATAATTTCTTTCTTTCAAAATGTTCACACACACACACACCTAAAATTTTCAGTACACACATACTAACCACAATGACAAACATACCAACACACCCACACAATTATAGCTTCATAATTTATCTAATTGGCTCTATAATATGCATAAGCCGAAAACAGCAGAAAACAACAATAAAGTGATAATTTGCTTTATATGCCAAACCTGAAAAAAATGGCACCATCTGATAAAAAATAGTAAAAATTTAAATTTTGAAGCCTTGCCAACAGAATGAAAGCATGTTAAGAAAGATTGCATCATTTTATAGTTGAATGGCACTGGGATTAAAAATCGCAGTTTTAATGGGTTTCAATGGGGACATTTTTGTCCAAAAGGTGCTAAGTGGGTGTATTTTTTTTACCTAGTGCAAAATACATTTTTTAAAGTAAATGAAGGTGAAATATTAAAATTCCAATAAAAATACACACCTGTGGCAAATTTTATGCAGTTAGCATTAACACAGCCAAAGTTATCAAAAAAACAAAACTGAAAAGGACAAAAATGTCCATAAGGATGCACAAGGGTTAAATATTATTCTAATGTAAAGGCAACCAACATACTATAGCTCATAAATCCGTGTCTGGAGAGTGTTGTGTGAGAGAGAAAAAAAATCACAGGACAGGTTAATTACTTTTGGAGGCTGGCTCAATTTATCATCAAAACAAAAATAAATGACAGATTAGGTGGATGAGGCCGAGGGTGAGAGAAAGAGAAAATGTCAGTATTTCATTGAGACTTGAGATTAAATAAACTGCTTAAGTATTCTTGTAGTATTAATTTTCACATGCAGTTACACATTGTCGGTTAAAAACAAGAAAGTGGCTGGTAAAAACATTGAGTGGCTGGTAGATTTTGAAATCCACCAGCCACAGTGGCCGGTGGACAAAAAAGTTCATTTCCATCCCTGGCGCGCCGCATTCTCCTTTTTCCAAAGCGCTAGGGCGGTTGCGCTCCGGTTGGTTCTTGTCACATGACCTACTGTGCGCTTATGGTGCGCTTGCGGCATTCTGAAAAGTTGAGATGTTTTTATCTCGATGCGGCGCGGACGCGCTTGGAAAAAACGAGCGTGTCGCTTCCATTATGAGCGCGCATGCCGCGCGCCTACATTTGAAATAACGAACTTGAGCGCGCAAAAGACGTGATATGTGAGCAGGCCCTAAACGGCAGTAATATAGAAACGCACGTCCGAGTGAAGATTGCGCAGCGCGTCGTCCATACAACTGATAGCAGCGGACACGAGCGCTCAGCTTGATTACAAAAAAAAAAGATTTTAGCGCTAGATCTTTTATTTAATAGCGAACTAAATTAATAATCTGCTAGTTAACTGGAGATGTTTTATTTATTTGTATTAGGTACATCCGTGCCTCAATGTTTCAAAAAGTGAATGTGTGTGAAACCATAGTAAAAAAAACAATTGGTGTTGATTGACGCCAGTCGGACGTTCATGTTTTTTCCCGTCTATTTGAAAGTTAGGCTAATAATAACATGTTGCATTCTATACGGCCTGATTATGTCATTTTTAGCCTGCCTCCAGTTTTCCTCAACTTGACTAAATAAGAGGCGATATTTGACCGGCATATCATCAAAATGTCCGTAAAACGAAACCTCTGCCGGTCACTTTGACCGGGTCCGACACCATTTTTTTCTAGCGGAAACTCTGGATCAGACCACATTGCTAGAACTGCCCGGCCCTGCAGATTTGCCTTATACAACATCAGGATGATCAGGCCCTTCCTATATGCTACACAACTCCTTATCCAAGCTCTTGTTCTATCCAGACTGGACTATTGTAATGCTCTCTTGGCAGGCCTTCCAGCATCACTGTCAAACCTCTGCAACTGATCCAGAACTGATCCAATTCTTTAATGAACCGAAGAGAGCACATGTCATACCCCTCATAAACTTGCACTTATTGCCAATAACCACTCACATCAAATTCAAGTCACTGACGTTTGCCTACAGAACAACCACTGGCTCTTCTCCCTTTTACCAAAACTCATAACTTCAGACTTACGTGCCATCCAGAAACTTGTGTTCTGCAAGTGAACGGTGCCTTGTGATGCCATCATCCCAAAGAGGCACAAAATCACTTTCACAGACCTTTATGTGAAATGTTCTCTGCAGGTGGAAACCCGAGCGGCTGAGTCTGTAGCCATTTTCAAGAAACACTTGACCCATTTATACTAACACTTACTATTCTATATCTATTAGGGGTGTAACGATACCCACATATCACTGAACTCACGATACGATATTATTACGATACTCCAAGACATATGGTAAAAGGTTAACAATTTTTTTTTTTTATACATTGTGGGTGTGTAAATGAACAGGCTTGGACTTGGTGCTGGAAACCCAGAGCACAGGACAATAGAGACACCAGAAAAAAAATATTCATGATTCTGAAACTGAAAATTCTGAATTATTTTAGACGAATATGCTTGCACTCTGTCACTGACTAGATATATTTAAAATAATAATATATTTAAACTTTTTACTGGTAACATAAGACATTTGGCATTATCAGGACCCACAAATATTCCCCCAATGCATTATTATACATTATATATATATAGTAGTTTAATGTAGTACTGACACTAAAACTTTATAAACTTGATTTTTTTTCCTCACAGTCATTTTAATTTTGCGTGAACTATACACAATACAGATTGTCACTATCAACCATACATGTTGCATTTTTGTATTGCGATATATTGTGACATGACATATTCTTACACCCCTAATATCTATTTATTTAAAAAAAACAAAAAAAACTATGTACTGTTCTAGACTAACTGGGACTGGTCACATCACTTGCATATTGTTGCCCTATTGTTGGTTTGACTGCTTCTATTGCTCTCCTCATTTGTAAGTCGCTTTGGATAAAAGCGTCTGCTAAATTATTAAATGTAAATGTAGGTACTAGATGGTCAATGTAAGCAGGGCATTATGGGAAGGCTGGTCCAGCTGTCTATCACCTATGGTCCTCACTGGTCTCTCAGGTCATCTGGGGTCTTATCATAGACTGTAAAAAAAGATGGACGACGCCCCTTCGCTCTTTTCCATTGGAGAGAACTGAAGCCGCCAGAGTCCCGATATGGCGCTGACATATTGGAACTTGAGTCTGCGCAGTAGCGTTTTCGGGACCAGTCATGCGCAGTCGTGAGCAGGAAGTAAAGCCGCAAAATCAAGGCCCCGCCCTCACGCTCGTTGAATCAATCGCAAGCACACGCCCTGCACTTTTCTTAAGTGGCCTTGTCTGCTCCGTTCCTCTCCAATGATGTCTGCTGATTGCAGTACCTCGTTAAAATAAGGTAAATACAACTACTAACCACATAGTCAACATTATGAAAAAAAGTCCGTTGGTGCTTCAGTGACTACTTCACACAGAGAAGCTGTCAATCACAGCTGTCAATCATGATGTCACAGCACCGTTTTTATAGCATCAAATAACTAACTAAAAACTAACTTATTTTAAAAACAAACACTTGAAATTACATCAATGTGATAGAAACTACAGTAAATGACAGAAACTATCTTTAGAAAAAAGATATGTGAAGTGTAATTTAATTATTTAGTTGGTCTCACGTCCCGTTGAATAACATGGGGAGGCGGGGCTTATGAGCTATACTAGGACCGGTCACCGGGGGGCGATCGAGACGTTTTGGCTTCACTTTTGAGGGCTTGTGCGGCACGCTTGGGTCTTATGAACGGGGCCAGTGTGGTTAAGGGGGTTTAAAACACACCTGTGGCTCCCTGTCTGTGCAGACATGTCCATATCTGTCAACAAACCGTCTCTGAAAACCACTCTGACGCAGACAAGATACAGGTACAGCGTGATGTTAAAGGCCACAGCTGGGTAACAACATCACGGGTGGAATTTTCCAGGAGGTTTCTCTTTATTATCCTTGGATCAGTGGTCTGAATAACAGGGGATGGTCAGGTGTAAAGAAAAAACATTCAGGTCCTGAAATATCTTGGTTAAAATCAAGGCTACAGTCAAACACACCTTCATGTCAACCAGCAGAATACACATAATTATCTTGAAATGCTTTGCTAAACTTAACAAATTTATGCTAGTACTAAGATGCTATATACCAAATGCATATATGCATTCCCATATGCAGATTTAATCCGTTTATACTGCGCGTAAAGGTAATTTGTAGGGCTGGGGTAAACGATTATTAATTAAACGATTAGTCTGTCGATTATTTTATCGATTAGTCGACTAATCTAACGGCTAATTGAACGATTCTTTTTTGTAACATGGAAATTGCAGGAGTGCACATTCAATGCACAACAATTTTGATCTGGTTCTTACAGAGTATCTACACTGTAAAATGTTTGGTAGGCTACTCAAATGAGCCCTATCACACTTGGATGTGGTGCTCATTTTAATGTTTTCAGTGCTCATAAAAAACATCCGGACTGATTTTGATTTCGGTTTTGTTGACGGGGGTGGGGTTTCCATGCGCTTCATAAGGCACACGCGCACATTTGCACACACACGTGCAAGGTCTCTCGCTCTCTCCCTCGCTGCGCGCGCTACACGGTTTGGAGCTCGCGAGCTCTAGATTCCGGGAGATTTTAACTAATTTGCGGTCATCAGGGAGCCGCTATCACTATGCGGGAGACTTGGGATGTCAACTCCATTTGACAAAGAGCCCAAATAACGACACCTTTACGTTTGGGACTAAATTTGAAGTATTCCCATACCTTCGATGATTTAGTGCGAGCAGGGTTTTTTTAGGACTTTTTCTTTTGTTGGGACTTTTGCATGGCTTTGTTGTGAATTCTGTGAAGAGGTTGCTGTTTCGTCCTCGATTCTGCAATGTTTCGGTCTCCCACGTGTGTGTGGCGAGCTGTACCGCCGGGAACGGTGCAAAAAAATAAATACATAAATAAATAAAGAAGCGTCGACAAAAAAATATGACGTCGACGAATTTTTGACGTCGACGACGCGCCGCTACAGGCCTAGTAATTTGCTTGGTTTGGAGCTGTTTTTTTTTTTGCAAAAACAGACTAAAATGTAACTCACAATATTAACTTCTTGTTTATTGAACTGATGTATAAAATCAGTATCACATTTGCAATTGTGCAGATATTCAGGAAAAAACGCATACCTGCTTGTGCGATATTGCTAGAAATATAAGACAAAAAGGGGCATTTCTTTCTCCTGAATGTTGGAGTCATTCTAACTGCATTTACACCATGTAGTGAAAGTGTGCACTCTCTCAGGGCATTTTTGTTTGTTTTTTTGCAGAGTGAGTGACATAGTTTATAATATCAACTTCCACATCATTAAAACAACAATTGTGCTATTATCGTATTCATATCGCACATTCCTACCAACCACCCCTGATGCTTTAGACAAAATGTTGCTGGGAAAGGAAGCAAGAAAACAAGGCGTTTCAAATAGTTTGGTTTTCCCTGCCTGCATTATATTTCACTAACCGGTCAGTCTGATCCCCCATAAATAGGCCCAGAGATGATTAGAGCACAGCCCGAATGGACCAGAGAGATTCAGGCTTCAGGTTTCAGCTCTCACATGAAAAACAAAGATATGAGACTTCTGAGTAAATGTGCTTGAAGAATGTTTGAAGGGGAATTAA
Source organism: Rhinichthys osculus (assembly GCA_029959095.1). Lineage (NCBI taxonomy): Eukaryota > Metazoa > Chordata > Actinopteri > Cypriniformes > Leuciscidae > Rhinichthys > Rhinichthys osculus. The sequence goes on along the minus strand of JARWKJ010000008.1, from coordinate 3,792,323 downwards.
TATCCTGTCCACAGGCTGACCTGGAATCTCAACTATTCTGAGAAAATTTCTTGTGTTTAGACGAGAATTAGATGATGTTAGATGAGAACGTGATGAGCTGTAGATTTCACAGAAACCACCATGTCAGGCAGCATCCATCAAGAAGTAGCAAAGATCTCAACAATTTCGGCAACCAGAAATATTTTTATTACAGACACAACAAATAAACTGGAGTAGAAACATAACTCTCTCAATAAAATGAGCAATTTAAATGTTTATATTAGGGCTGTCAAATGATTAATCACGATTAATCACATCCAAAATAAAAGTTTTTTTTACATAATATATGTGGGTGCACTGTGTATAATTATTTTGTGTATATATATATATATATATATATATATATATATATATATATATATATATATATATATATATATAAATACACACACATGCATGTATATTTAAGAAAAAAAAAATTTATATAAAAAATATTTATATTTATATTTATATATAATATAAATTATATATAAATCTATATACAGTATATACATGAAAATATTTCTTAAATATATACAAGCATGTGTGTGTATTTATATATATAAAATAATTATACACAGTGCACCCACATATATTATGTAAAAAAACCTCTTATTTTGGATGTGATTAATCACGATAAATCATTTGACAGCCCTAGTTTATATACAACTTTTTGTTTGAGGGCTGATTAATTATTGATCGTTACATTTATTTTATTTTTTTAATAATAAAAAAACAATAATAATTGATTATTAAATAAAGTTATTATTTATTATTATTTAATATTAAGTAAAGTTAAATAATTAATTTCAGTGCATCACTGGCTAATACAAAAATCTGCAATAAAATATCAGAGATTTCAATATGAACTCCAATTTCTCACTACATTCCAGATAATAAAAAAAGAATAGTAAAAGTCTAGTATAGTTATAAAGTAATCAATTTAAAAACTATTTGCAAATAGTATTTTATTTTAAAATATGCACACATTCAGTCTTATTCGTATGTCTAACATGCATAAAAAAAAAAATTAAAAAAAAAAAAATTCTTGTCACATTCAGTTATGAATTACATGCAGTGTTTCCCCTACCATTGTTTTGGGGTCGCTCAAAAGGTCTTCACGGCAACTCGTCAAAATAAAAGTTCAGTTTAACTTGACAGAGATATATTACCGTTGTACAGTAGAATTTAGATATGTCCCAATGTAATAATACTAACACTAATCCAAATAAATTATCATCAAAACTGAATTTAAGGAATAATCCATGATTTAATTTTAACAGTAAAGCTCATTGTGCAGCACGTTATTTGACAAAAAGTTTATTTAATTTCATATGATTAAAATTGATGATAAATGATAAAATTTGTGTTTTATGTCTTCATTTTATTACCAGAAAAAACACAACACAGAATTAGTGTGAAATTTTTCTTCTTTTTCTTTTAAATGTTGTATACGTTTAATAATTCATAATACACTATTTCAATTAATTAGACATGCTTTTTGATTTCTCAAAAATGTACACCACGTATCCGTAACACGCCCGCTCCGCAACACTAGCAGTCCCCCCCTTCTGAAAAAAAATCCTAGGGGAAACACTGACATGAATCATGTAAATAATAGCATATTTTCAATTCAAAACGGTGACTTTTCAAAAAAAGGTTGAGTAGTTTGCATCACTGGATAATACTGTTGTTTCAATGAACATTTCTATTGTAAAACTGTTGTCAAATATTAAATGTTTAGCTACTTACATCTTACCACACACTCTAAAAGGGTAGTGTTGGAATTCACACTCCTCTTCTGTGAACAGTAAGCCCCGCCTTCTTTGATTTGATTGGCCATCTCAGTCATTTTGACATTGACGAGCGCTGTTAGACCGGTGTGGCAAACTAGCCTTAAATGTAAAACTTTTTGTGATCCTAACAATAAAGGAAGCAGAGCCGCATCAGGAATATCAAATATTGGGAGGGACAAATATTGCAATCTTTCCACTAATATAAACAACATATCCGGTCCATTTTACAGAGCTTAAATTACTCTAACTCTCCTTGGCAAAACCACAACAACCTGAGAACTTCAAAGAAAGCGGTGCGTTCCAGGCCTTCAGTAGTTCGGCCACAGTCCAACCAATCTGACCACAGCCAACTGTGTCCACTCAAACAAAAGCACTGAGACATGCGCTACCAACTACACACACACACACGCTCAAACACACACACAGCTGAAACAACAGTGCTGGTGAAGCGCCCACTGACTGCATTCAGGTCACCAAAGGTCACAGCTAGACAGAAACGGCTAAACACTGTCATGCTCCTAATTTATGATCGTCCTCCTGCTGTGGAAAACACACAAAGGTTTGCGGTTTTGTACAGACAGTGATTAAAACGAAGAAGCACTTCACTAGGATACTTGGACCAAATTTTCTGCTGATAATAACATTTACTCAAGACCTCACCAGTCCTGCATTCCTCAGCTCCTCAATGCTGTTACCGGGAAACTTCCCAGAGATCAAACACACTGATCAATAGTTCACGTGTCCTTGTGATCGTTTGTGTAAGGTCATTGCACTAACAGTCAGTACAATAAAAACAAACACACACATCCACATTAGCAGAGTCCACCGGTCTACAACTCACTGACGATTCTGATTATGTGTGCGAGTCCCTGTGTTTCTAATCTGATTATTAACGGGCGGTTTTCAAAGCATGTGTTGAGTGAAGAAGTCAGTGTGTAGAGACCTTAGCTATTGTTTGGGGACAAAATGTAAAAAGAAACAGCATTGTGCAGCCATAATAGTTTTGACAAAAAGGCATGATTAAAATGGAATGATAAATGATGATGTTGTTTAGGTCAGAGCAGTTTTAGTGCAGTGATGGGACAAGATTCAATTCAATGCAAACTCAAAAACAAGCTGGACTTGGACATTAGAGCTTCTAGATCATAGAGATATCAAGTAGGGGTGTGCGATATCACGGTTTTTGATCGTGGACGATTAAAATGTCTCCACGATCTGCTTTTGAAGAAATATCGTAGTATCGTGCATTTTATCAGTTGCAGTTCTGGCGCCGAGCTCCGTCTCAACATACAACAAATGTTAACGCAGAAGAACGGGACACTGCAGTTCACAGAAGTTCATTATTTGCATGTGCTTTAAAGCCTTGCTGGTTAAACATGTAATTCACGTGCTGATGCGCTGTTCTGACGTGTGCTTTCTGAGCGCACACACCCGAAGCACCAACGCATTCTCATCCCAAAGCGTAATATTTTGACTCTTTTGCCAAAGCGTCTATATCCAGCGCATATGGCACCCTTTAGCGTCAATATAACACGCTTCGGTTTTGGGTAGGTTTAGGTCTGGGGTAGTGTTAGGGTTAGACCACTAGGAGGCGCCATATATCTGCGTCTCATATGACGCTAAAGGGTGCCTTATGCGTTGGATATAGACGCTTTGGCAAAAGAGTCAATATATTACGCTTTGGGATGAGAACGGGCTCGAAGCACACGGGCACTGAAAGCCTGTCTAACAGCGTCTGTTTACTGGACTACGTTATAAGTTATCTTTCGAGTCTTATTGCGCTAATATTGTCAAATACACACAATGTTTACATAAACAAAGTTGGTTATGTCTAAAGTGAAAGCAAACAGAAAAAAAAATGAGAGAAAATCTGCTTGTCAAATGCGTGTATATTAGACGCGTCGCGTGCAGCTCTTAAAGCGACAGTAACAGCTTAGTAAACAAGCTGCCTCTTGTCCTTAAAGAGATAGTTCACCCAAAAATAAAAATTCTGTCATTATTTACTCACTCTAATGTTGTTCCAAACCTGTATTAACTTCTTTCTTCTGTTGAAAATAAAAGTTATTTGGAAGAATGTGGCTAATCAAACAGTTGCTGGTCCCCATTGACTTCCATAGTAGGAAAACATATACTATGGAAGTCACTGGAGTACAGCAACTGTTTGGTTAGCCACATTCTTCCAAATAACTTTTATTTTCAACAGAAGAAAGAAACTTATTCGGGTTTAAAACAACTTGAGAGAGTAAATGATGAAAATTAAAATGTTTGGGAGAACTATCCCTTTAATGTTAATAAAACAACAAAACACAAAGAGGAAATCACTCACTGCTCTTGACTGAGAACTTTAGTAGTAGCTTTAATAATAATCAATGTATAATTTATACAGTGAAGTCTATGTTGTTTTATTTTCGTATTTGTTCATTTAGCCTAATTACTTTCTTCAATGCTACTGTTAAATACCCCTACTGTAGCTGAAAAAAATAAAGCACTGTTTATTTCATTTGTATATTAAGTTGTGTATGCTTAATGTGTAGCCTATCTTTGTTCCTAATTCTTAATAACAAAGAAAATAATGATAAAGATTTTTATCTTCGCCACTTTGGCCTAAATGTCTGCCATTCTTTTTTCTTTTGTTACCTATAAGGCTTTTTTTTTTAAATGGGGACCTTAGTTTGGCTGTAATGCTCAGTCACTTGCAAAATAGTAAAACCAACATGAAAAAGAATCGTGATAAATCGTTAATCGTGATTTTCCTGAAAAAAATCGTGATATGATATTTTTGCCATATCGCCCACCCCTAATATCAAGCCAAAAAAACATAAATAAAAAAAACTGCAGACAAACTAGGGTTGAGTGATTTTTGGCAATATTCTATAAATAGATCTCAAGATTTTCGCATTTGCTCTGACTGTGGCTGAATTTCTATTACAACCTCAAATAAATGCAGTCAAATCAGAAATATAAGTCACCATGCCCTTGTTAAAGCACACTGAAAGTCCTTACAATACTTTACGAGGTCAAAGGGCAGAGGTTTGGTTGTGGTCCCGCAAAATGCCTCGGGTGAAACTGATCTGCTATAATGAACTTAAAATGTCAATGTTATGTTCAGATGTGAACCTGGAAATTACGAGGCATTGCAGGTGAACAGACCTCAAAGTGTTTCCTTCGTGGGCTCGTAAAACTGTCTCTTCCCATGGTGCACTGCAGTAACTGAAGCACATCTGTGAACCTGCCAGGGCTCAAGTCCCAGATCAAGATTAAGAGTGGACATTTTGAGGCAAAAGACCATCACATACTTCAAATACCAAATAAATATTGTGAGTGATGCTTGACCATGCAAAAGTCAGCTAGGTCAGATCAGTTCACATGATTTGAGTGATCATTCAAGTCTGGAGGACAACACACAAACTCAACTTTAATATCATTCCATTAACTCAAAGTATGAAAAAGATAGTGCCTGCAGATTTCTGCAATGTGGAAAATGTGGAATGCAGTCATAAAAATGTAATTTATTTTATAGTATATTATGGATGAGATTACTTTATCAAAAAAGTAAGACTACAATTATTCAAATCAGGACTTACTACAAAACACCACAAACAACTTGAAGTTGTTTGAAATGTATGACAGAGATATATATTACTATTGTATAGTAAAATGTATTTTTTAAAGTAATAATAAAAATTTACAATATTAAAACATAATTTTTAAGGAATATCACAACAAAAGATAATATTAAAGAGATTATTTTCATCCATGTTTATTTATACAGTAAACCTCTGTTGTGAGGCACAAATAAAATGCAATGTTGTGTTGTAAAGGACCTGTTATATTTTCATTTTATTACATTTTAAGAGATTTATTAATTCATTCATTGATTTGATTACATACATTTTGTGTGTGTGTGGGGGGGGGGGGGGGGGGGGGTATGGGGGATATGTAATAATGTAATTGGGGGAAAAATAAAACTGATTTCATTGGCCCCTAGCAATACTATTACTTGAATGTTTGCCTCAGAAAACACCACAAATGAATCCTTGGGTCAAATTTAACAAGAACATCGTAATCCATTCAGTAGCTCAAAATCATTAAGAACAGTGACGACGGCTGGAAAAGGGACCTTTACAAGCCAGAGAGCTGATCAAAGACTCTGAACACCTTTAAAACTCAAAGCCACAACCGGAATACTTTAAAAACAGGATGAAAAAGACAAAACCACAGACATGTGTCAGATGTGTGGAAAGCCCTTCGATGTGGTGTGGATCAAAATGGAAAAGGCAACTTCAAGCATGTACAAAGAAAAATGCATGATCATGCTATACATAAGCATGAAGCGCATTGAACTCTCGACTTAAATAAGTTTAAGCACTAAAATTGAAAATAAAACTGAAATAAAAAATAAATTAAACCCAAATAGTAAAATAAAACAAAATAATAATCATAATAAATGACAAAACAACAATATTTCCGAAAAACTACTATAATTAAACTATAAAATAAAAACTGGAAATATAAAAATAAAAAAAGCTCATTCAAATTAATAAAAAACTGTAATAGTAAATAAGACTTCTGACAATGCAATACTCTATTAAACAAACAAATAAATAGCGCACACAAATATTGAGTCTATTTGGATTACTAAAAGTATTCTTTATAAGACTGAGCTACTGTTTATCAATACTTTTTTTTCCTTATATTTGGGTGAAGTATATGATGTTTAGAGCTTGTTCCAGTCCATTATGGGATTGTCAACTTCCCCAAAGGATGTGATGCAAAAAAAAAGCTGCATGCTTTTTTGACTAGTCATTTGATGTTGGGAGTGTGCCTATGATTCCTTAAAATGTGGCCTTCGTAGGAAGCTCACTAGGTTTTGGAGAAGTCAGAGAGGGAGGAAAAAAATAGATTGAAGGGCTGATTTTAAGATTGGAGATTGTGTGGGATAATGGCTGTGGTCTTTGGCATCAGGGAAGAGTTTCCATGATCCCTTTCAAACTCCCTGGAGAGCCGCTGCAGGCCAAACCGACAACATTTGTCCTCTACCGTGTAGTTAAAAAAAGATCAGGGCTTTCTCCTTTACTCATTACTGTTACAAATCACCAAGGGCCCGTAACATTTAAGGACAAGGCAGACAATACTAAGTCAATATTCCACAGACACTAACTGTTAAAACTAAGAGTCACATTAGTCAAGAGCTCTGTTTGAGATCTCTTCCAAAACCTAGATTAACTAGACAGCAACTTATGCACATCCCGACACAAAAGCTGTTCCAAAAAGTAGGCAGCCTTAATAACTATATTAGCGTCCACAATGTTATTGTGTTTATTCTAAGAGAGTTTATTTAAATGCTCGAGCACTTTAAAGCAAGATGGATTCTGATTGGCTGTCAATGTCTATCGTACCACAGCTAGGGAAAAAAATGATGATGATATTGATTGACAAGGTTTCATGAATTCTTCATAGCATGTTACTGCTGTACTTCTGAACTGAGTTAAACTTCTTTACAGGGACAGCTGGGTTATTAGATTTAATTCAAATCTTGGTGATTGTGTGATTTGATTCACTTTATCATAGAGAGAGAGAGAAAGGGAGTAAAACTAGGGATGTACAATATCGGCCAATATGTTCATTTTTACTATCGTTATCGGTCCAATAAGAAATTTTGGACAATATTTTATTGGCAATAAAAATGTTTTATTTCCTTCAGCTGAGACACTTCAGATGCACACTGTTCAACATGATGGTTTTGAATTGCTTGAAATATGATTGAAATCTCTTAAAAAAGGAAAATACAGTTAAGTGCAACATTTTCAGTGTAGGTCTGTCATATAGGCTACATACAATTATAAGGAGAACATTATAGTTGTGTGCTTGGGACATGGCTTTTAATGGTGAGATTTAGATTTATCGGCCAATATATCGATAATCGACTTTCAAATATAAAGAATTATCGGTATCAAACTAAATTTTCACACTGGTGCATCCCTAAGTAAAACACTCAAGAGCAGTGAGTGATTTTTTCTTTGTCCTTTATTTGATGAACATTAAAAACAGCCACCAGCGGGAATATTAGGCTACTGTCTCTTTAAGAGTGAATGCACGGATCTAATATACTGATTATGTACACATGCATTTACTTTCTCAACTATTTATGTTCACTTAAGACCTAACTAACTATGTTTATTAGGATACTTGATTTTTTTCAAACACAATTTTATGTGAATTTGTCCACTCAAGTGCAAGATGATGTGAATCTGATGTTTGTGCACCCAAAACTTTCCACACAGTGCGGCCTTTCGAGTCTTCTTGAATATTATCAAGGCTTAAATTTTAATTACGATGAAGTGCTGGCTCGTCATCTGTCCCGAGCACTGTTCACATTTTTTCATGTCCATGCATTGTTAGAATTCATAAAAATGTTACCGGCCAACTGGCGAGTGACACCGTTTTATATACTTACATTTACATTTAGTCATTTAGCAGACGCTTTTATCCAAAGCGACTTACAACTGAGGACTAAACCAAGCAAGTCATCGTGAAGAGGCAAAAGCAACGCAAGAAGTGCTCAAAATACAAAGTTCAGACATAGCTCGGAGTAGCATAAGCCAGGCAAGCGAGGATTTAGAGGAAAGGATTTTTTTTTTTTTTTTTTTTTTTTATGTTAAGTGCTCCCGGAAGAGATGAGTTTTCAGTTGTCTTTTGAATGTTGTCAGGGATTCTGCATTCCGGATGAGGGTGGGGAGATCATTCCACCAGCATGGAACCGTGAATGAGAATGTTCTGGAGAGTGATTTTGTGCCCCGCTGTGATGGTACCACGAGCCGTCGCTCATTGACCGATCGTAGGCTTCTGGTAGGGATGTAGACTTGTAGTAGTGAGTGGAAGTAGGAGGGAGCTGAACCTGTGGTCAATCTGTAAGCAAGCGTCAAAGCCTTGAACTTGATGCGAGCAGCGAGTGGTAGCCAGTGCAGAGAGATGAGCAGAGGAGTGACGTGGGCCCTTTTGGGCTCGTTGAAGACCAGACGAGCTGCAGCATTCTGGATCATTTGTAGAGGTTACATACGTTTTAAGTATATATATATTTGACACTCGTTTGCATCTCGGTTTGCTTACTGACACAAGTGATGGATCCGTCAACAGGTCCGATCCTCTCTTACACTGGCCGCGGGCCACCTTCATTGTCAAGCCCTACTCAGCATTCTAAGGTAGTGTGAAGGCATCAGTAACTCAACACTGAATCTGAGCTCTAAAGCCTTTCAGAACGGCAATATGATATTCAGTAAAGCGAAAAAACAGCCTCGACAACATGTGCTGCTATTCATCTTGAGTTTGCAGTCCACATTTCCCAGCCGGCCTGGATGTAAAAAAATATGCCACTAATTCCCCACCGGGACGTCATCAAATGACATGACAAGCAAAGCGATTCCAGCATCCACCACATCAAGAGCTGACAAAACATGTCATTCCTTATTCAAGGCAACAGCAGGGTTGGAACGGCGGGAACCGTCCCAGTGGGATCAAGAACAGGAGAAAGAGAGAGGAAACGGATATACCCAGACCTGTGACTTCATGAAGCATTTCCGGCTGAGAGACGAAGTGGGCTGTCTGTCGTAATAAGCAGAGCTTTAAATCTAAAAGGATGACAACAAATACAGCAACAAAGGAAAAAATAACAAGTCTAGACCAGTCATATTAAATCCTCACACTGAAAGCTGAATGAAAAGAATAAAATGCAAACGTCAACAGCTGCATTTTCAATGAATCCTTGCAGCATTTTGGCACAAATTCATCTGTTACTTGGGAGAATCTAGTCAAATTAGACAGACACCAACATGGACAAAAAATAACATGAACAAACCTACACTAGATTTTTGTTTCAGAGCCTTACATTGGATTTGAGGCAACACCAAAATAGCATAATGAACAAAAGTAAATTAATGTGCTTAAAATGTAATAGTACGAGTATGAGAACATTAAACAACCTGTCCAGGTTCAGATCTGTCTAATTTGATGAGCTTCTACCATGACAGATGAATTTGCACCAAAATACTGTTTGGTTTTACTGGATGATGACAGCATCAACAACAAGTGTTTTCACTAATGCGGAGACATCAAGAAAAAAACGGGTGTGTAAAACATGATTCATGCATGATGAACATGTTCGTACAACTGAAAACAACATTTCAGGGAATCAACCATTGTAACGCTGTCTTATAGGGTTTCAAAGGCCCCATGATGAATTGTCAATGATGTCACACACAGACAGTGATGTGTACATGACAGCACATGATCTTCAGGAAAACATGAAGGCAGCTAACTAGGTTTTAGAGCACAACCACTTGTTTGTGTTTGGGTCTTCTATTTTAATTTTTGCTTTTATGTTGAAGCCAAATCACCATAAATATTTCCATAGCAACATCTTATTATCCCAGGGGATTCACGTGTACACATACACGCACCTCCTAACTCTCCCAGAGCGTTCAGAGCTCCTGCACACCTGTTTCCACAACAGTGACATAAACCAGAAACCACATCATAAATCCCAGTGAATAAATCCCACACTTTGATCAGGTTCATGATGACAGATCTCCGATGCACATCGCTCACATTACATGATCAGGCATCCCGCAGCAATCTTGTTCATGTACCGCCTCAATTAGTACATATTTACAAGTCTACTATCTTCTAAAGGGCTTTATTTTGTATAAATCAACATATCACCTGCAATTTGACTCATTCAAAATCAAAAGTAAGACATCAATGACAAATATCTGCAGCCGGTGATTAGAGGAGCAGGGCTGGAAACGAGGCATTCCTTGATTTGACCCTAAAAAAATATCATAATCAGTTTTCATACCTGCATCCTTCTTGTTTTTCCCACCGTCTCTGCTCTTTTTCAGCACGGCCTTAAACATGGCGTGACTCCAGGAATCCCTTCACGATTAAGCTGTGGAAACACGAGAGATTGTTCACATGAAGCAGCAGGTTTGTACACAGTTGCTTTGGTAAATTCAGAAGATCTTACAGTCTAGAGTTACACTCCACCCTAGAGAAAACTCTCCAAAGAGATCTTAGAAATACATACTTTCACTACATGCTCTTTAATATCCCTGGGGCATTGATTTTTAATAAAGCTAACAGATTCACACTTTCTTTAATGGAGGTCACATTCCTTGTATCATCGGAAAACGTAAACTATATTATCGGCCAGCTATAATCTGTTGAATGTGACTGTAAGGTATGAATACATATAATAAACATTAACGATTAATATCACCATTTTCTGTAAAGCTGCTTTGAAAATGTTTTGTGAAAAGTGCTACAAATAAAATTGACTTAAATTAAAATTAAATTACCATGCCTTTATCGTTTACGTTTGCTACTACCTATCATAAAAATATGGATTATTATCATTTTAAAACTACAATAATCTAAACAATGAAATAAACTTACACATTGAACCTCAGCAATTGTTGTGTGAAAATGACAATTCTGCCACTAAATGTTTTCTTAAATGTTAGTGTACTCGTTTACCAAGAAGACGACAATATCAGAAAAGAGTTTGAGATGAAATATAAGATGTGTATAGTGTAAAAAAAGAAAAATCAAGGTAAACATCGCTTATGAACAGAATATTTTGATCAAATGCCATTTTCAGCGCAGAATGCTAATTTCAGATGTGATAGAAAAGACATCTGTTGGTTCAGAAAAGTGATGGTTTAGAACACACAGGCAAAATTGATAGAATTTTTGTGTGATGCATTTACAGTATGTCCACGTAATTAATAGACAAATAAAATAAAATAGTGTGTTTTAAGAGGGCCAAAAGAGCTCAGTTTTAAAAATGTATAAATATCCTAGGGGAATAAAGAGTATAAAAAAAAGCATTATCTAATAGCTCCTTGTATATTTTATTTCTCTGTTTGGAGATTTTTCCCACAGTCCACCCACTCCAACGTGTGATCGCTGGTGGGCCGGCATGGAAAGAATTCTTCAATATTTGCACAGAGCGGCTCTGCTCCGCTATCTTGTTATTCCGGAAAACAAGCTGTTGGATTCCCAGCATTCCACATCTAATTGATGCTAAACGGCTGAACTTGGGCTTCTCGTGCCACTGGTCATAATAGTTCCTTCACCTCTCAGAATTAGCAGCACAGGTCAAACACATTACAGCACGTCTATTTATCCAGTTAGACTGTTTTCTGCGCTGTAAACTTCACTCGGGGTGCGTCTTGCTGTTAGTTTGTTTAAATTAAACGGGAAGGTGACTGAACACAAATACATCAGGTGTGTGCAACACATCATTATTATCATCAATTTCAATCCCTGGACAATGTTATAGTAGAAAGAAATCAACCTTAAGACACTATTTGATCTATATATAGTTCTTTTTTAGGTTTTATTGTATTTATTTATTTCTAAGACATAAATAAAATAACAAAATTGCACTTGGACAATATAATAATGACAATAAAGCCATGATAGCTATAATAAAAGGAAAATAATGGTAGCTCATTACAGTTAGCCTATGTACCTATTACTCAGGAAAGTATTTTGTCTAACTCGGTTCCATATTCGAATGTAAGCTAATGCTTCTTATAACACTTATCTACATAAAGAACCTGAGGATGATGCACTTGACTTCAAAAATTTCCAATCAGGATATTTTATTTCTCTTCAAAATGCAAAAATCTAATTCTTTAATAAAATTTCCAAACCCAATCTATTTTGTAGTTATTATATTTTCTATAGTAGGTCTGGAAGAATACTATCTAGCCTACTCATTTTCCCCATAATTTGATACATTTCTCAAAGAGATGATTCATTGTTATCCTCTCCATCACATAGATTTCATTATTTTGGTCTGTTATATTTTTGTACAATGGTTTTCTCACCACCTCCTCTGAGAAAACAGCCTTGCTACAAAGACCAGTGTTAACAGTGAAATAAAAAGTGTGCCTGACAGCTCTGCTCAGATGAGACAAGACAAGGTGAGGGTCTGAATCTGGAGTCGTGCTGAACTCACAGCAGACACCTCAGCATTGAGATCAAGCATGAAGAAAATCCTGCCGGTCTCTCCCCTTGAGACGAGCGAGCGTCCCGATCCGCATCGATTCAAGCTCTTGGATGAGAAGCCCTGCTGCGACCTCATCCAGAGTGAGAAGTCAAAAGTTGAGGAGCGATGCAGGAAGATTCGGTACAGAAACAGATGCGCTTATATTTCAAAACAAAGTTCAAAAGAAACGCTGGACCCCAACAAGAGGCAAACAAATTGGGTTCACACTGCTAATCTGGTTGAAAACTGGCACCTGCGAGCGGCTTTTTTTGCTGAGTTTAGCTTGCAAGAAAAAGCACTGTAAATAAGCTCAAATATTTTTGCAGATTATATATAAATGCTCCAAATACAGTGTTACGATCACACATTCCTCCCGCTTATACAGTTTCAAACATTAAAGTGCTCCTATTAGAAACCAAACGCACATTATCATATCCTAAGCCTCAGACCTTCCTCAGCACTTGTACACACACCAGTGATGGAGTACTCGAGTCCTGGACTCGGACTCGAGTCCGACTCGAGACTCCATGCTCTGGACTCGTGACTCGACTCGGACTCGCGGACTGATGACTATACTTGGACTCGGACTCGAGAATATAAAATCGGACTTGAGCATTCATCAAATGAATGACATTGTTTCTGACTAAATAGGTTATAAAAAATTGATACAAGATGTTACACTTTTCCTGTTTCGGGGTCCAAGACCGGCCGTGATCTATTTTTTCCCTCACAGACACTGCTACCGCTCGCTCTCTTTGCTTGACAACACACCCACTGACGTCACTCACTTTACGCCGCATTCTCGTGAGAGAGTTAACGTAACACTCATTTAACACTAGATAAGTTCCTCTACATCTAATCAGCAATTTCGATTTTGGCACGCTTTGCAGCAGCTGGGCTGACCACTAAGGAGCGAAAGTACAGTGACGTGACATTTAAAGGTACCAGATTTAAACTGTGCTTTCGTGCTATGGCTGGCGCTGAGCCAAAGTCGGACGCGCTCAGTGCTTAATCCCGCTTATCATACAATATAACACAATTATGTTTATTTTAGCTAACAAACTAGACGGCGACCTTGACTATGTCACACATTGCAACCACTCTTTTCCTGCGGAGTTACAACTGCTTATAGCACTGTATTTTCTGTGTGTTTTTTGCCGCAGTTACATTGGGATTTAGTTTACTTTTCAAAATTTCAAAATTGTTTTTCTTTTACCATATTCGTCAAGAAGAATGCATTTCTCCTCCTCTGTCCAATTAGGGTTTCTTTTTTGTTTTCTTTATCCATTCCAGTTGACTGATCATCCAAAAATGTATTTAAACAATTAAATAAATAATCGTGCCACAGCTAGTTGACAATGATTTGATAAGGTCAAAGGCAATTCTAGTGATATCATACACATTTCTAGCTGCAAGAAAGAGTGCCTGAAAAATGTTGCTTGATTTGGCTTAAATGTATATAATTTCGACTCGGACTCGAACACGGGACTCGAGACTCGACTCGGACTTGAACTCAGGTAATGGTGACTCGACTCGCACTCGACTCGGACTCTTCTTTGGTGACTCGGACTTGGACTCGGACTCGAACACTGGGACTCGAGACTCGACTCGGACTCGACAGTTGGTGACTCGACTACAACACTGATACACACACACAAAATAATATGGAAGTCAATGAGGTTCATCAACTGTTTGGTTTAAATACCGACATTCTTCAAAATATCTTATTTTGTGTTCAGCAAAAGAAAGAAATTCATACAGGTTTGGAACAACTTGAGGGTGAGTAAATGATGACTAGGGCTGTCGCGATAACCGCAATATTGCGGTACCGCGCTACTGACAGGCCAACCGCAGAGGAATGCAAGTAACCGCAGCAACCGCCAAACCGCGTTTTCTTTTTTCATAAGGCCACCCTTCGTAGTTCGTACCATTGAATGTTAAATAAGTTAATAATGATAACAAGACTGTTTATCATGGTGATTTGTACAGCGGCTTCGTGGATTTGGACTTAAGCCTAAACAGAATGAGATCGCCTGAGCGCGTGCGATTACCTGCGTCTGTCTTTGAAGTCAAATCATGTATATTCGTGAAAAGGTTGCCGTTTCCAAGGAAAGCTAAATATTTGTCGTATCATGCTTTTAACGTGTAAGGGTAGGCTATTTACCATGAATGGCGTCAGCGCTGGTCAGCATTACACAGCGCGAGGAAGCCGTGGGGGGAAAGCAGCGAGTCACGCATTGGTCTCTATTAAGTGAAGCATTGCTTCAGCTTTGCCCAAAAGTGAAGCATTGCTGGCCAGCTGAGCCTTGAAAAGTGGAGCTCAAAGTAAAAAAAAATTAAAAATTAACGCCTTGTTTCATTACATCTATCATTTAAGGAATCAGCTTTTTTGAACGTTTTCGTTGAATTAGCGGTTTAATGACTCACTCAGTCTATGACTCAAAGACAGTCGGCATAACAATGTATCTGCGCGCTGAGTGACAGTCTTTCAATGCGCAGAGACGCTGTTTAGTTTCGGTTACATTGTTTTTGTGTATGCTGACCACATCATAATACGTATTTATTTTTAGCTATAAAAAGCTATTGTTATAACTATAAATAAATAAATGGCGGTAATACCGCATATCGCGCTATTGAGCCACTCAAAATTACCGCAAGGGAAATTCCTTCACCGCGACAGCCCTAATGATGACAGATTTTTAATTTATGGGTAAACTATCCCTTTTACTTAATAGTATACGACTTTTAATGTAAACATGTATTGTTATGTACAAAAATACCCTTAACTAAGGATTATTAATGCTGTTAAAATCTCTATACACTGCTATGAAAGTATTACAATAAAAAAAAATAAAGTTTGTGTGGATCATATCCACACTTCTACAAAATTTACCCAAGACAAACTCTGATCTGAATGTGATCCGTCTCCATTTGAGTTTTTCCATCCTAAGAGTTGTTCCTGTTACAGGATAGTGAAGTGAACCTCCTAAAAGACTCAAATGTGCAGCACATGCGAGCAATTACAGCAGCACGTCTCATTCCAGACGACCTCTCTCACTCCATCCATCCCTGAAGCAGCTACGAGCAAAACTGCTGCGGACAGATTCCTCAAACTCTTAAATGGATAAAAGGAGGGAACAGGAATTCTGACACCTTCACAATCAAGTAGAGCTGGCTGATACATGAGATATTGTTCAGCCTTTTGACTTTGATATTTATACATCTTTCTCAGAAAAAGCTTAAAGCTAAAAGGGGTGAATGTTTAAAAATAAATCTGGAATCTTCATTTCAAACAAAAAGCCAGTATTCAGTAAAATACAGTACAAATCTAGTTAAAAGTAATCAAGGCAGTGCTTATCATTAAATGAAAAAATGGAAGAACAGTTATATGCACCAATATAACAGTGCAAACAGCAATATTTAGGCCTGCATTGTTTTTGCTGTACATTTTAATATCTGAAAAATGCCACATTTTAAATAATGCTTTAAATTATTCGTTGGATTGGAGTTTTAAATCAATTCAGTGAAACAAACTCTTTGTAAATAAATTAAATCAAATTAAACTTCAACTCAATATTAAGTTTCAATGCTATTAACCCAAAAAAGATTGCTGTATTATATTCAAAACACACATTTAGAAGGCCTCTGAATTATCAACATTATGTTCCACATACTTTCTGTCTTCTGACTGATAGTTTGTTTAGTAAAAACTAAGCTTGTCTTACTAAGACATATTCATATGCATTTTATGTAAGTAGTCTGCTTTACTGTTATAAAGATATCATTGATTAACATTACATTTCATCATTCTTTTTGGCCATATATTTTTTCCTCAAATATGAGCTCCATATTCTCCTATATCATTTTATACGAGCCATAAAAATCAAATATGATAAAAACACATATGCAAACTTTTTTATTTTTATTTTTTATTATTATGTCTAAAAGTTCAACTGTTGTCTAAAAAGTAAGACAACTAAGAAATAACGTGGTTAAAACATCTCAGGCCACAAAAAAGGATCACGAAACTTAGTGAAGGTCAGACCAATCTGGTCAGACCAGACTCAAGGTCAGGAGTTTCTGAAGGGTCTGAAGACCATAAAGACTGACAGCGAGAGGTCCACATGTCCCGTCATCGTTTCCCTCACATCTGATCCGACCCAGGAACGAAATTAAATCAACATGTGGCTCTCTAACTGAACAAAGACTTTGGCAGAACAATCTCAACCATGCAAGATGAAATACCATATCCTGAGGAACGGGGAAAAGAAATCCCAGAGAAATCCCATGGACTATCTCCACAGGAATGACCATGTGGCAGGGCTATAGGTATCTGGGCTCTATAAAGCAGCTTTATCTCATTCTCGTTCTAAAGGGGGTCTTGCTGCTCCAATGACTTGGCTATCAGCATTATCTCAGTGAGCCTCTCAGCAGCCCATTACACACAGAGACCCTTAAAGCCTGAAAGTTACTTAAGAGCAGAGCAAAGGAAAGCACGCTGTTTTAAAGGTGAAGTGTGTCATTTTAGCACCAAGTGTTATGTTCATTAATATTTTGAATTAGTTTGTTTTTTTTCTGTTTCAATTTTAGTTATTAGCATTGTTGTGTTTATTTATTTTTTTGTTAAAGTTATGCTTTTTCACATATTTGCAATGTGTAATATAGCGGTTTGAGAATGTAAAAGGTCTGCAAAGTTTTAAAGATCAAAGCGCACGACAAATAAAGTTATTATTTAGAAAGAATGAATCTATTCTGAACTGCTGAAATAAGATGTTGGTAATTCCAGTCTCACTTCCTGTTACAAACCAACGTAACAATGTAACACATTAGCATAATGCCCGTCTATGGTCTTCATGGCTTGTTTTCATATGATGTCAATGCAATGCAAATGGAGGGCAGGAAGTGATTTGCTGTATTTAGAAAGCACTATAACAAACTCAAAATGCCTATGTTTTGCGTCGTTTATGGTTACTTAAATCGATCAAACCACGAGGAGTTTTTATCGTGTACCAAAAGTTGTTGTTCATAAGGGGGGAAAATGCAAGAAATTGACCGAAAAACTCTGGGAAATCGGCTTGCAAACTTAAGTCTGCGGTCGGGAGGAGCCGAATGGGAAAATGTCGTGTGTGCAGTGATCACTTCGTCAAAGGTGAGTTAATACAACTTAAGTGGCTATGTTTGTGTAACGTGTAAGTTAACGAACTTTGTAAAGTCAAAGTATGTCTGTAAGACGAGGTAGTTGCTGATATCTACCGCCTCGATGGCAGGAAAATCTTTCAATTCAGTTGAAAAATCGCTCCTCTTCATAACGTAAGGATCACGTCCAACATAGGTTTGATTTTTTGTTTATATCTTTCTCTTGTAATAGCGTGTAAAGTAGTACAGTTAAGTACGGACTTTCCTCCATCTCGTCCATTGCGCTCTTCACTCCCTGCCCTCCATCTGAATTTCACGCGTCATCATCATAATCACGTGACTGAAACCCAGCTATTGGCTGCCTGCGAACGACGTCTACACGACCCGCTCTCAAACACTGTAGCTGAAGAGTTTGGTTCGTGTTGTCGTCAAGTCGAGAAGACGCTGTTTTCAAAAGGATGAATTTGATGCGGAAAGACCGACGCCACAATCACTGTTCATGAAGCGCTGAGGAAGATCCGGAGCTGTAACTTAGGTTAGAGAAAAGATTGAACTCACAATTTCTTGCAAATCACTTTCCTAATTTGTCATAAGCAATCTCATCTCGACTAATTAACTTCTTCATCAACTATTCATCACAAAGTTAAGAGTTATGCATATTAATGTTGTGATGCCTAAATTACTTAAGCATTACAACATTTGTGTAATTGCCCATGAATATAACATGAAATAGACGGAATTTTATTATCGGTGCATCCCTATGGAAAACATCACAGACTTTACTTTTAAACAGTGTATTGTGGAAGAACAGTGAAACTTTTTTCCCTGGGTTCTGCAATCATTCGTATGAACACCTGCACCAAACTTGTTTCTAGTTAAAGATCTCGTTTCCACCATGTCACAATTCTACCCCGCCTTAAAAAAACACTGCTCAGCTAAACAATAGACAGGTTGAAGTGTTGTCGGTACCATCTGCAGTATTGTTCTTCTGATCGCCTCTGGCTTCTTCCACACACACACACACTGAACCGTCACAGGCCAGATGAGCCCTGCGTGTCCTCGAGACTCTCACAATTCCAGCAGGTCAATCTCAACCACCGCCAAGATCCACACACTTTTCCATTCTCTCGCTCTCCAAGCAACTCTTTTCAATGAGCTATCTGACATGAATGATTCCTCAGAGTCCGTGTCCGGCGTCATGACAACCACGAAACCAACAGAGTCGGGCCTGCTTATGTGACGGGTCATTACAAGTACGACTAACCTGTACATGTTCCCGTCCCATCATGCATGGATAATGCATATGCATTTAGATGGATAAAAAACTAAAACCATCATTTTTAAAAGAAGATTTTAACTTAATATGGTTTATAATTTAAAATCATATTAGGTCATGGTCAAGGTAGCATTTATTGTCTCCCTAAGGAGAAATTTGTTTTAGATTAGGGAACTGATGCAACATCAACACAAAACACATGTAACATACACAACATTAACAAACATTACAAATCCTAAAACCCTGCATCATAAAAACAGTACATATCATAACACAACCCTCACTTACTTTGGTTTGAGTGGATGATTGTCTGCATGCGCTCAGGGATTAAAGTGAAAAAAATTCTTCTGACTGATTTTTTTTTCAGGCCAAGTCATATTCCTGTAACTTTATTTAAATAGTCGAGACCAATAGCGTTTTAAGGGGAGATGTTTTAAACCGCTTTAATATTGCCAGTGTGCGTATTTTAAAAGCTATTTTAATCTATGAAAAACAATTACTTATCTTGACAAATAATCAACCATCTACATAACTTTTCAGTACATGTTTTTATTTATCTTATAAGACCAAACAATGCTAAACTATGTTAATATATAGTTTGTTCCATGGCAAATCGTTTTGGCTGAGGGCAAAGTGAAGTTTCATAACTTTATATATTTAGGCTATTTAACTTTGTAGCCTATTAGAGAGCTGACTTATGTTTGACTGAATTGTTTGCTTTTATTTCTCATTGTATAGCTTATTATAGCCTACCTATTAGGCTACTTATACTTTTGAACGGGATATTATTGATCATTAAGACTGACATTTAACAAAAAGAGACAGGGTTGTGTAATTTTATATATTCTAAAATATTCTTTATATATATATATATATATATTTACTATGCATTACTTATGTGTACATGCATAATACAATAAAACGATACAACCCTGTCTGTTTGTTGAATGTCAGTTTTAATGATCAATAATGTTTCATATTTTTAAAATGAAAACAAAAAGAAGCAGGGTTGTGTTTTATATTTCGTGTTGTTATAAATATATGAAGTGAAGATAATCAATGTGCGTTGCCTGAACCACATTTGTGTGGCCATTAATATGTTTATGATAATATGTTCATTTATAAATGAAAAGAGGCAGAGTTGTATTTTATACCATATTTCGTTTTATGGTTGCCTAAAATATACATAAAGAGATAACCGGAGTAGCCAGAGCGAGCTGAGTGACGCGATCAAGAACGCACTGTTCCATTTGCAGAATAACCGGACTCGCGTCCTCTCGTCCTCGGGAGTTCGTTCTCCTGAGTCGAACTTGGCAAGTCCGAACTACCAGGACGCAAGTCCGAAGTTTGCGTAGGCTACTTGGTAGGCTATTGAGAAACGGCCAATATTGACCCGCGTTCTGTTTTCTATCATGCGCCGTGCACGTTTGCGCGCTCGGGCTCGGACCGCAGCAAACGAGCTGTAGCCTGACATGCACTTCTCCAAAGATTAATTGAGTGAACACGGAGCAGTTTTTTCCGTGAGCGGGAATTGAAAACCCGGAGTGGACCGTAAGCGAAGTGATAACAGAATGCTTAGAGTGGAGAGAGGAACATGCTTTCGCTCCACTCCAGGCTTTGATCACATCCCCCTCAGCAAGGTGAATACACCTCGTCTCTCCTTAATTTAAGACCTATTCAAACTGTTCAAACTATAATTAAGACATTTATCACACTATTTGAGAAATGAAAGCCTATTTACGGCCTTAAAATTATGAAAAGTTAATTTAAGACATAAGGACAGACGGGAACCCTGCAATTGACGGAAATCCGTCATAGACTCACTGCAATTAACGGAAATCCGTCGTAGCGACGGAGAACTTTAATCCCTGTGCGCTACACTGACTTCAACAATGAAACAGTGGCAATTTTATTATGAAGAATTTCTTCACTTTTTACTGTCTTTAATCAAAATGTTTCAAACAATACATGTTTTCATTGGAATAGAGTTTTAATCCATAGTCAATTGTATCCCCTCAGTATCACTTGACCAAAATCATCTTAACTAATAAAAGATTTGATGAATGCTTTAAAAGTTAAAGAGCTGAAAAAATACTACATAACAGGAACGACCCGACCGTGTCTTTATGGCAAGAAAATGATTTAATTGCTTTGATGGACAGAGTCTGTGAGAATAATGGACACGTTAATAGGAACCGTTAAATGCCCATTGACGAAAATAACCAGAACAAGATAACAGGTGATTGCAGACAGAGAGAAGAATTCTTCACCTTGAAACGGGAAATGAGCAAGAAAAAGACAATGAGCAACTGGAGCGGGCCGTATCTCAGCTCTATAGACTGCCATGCATTCACAATGACATGAAAGGAAAAGAGCAACAATGACATTTTTTAATATGAGTTTACTTCAGTCCATCAAACAGCTCTGGGAAACCAGGAAGAGAAGTCTGGAAAAATTGCATCTAAATTATTCATATTCACTCTTAACACGAGAGTTAAACAAGCAATGCTATCATTCTTCACTTCACTCTATCATTCTGCCAGTTCAAATCTAGACTAAAAACACATCTCTTTGGCCTATCATACACATAACACATTATAGACTTCTATAATTCAATGTTAGGCTGCATAGATTAGGTCAGCCGAAACCGGGAACACTTCTCATAAATCCTGATGTACTTGTTGTTAGATCATAAGAAGGATGGCGTCTACGCTAATATTAATCTCTCTGTTTATCCTGAGGTTTACCGCAGTCTGCCGGATCCAGGCCGTATCCGGATCTGATGAAGGACCTGGACACGACGACAACGCAGTCCTGAAGTGTCAACTAGTCGCTCCTTCCCTTTACCTCTGTACAGATAAATCGTTGTCGGGATAACTCCGGTTCACGTGGCTACGCAGAAGCGATAAAAAATTCTGTATTATACATTTTTCAAGGCTTGTACCTTGAAACCTATTTCATGGTTTGCGTTCTCGAGCCACAGGCACTGTTGTTGTGCGGATGAGCGGCCGGAGCGCATTAAGAGTTTTCTGTTAGAACGGTGTCGTGTTAGCGGCCACTAAGTTAATAACTAATGATCGTTGCGACCGAAGTGAATCAATCAAAACTAACTTTAGCTGGACAATAACTTTATTCTAGAGCTGTCATAAAGCCAAAACAATCTCTGTTACTTTAATTTCCTATTATCACTGTAAAGCTGCTTTGAAAATCTATATAGTTAAAAGCGCTGTAAATGAAGATGACTTGACTTGACTTAGAAAAGGCAATATTCTATACTTTTGTAGCATTTTATTGCTCCACTTCTAAGAATGCAATTAATAATTCTAATACCAGACCAATAATTGAACAATAGGATCCACATGCTTTAAAATTAATTAAGAATTAAATTAAATTAAATTAAATTTTCAATTAAATTAAATTAAATAGGATCCACATGCTCTAAAATGGATTTTAAAATAAAATAAAATTTTAAAGCACATGGATCCTATTGTACAATTATACTTGCATTGGTTATAATTTTGCTCTTGAATCAGTACTTGAATCAGTGACCTGGATTCTGTAAACACTTGAACTTAATCCAACCTTCTGTGGAAAGTCATAAAGTTTCCCTTCCCAAATGACAGGAATGATCACAGGTCTAAACAGAGCACAGACAACCCAGAAACAGGCGGATTTCAACACCCCGAGTCAAATGACTCACTCGCCTCTTCAGGGCAGAAAATGAAGTAATGCTGACACCGGTAAGTTTTACTCAGGCAGAGTAACTCTGTCTCACACTAACATCCTCTCTACTTATATAAATGAGAAGAGAGTAGGATAGGGAATCGAAAATTGATTCCAATTCTGAAATCAGACACTTAAGCTCAGGAATCGGATACTTGGTATAAAATTTAAAATTCGATTCTGCTTATCGATAACTGTGCCCATTTTAATGTGCAGTGTTTCCTCTAGGATTTTTTCCAGCTGTGGTGGCAGGCCTATTTCCACAGGGGAGGGGGTGATTCCCATTGAACCTTACCCAAAAGTATTACTGTGCGTTCACACCGCCGCCGGCGAGAGCGTCAAAGTGGCCGGAAGTCATTAATTTTCAATGAGAGCCGGCGGCGAGCTCCGGCGAGGGCGGCGCGGCGCGTCTTGGACGGTGAGAGCGGCGAGGAGCGGCGAGAAGAAGTTGAAATCAGCTCAACATTATGGTAATGACGCTTTATGGTTATTCATGTTAATGAATAATTAACATAATGGACTTTATGGCTATGACGCGGTTCGGCGGCAACCGGCGGCAACCAATCGGAATGCAGAAGTGCTCCGTTTGAGAGGATTCCAGGGAACGCAGTCAAGTAACTTTGGTTCCGACCACATTAGTTCCCAAGCAAAATAGAGGAGAGGTTGATCATTTGAATTTGATAAGAAGGAGCGCAACACTATTTATAGGCAAGATTTTCGCGCTAGAACGCTTGTTTTTCAGCGGGAATGCAAATAAGAATAGCACTTAACCATGAACACAAAAGCCACACCACACAAATGGCTTTTAATTGGTTTATTTCGTTAGCAAACATGTCACTATAATTGTTAAGTTCTTTCCATCGATCAATTTTCTGCAAAAATAACGATCGTCATGCTTGTTTGCTTTACGGCCCCTTTAAATATTTTTTTTTTAAAAGACCAAACATTGGATCTACGTCAGAGCATCAGAGCGTCCACGAATCTTTCCATGGCGTCGCTGGCAGGGCGGCGAGAGCGAATGTTGCCGCTCTCACCGGCGGCGGTGTGAACGTACAGTTATAGGCCTAATATGCGCATTCGTTGCGCAAAATGATGCACTTAAAGTAACATGGAGCCGCACTTCGCATTGAAAAATGCAGAAAACAAGGGGAAGATATATTGATGCTTAGTGTATCATATGCAACAGTTTATTTAGCTTTTTCTTTTAAACAGTTATACATTTAATTTACTGTGCGCGTGAAGAACAATTCATAGTGCTCTCTACTCCAGTGTGATCTAACAGACGAGAAAGACTCATGATTTAGAAACAGAAATAAACGTCAACAAGATAAAGTACTTTTATGAAAAACCACAGACCTTTTTCTACAAATAAAGTATAAAAACAGGAACATTGATCTTGGATTGAGTTTCATTGTGTTGTTTGTCGTACCCGAACGCGACGCGCTGAATGGAGAATGACTGAGGAGAGATACATTTCCATTAACTTTAACTTAACGACTTAAATATTCATTATTTAGTACCTCACATTAAGCTACTGAATGGCTTCAGAAACCTTGGAATATAGTGCACAAAAACCTTATGGTGCTTTACAATGTTTTATGCATTTAGTGGGGCTTAACTATAACACAGAATAGTGCGCACAATATCGGATGTCACTGGTGTGGCGGCCCGCTATCACAGAATGAATGTAGCGGAAACACTGATGTGGTTTTAAACCATTCAAGCGCAAGAAGAGGTGAAGGAGAACTAAATTCGACACGCCCCCTCTCATATAGAGTGCGAATATTGAATTGAGTTTGAAACGGCTTACAACCACATTAAAATGTGCAAAAGTATCGATAAGAAAAATCTGAATAGGAATCGCTAAAGTTCAAACGACACCCAACCCTATAAGAGAGAGACTCTATCAGTCGACTACAAACAACATGTTAATTAGGCTCTGCTGTCGTTCCAGAGGACAAGCGGGGTGTATTTTAGGATTAAAGCACCTGAGGCCACACTATTGTTGGTTATCTTATGAAGACAATAAACTGAATTGACAGTAAAACTTTTGGAGCGTATCTCTCATAAGAGATCTGAAACCTGACTTTTTAAAATTGGGAAAAATTTCTCTCCCTGTATTTCTTATTATTTACTCGTAATCTGAAAATAGAAAAAGTCAATATGTAAAAACAATTCTTGATGAAAACTGCAGCAATGTTCTTTTTAAATGTATAATTCGTCCGATTAATTTCTGTGAGTCTGTTTAAACTGTTCATTTTAATGAACCAATATAATTCTCTGATTCAATACTCAAAAAAGTATTTAAATTATGTTTTCTAATGTTTTAGAAAGAAATATATAGGCTAGGTAATTATTGCTATTTATTTCTTCATGCATTTGCATATGTAAATAAATGATTAAATATTATTTCAGGGCAAATCCAATAATATTCTATCTGCATATTTATATAAATATTATATAAATCTATTGGATCTTTAAAAAAGCTTTCATTGAAGGCGTTGATATATCTGGAATCACTTTCAATCAAGACTTCCACATTTTGTCTTTGAATAAATTAAATCTGTGTAATACTGTGGAAAAATATACAGTATATGCATTAAAATTCCTACTAAACTTTACTAAATATCCTAATGCTTTTCAGTAATATGGTTCGTGATTTATAGGAACTCTGTCAAATTAATCACCTGAACTACTAATAACAGAGGAAGAAGAAAGTGTGAGAAAAATTAGACACTCTTCTCTAAACAAAGTTGAGACTTGTTTCACTGCAGTTCACAGTTGCACCTGAGGCTGTGGAAACTAAATCAACCTGACAAGACAGCATTCATTCACTCCAATATACACACACTATAGAAAGACAAAACACTTCGTCCGTCCTTCCTTCACTCAAAGAGCACTGGAATTCAATCCATACGGTCTCCACCTACATTAATGCATCACCATCATTATCAGGAGAAGAAGATAGCTTTAGGAAAAGATTATGTAATAAGAGAATCTATCGTCATTACTTAAGGCCTTCAAACGGATCAGCTACAGAGATGTTGGTTACTGTTATCTGACTGAAGTCAAATATTAACTTACCCAGTAGAAAGTCTCCTGGCAATCTCTAACTTGAGAACAGCAGATACAGCCCCTTATTTCAGAGCAAAGCTGGGTCATATATAGATTAAAAAAAGGTATACATCTCAAAATTTTGCAGGATATTGACAATATATTTAACACTTTACAATTAGTTAAGTTAACATGAACTAAGAATTAACTATTTTCTACAGCATTTATTGATATTAATATTAATTATTTGTTATAACATTTACTAATACATTATTAAAATGAAAGGTTGTACTTGTTAACATAAGTTAATGCACTGTAAACTAACATGAACAAACAAACAATTTATTAACTAATACTAACAAAGATTAATAAATACACCAACAAAAATGTACTGCTCATTGTTAGTTCATGTTAGTTAATACAAAATAACCTTATTGTAAAGTGTTACCTATATTTTATATAGGACTATCAACAGGAACTTTATACTGCCATCAAAATTATTGTCATATAGGCTAAATATATTCAATAAGTCACCCAAGCTCTACCTAAAATCCGCTCTCAGTGATGGAAAGTTAAGCTGAGTGTCATAAACGTGAGAATTCCCCCACTTTCGTCATCGGAATTCCAGGAGGCTGAAGTGCAAATGAGTGAATGTGCAAGGCTGACATGCACGACGACTCCGCTGATAAACACATCACAGGTGAACGGCTACGACACCTGACAGATAAGAGTATGGGAACTTACTAGCAGGTCAAGAGCAGAGGATAAACGGTGCAAATGGGTAGGCATTGAGACTGAAAAGAAGAGGAACTAATATGTGAATCTGAAATGAAGAATCAGGTTGCACATGAAACGTTGTAAAAGTTTTACGTCGAAAAGCTTTCCTTGAAAAGCTCCCTATAGAGCAAAAATCATGGACATCTAAGTAGTTGTAAATTATAATAGATCTGAGCAAATGTATTATAACAGACATTAAAAAACAGCTGTTCTCTTTTGTGAATAAATAATAACATGACTGACATCTAAAACAAGAAAAATGGCATATTCACAACTTGGCTTTTGCAAGTTCTGTAGACTTATTTATTCATAATATTCAAAACACTGTAATATATGTGATACTTGTGACAACTGTGATAATTTTATTCTCATATATTTATATTTTTATTTTTTATTCTTAGAATTTGTAGTATTATGTTTCTTGTTGTATTTGTATTTGTATATGTCCACTGGAAGCCTCAGTACCAAAACAAATTCCTTGTGTGTGCAAGCACACTTGGCAATAAAGCTCTCTTTCTGATTCTGATTCTGTTTTATACAACATTCAGTAAATCCAAAAAGCAATTATAAAACGAAAATTTTTACCATCACAAAGAATTCAGACTCAAACTTTTGTCAATTATGTACAGGATAAAATAAAATAAATATATATTTTAATTACTTTGACAAATTGAGTATTGATTTATCGAGACTACATACACATGCTTCCATACATCGAGACAATACGAAAAACAGGCTTATGAATTTAGGTGAAATTATTGAAAAGTTACAAGTATATGTATGTCACTATAACAATATATAGAGATTGATAAGACAGATCTACTTCCGAACTTCACCTCTGTGATAGCAACTGCATTTGCAGGATTGCAGAAAAAAGTCTGCAGGTTGGTCTGAAACAATAGCCCCTTTCACACATACTGTCTTTACTGGTAAATTAGATCCGGTAACAGATCATGTGTGAACAGGACCTTTTCAAATATACAGGTAAATTGGTTTCCGACAATTTACCAGTAAGGGAAGTTGTAACATTACCAGTAAATTACCGGTATATGCGCTGTGTGAACGCGGAATGAATATTATCTGTATTTTGCACGTACAAGGTCAGAACGCGCTGACGTAAGAATTAATTTGGGCCAATCAGAAGTCGTTGAAAAAGCAACGGTTCTGGGCCATTCATAAAATTATGACACAGATGACACGTTTACTCAGCACTGTTTACAAATGTCTTAAAATTGGAGTGATACCAAAACTAAAGTGCTTCTCCTCATCCAGGCAGATGAAGAGATTTTAGATTTAGATTTTAGAACTAATGTGTGAATGGTCTGTTACGGTAAAAAGCCAGAATGCTTTTGCTTGTGTGAACGGCACATCTTTAAATTTACCGGTAAAGTCATGTGGAAAGGGCTAATATTTTAAAATATTAAATAATTACAGAATTTTTATTTCTGGGTGCAGTATCTCTTTAAGGACAAGCAGCAGCATATTATAGATAGTGTCTCTTCAATAACTGCATGCGACGCGTCTAATATACACGCATTTGACAAGCAGATTTTCTCTGTTTGCTTTCACTTTAGACATAACCAACTTTGTTTATGTAAACCTTGTGTGTATTTGACAGTATCAGCACAATAAGACTCGAAAGATTAGTCCAGTATGCAGGCGCTGTGACAGGCTTTTAGTTCCTGTGAGTGTCGGGTGTACGCGCTCAGAAAAGCGGATGTTACTTATAACGGCGCATCAGCACGTGAATGACATGTTTACAGATGACAGATCATTAAAACCGTGAGACGCACACCCCTAGTTGGAAGTTTAAGTTGCTGGCGCTCATGCTTCGTTCGCAGTCGTCACGTGCGCATAGGAAACACGCCACCCTATCGGCAAGATATTCATATCGGCCGATGCCGATGATGGTCATTTTAAGCTTTTATCGGCCGATACCGATGTTGTCCCGATATCATCGTGCATCCCTAATAATTGTTAACATTATTAGCAAGGTCATAAAAACATGCAATAATTACAGTTTATATCAAAATAACAAAAAAAAAAAAACACACGTATATTGATATTGAAAAATATCAATCAATATATTTCAAGAATTACATTTCTGAGCCAAAAGATGATGGTGGTGCAAGAGGGTTCGGCGGGTCAGAGGACTATTCAGACCACCACCAATCAGTGTGGCAAACCTTATAACTTTCTTCCAAATGCTTCTACAGGATGCCATACAGAGGAACAGCAGAGGAAACAGATTTTAAAAAATGTCCGCCAATAAAAACAATAGGGGTTAGACACTACGTCTGGCCCATAGAAATGATAACCGTAAACTACAGCGGCAATAACGGGGAGGAACTCAACACAGTGGCAACAAGTTAAAAAAAAATCTCACTCTTATGTTTTCTCTGAGCCGTCATGGCAGTGCTCTACATTTCACAGCCTGGTACAGTTTATTCTGCACATTCCCACATGGCGAGCTCACCGCATGTCCAAAAAACGACACCTCAACCAAAACACACACAGTGCTGTGGTCCAGTATAAGTCACCTAACTGGTGCAAAGGAGTCTGTAATTCTAGAGTCACAGACCTCTGACTAGACTTTTGGAAAGTCTAGTTACACACTGCAAAATGTAGATCTAGGTCAAGAACTGCCCGCTTAGACAGCATTAGACCATCAGTGGTCATTTTGTTTCTAGAGGCTGTATCCAGTGGATTTATTTCAGGGGGGGGGGGGGGGGGGGGGGGGGGGGGACTGCTAGTGTTGCGGAGCGGGCGTGTTACGGATACGTGGTGTAATTTTTTTTTGCAATCAAAAAGCATGTCTAATTAATTGAAATCATGTATTGTGATTGTCATTAAACATTAAAGGAACACTCCGACTTTTTGAAACTTTAGCCTATTCACCTTATTCCCCAGAGTTAGATAAGTCCATACATACCTTATTCATCTCCGTGCGTGCTGTAACTCTATCTGACGCACCCACCGCTAGCCTAGCTTAGCACAAAGACTGGATGTAAATGGTTGCAGCTAGCATACTAATCCAAATAAGTGACAAAATAGCGCAAACATTTTCCTATTTACATGTTGTGATTCGTATAGTCACAGAGTGTACAAAAAACGAAGTCACATGAGACACAGACATGTTGTGATTTGTATAGTCACAGAGTGTACAAAAAACAAAGTCACATGAGACACAGACATATTTTAACAGTATAAATACTGGGAACTATATTTTCTGAAGGCGAAGCACTGCTACTTGGGCGGAGTGATAACCGCAGCACCAGAGACGCGCTCTCTGCTCCTCACCACGGCGCGTCTCAGGTGCTGCGGTTATCACTCCGCCCAAGTAGCAGTGCTTCGCCTTCAGAAAATATATAGTCGCCTTCAGAGAATATAGTTCCCAGTATTTATACGGTTAAAATATGTCTGTGTCTCATGTGACTTTGTTTTTTGTACACTCTGTGACTATACAAATCACAACATGTAAATAGAAACATGTTTGCGTTATTTTGTCACTTATTTGGATTAGTATGCTAGCTGCAACCATTTACATCCAGTCTTTGTGCTAAGCTAGGCTAGCGGTGGATGCGTCAAACAGACTTATAGCACGCACGGAGATGAAAAAGGTATGTATGGACTTTTCTAACTCTGGGGGATAAGGTGAATAGGCTAAAGTCCCAAAAAGTCGGAGTGTTCCTTTAAACTTAAACATTTTTTTTTTATATATATGGAAAAAAAATCACACTAATTCTGTGTTGTGTTTTTTCTGGTAATAAAAAGACATAAAACACAAATTGTATCATTTATCATCAATTTTAATCATATGAAATTAAATAAACTTTTTGTCAAATAACGTGCTGCACAATGAGCTTTACTGTTAAAATTAAAACATGGATTATTCCTTAAAAATTTCAGTTTTTTGATGATAAATTATTTGGATTAGTGTTAGTGTATTATTACATTGGGACATATCTAAATTCTAATGTACAACAGTAATATATTTCTGTCAAGTTAAACTGAACTTTTATTTTGACGGGTTGCCGTGAAGACCTTTTGATTTTCTGTGTGTTTATGTCATGATGATAGTTTTTCTCAAATGAAGCGGTGAAATGATCGCGAAGTGACTTTCGGAGTGGATCTAGAGCCTGGAGAGGAAGTTCATGCATTTGTGTCTTCATATAGGCCCAAAAACAGCGCAAGCGTCACACCACACGTGCTTCAGTGTGTGTGTGTGTGTGTGTGTGTGTGAAACTCCACGTCGGCGGCACCATTCATTCACACAGAACATGCAGGATTCGTATTTAAATAGTCTTTGTGTTTTAATATTCACACACAGTCTACATCGCGATTTGATTTCAAGTGTACTGAACTGCTTTCTATTTTTTCCTCAAATTTACAAATTCCGTGAAATTCCGCGTTATACACTAAATTCCTTTTTTATGACTGGATTTCGTCAGCATTTTAGGGGGGGCGGGGGGTCCCCCTACCATTGTTTTGGGGGGGCGGGCCATGATATATCTAGGGGGGTAATGAAACATCTATGGTTCAATGCATTGATCAGATGACTAATGATATAATGTGTTGATGCAATGCATTAAAAAAAATCAATATACATTTTTATATATTATCTATAAGATATAATAGATGACTTGACTTGTTTGAGTTTTATCAACTTTATTTTTGAAATGTCTTTATGTGTATTATTTTTTTTTTCAAGTACCTCATTTTGTTGTGGATGTATTTGCAAACTAGATTTACACATTTTAGAGAGCAAAGAAGTCTCTTGACTGTTCATCTAATTGCACAAGCACAATATGATTGATGATCTCATGTGCAACTTTTTCATTATTTATTTTTCCATATTATTTAAAAACTAAGGTGTATTTTTTTGTGGATGTTGCAATTGAGATACAGATTAGAGTTTGCGATTTTTAGAGAGTTCAAATAAATGTTCATGTTGTATTTTGGTTGCGTTTGTGAGTTAACAAAAATTTAACTGGAGGTGTAAAATAGGTAATATTCACTCTAAAAAATGCTGGGTTGTTTTAACACAATTTTGGGGCAAATATGGACAAACCCAATTGTTGGATTAAAAAATGCAATTTATAAATTTAACTCAACAGCTGGGTTTGTCAAAATTTGACCCAAAATTGGGTTAAAACAACCCAGCATTTCGATCTCAGATCCCTGAATCTAATAGCAAATGTTGCATCGCTGGCTAAAGGAATCAATGTCAGATAGTATTGTGAATCGATGAAACACCCCTAATAGTAAAATAATTAAAATAAAGTCATGGCTGTTATAACTGTTAAAATGTGATCAGAATTTATAGATATCCTAAAATAATAATATACAGACAGAGCAAAGAAAACAAAGCTAATGTGGATGTCCAGTTTACCTGCTTCTAAGCACCTCAAACAAAACTGAAACTGTAAACTTCACCTTTAACCTTAATTATAACAACTCATAATATAATCGAACTTAGAATCCTTTAGAACCACAATCGAGATAAACATAATCTGTGCTCGGAAACACAGATCATTTAAAAAGCGTTTCGACCTCCCACAAAGCACTAGAATTAGTTTATTATTTCCAGACTGACAGCATAGAGTGCCCTGCTGAAACAGACACACAACTCAGCTTTTGTTTTGGACGTAACACAACCCTCTCCCTGGCCACTAGCACAATGTTATTAAATGAGTGTTTCCCTGCAGGCCACCAGAGTCACCCCAGAACCATAAAAACGTCCCATCATGATCTACAGCCTGACAACCAGTCCCTGGTGCGGATGGAGCCGGTGAGGGCAATTAAGAAATCTCGCTTTCATTCCAGTTGGCACCGCAGAACCATTAGCGCTGTGTGAGAGAGAAAAAACTCATTTTCCGACATTTGTTTTAAGCTTCAAAGTGCATTTGTGCCTCGCAGCTTTATTAAACAAAGCCGAACAGGGATGGAAGGATGACTTTTGAACCTAAATCTCTACAGGTGTGTCGTATTGTGAGTCACACAAACTTTCCGAATCATTCCAGTGGATCCTCTAGCGCCGAGCACATGGCTATACTTCAGCAAAGCAGATGTGCAGCGTATAATGGATATATTGTGAAGACATGGGCTCAAGGCATCCAGAACTAGAGGTCTTTTCATGCCCGTTTGTATCAACTACTACATGTGTTTACATATGGTACCAGCACCTGTTAAAGGCCAGCTGGCTATGAACCATGAGACGCGGTTCCCACGCTTTTTGACCAATGACTTTCCATGACTTTTACAGTCGTTTGTGATTAACCGAGAATAATCACTGTACAGAGATTGCATAAAAATAAAAAAAAAGACAAGAGCTGAGCATAACCATGTATAATATAGACTCCATTATAGAAATATTCACATTACTTTTTGAGATTTTTTAAGTTTTAAATCACAATTTTAAATATGTCCTGGTTTTTCATGACCGTGGGAACTCTGCATAGTAAATCCATGGAAAGCTTTCCTAAGGCTAGGAAAAGGAGTGCCCTCTTTTAACAGCACACATTATGACTCAGCATTAAAACTCATTAAAAACCCTTTTTTGAGATTCACCTGCAAGTTAAGTATCTTTGAGTACACTAAAAAGTACCCTAAAAAGTCTTCTAAATAAAATATTAGGGATGCACAATATATCGGCCATCATATTGGTATCAGCAGATATATGTTCATTTTTAATGTTATGGTTATCGGCTCTATAAGACAATTTGGCCGATATATTAAAGCTGATAAATAATGAATTATTTCCTTCAGCTGAGACACTTCAGATGCACACTGTTCACCATGATGGTTTTGAATTGCTTGAAATATGATTGAATCACTTCAAAAAGGAAAATATGGTGAAGTGCACCATGTAGCGCAGGTCTGTCATAGGCTACATAAAATTACAATAATAAAATTATATATAATTGTGTGCTTTTAATAGTGGGTCTTTTGTTTTTGTAATCAGGCTCTCAAAAATTATATAGAAATTTGGATTTAAATTTATCAGCCAGTATATCGGTTATCGGCTTTCATATCAGTCCATCTCTACAAAATTATTTTTATTAAGTACACTAGTAGTCAAAACCTACCACTAGTAGAAAAATATCCACAATTTAGAATAATAAAGTCATCCAAACTGTGTAATAACACAATTAGAAGCTTTTTCTATCTGGTCTGTTTATATTCATTACTGTTTTGTATGCTAAACAAATGTAAAACATTTATACTTGTCTACATAACTAATTTCAAGAATTTAAACAGAACCATTTAGATGAAAAGTTTTGTTTAAATCAACAACGACGAATTCAGTGAAGTGTCAATCATCTGTCAACCGTTGGACTGGTAAGTTACTAATAATGTGAATGGATTGGAAGGGAGTTTGAGAACGGTAACGTTATCTACAATCAAAACACAAAAAAAACTATGTGGAAAAGCACATTATGTACCCATGGAGAAATTATATTCGTAATAATGATTCCCACCACACTCCAAATATCCGAAAGTGAATTTCTGCGACCCACACATTCGTGAATTCCCATTATAAGAGCAGATAATCCCAGCAGGAGACGCCAATAATCCAACTAAATTTGTAAAAGAGATTTCAGACACCATTTAAACAGTTCATAAACCACACACACACCGGTATCACATAACAGAGAAGAGGACAAGCCCCGGCATATTCCCGTTTAATCTGAGATCGAGAAGCGCGAGCGAAACAAATTAAGTTAACGTTAGATATCAAACTCCAACTTGACTCACGAGCCTTTGAAAATGATGTGGGAACACTTTAAACACTTCATTTATATCCACCAGTCAGCTCTGAAGATGTAAATGCTACATTACCTTATTTATGTCATGAATTATCCGTCAGGGAAAAGTTTTGAGCCGCTTCTTCTCTCTCTCTCTCACAGACAGACAGTTGGAAGCGCGCGCACGGCTCCTCCCTCACTGAGCGCGCGCGCTGAGGTCATCACGACGTCAAAAGTAAAAAGTATGTTTACTATCAAGGGGGCTTTTCTCGATAGTGAGGTGTCTTAAGAGTTGAGGTAATGCTAGCACCGATTATTGGATTGTTATATCATGTTTAATCATTATTGTTTAATCATATGATCATGATCATTATAGTAATTGAGAATAAGTGAAACTGTCACACTGACGAAGGCAAAGATTGTCAACTTTATCTCCTGTATCTTTAATAAAAGATTTTTAGAGTGCAGACCCGATGACAAAAGTTATCTAATTTATCATTTTTATTTATAATTTTGTAATAACTAATTACAAACAATTACATTTTAATTAATAACCTTTGGTTACAAAAAACTACTGAACATTCCCACAATTATTGCTCAGTAAAAAAACAAATTATAATAATTAAGCTCAATAAATGTTAGCCAATTGGGGGGCATTATAATAGTGACAAAAGACTGTCATAAGCTTTTTAGCACATAATAAACAGTAAACAATATAACGCCTCAATTTATATATTTGTTTGGGCTCTTGTTTAAAAGTATAGCCTAGGCCAAGTAATTCCAAAGTTATTCTGTTATTTTCCTATCTTTGTCTTTTTAATGTGTTCCTCAGACCTAAAACCCGGTAAGCTGATATTATTGGGGTTTTAATCATCACAAAGTAATCTGTTCAGAAGTGTGACTGGTATCTCTGAGAACCCGTAAATCTTACGTTTTCAGTTATCAAAATTGCATTTTGTTGATTAAAAACTGCACAGGGTAAAACTGTGATTAATAGATCAAA
Source organism: Rhinichthys osculus (assembly GCA_029959095.1). Classification (NCBI taxonomy): domain Eukaryota; kingdom Metazoa; phylum Chordata; class Actinopteri; order Cypriniformes; family Leuciscidae; genus Rhinichthys; species Rhinichthys osculus. The sequence continues at coordinate 3,756,739 of JARWKJ010000008.1, read as the reverse complement.
CTTCCCCAGTTGATTAATCACAGTGCATTAAGACTTTTCTGGACTGGTGAAAATGCAGGTGAAAGATATATGAACAGAGCTCTCTTCAGAATACAAGGATTAAAGTAAAGTTTGGTGTATGTAAGGGTTATGATGTGGAGATTTCTGAGAACAAAACTCACAGCCTTTATGTATTGAAATTTAAATCTAGATGCAAATAGATAAAGTGCAATAAAATAAACACTTAAATGTGTATTTTGCGTGTTTCCATAGTCTGACAGATAGACTTATGCAAGCAAAATAGCATCTTGAAATTCACCAGTGCATGAAAAAACATGGGTTTGCCTTTTGAGCTATTAAAACATATAGTCTCTCAGATCTCAAGCAACTTTACTGAACGTTAATGAGAAAGTCAGGCGCAGGCTGTAGCCTAAACTAAAGCACCAGAGGCAGTGCATTACAGTGATTTTATCACAATGCAAAGTGGAGGATTCATTCTTGAATCTGAAAAAAAGAACATTAAACCTTGTTTTTTTTGGAAACTGTTTAGTCAGCCTGAAATGAACCAGAAGCAAGATTTACCGCAGGAAAGATGCTTGTGTAGAGAATTCCTCTGACATGTTTAACTGCTGTTGCAGAGGTTCTGGCTGGCAGTAGATGTGAATGTGATGAAGTCTTTAATGCAGTTTGACCTTTGCATTTTACCGGGAAACACTCATGTGGTGAGTCTAAAATAGACCCAGATCTCCACAGCAGCTGTCCTGCAGATGTTTGTAATAATGAGAGGTTGTAATTACAATTCAAAGTGAATTGGATATGCTGTTAGCCCGAGTGTGTGTGTGTGATGTTCATTTATATTTTTGGGCGCTAACTGAATGCTGACACCCTACGGTACAGAGAGGTATTGCACACATTATGTGCTGTAGTACAAAACCTGTGAATGAAGTTATTACCTTGCAATATAAAAATTATTATATTACATAAAAAACAATAGATTTACTTTTACAGTTTTGTCACACACACACACACACACACACACAAACACACACATATATATATATATATATATATATATATATATATATACAGTAGTCAACATTCGAAGTGGATCAAAAACATTGGGTTAGACAAGTTGTCCAAGACACGAACGGGTATTGTTCAAAATTGATGTATAACTTTGATGAAAGGTTTTGATCCACTTCAAATGTTGACTACTGTATATGTATATATATATATATATATATATATATATATATATATATATATATAATACACACACACACACATTAGTGCGTTTGGTAGACGCTTTATCCAAAGCTACACTGTAAAAATGTTTAACCTCCCAACTCAAAATGTTCTAGTGACTGGTCACATCTATATTTTTCAATTGGCCCAAGTGAAATTCTGCAAATTGATAAAAATCAATTCTGATGTCACCAATCACTTGAAAAATGTTTGTTGGGGAGGTTAGACATTTTTTACAGTGTACTTATTGCATTCAAATGACACTTTTTTTATTCATGCATTCCCTGGGAATCGAACCCATTAGCATGGCATTGTTAGCACCATATTTGAGCTACAGAAAAGCTAAATACACTGCCAATTTAAAAATCATACTCCATATTTCACTTAAAACTCAAATGTCTATCAAGGAAACATTCTCAAATCACTTCGATTACCCAGTCATCATAAAACAGTAACTCTTTAGTTACTCTTCAGTAAAAATGAATGTGGGAAATATTTAAGGAACCATCTTAATCTTCAGCAGTATAATGTTGATATGCAGCGTTCACACATGTGTTGGGCAAAATTCAACTGAATTGGAAAGTCAGGAAGAAGAAATTACTGAATTACAATAAATAAATTCAACAGTCACACAGTAAAGGAATTTCAGTGTTTCAGCTTTACGATCAAAATTAACTGTATAAAAAAACTTAAATTCCCTGATATGTTGATTAGATATATTTAACATTGTCATTTTGAAGACTTTTAGGTAAATTAGAGCATTCTTAGAAAATGTGTTCTTCCGTAAAAAAGTGTTTGTTTGTCTTTTATATACAAATCGAACACAAATGTCTATCATTCGAACCTCCGGGCATTCACATCATGTAATGTTTTAGAAAATACTGTATGTTATTACAGTTGTGTTTTCATAGCAGCTCCGATACTGGACATAAACCAAGTCCCAATTAGATTCAACACAGGATTCAATGTGTATGTGATAATCCTGCTGTAATCTACAACACACACACACACACACACACACACACACACACACACACACACACCTGTTGAGAGCTTTCACCGCAGCAGCCTGAGAATGTGAATCCATCATTATAGCTGGTCATCGGCTGCTGACTGAGATGATTTGTGATGTGGTTGTGTTCCCACATGAAGGCTTCAGCTTGTGTAATGCGTGACACATCTAAAGGCTCTGAAAGATCTTCAACATGTAGTTAGTTAGATCATCACACTGCTCTGAGATCAGAGTTCTGTGCCATTTCCTTGTCTATTAGCTTTGATGTCTTCTGAATCTACATGCTTGCAACATCAAATATAGAAAATATTGGTGTAAAATAAAAGCCCGAACTTTTAATAGGAAATACATAAATTTGCAAATAGCATACTCTTACAGCAGAATGAATACGCTGCATGCACATTTTCACAAAACCTGACTTACATCTGCCAAAATCTGCATTTTTTTCATTTTGGGGAAAGTTTCTATTCGTTAATGTAATTGTAATGTATGTTATTACAGTTGTGTTTTCATAGCGGCTCCGATACTGGACATAAACCAAGTCCAAATGAGATTCAACACAGGATTCAATGTGTGTGTGATAACCCTGCTGTAATCTACGACACAGACACACACACTGAGAATGAGAATGTGAATCCTACTAAACTACTGCATTGCACTTTTTTTTCATTTTGGGGAAAGTTTCTATTCATTAATGTAATTGCCTTAAAACAAAGCCATTGTTTTCTGTTTAATTCCAAGACATTACAGTAAATCCTTGAGAATTTCAACAATGAAAAGTGGAAGATTATTTAGTTTATTGAAGATTTTTTAGAAGACTCTGATATATAAGCTATTGATATTTAAGTATTTTCCCATTTTCTTTTCATGTAGCTGTGCTTATGTTCTTTAGGAGCATAATTTGGTTTCGTCTTGCCTTATTTTAATTAGATTAAATGCAAGAAAAATGATAAAAGTGCAATGCATTAGATTTTCTATTTCCAGTGTGACAAATAAATTAAAAGTAATATCAGTAATTATTTTCAGCATATCTTTCTTGACTCGTTATTTTATTAAACTGTTAAAAGTTAATGTTGTGTTTCGTTACGGACATTGACAATCAAGCATGCTTCATGAACACAGGTTTCCTGCAGGAGCTGGATTTGCATATTGGGAAATGTAATTTGAACTCAGCATAGGGTAACCCAGGATGAAAAAAGCTGGAACAAATGTAATTTTGTTAGAAAGCGGCTCACAGCGGACAATGAGATTGAAATATGCTTCATACAAATACATGAATGCAAAACAGCTTGATGTGAAATATATCAGGCATTAGAATCCATCTGTGAAGGAGAAGGACCCTCCTGCCCGGAGAGATGGAAAAAGGGATTTATTTGTGGGATATTTGTAAGCCTCACGCTAGGCAATCCCTGTGCGTCTCTAATCCGCATACAGGTAAACCTGGATCCTTTGCATAACTCCTGATATCGATTTAACCAGCCGCAATCTCTATTAGCTCAGATCAAGAAGGGGAGGAGGCATATAAGAGGGGGAAACGAGTAAAGAAAAAGAGAAAATGGACAAATCTCACAAAATACATCTGGATCACATGCTTTTCTAAAGAAAAAGAAAATATTTATTTCATGGTTTGTATTAAGAAAATAAAGCCATTTTTTGACCATTAATATTTACACTACCAGTCAAAAATTAGGAATAATTAAGATGTTGTTTTTGAAAGAAGTCTCTTCTGCTCTTTATTTAAAAAAAAAAAAAAAAAAAAAAAAAAAATCAGTAAAAACGGTAGTAGTGTCAAATATTACAAATTAAAGAAACGTTTTTAAATATATTTTAAAAACAATTTATTCCTGTAATAGTAAAGCTATATAATATATTTATTCCATATTCCAAGTCGAATTATTCTAAATATAACTTTAGTCCTGTAGTTATATTTCAAGAGCATTGACATTATTTTGACAATTAACCATAATGAAATTGTATTTTTTTAATGGTTTCATTCTCAGGAAAGTCCTATTATAGTTGCATTACGATAATGAAAATTTGAGTGAAGCATGCTTTTTTTTTTTTTTTTTTTTGAGTTGCAATTCATACATGAGCTCAATTTATATTTGTCTGCAAACAAATTTCAAGAAGAAACCTTGAAATTTGGTGCAACACACATTCAGTGAAGCGTATCTTAACTTTGATGGACAGTGTTTCTGATCCTCCTCCTCGAAACTCAAACCCAGTCTCAGTTTTGGCATCAGGCCCGTTCACACACTCAATAGGGGATCTTTTGTGTGGTCTGCATTAGACGCCTAAATATACAGCAGACTTCCTCCAAGCCCATCAGACTGACAGCTCAAAGACACCACACGCAGCGCTTCTTCCCAGAGAGCATCATGTCATGACCAGAGCTTTAGACTGTAAACACACATCAGACCCAGCCTTAAACACGCTTAATGGGAAACATCAGAGAGAAAGACTAAAAGGCTCATTCCTAATATAGAGTACATTTAAATAAACTCACAGATAAGAACTCATGTTTCATGAAGTAAACATTGGGAGGATTTTAAAACATTTCTCTTTCCCGTGTCCTCAATATTACTTTGCTTTCTGTTAGTGTCGTGAACAGATTAAGAAATAAAACTTAAAAGCATAGTTAAAGTTAACATCCTCGTGCAAGTTCACCATCAATTTCACAATGAGAAATAACTAGCTCTTTATCCAGTTTATTTTCTTGCCTTAAGTGTGAGCTTTACCAAAAAAAGGGATTTTTTATAGAAATGCAATTCTGAAACTTAATTGTACATCTTTGTGTTGAAAAGCACAACAAGAATGAAAGTTCTGAATGGTTTTTGTAATTAAAAATGCTGCCTTATGCCTTTAAACTAAAGGGAATTTAATAGGCTTTGATTCTACCGCCACCTAATGGTCACGAAGAGAAAATACAGCCACCATTTCATTTGCTGGAAAAGTGAATTTTACTGGTATAAAAGTCTCATTTTGTGAAAGAGTAGGAAAACAGTTTGTTTCAATGATTATCAAAAATACTTTCCAGAAACTCCATGCATATTAACGCTACAATTAAATGGCAAGCAATCACGTCAGTAAAGCAGAAGCCTAACTCTTTCCAACATCTTTAATTCAGAGTGGGTTATTGAATATTCCACACAGCGCAAGCACAAAACTGCAAAGCTACAAAGATTGCAACAAACAACCTGAAGAGAAGTCACATAACAGTGACTTTGTTACAAGGCTACCAAGTCAGGTCCATGATGCTCAACATTCACCTACAAAAACACTTCCTGGTTGTCTTCTGCATGTCACATGGTCAGAAGCGCAGGAGTGGAGGCCATTGTGGCTCAAAACTTGCGTGGCTGTTGAATGCAGGGGATGCGCGGGACGTGTGGTTTCTCCACGCTCGGCCTGACTCGGCTGTGTCGCACAGAAACTGGAGTCTCTGGGAAATCATGGCCAAACTGCAGTAAAAAAAAAACATTCATGTTAGATATGAATAAATATGAAAATATAAGCCTACAATAATAATAATATAAACAGAAACGCATACATTTGAAATATAAATACAAAATAACAAAAATAAAATTGAACATTATATTGATATAAATTGAAAATAAATACAAACACTAAAACAAAATGATTTGGCAGCTGCAATTTTAGTAGCCAAACTAGTTGACAACCACTCGTTTAGAAATGTGGACACTTGCAGAGGAAATAAATCACTGAAGTGAGTTGAGGAGTTCATAAAGTGAATCCTAGTATTTTGACTAAACTCAACTTAATTGAATTAATGACCATGTCCTAGTTTTCACTCTCACTCCAATTAAAAATTGCAGAACCAAAAAAAAAAAAAAAAAAAAAACTGAAAACAGCAGCGTCTGTGAAGCGCTCGCAAACTACAGTCACAGAAACTGCATGATGTCAACTACAATAAACCTTAAACTCTTCGTGTGTGCCGTCTAGCAGCATCCAAACAGCAGTGCACTATGGGATTGGAGGAGGATACACGCAATGCTAGTAATATCTTGTTATTAGGGTGCAACAAACCTTCTCAAGCGGCCCAGCCAGGAGAAGACTCAGATGCTGCATTCTGGACGGGGTCGGCAGGGACCTGGAAAACAAATCAGTTAGTGTAGTGCAAAATTACCTAAACGGATAATACTAAACGTGGCATGCTGAAGGAAACTGCATGGTTGTTTGATTTCATGCAAAGCGCTGAAACATTTTTAGCAACACGTTTCTGCTTCACTTTTTAGATGCCTGCAGTAAGACTAAAATTGCATTTCTACCCCTTTAAAATTTGACGAACCACTTTAAATCCTGGGTTACGGAGCAGAATGCAAAAGAGACGCAACCACGATATGAATGTTCCTGCCAGCGGGTTTAGGAAACCACTGCACATTCCATCATAGCCCAAGGCAGGAGAGTTTATATGAAACATGTTCATTAAATGTTGAGCAAACTGCCAGCGAGACTGAACAACAGAAGAGGCATTTGAAAACAGTCAGAGAGAGATCAGCATCCAAAATACAGTACCTGGTTTTGTCAAATTTCTTGGTCTCCTTTTCCACATTTCCACTATCATCAGTGCTCTTCTTCACGACTCTTTTTCCTCCTGCTTTCACTGAAAAAAGCGCACAATTACAGTTTCAGTTGAAGTTACACAACTGTGTGTGTTAGGAAATGTTACAGCTTTTATTCACCAACACATTAACATTTTCATCTCATATCAAACTTCTTTAAAAGAAAAAAGCAGATAATGAAAAGCTTTGCAATGTCACACTTCATTCAAGCTGACGTAAGAACGAGATAAACACCACAAATCTGCATTTCCCAATTCATTCCTATAGATGGATGCTTTTTCTCACAGATCATGAGGTTTTTTTTAGTCCTGTAAACGTCCACTACCATCATCTCAGTCCATTGGCCCTGTTGTTCTGAATATTTGGCAGGTCTATCGAGGCCCCGAGGGAGAGCGTGCAAATATTTGCTCAATAAAACAAGCCGCTCGCTCAAATCAGTCTAACAAGAAGTCAGTGAACGGTACAATGAGGGAGTGTTCAGTCAGTGCTTGCAGTTTTAAAGGGTTTAGATTGCGAAACTCTCAGGTAACTAAAAATGCCATTGGTTTTCATAACAGGCTGACGGCCCTACTTGCAGATTACAGTGTCCCTAAGATTGCATAAGTTCACAAATGCACAAGATCCTCTAAGTCTAGACCATTATACCAAGATGTGGACAGATGTGTAACTCCCTCAATTCATTCTGGATAAAAATTAAAAGGAATTGAAATGTTTAGTGGCTTTATAAATTAAAAACACGTGATGAAAAGTCTTTGTTCTTCGTTTTCTAGAAGCAGAGTTTAAAAACTTGCCGTATTTGTGTAGTGAATTAAAGGGATAGTTCACCCAAAAATTAAAATTATAAACTTACTCACACTCATGTTCCAAAACTGTAAGAGTTTCTCCTGTCGAACATAAAAGATGATATTTTAAAGAATGTTGTAATCAAACAGTTGACGGCACCCATTGACTTTCATAGTAGAAAAAAATAAAGTCAATGGGTGCCGTCAACTGTCTGGTTCCAAACATTCTTCAAAATATCTTCTTTTGTGATCAACAGAAGAAAGAAACTCATACAGGTTTGGATCAACATTAGGGTAAGTCAATTATAAGTTTCATTTTTGGGTGAACTATCCCTTTAATAGAAGGTAAACAGCCATTTTGCTGTGTTTGTTTACCACTAGCGCATGTTGCTGATGCAGACGTTTTATTATATACTGCGTAGTAGCCTACGATTCAAAGGGTGACATAATCGTGCAGTCTACAAACATGTCGTACAAAAGTTTATAAGATCCATTTCGTACAGTGTGATTGATTTGTAATGATCTTATAGGATTGCCGACATCGCAGTGTGTCACAGGGATTAGCAGCATGAAAAACAATAGTTTTGAACGGTGAGTGGATTCTGACTAACCTAAACGTCTCTGATTGGCCATTGCGTTCAAGAATTCAACAACTATGTCTGTGATTGGCTACATTGCTCATCGCTGCAAAGAACACGTTGTAAATATTCATTTGACGTTCTCCAGAGCGCACACAAATATGCACTGGAACATTTGCCAAATCTGTTTCGCCAATATATTATTACAGCAGCATCAACTGAGGGAGCTATTGCTTGATGAAACCTCCGTAGAACCGGGTCTGGTGCACAAATCGTATTAAATCACAGTAGTAGAAACTATACTGAAACTAAGTCATCGGAACTCACATCCTGTGATACCTAGTAAGGAAACAAGAGCTGAGGGTTGTTTTCCTCCCACTGCACAGTGCAGAAACACTGCTTGAACTACAGCCGCAAAAGTAGGCTACATTCACAAAAAAATAGCATGCAATTTAATAATCTACATTTAAAACGCATCGTTAAAATTAAATATCAAACTACTTACACAGCGCAAACAAAACAAGAAATAATGAAATTAGGCTACTTTAAAAGGCTTCATATGTGACTAAATGTGCAAACCTGCAGGAGGATGACCAGCTCTTAGAGAGTCTTTCGCTCCAGTTTTAGAAAGTTGCACCATTTTCAGTTTTCTTCACAACAACGACACAAACACTCTGTTAGTCAATCCGCCCACTAGCGCGCTTTTATACTCTTGAGACCTCACTGACGTCACGGAGGATGCGCGTGCATGAGACCGCACGCAGCAATAATAAGAATTCAAAAATGTTTTTTTGTGCCTGTAGACCTTATTCAGAGCAGCGCCATGACAGGTATTATTATGAAAGCGAGGCTGTGAGGGATATATTTATTTACCTGGTTTTTAATTGCATCCGCTGTAAAAAAAAAAAAAAAAAAAGCTGTATAAAAAAGCTCCTAGATTACTCACTCATAATGTTTTTCTTGGTCTACTGAAAATCTGGGAAATATATTTTTGCGATGTCTCTCCAACAGTGGAGACAGTGGCGTAACGAGCCAACACCGGGCCCTTATGCAGGATTATCAAGGCGGGCCCCCTACTACAACACGTGATGACGCAATGTCCACGAGTAGGCTTTTGCATGCAATACGCAAGGAACTGTTTACACCTGGCCACTTCATGCTTTTTCTGTGATCGTATAGCTATCCGATCGTGAAAAGACCAGGTGTAAATTCCCTTCGAAACGCATTCGAGACGGATTTGAATCCGGTCGCTCAAACCACTTCAGGAGGTGGTCTGGGCCGCATTCCAGACGACACTGGACAAGTGTAAATGCATCTGGTTGTTGAAACCACATATGTCAATTTTATTCCTCTAAAAATGCTAAAAAAAATAAACGTGTGAGAGCGTGTTATAGGCTATATGTCATAGTCAGATATGACGACGCTTCTGCAACAACACGCATCACCGCAGATGAGCATCTATTCATCAAGCCAACGCACAAACTATCGCAAATCAAAGTGAAAGTAAGTCGCAGACGCTCGCTTAACACACAATCATCTTCATTAAAAGTAAAGAAACGAAATGATCTTACCAGTACTGTTGCCGCTCTCTCTAATTGCGGTCTTCGATTTAGACATTTTAGCTGATGATCAATAAAATGCAGCTTCTGTTGCTTTCGGTGACGTGAACTCTATTAAATCTGCATATAGCGCGGAAATTGAAGATCGGATTTATATCTGTTTTGCAAAAACACATTTATGTGACCAGCTGTAAATGGAATCGTTTTGATAAATCAGTAGCTATCCGATCTGAGAAAACGCATGAAGTGGCGCGCGCGTGTAACGTTAAACAGCCGACCCGGGGATTCCCCAGTCCCAGCTCAAAACAAATTACACCAAAATCCATGATTGTTCGTTTCACACATGTATTTAATGATCTGTAAAATATGTTGTTGTCATTATTTATTTAAAACAAAATCGTGATAAAGTAAAATGCGATCAAACTAAAAGTAGTAATATGCGATAGGGGGCCCCGGCTGTCAATCAATATCTTCCAGTCAAGCGGGCCCCTGATTGGTCCGGGCCCGTAAGCAACCGCGTACCCTGCTTACCGATAGTTACGCCACTGAGTGGAGAGATGTACCGGTATGTCTACCCCTCACAGCCTCGCTGTCTTTCCCGTTAAAAACCAAAGATGGCGCTGCTGTGAATAAGGTCAATAAAGCACCTCAAAACTGAGCGCATTACAGTAGAGAAATTGTGCTGAATTTACCCATAGCACACGAATTTATGTAACTTTCTAAATGGTCCTTGTAACTAGATAACTGTGTAAACATGCTCATATGTGGGCGTTTTTGTGTATCTTTTCTTATGCTGAAATTGAATTCGGAACCGTAGCCCACAACTGCTATTATACTGTACTACTATGAGTAGTATACTAGTATGTAGGGATGGGCGATACCACACTTTTAGGATTCGATACGATACCGATACTTTTTCTTGCATTTTCATCGATATCGATACCGATACCATTCATTTCTTATTGCCAATTTTTGTCAGTAAAAATATTATTAAATTTAAGACAAATCACAAGACAAATACAGACCATTTAAACAAAATGTATTATGGTCAATACATAATAAAATAAAAGTGTAAATAACATAAATATGAAAGAAAGAAATTAAATTAAATATGAATAAGACACATTTCCACTTTTCTTATTTCTCAAAAAGAAAAAAAGACCAATCTTGGTAGAAAAAGCTAAAAAAAAAACAACAACAAAAAACTAATACATCATAACAATTTTATGTTTCGAGCCTCTTTTGTATAAGTAAACATGCAACACTTCACTGAAGCAAAAACAAGACTCACAATTAAAGATCATAATAAACTAGGATTTACTTATCCTATAAACCTGCATAACAACGACAGTTGTTCCCTGAGAAAATGAACTTGGAAAATTACTTGTGTTGCTGCTGTGGGAAACTTTTTTATAAAAAAAAATAACACCACACCACTCTTCGTTTTTTGTCTGCCATATCATACTCTTCTTTCCCTCCGCCTCCGCCTCCCGCTTTCGTGGTGGACTGTGTGTGTGTGTGTGTGTGTAATCGTCGGCTGTGTCGCTCATTCGCTCGTCTCCTGTCACGTGACATGGGCCAGCTCAATACGCCGCCAGGTAGGGGTGTCCCGGCACATAGTAATTCAAGGAAGTAATCTAAAACAGCTGAAAGTGATACATACACCCCCAATTATAATTTTTTAGTTTATATCGATAATATTTTAAGGAAATCGATGCCAAATGAGTAGCGTGAGTATATCGATCTATCGATACCACAGGATCGATACGCCCATCCCTACTAGTATGCCAGTGGTGCACTCACTGCACATTTTTGATGGCTACATCTCAAATCACATATTACCCTACCATATAGTAGGAAGAAAAACAGTAGTAGTTATGTGACAAAAGTAGTATGTCCAAATTCACAGTAGGCTGATCATACCCAGATGACCTACTACTTTCGTCGGGATTCTTACAGTAAGTGTGCATACAATGGACACTTTAGGCTATTCCATGAGGCAGAGGGGAAGGATTTAGTTTCATATTTAAAAAGTAGAATTTTTTTCCCCAATCATTGAATATTTCTACATTAAAACTGTTATATTTAAAACATTAATCTACTAAAATAATTCATGCAGTGTTGGGTAAGTTACTCTAAAAAATTAATTACTATGAATTACATCTTCAACAGTGTTATTAGATTACTGTACTTAATCTCTCTCTCCATTACTTAATACTTACTAAATCCCATATTAAACTCAACCAGTTGAACAATACAAAGATAGACATGAAAATGCTCTTTTAATTCTTTCAAATGAATATGAAATTATTTTAGCCTATCATACTTTGACTGGTTCTCCCAGGTTCATTAACAGATAGTTCAGACCAGTTTGTGTGCAATGTTTACTGGAAAGTCTGCACTTACTATGTGTAGACTGTTTTTGTCATGAATTTAAAGAGAATTAGCTCTATAGCTAAAGGGAGAAAGCCCACCGCCAGAGTCATGTGACCTTACCTGGGACACGCCTTCCAGAACAATGTGCACAATCTATGCACACGTTTTGGTGTAACTGACTTTAAGAAATAGCTAGATATCGTATGCATTAAACACAACGGCATTTATATGTGTCTACCAGAATAGTATACGCTGTTAGTTTATTTACATTGGGAAGACACATGGATTAACACTGTGAGCTAGATTGCTCAATCACAGCCTCTGTGCAAACGCAGAACCAAAATATGTAAAATCAATAATCAATTGGCTGCAGTCAAACGGTATATTACAGGTTTATTATGATTATATTTAATTTATGGGTGATATATATATATATATATATATATATATATATATATATATATATATATATATATATATATATATATATATATATTATATTATGCATTGTCAATATAGTGCATGATATATAAGTAAATTGAATAATAAACACTTCATTCCATATCGGTTAATACTGGCAGTTAAATACAGTGTAGTGAACTTGTCAAGCAAGAATATGACAGTTGTTGTTTTAAGAGAGATCTTTAAGAGGCTTTACCTCACCTATTGTGCTGCTGTAGTGAGAGCATTTCATATGTTTGCTGTTTTCACTCTTTTTGCCTTTCTGCACCAAAACACAGATCTCATTTGCTGTCTGCACTGAGACGAGCCGTAGTAGTACAGAAGAGGGTCCAGAAAAACACTTGCGCTCCCCAAACACACAGCCAACAGGTAAACAGCATATGAGGAATCTCCCTCCCCGATGTTTCTTCTTGTAGCTAAACGAACATAGTGGTACAACAGGATGCCATTGGTTGGAGCAAAACACACCACAAACTCAATCAGCACAGTAATAGCCATAATCACAGCTTTCCTTCGAATGCCTGAAGGTGATGATGTTACTAAGCGTTTAGACGTTGCACTGAGTACATATATGATAGTAAAGTAGCTCACTAAGGTAACAACCAGTGGCAAGAAGAAGTAGAGGCAGGAGAGAATGGAGAATAGGTACACATAATACAGCCTTGAAGGGTCGTTTTGGCGCAGTACATCATGACAAGTGACGCCCACATCCTCAACCTCGAGCGTTTGTGTCATTGAGAGAAGTGGCACCGTACCAGCGAGCGCCAGAAGCCAGACCAGCACACACACACACGTGGCTTTCCTTGCACTCCTCCAGGTTTGAGAGGTGATGGGAAGCGCCACAGCCAGCAGTCTGTCCACACTTATGCACATCATTAGAAGTATGGAGCAGTACATGTAGCAGTAGTAAGCAGCAGTGAGCACACGACACGCCACCTCCCCGAACACCCAATCTGAAGCGTTCAGCTGGTAGTGGATCTTCAGAGGCAGCAACAGGGTGAAGAACAGGTCCACACACGCCAGGTGAGACATGTAGATCACAGATGGTTTCTTCGCTTTAATCCTACAGGTGAACGTCACCAAGGCCAAAGCGTTCAGGGGCAAACTAATGAGGATGACGAAGATGTAGAACGAGGGCATGACGGATGTGACTATCAAGCCTTTGAGAAACTCAGCAGACTTGGCTGAGATGTTCCACATCACGGAAAATCCTTGAGAAATTTTGGAATCAATAGGTGAAATATCCAGACAGCAGTCAGAATCTGTAACCAGCACAACACAATGAGTGAAGGTCATATACTTTTAAAACATACCACTCGCTTTTTTAAGCCCAGAGGGGGAAAATACATTGCATACACACAACGAGCGCCAGTACATCATTACCGGTATTATAGTAACAGACTTTGTTGGATTCTGTCATGTACAATCCAACAAGGTCTGTTGCAATAATAATCAAAAAAAGTTACACTGTATTAAGAAGACAGTTGAGAAATAATAATATTTTTACAGTTTTCAACAATAATTGTCATTGTTGAACCCTTGCTCTTATTATGTTTCCGATTTCTCAGTTTTGTCATTATTTTAGCAAATCATTTATTTGATATGTTTTGAGTTTGTTTTAAGAAGTTTCAAAGAGTTAGTAAAAGAGTAAAGTAAAAGTTAAAACTTTTTTATTTAAGTAGGCTATCTATTTTTTATTAAGTATTTATTTTCTATTAATACATAACCTCACTGCAGTAATTTATAATGTATCATTATTGCGGGATGTTTGTGTCAATAATCGTCAAGCTCAGGTGACTTCGCGTAGTGGGAGGGGCCCCCAAATCAAATTCTGCTTAGGGCCCCCAAAAGGCTCGGGCCAGCTCTGTCGGTGTGTGTGTGTTAGTCTTTTTGGTTACAGGTTAAGGAACCACTGGCAGTCTGGCATTATTTGAGATTGACTGAGTTTTTGTTCTGGACATGCTGGTGCCCAGCAACCCAAATCTGTGACCTGGAAGGTCATGACGTGCCTAACTTCAGGGTCTGAGTGTCAGCTGTACAATCGATGGAGATATGCTTCCGTCTATCTGTATATATGTGGAAAATTACTATGTTTATCTATTCCTTACCCAATCAGAATCATTAAACCTGTAAGCAATGACGTAGCTTAGACCTTGGAAATGGAATAACTGCTGTGATCTTTGTAACTGTAAGACTTCTGCTGATGAAACTGCAAACTATCTTCAGTAAAACTTTTCTTTTAATTTATTATAATTCTGACTCTGCGTCTTCATTCTTCATAACTGGTTCTGGGTCTTTGACTGTATACCCCTTACAGTAGGAAATGTGTCCACTTCCCAGTGTTCACCCCTACACATAAGCACGGCCCGTTCAGTGTTACACACTCTTTCACGGCCCACCCCAATAAATTCATGTTATGTATGTTGTGTGCCCACTGTACAGTGTTCACTCCTACCCACAAACACTGTTTGTCATACGATACACCGCCCGGCTCACGCCGCGGATGTTATAAATGTAGAAATAGTGCCCACTACCCAGTGTTCACCCCTACACATAAGCACAGCTCGCTCTGTGACTCACATGGACTCAGATTGCGTTCAGTGTGTAGAGAGCGCGCGCAATTGTTGTTGTTTTATAAGTTGTTTAAGGAGGAAAAAGCTCTCTCTCTCTCTCTCTCTCCACTGTTACCTTCAAATGATTGCTTTAATGTTTTTGTATTTTGTATTTTCAAATAACAAATTACTTGTATTTTAATTAAATACATTTTATTTTTCACAGTAGTATTTTGTATTTTATTTAAATACATTTGATGAGTAGGTATTTGTAATTTGTAATTAAATACTTTTTGATGTATTTGTGCCCATCTCTGGACCTCCGCTGTGTTCTGGCCCCTCAGACCCGCCCTCTTCTCCCTCACTCTGGCTGCTGGACTCTTCCTCTTCATACTCCTCACCTTCCTCCTCTTCTATCTCAATGCCAGAGCCTGACGAAACACACACACACACACACACACATCTAACACAACTCAGAGAGAGGGAGATGTACCCAGTGATGACAGCTCTGGTGTGATGGTCTTCCTCTTACTGTAACTGATGTCCTGCAGATCAGACAGAAGAACTTTATCCTCCATCGTTCCCTCTTGCACTGCAAACATATATATATATAAAAAATATATATATATAAATAAATATATATATGTTTACAGCATTTTCATGCAACATGCCTGATTTAATCCTGGATTCCCGTGTGTGTGTGTGCGTGCGTGTGTGTGTGTGAGTGAGTGTGAGTGTGAGTGTGAGTGTGTGAGAGAGAGAGAGAGAGAGAGAGAGAGAGAGAGAGAGAGAGAGAGAGAGAGAGAGAGAGAGAGAGAGAGAGAGAGAGAGAGAGAGAGAGAGAGAACACGATGGGAAAGGGGTGAGCAAGTAAAAATGAACTGCAACAACACAGTGGAACACCATGTAGTGCAAAAGGCTTTTTATAGGTATAGTCCTAAAATGCAATGAAAATGCACTGATGCAATAACAGGCAATAAACAGAGAGAATCAAACTTTTTTGGAATGAATTCATGTATTAGGAAAAGATATGTTTAACTGGTTAAATTAACACTGCAGCAACATAGTGGAACACAATGAAAATAGTGCAAAAGGATTTTTGATAAGGATAAGTATAGTGCCAAAATATAAAATACAATGAAAATGCACCGATGCAGTAACAGGCAATAAACAGAGTATATGTTTACCTAGTTTAACAATTAACTGCAGCCACACAGTGGAACACAATACACAAAAAATAGTGCAACATCCCCTTTTTGATTAATCAAATAGTGTGAACAAACAATCAAACAAAAAAATCACTGAAAGTCCATGTATGTACTCTTAAACAGAGTGAATGAAATTCAGTGGTGGGAGGGAGAGAGAGAGAGAGAGAGAGAGAGAGAGAGAGAGAGAGAGAGAGAGAGAGAGAGAGAGAGAGAGAACTTTTTACTCAAAGTAATGAATGACAATGAAAAGATGACACTAATGCATACTTTTAAACAGAAACAGTTGCATATGTACCTTACATTAAGAAGATGGTGTGTCACTAATGAGATGGGTGTGCCTGTCTCTCACTATATAGTTTGTCCAGTATTGGCGTGATGGATGATAAGCAGACTCTAAGATTATTCTCCACATGGAGACGAGCTCTGTACTTCGTCTTCATTGCAGTCAAAGGTGAGAAAGATGACTCGCATAAGTAAGTGGTAGAGAATGGGAGCAATATCTGCATGGCCTGTGCTGTTAGTTCAGGATACTCACGTGAGAGGGAGGGCCAAAAGTCTGCATGGCTCACCTGCTGGAATCGGGCCTTCAAAGTCCAGTCACAAGATAAACCCACCAACTCCTCCTCTGCTTTACTAGTGAGGCTACATGTTGCTGCTGGAGCAAACGGATCTCGCACCCAGTCCCAAGCATCCGTGTTTACATCCGTGAAGTAGGAAGTGAAGTGCTCGCTGAGTGCAGTGAGGTGAGAGGTGGCTACCTCTCTCACTACAGCAACTGACATGTTGTTTGCGTTGAGATAATCAGTGAGTTGAACATGTCGGTCACTCCATCTCCAAGTCTTCTTCTCCATAGCTCAGCTTTCTTCATGAATGCGGTGATTTTGTCGCTAGCGTCAAGGATGGATGCATAGCGTCCTTGAATGGAGAGGTTGAGGCTATTGAGAATGTTGAATACATCCACCATATAAGCCAATTTGGCAACATACTCCGGGTCAGAAAAAAACTCACCGATGTCGGGCTTTTCCGTTCTCAGACATCTCCCTTTACTTAACAAAATGAACTGCTGTCACAGCTGTGCTCAACACAAAGTGCAGGTCTGGTTCCATACCTTTAGAGGCGAGCGCTTGTCGGTGCAGCATACAGTGGACAGATTTCCCTCTGGGGTTTACTGCCTTTATCCGAGCAACAAGACCACTCTTTCTGTCCGTCATTGCTGCTGCTCCATCAGTACAAACGGCCACACATTTCCCCCAACTCAGCTCATGAAACTCAAACTAATTTAGGATCTTAAAAATCTCGGTAGTACTATTTATGTAGTACTATTAGAAAACGGAAACTTAAGTTGTATGGGCAAATAACGCAGTTCAGTCTGTTGAATGAACTTAACATTCCAACTAAAAGGAACTATTTTTGAAAAAGTAACCTGGCTGGTAACCTTCAAGTTAATTCAACAAAATGTAGTTTAGCCAATTAATAATTCTAAATTGACTCAACAAGATGCTTAGTGTAAACAACTCAAGATAGCAGTTAATTCAACAAAATTAATAGTTTAGCCAATTTTTGTATTGTTTGCAAAACTAATAATTATAAGTTGACTCAACAAGATGCTTAGTGTAAACAACTCAAGATAGTAGAAAAGTTTGTTGGGGTCACTAATTTTATGTTGTCTCATCTGGGATTTAGGTTTATACAACTTTTAATGTCTTGTTGGAGTAACTAAAAAACGAATCAATTAAACTTAAATTAAAGTTGATCAGACTATTTTGTCAGCTTCACCTTTGTTACCCCAATGATTAATTCTAGGTTTAAGGAACTCCAATATATGTACAAACAACTGAAGTTTCTTAGCTTACTTAACACAACATTTTAAGGCAGCCAGGTTACAAATTAATTTAAGTTGAATGAACTTGTTCGTTTTTACAGTGATGCAACAAGACATTAGTTATTTGGTGTCAAAGGAGAAGACAGTTCTATATAATATATGTGTATACTTAATAATATATATATATATATATTATATATAGTATATATTGTCCAGTAGGTGGCAGTGGTAGCGCTGCACAGAAGGGAAACTGCTACACTGATTTTCGGAGAAGACAGAAATCGTAAACAGCAGAACGATAGAGCTGAAGCCCTATTCCACTAACCCTAACCCATCCTTAGAAAGGTAGCACTTCACTCTACATTATAATAAGTGCCCCTTTCATAATTTGGCGAGCCAGTGGCCAAGAGGAGAAATTAGATTAAATTAACATTTGTTTACATTGCCGGTTAAACCTGACTATTGGCCCACTGTAATATTTTTTTTTATTGAAACATCTTTTTCAGTTTGCTTTTGTTCAGTTTCCATGACTGCATTGAATTTGACACAATTTACAAGAGTATGGTGTGAATTTGGAAATGGCTGTGTATGTTGAGGGTATTACCACAACTGATACTGATAAACAGATAACTGAATCCTGTTCAGCTTTTGGGCCTGTGAACAAAGTTCTTAGGGTAATGCAAACAGGACAAGAGAATGGAGTTAAAGCTCTAGTTGAGTTTGAGTCTGAGCAATCAGTCATAGACCTAGCTCCTAACCTCCCACAATATCTACCTAGTGTTAGAGATCCTAACATCATTATGTGGCATATAAATAGGGCTTATAAAGTAGCTCCTACTCCTGAGAGATCTCTACCCACAGTGTGAGCAGAGCTTTTAGACTCAAGTAACAGTGGGACAGTGGGACCCCTTTAGTCCGTAAAGCACACATTAAGTTTTACACAAACCAACATGCATTACATTCACCACTAAATGACTGACTAAATGGCTTTTTAAATGGCTTTTTACCCAACCCAACATGCACTAGATTCACCACTAAAACAAGGAAACAGACAACACAATCAGCTCAAATCAACCAAGGAGCCTCAGACAATGACATAATCAATCCACCTGACGTTCAGAGGATCATTGTAGAGCATGTTATTAAAAATGACAACTCCAATGCCTCAAGCCAGGGATCTAAGCCCACGGTTGTCAAACTGGGGTATGCGTACTATAGCGGCTGTAGACAACGCAAAACAAAAACCTGCAGCCGCGAGGGGCTAAACACTGAGAGACGGAAAACACTGTGACGCGCAGCAACTCAGTTCCACTCGACGATCTCATTTCAATCCTTTATTCGTCTTCGACACATAAAAGTACAACAGGCACTGCAGTTACCATGTCATAAGAATTCCGTGGAAGAGTGCGAGTGCGGATGCGGGTGCGGGTGCGGGTGCGGTCAACAGAAAGTGTTCGCTCCCAGGCTCACCCCCTCTCTCTGTCAAAGCCATAAAACCCAGGTGATCCAGTGAAGCAAACATATAGGCCACTATTACTTCCGCCCAAACTCCGGTGGACACGCCCACCACCTACAATACGAGTGATGTGAATATTATGAATGAGACATAGAACACATGTGAGACTTACGCTGGCTCCTACATTCCGGCCCCTAATTATTTTAACACAATAATTATACAACTGCACATTATGTAGGAGATCAACACACATATTTCTTTTTTTTTTTTTTTTTGGATAAGACAGTCCATTTAAAAGTGTCCTTTCTTCTTTAGACCAAACGAAATAAAGAGACAGAGTCCTTTGTCTTTGTAAAGAATAATCTTCACAATCAGAGTCAGTCATGTAAAAGAAAAAAAAGCCCGTATGACAGTCAAGTTTAAAGTCAAAGTCTATGAAGTTCAAAGGTCAGTTGGATATCCTCATGGCTCCTCTACTTCCTGTAAAAGACAAATCTTAGTAATAGGCCTGTCCAAATAGCTGGTCTTTGTCCTAATTCGCACTTGACGAACAAGTCCTCTTCTGTCAGAGATAGTTTGCACAATCCTTCCTGTAAGCCATGAGTTGCGAGGTGCTGAGTCGTCAACTATGAGTACAATATCTCCAGTAAGGAAGTTGCGCTTGACACCAGACCACTTCTGACGCTCCTGAAGAAGAGGCAAGTATTCCTTAATCCAACGTTTCCAAAACAAGTCAGAGATGTACTGAACTTGTTTCCATCTGCGACGAGCGTAGATGTCCTCCTTTTTGAACTGACCCGGTGGCAAAGATGGCATGATCTTGAGTAGCAACAGATGGTTAGGGGTTAGTGGTTCCAAGTCGTTGGGATCAGTGGATGCCTTAGTAATAGGACGGCTGTTAATAATAGCCTCAGCTTCACAGAGAACTGTGTGAAGACTTTCCTCATCAAGGGTCTGCAACTTCAGGGTAGAATTCAGGACCTTCCTCACAGACCTTATCAACCTTTCCCACACCCCTCCATGATGTGATCCTGTGGGAGGATTGAAAACCCACTTAATTCCTTTCTGAAGGAGAGTGTTGTTGATTAAAGCAAGATTCCAACCTTCCATTGCCTCTCTCAACTCTCTCTCTGCACCGACAAAGTTGGTTCCATTGTCTGAGCGCAGCTCTAATACTTGTCCACGTCTTGCTGTAAAGCGTCGAAGAGCATTAATAAAGGAATCTGTGTCCAAGGACGATGCGACTTCGATGTGGATCGCTCTTATGGAAAGGCATGTGAAGAGAACCCCATACCTCTTCAATGTACTCCTTCCTCGCTTAACTTCAAAAGGTCCGAAGTAGTCAACTCCAACCCGAGTAAATGGAGGTTCATCAGGAGAAACTCTGTCGCGGGGTAAATCTGCCATCTGCTGCTGCCCTGGAGCTGCATGCAGTCGTCGACAGACAATACATTTAGACAGGGTTTTCCTTATAGCCACACTAGCCCCAAGGATCCAATATCTTTGGCGCAGGCTAGCTAGCATGTGATTACGACCACTGTGTCCCACCTCTTGATGTATGTGCTGAAGAATTATGTCAGAAATATGTAAATCTTTTGTCAATATAGCAGGATGCTTCGATTCTTCCGGCATAGCCGCTCTGCTAAGTCGTCCTCCAACTCTCAGAACACCATCTTCAAGTATTGGATTGAGCTTGTAAATGTGACTAGTTCCTTTCACACTTTCTCCCTTTTGCAAGCTGTTGAACTCTCCTGGAAACCTCCTTCTCTGACAAAACTTAATAATCTCCAACTCAGCTCTTCTGAGTTCATCAACTGAAAGAAGACCACTACCAGTTTGAGCCTTGATACTCTGCATCTCCTTTTCTATTTCTTTTCCTTGTTGGTCCTTATCCAAGCCGGAATGAGCAAGAGTCATGCTCATTTGCTTCCTCTTCTGACTGAAATACAGTAATAGACTCTTCAGCTTAAGGAACCAACCAACCATCTTCTTCAGACGGATCCAAGAGGAGAAGTAATTAATCAAGCGAGTGACTGCATCGATCTTCTCTTCAGCCTGCACGGCATTCACAATCAAACTCATCTTGACCTCAGGGTCATCTGGCAGGATTCTTATAGAGCCATCTGGGTTTTCAGGCCACCCTTCTTCAGGCCCAACAAGGAACTTAGGTCCAGACACCCATGTGTTATCTTTCAGGAGTGATGTCACCTTTACTCCCCTGGAGGCTAAATCAGCAGGATTGCTTGTGGTGTTAACATATCTCCACTGCGATGGATTTGATACACTCAGTATCTTTGAAACCCGGTTAGCTACAAAGGTACGAAACCTTGTGGTCTCATTGCTGATGTACTTCAGTACGGAAGTACTATCAGTCCAAAAAATTGAGTCCTGAAGTTGCATCTGCAGCTCCTTCCTCCACAGCTCATCCATTCGACCTGCAACCATGGCAGCCGTCAACTCCATACGAGGGATGGTGATTGGTTTTAATGGAGCCACTCTAGCTTTACCCATTATGAAAGCACAGTGAACTTGTCTGTCTATGTTGTTTAATAACAGGTAAGTCACTGTTCCGTAGCCACTCTCACATGCATCAGCAAAGTGATGCAACTGAGCAGAAATCACTTCCCCAAAATCCATTGGTTTTAGGCATCTGTCAACTTCAAACTTTTCGAGCTGCCAGAGCTCTTTCAGCCAACTTATCCACTCCTGTGCAGACAAGTCTGGTATGAGGTCATCCCAACCAAGGTCCTTTCTGCACAAGTCTTGAAGGATCTTTTTGGCAGATAAGACCACAGGTGCCAAGATTCCTAAGGGGTCATAGATTGAACTGACCGTGGAGAGGATCCCTCTTCTGGTTAAGGGTCGATCTTTGATGAGGACTTTGAATTTAAAAGTGTCGGACTGAACACACCACTGTACGCCCAATGCTCTTTCTACAGGAAGTGTGTCATTGTCCAAATCCAAATCCTTAACCTCTTTTGCTCTCTCTGTTGCTGGGATAGCTGCCAGCACGGCACGTCTGTTGCTGATCCACTTCATGAGTTGAAAGCCCCCTTTCGAACAAAGGGCACGAAGGTCTTGGTAGAGTGCTATCGCCTCCTCCTCAGAAGCCACTGATGTAAGGCAATCATCCACATAGAAATTGTGCAGGACTGTTTCTATTACTTTGGAGCTGAATTGCTCCCGATTATCTTCCGCACACTTTCTGAGAGCAAAGCTTGCACAACTTGGCGAAGATGTTGCTCCGAACAGATGCGCAACCATTCTGTGCTCCACCAGGCTCTGCTTATGGTCTCCATCCGGCCACCAGAGAAACCTCAACAGATCCGAATCCTCAGCTGGTACTCTGACTTGGTGAAACATAGCCTCGATGTCTGCCATGAGTACAACAGGCTCCTTTCTGAATCTGGTCATGACTCCAATTAGCATGCTGGTTAGATCGGGTCCCTGTAGGAGCTGAGCATTCAAAGATGTTCCCTGGAATGTAGCACCGCAGTCAAAAACGACCCTGATCTTTCCTTTCTTCGGGTGATATACACCATGATGTGGTATATACCATACCCTGCGGTCGCTCCGATCCAGATTCTCAGTTGGTACCTTCTCTGCATAGCCCTTGGAGATGATGTCATTCATAAATGCAGTGTAATCAGCATGAAATGGGGCATCCTTTTCAAACCTCCTTGTGAGACTCATAGCACGTTGTTCGGCAACTCTTCTATTGTTTGGCATATTTACATCCTTTTTTCTTAAAGGTAAGCCAACACTATAATGGCCATCCACCAACTTAGCAGATTTTGTAACATACTCCATGAACTGACAGTCTTCTCTTGATAACCCCATCTGCTCATCCTGACTACATTCAGGAAAATCTGCCTTTAGCTGCTGTTTCCACAGATCGTTGAGGTTTGCAATAGAGATCCTATTGACAGTGACATCTGGCCGCCCACAAGAAGTTTCTCTACTTTCATAGCCCCTAAGAGGTCCATTTACAGTCCAGCCCAGCATTGTTTTGACTGCGTATGGGCCCCCCTCCATGCTTCGAACGACCTGCCATGGCTCCAGTGCTCTGGGAACGTTGGTTCCAATCAGCAGGTCTATATCTGAATCAATCTCCCTTATATGGACATGTTTCAGATGTGGCCATCGCTGGAGGTCTTTCTGGCGAGGAATGTTGCCTCGATGAACTGGCATGCTTTTCTGCGTGTAGATATCAGGCAGTTCACAAAAACAATCACTATCTAATTCAGCCACTTCTAAATCTGAAACAATATGGCTTCCAACGACCTTCTCCTGACCCATAGTCCTAAGGAGAATACCAGTTCTTCGTCCCCTGACATTCAGCTTGTTCATCAGCCGTTCTGTACAGAATGAAGCTGAGCTCCCAGGATCCAAAAAGGCATATGTATTCAACACCTTATGCCCTTTCCTAGGTTTAACTTGAACTGGAACTATGGAGAGTGTACAGTCTTGGTCACCGGCCCCAGTGAGACCACTGGATTGAACAGAGATCAGAGCACTTCCCACTGCTGTCTCAGATTCTCTTTTGGTTTGCACTAAATTAATTTCTTTCTCCTTTGGATAAATGTGAAGTACAGTAGGGTGCCTCAGACTGCATACTTTGCATGAGAGACGCTTCCTACAGTCTCGGCTCATGTGCCCAATGCACAAACAGCCAAAACACACCCCCTCTGTCTTTAAGAAAGTAATCTTCTCATTATGCATCCTCTTTTCCAACTGGCGGCACAGATCCAATGTGTGCTCACCTCCACAAAACATACAAGCCTTCATAACAGCTGAACTTCCCTCTTTTAATTTTGTTACGGGTTCAACTTTCCTTCCCACTGTTGCAATGGTGGTAGCAAAGCTACTCCCCTTGGCTCTAGAGCGAGGCTCAAACCTAGATTTCCTTACGTCCCTGTTTACTGTTGTTGATGGTGTATCCTGTATATCCCCGAACAGTGGATCACTTGCGATCTTCACTTGTCTTTCAATGAAGCCAACAATATCTGTAAATGTGGCTCTCCGGCCACTCCTTTCCTGCAACTCACAAGCCACAGTTCTCCATCTGTCCCTATGTTTGTAGGGCAACTTTTTTACGATGGTCAGCATAGTGGTAGGCATGTTCAACTCTTCCATATATCTAACATCTTCCATGGCGTTACAACATCCTCGTAGAAAAAGACTATATGCCTGTAGAGATTTCACATCTTCAGGTCTTATTGGTGTCCATGAAAGAGCCTTTTCCATGTATGCTGAAGCAATTTTCTGTGCATTACCAAAATGCTCTTGTAGCAAAGCCTTAGCCTTGGCATATCCTCTATCTTGTGCCGCATGTTGACAGCTTCTGACAAGCTCCCTTGGCTGCCCCCTGGTGTACTGTTCTAAGAAGTACAAGCAGTCTTTAGGATTGTCAGCCTTCTCTTCGATGCTGTGTTCAAAAGCCCTCATGAAGGTATGATATTGCAAAGGATCGCCGTCAAAAACCTGAATGTCCCTTTTAGGCAGAAATGAGAGAGATTGCTGCTGAACCAATAAAGCAGTTATTTCATTTTGTTTTTCCAAAACCGTAATTATTTGATTTTGATCACTGCTGCTTGTCACCAGTGTTGCCGATTGATGACTCCTGTGCTGAAACAGTGGACGTGACTGTACTGTATCTTGAGGTCCTGTGGCTTCGGGACGTCCTGATGATGTGAGTTGAGATTGTGCTGGTTGTATAACATTTTTCACTTGAGGTTTTGTACCCAAGAAATGTGGATTGGGCTGTCCCAGTATTGGGATATTCCTATCAGGCACGAATGTTTTTGCATCAGCACTAAGTGTTTTGGTTTTCCTTTGTCCCCTTTCTAGATAAGAATTCATGCCATTGGACTTCACAGATAGATGACTTGAAACACGAGACCCTCCTGAGCCTCTCAGCACATTCACTTTAGCCACTGATGCAGCTATTTCCACTTCAAGTTCAAACTCTTCACGTTTTTTCCTTAGCTGTTCCTCTTGTTCTTCTAATGCATGTTTGTCTTTTAGTAGTCTTTGTCTTGCAATGAGAGCAGCCATATCTGCCTCGGCTTTAATGCGTGCTGATGATGTTGTTGACACACTAGACCTTGATCCAGCCGAGCTCTGCCTACCATTAGAACATTTGCTTCCTGTGTTTGACACACTATCACTAGGTTTGACTTCATCTTGTGTGACGGAGGCTTGAACATCTTGCTCAGCATGATTTGAAACATTGGGCTCATTATCATCATGAGGTTCAACCAACTTGTGCATTGATTCCTTTTGTGATACGGGAGCATCACTTGTGACAACGTGAGCAATAGTACTGCTTGTTGGTCTCCCCAGTTCAGAAAGCCATCCTTTTGCATCCTCCATAAATCCATTGTGGCATTTTAGTACATTCACAAACCATTCATTTTGCTTTTCCTGCTCCTCTTCAGGAAGTATGGGAATCACAGACTCATGTAACACAGTAGTTTCATCCACCATTTGACTCATTTTCTCAAGATGGGATCGTACTTGTGGGGCATTGTCATCCTTTTGCATGAGATCCTTTATTGTCTGTATTAGACCTTTAATTTTATGAACATTTTTTCTACGTTCCTTTTGCAGTGTTTCAATTTTATTCACCAAGGCCTTGGAAGTGAGTTTGATTTCTCTCCTTTGTTCATCCATCTCTGAACCATTGACATTTAAATTCAATTTCGATCCACTTGTTGCCATTTCCCTATGTACCATAAATCATCCAAGAATCCACGCCGTTCAATCAATCAATCTTTTCTTCAATCAATCCACCGCTGCATCATAAACCACGTCCAAAGACCAACAATAAACAACACCGGCAAGCAACAATACGTCCCCTATGGACAAGCGGCAGTAACCTATTCACACTGTGTTCAAACAAACAACTTACACAGCACAAATTGTCAAGTTACTACATACCGCTTCAGTTGCTGCGTTGATTGTGGCCGGGTCTTTATCCTCCGAGTGGTAACGTTAATGAATGAACCGCCATCCAATACAGCGGTGCTCCAAACATTTACGTGTTTCCTCTGATATCCAAAGCGTTCCGTTGTGATCCGCGAAATCCGTGTGAACGGCTCGTTTCCGTAGAACAACACTCTGGTTTTAAACTTTTCTGTTGACTAAATATAGCGGCTGTAGACAACGCAAAACAAAAACCTGCAGCCGCGAGGGGCTAAACACTGAGAGACGGAAAACACTGTGACGCGCAGCAACTCAGTTCCACTCGACGATCTCATTTCAATCCTTTATTCGTCTTCGACACATAAAAGTACAACAGGCACTGCAGTTACCATGTCATAAGAATTCCGTGGAAGAGTGCGAGTGCGGATGCGGGTGCGGGTGCGGGTGCGGTCAACAGAAAGTGTTCGCTCCCAGGCTCACCCCCTCTCTCTGTCAAAGCCATAAAACCCAGGTGATCCAGTGAAGCAAACATATAGGCCACTATTACTTCCGCCCAAACTCCGGTGGACACGCCCACCACCTACAATACGAGTGATGTGAATATTATGAATGAGACATAGAACACATGTGAGACTTACGCTGGCTCCTACAGCGTACCCCCAGGGGTACGTGGACTGATTTCAGGGGGTACGCGAAGGGACTGTTCGTTTTTTATTTAAGGGGCTACCGGAGGAGTTTTGAGATCTGTAGTCAAAAAAGACTTGACCCTCCCTTCGCCAGCAATAATTTTTTCTATGACCCTCCAAAATGATTGTGAAAAAAGGCATGACCCTCCCCGATAATTTATTAATTAGACTACTTCTGTACTGGTTTGCGCTTGGCAAAGATGTTCAGGTAGCCATTGTTTTTTTTTACAACCATGACAAACTACTAAACTCCTGCTTTCTCATCTTACTAGGGCTGTAACGATAGACCAAACCTACAATTCGGTTCGTATCACGATTTTTGATTTGAAAAACAAATCATGTTTTCGGTGCTGATGCAGTGGTGACGCGTTCATGTAACATGCAAGGGTGGCGCTGCCAATAAAGTATCTAAAAGCTGCCACAAAGAACCGGCATAATGATTATGAATGTCAAATATAGCAAAGAGACATTTTAATAGTTTATTAATAAACAAGTGTTTGTCAGTGTCGGCTGCAAAGATGAAGTTGGCGATGTTGACTCGCGATCTTTGCAGTAGTGAACGCGCCAGAGAGAAATGCACATTTCATACGGATTACATAACCAGAGAGTCTGATTTCTTTCGTTTTGAATTGTTCTGTTAAAAAGTAGACATTTCAAGCTTTCTATATATTTCTCAGGTCTGTGAGGCAAGTACCTTATACGCTGTGTTTCGGTTAATTTATTAGACAAGAGTCCTGTTCACGTGCCGGCGCCTCCGTGTCATGATGATCTATTTTCTACTATATTTACTTCTTATTAAATCCAGGCAATTGGTTGATGAAACATTGATTAAAATTAGGATACAATTAATAAAAAACAATATTCACTTTAGAGAAAGGCTTTGTGCTTTCTGTTTGAGGTCTCTGTGAAAGTTTTGAAGTCGCTTAGTTGAGGATGGGGAAGAAATTTTTGCAAGGTTCCTTAGCACTCATCAAAACACAGGAGAGAAAGCCTCAGAATACCTGCAGTGGTTAAAGTTACAGCTATGCAGAGGGGTGGCATTGCGAAAGCAGATGCCACTAAAAAGCTGTTGCGACAGTTTCGGCGTGGATATTGGGACCAGTCCCTTATTCTGGCACTGCAATTAGGGCTTAAAACAGGAAACCCGCCTGATTTCTCTGATTTCCTGCTACACGTTAGAACAGAAGAAGACAGGAGAACTGCAAAGCAGGATCGCATGCAACGCCATTTAGGGAACACAAAGCCCAGGTCCTCTTTGAATATGCAACTCGTGACTGAACTGCCTTTCTCTGATGATGCAGGCGCAAATGTCCTCCAGACATACGTCACAGAAACTGAAGCTTTACGGAAACAAGTCTCTGAACTAAAAATGCAACTTACCAAAAAGAAAGATCTAAGGAGGCAAAAGCATGTTAACAAAATCCAGAATTCAGCTCAAGATACCCCCTCAGATAGGGTAGCTGAAATTCAAGCCCAACAAACAGCGCCAAAAACCAGGCTGAAGGCTTGGTTCTGTTTCAAATGAGGCAATGATGGCCATCTAGCACGACAGTGTAAAAAAATCCCCCAAATAAGCTGATGGTTGATCAGAAATATAAAGAACTCAAAGCAAGACAAAATGAATGGAAAACCAAATATGACCATTTAAACTGGACAGGGTCGCAGTGGAGGGAATAACTGCACCCGGAAATAAAATGAAACGTCCCACACAAAACAAAGGCACGAAAACAGTCGTCTGTGAAACACATTCCTCAGCTCAGTCATTGGATGGTGCTCTCCCAAGAGGGTTGATAGGACCAAAATGTACATCAAGGGTTGTAGTTGAAGGAGTTCAGTGTGATAGCCTTCTAGATTCAGGTTCCCAGGTTAGCACAATTTCAAAGTCTTTTCATGAGAGTTACCTTTCACATCCACCCATTTTCCCCAGTCAAGACCTATTAGAAATAGAAGGTGCTGGTGGTCAGGAAGTACCCTATCTTGGTTACATCCAAGTCGACCTAAACTTTCCAGAGCACATCATGGGGAAACCTGTAAAGATTCTTACCTTAGCACTTGTCGTGCCTGACCACAGAACAGACATGGACGTCCCCTTGTTGATAGACACTAACACACTAGATCCACTGTATGAAAAGTGTGCACTTATTCAGGATGACTGCGTAAAACACGGGACCAACGGTGGTCAATGCTCCCCACTTGTGGAAGATTTGTATCACAGATTCAAAATAAATCAACAAAATGGCACTGTGAAGTTGGGACTGTGAAGCTGCAGAGCAAAAATAGTGTCATCCTTCCTGCAGGTGAAAGAGTGGCTTTAACTGGATACGCAAAGCATGTCCCAGTAGCTACCGATACTCCCCTTATGGTAGAGCCCTCCCAATCCAACTTACCTGCTGGTCTCTTGTTCTGTAGCTACGTCATGACAAGCCCGCCATTTCCATCCTTCAAGATGCCTGTTTTGGTGAAAAATGAGACCGCACATGACATCAACATATCAGCAGGTCATAGCATTGCCGAGTTATCTTTTCCTAAAGCTGTGTCATTCTTACCAGGTCACGATGACAGAGTCACATTGAGTGAGCCATCCCACCTGACTCCATCCTTCGCGACGTGCAACTCCATGCATGTGTCTGATTCCGGTAAACTCACTTTTGACTTTGCAGACTCTCCCTTGTCTGAAGAGTGGAAGGAGAGAATTACCAGGAAGTTGAATTCAATGTCAGACGTTTTTGTACTCAACGACCTTGATTTTGGTTATACCACTGAGATCAAACACAGGATACACTTGTCGGATCCATCTACATTTAAACAGAGGCCCAGACCGATTCATCCCTCTGATTATGAGGCTGTCGGACGTCATTTAAAAGAGCTTCAAGATGCGAACATCATACGTGAGTCAGAAAGCCCCTTCGCTTCACCAATTGTAGTGGTGAAGAAAAAGAACGGTGATATTAGGCTATGCGTCGATTACCGAAAACTGAATAGACAAACCATCAAAGACGCATATGCATTACCCAACATAGAAGAAGCCTTCTCATCCTTGAACGGGTCCAAGTGGTTTTCTGTTATGGATCTCAAGTCTGGCTACTATAAAGTAGAAATGGAGGAGGGGGACAAGTGCAAAACAGCTTTTGTGACACCTATGGGGTTCTGGGAGTTTAACAGGATGCCACAGGGAGTGACGAATGCCCTCAGTACTTTTCAGAGAGTAATGGAAAAGTGTATGGGTGGAATGAACTTAAGAGAAGTCTTAGTCTTTCTTGATGACGTTATCGTTTTCTCGGCTACACTTGAAGAACATGAAGATCGATTACTCAGAGTTCTCCAGAGGTTGAAGGAATTTGGCTTAAAGCTTTCACCTGAGAAATGTCAATTCTTCAGAACATCTGTTCAATACCTCCGTCATGTTGTGTCTGCTACTGGGGTAGAGACCGACCCAGCCAAGATAGCTGCTCTGACGACGTGGCCTAGGCCTAATAACATCAAAGAGCTTAAGTCTTTCCTTGGATTTGCTGGATATTGTAGGAGGTTCATAAAGGACTATTCCAAAATCGCAAGGCCTCTGAACGACTTAACAGCTGGTTACCTGCCACCAAAAAGGAAGTCAGCCTCCTCATATAGCAGCTCGACACATCTCTCAAGTGTAGATTTCAGAAGACCGTTTAATGAGAAATGGACATCAGCCTGCGAAGACGCATTCAAGACTCTCATTCAAAAGCTCACAACAGCTCCGATGCTTGGGTTTGCCGACCCGAAGAAGCCTTACGTGGTACATACAGACCCAAGCACTCATGGCCTTGGTGCGGCTTTATATCAAGAGCAGGAAGGCAAATTGAGAGTAATAGCCTATGCGAGCAGGGGGCTCAACCGCTGTGAACGAAGGTACCCTGCACACAAACTCTAATATCTCTCTTTAAAGTGGGCTGTCACAGAGACATTTTTTGATTATCTTTACGGAGCGAAATTCACTGTTGTGACAGACAACAACCCACTAACGTATGTACTGACGTCTGCCAAGCTTGATGCTGCAGCCCACCGCTGGCTGGCTGCCCTTTCCAGCTTTGACTTTAACATCCAGTATAGAGCTGGGAGAAAGAACCAAGACACAGACGGCCTTCTCAAGGCGTCCACATCCTCATGACGAATACCAACCCGACTTCACTTCTCAGGATGAGGATACTCGCATTCAGCGCTTCCTTGCCCAATTCCTACAGAACGACAGAGGAGCCGATTTTCCATCTGATGCTGTGAAGGCAGTGTGTCAGAGGTACCAGCACATCTCAGCAGCAAGTACAGAGCCGGACTTCCAAACGCCGGTACCAGGGGAATGTTTAGCAATTGAGGCCTCTGCCATTCCTGTAGGATTCTGTCAAGCTAATGTACTTGGGTCATGTACGTTGCCGCAAATGTCACTTATAGATGTCACTTATGTCACTTTCCATCAGCTTGTCCTTCCGATGAAATACAGAAAGACCGCTTTAGAGAACCTCCATGATCCTGTCGGACACCTGGGTACTGACAGAACTTTGGACTTGTTTCGTGCCCGATTCTAATGGCCTTGTATGGCCATGGACGTGACTGAGAGAATCAAGACCTGTGAGAGATGTATACGGAGAAAGGCACGGGCTGAGAGAAGCACTCCCTTGGTGAATATAAAAACAAGACTTCCTTTGGAGTTGGTCTGTATGGACTATCTTTCACTGGAGCCTGATGGAAACGGAACAAAGGATATTTTGGTCATTGTGGACCATTTCACTAAGTATGCAGTAGCAGTTCCAACAGCACATCAAAAGTCAAGAACTGTGGCGAAAGCTCTATGGAACAACTTTTTCATTCATTACGGATTCCCCGGGCGGTTGCACAGTGACCAAGGTCGCGACTTTGAATCAGTCCTGATCAAAGACCCGTGTATGCTACTTGGCATTAAAAAAACGAGGACAACACCTTACCACCCACGTGGAAATCCCGTGGAGCGGTTTAACAGAACACTTCTTGAGATGCTGGGTACATTAGAAGAGAGAGACAAAGTGAGGTGGAGGGAATTTGTGCAGCCCCTTGTCCATGCGTATAATTGCACAAAAAATGATACTACTGGCTATTCCCCATATCACCTGATGTTTGGTCGCCAGCCAAGACTCCCATTTGACATCGCTTTTGGGCTGAGCCCTGAGGGAAGCAGTAAACTATCCCACTCTGAATACGTCAAGAAGCTGACGGAGAGTCTAACTGAAAGCTATCGACTGGCCACTGAACACAGTTTGAAGACTGTTTTACAGAACAAACAGAGATTTGACAGCAAAGTGAGAGAGTCCATACTGGTAGCAGGAGACAGTCCTTGTGCGGAATGTCGGCATCAGAGGGAAGCTTAAAATTGCTGATTGATGGAGTGAAACCATATACTGTTGTTAAACAGATCCAATACTCCCCTGTCTATATCGTCGTCCCAGAACACACAAGTGGACCTGAAAGAGTTTTACAAAGAGACCTGCTTTTGCCATGTGGATTTCTTCCATCCACTGTCAAGGAAGTATGTCCCAGAGAGTCTAAGTCCAGACAGAAACACGATCACTCACCTTTTCCTGTTAATGATGGAGCTGAAGAAGATGGAGAACTGTCTGAAGAGGAGGATGAGGCTGAGTATTACTTCCTTTACGACCAACCTTCGATGTCCACTATTGCTGAACAGGCTGGAGGGATTCTACAAGAAAAAAAAACAGACTAAAGCAAAGGTCTCATCCTGCAGAATTCACTGAAGAGGATACCCAGATGGAAAATGAGCCTGTCTCTGGAAGTCAGGAAGCTAATGTGAGTTTTGATGTCTCCACACTAAACCCTGCAGCTCCAGCATTCAAACCTGAGGATGTTGGAAGTTATAGAAATAGTGAGGCTAGTCAAGTCCAATACTCACTTGCACCTGATATTGTTGAGAGAAAGGTTAGAGAGAAAACTAAAGCACCATGGTACAATAGTACTACACATGCTATCAAGAGAGAAACTCGTAACTTAGAGCGTAAATGGAAACAAACTAATTTAGAGGTCTTTAGAATCGCGTGGAAAGACAGTGTGTCACGTTATAAAAAGGCTCTAAAAGCAGCCAGGGCTGAGCATCTCCGCAAACTAATAGAAAATAACAAAAATAATCCAAGGTTTTTATTTAACACCGTGGCTATACTAACAATTAAACAGACATCGCCAGAGCAAAATATTCCGTTACAGTATAGTTGTAATGATTTTATGAATTACTTCAATGAGAAAATAGAAAGCATCAGAAACACAATTGTAAATGTACAATCCTCTATGGTGGCTTGTGATTCAGCCTCAATTATCGCCCCTCAAGAACAACTACACCGCTTTACAACTGTAGGACAGGAAGAGCTAAATAAACTTATCATTGCATCTAAACCAACAACATGTTTATTGGATCCAATACCAACTAAACTACTGAAAGAAGTGTTACCTGTAGTGGAAGAGCCTCTTCTCAATATTATTAACTCATCTTTATTCTTAGGTCATGTTCCAAAAATATTCAAGCTGGCAGTAATAAAACCTCTTATTAAGAAACCGCAATTAGATCAAAATAACTTAGCAAATTACAGACCCATTTCAAATCTTCCATTTATGTCTAAAATACTAGAAAAAATTGTGTCCGCTCAATTGTGCTCTTTCTTGCAAGAAAATGAGATATATGAAAAATTTCAGTCAGGATTCAGACCGTATCATAGCACAGAAACTGCGCTAGTTAAAATTACAAATGATTTACTTTTAGCTTCTGACCAAGGCTGTATCTCAATACTAGTTCTACTCGATCTTAGCGCTGCGTTCGACACTATAGATCACAAAATACTCTTGGATTGACTACAAAACTACACTGGTGTTCAGGGACAGGCATTAAGCTGGTTCAGATCGTACTTATCGGACCGTTACCATTTTGTTTGTTTAAATGGGGAAAAATCGAAGATAACGTCAGTAGACTATGGAGTGCCGCAAGGATCGGTGTTAGGCCCTCTGCTATTCTCAATATATATGCTGCCACATGGTAATATTATAAGAAAACATGGAATTAATTTCCACTGCTATGCTGATGACACTCAATTATATATTTCATCACGACCAGATGAAAACACTAACTTATCTAAATTGACAGAATGTCTTAAAGATATAAAATGCTGGATGACGTGTAATTTCCTGCTATTGAATCCAGATAAAACGGAGGTATTACTTATTGGTCCAAAAAACTACCCACAAAATCTCTTACAATACAACTTTAATTTAGAAGGATGTCCTGTTACCTTATCGACTACAGTAAAAGACCTGGGTGTTATACTAGACCGCAACTTTTCTTTCAAAAATCATATTTCTTCATATGTTACAAGAACTGCCTTTTTCCACCTTAGAAACATTGCTAAATTACGTAACATGCTATCTGTTTCTGATGCAGAAAAGTTAGTTCATGCATTCATGACCTCGAGACTAGATTACTGTAATGCTTTATTAGCTGGTTGTCCTGCATCTTCAATAAACAAGCTACAGTTAGTGCAAAATGCAGCCGCTAGAGTTCTTACTAGGTCAAGAAAATATGATCATATAACACCGATTTTATCATCTCTGCACTGGTTACCTATTATGTTCCGTATCAATTACAAAGTACTACTACTGACCTATAAAGCCCTAAATGGTTTAGCTCCTGTGTATTTAATGGACCTTCTATCGCCCTACAATCCATCGCGTTCTTTAAGATCCCTAAATTCGAGGCTTCTGGTCATTCCTAGGATATCTAAGTCCACTAAAGGAGGGAGGGCGTTCTCACATTTAGCTCCTAAACTCTGGAATAGCCTTCCTGATACTGTTCGTTGCTCAGACTCGCTCTCCCAGTTCAAAACTAGATTAAAGACGCATCTCTTCAGCCAAGCATTCACATAATGCTTACCTTTTATACCATTGTTGAATCAGATCGAATGCATTAATATTATGAACAGCAGCTCCGCTAATTATTTCCCATCTGCTTTTCTGCTGTTTATCTCGGGACGCCAGTCCCGAGGTAAATAGCGTTCGTCAGCTCCAGTTTGTATCCAGCCTCTCACGGTGACTTCAGATGCCCCAACACCTGCGATGAGACGCCTCGACGCCTGTGAAGAGACGACTCAACGCCGGCGAAATGTTATGCCCTAAATTAATACATGATGATTAACTAACTATATTCTTCTATGTACATTTCTGAAATGCAATTTCTGTAAAGCTGCTTTGAAACAATATGTATTGTGAAAAGCGCTATACAAATAAATTTGAATTGAATTGAATTGTACGAGCCGAAGGAAATCCTCCTAATGTTCCTGCAACGGACCTGAGTGAGCATTGTAGTCCTAGAGATGGATCAGGAATTGGATTGGTGTTGACAGAGGAAAGTGGAAATGTAAAGGAACACAACGAGGTTGCCCCTGAAGAAGAGTTGGCGTTGAAAAGATCCTCTAGGGATAAAACAGCTCCCAAAAAGCTGACCTAACCAACTTTAGGGAACCCATTAGTCACAGTTATACACTCCATTTTAACTGGGTTAGACCAAGCTTTCTCCCAAACCCTTTCCCTTGACACTGTACCTTACATATGTCATTTAACACCCTTAACATCTGAAATAGTGTTGCGTGCAACATGCAAGGATGCATGTAGATTAAGGAGGGGAGGATGTAACCCACTCGAAAATAGCCTACTAACAGGATTACGTTATTCTAGTTTAATATCTGATTTCTTGATTACTTTTAGTTATGTTTTCCCTGCACACCTTATTTGTCCAGTAGGTGGCAGTGGTAGCGCTGCACAGAGGGGAAACTGCTACACTGATTTTCGGAGAAGACAGAAATCGTGAACAGCAGAACGATAGAGCTGAAGCCCTATTTCAACTTTCCACTTGGAGTAATAAAGTAAAAAAATAACATTTAAAAGCTAGTTAAAAGGGTTTTTCCCACCAAACCTACTTCTAAGGCAGGAATAACAGAGTAAAGTGTCGAAATTCAAATTACGACAAGGAGTTTACCTACTTTTATGATTTTTCTCCGTTTTTTTTTTTTTTTGGATGCATGATTCGAGAGGGAGTTCCATTGGACAAATTCACCATCGGACACGCGAGGCAGAAGAGCAGAGGGCACGAGTGATCATCTTGCCTGCCCCACGAACTGCTCCTACTCACCATTTCTTCATTGCATCGTACAGATAAGCGCGAGATCTCACCCCACTTTTAAAAAGAAAAAACTTACTACCCGGGTAGATTGACTTTGGTTGATTATTTTGAGGTTATTTCATCAGAGCTCTGAGCAGGGCCGTTTGAAGGAATTGGGGGGGCCCCAAGCAAAATGGCCCTGTCCTGTTCCGACGGGCCTGGCTCTGAGTTCATTTTATTTCATATTTACCCAACATGTGTGGAAAAAAAAGTTGAAACTAAGAGAAAAACTGATTTTCACAACTAAAAGGACATTACAAAGAAAATATAAACAAGGTCATATTGGTTGATATTTGATGTTCAATAAATGCCGGCTATATGTTCTGAGTAAAATATTTCGGTACTTTCATTTGTCTACTCCTCTTGTGAAAAGTTCCTAGAAAGGCAGCACTTCACTCTACATTATAATAAAGGCCCCTTTCATAAACAATACAAAAGACCATTAGTGAAAGCTCTTATAACACCACCAGAGAACAATTAGGAGAAAACATTTGGACACATTTGAGAAAAGGCTTTCTTTGCTTTTTATCCGAAACAAATTATAGTAGGCCTAGGCCTGCTGCTGATACAAAGTATGATCCTAAATTCAATCTGTTCATCATATAAAGCGATCACATCTCTTTAGAAAATTTTGATCAAACTGCTCAATTCATATGGATTAGTTTTACGATCTCTTTATGAACTTTTTAAAGCATCCAATTGGTAGTGTCAATGGAGGGACAGAAAGGTCTCAGATTTCATCAAAAAGATCTTAATTTGTGATCCGAAGATGAACAAAAGTCTCATTTGGAACAACTTGATGGTGAGTAGCTAATTAATGACAGAATTTACATTTTTGGTTGAACTAACTCTTTAAATAACCTGGTAGAATTCTTGGGCGTTCCATCCTCATATCTGTAAGCAGCACAAAACATAATGGGCTCTATCTTGCACTCGGCGCAAATGACTTTGTACACTGACGCATGTATCATTCCTATTTTGCACCCGCGCAAAGCGGACTTTTCCCTCCACAGACGCACGTCGGTTAACTAAGAAATACACTTGCGCTCCCCGGGGCGGTTCAGCGCAAAGAGGAGGCGTGTTCCGGCGCAAACTTTCCCTCATGCTATTTTGCTGTTCTATAAAACAATTGCGCCACTGACCATTAAAAAACGAGTCTAAAGTCAGTGGCGCGTTGTTCATTATGCTATTTTAAGGGCGCATGCTTGGCCATAATCAATGTAGCGTGTGCACAACGCGCATACACGTTGATTCTCTCATCTAAGCAGCAGTTTTCATTTTTGCAAATCATACATTATTACGATAGATAGATAGATAGATAGATAGATAGATAGATAGATAGATAGATAGACAATTTATTATAAAAGCATACATGTAGCTTACACATTAACCCAAATTATCATACGCCTGTTTAACAGAAGTTCATTTGGGTGGGTTTCTCCATCTCCAATGTCACTTCTCTGTGTTTTACGGCCCTGACGAGAACGTTGCTCTCCTCGGCTGTGAACCGCTCCTGGCGCGCGCCTGGCAAATCCGCCGTTATAATAGGAATCCGCTTTAGAACAAGCGCGGCTGCTCTTAAAGGGAATGTGAGATGACGCTCTGATTGGTTTATTTCATGTTACGCCCAAACCACACCTATGAATAATGAAGCTACTTCAGACCAACCCCTTTTAGATTTGCGCCAGGCGCAAGAGGCATTTATCCCGCCGGGAAAATAGCAACAGCGCCGGGATCCGCCCACAAAGTTACTTACATTTACATTTAGTCATTTAGCAGACGCTTTTATCCAAAGCGACTTACAACTGAGGACTAAACCAAGCGAGTCATCGTGAAGAGGCAAAAGCAACGCAAGAAGTGCTCAAAATACAAAGTTCAGACATAGCTCGGAGTAGCATAAGCCAGGCAAGCGAGGATTTAGAGGAAAGGATTTTTTTTTTTTTTTTTTTTTTTTTTTTAAGTTAAGTGCTCCCGGAAGAGATGAGTTTTCAGTTGTCTTTTGAATGTTGTCAGGGATTCTGCATTCCGGATGAGGGTGGGGAGATCATTCCACCAGCATGGAACCGTGAATGAGAATGTTCTGGAGAGTGATTTTGTGCCCCGCTGTGATGGTACCACGAGCCGTCGCTCATTGACCGATCGTAGGCTTCTGGTAGGGATGTAGACTTGTAGTAGTGAGTGGAAGTAGGAGGGAGCTGAACCTGTGGTCAATCTTTAAGCAAGCGTCAAAGCCTTGAACTTGATGCGAGCAGCGAGTGGTAGCCAGTGCAGAGAGATGAGCAGAGGAGTGACGTGGGCCCTTTTGGGCTCGTTGAAGACCAGACGAGCAGCAGCATTCTGGATCATTTGTAGAGGTTTAGTTGCACATGATGGAAGTCCAGCCAGAAGAGCATTGCAGTAATCAAGCCTAGAAATGACCAGGGCCTGGACGAGAAGTTGTGTTGCATGCTCAGTTAGGAAAGGCCTGATCTTCCTGATGTTGTGCATAGCAAACCTGCATGATCGAGCTGTCTTGCTCGATCTTGTACTTGCGCTTTGCGCTTTGACACTTGCGTTTCAGATCGTTAAAATAGGGCCCAATGAGTGAAAGTCATATACTATTAAAACATACAATAGGCTCTATGCACGATCGCTTCACCGTTTTGTCTCAGCCCGCCCAGTTACATCCGGTGCTGCGTCAGAAGCCAGTTTTGCATTAAGTGGAGATAACTACAATTAAGGCGACATAATGAACAACACTCGTCTCATTCGTGGAGGTGGAAAAACAAGTTCTTTGTGACATGCAAGATCTATTGTAGGCTATTACAATTTAAATGCAAAAGAAAAGGCATGTGAGTCGGCTGTTTTTGCCAATTTTAAGTTTTAATTTAAAATATTTGCCATTTTAATATAGTAAATTTGACCACTTGCTTGAGCAACTTAATATAAGTAATGCATGGAATAATAGCCCTAACTTGCGTTGTTTAAATTGTGTTTAACATCCATTAAAGAGTGTGTACAAAGAGAATCGCAATGCTGACAACTTTTTTTTAAATAAAAGTTGCAGCACAACTTCTGGATTTTAAATAAAAATAGTAAGTATGTGTTTGTGGTACAGCCGCGGATCAGTTATTCACTGCAAACGCATCATATGTGAAAGTACTATAGCGCGCGTTGCTCCTGCACCGCAACACGCACTGCAAACGGGGTATGTGTGAAACGGGCGTTAGATGATAGATCCACCTACAGTTCTTAGAAACTTAGATGTGTTTAACAACTCTTTTTTTCGTACAACAGCAGCACTCATCTTGTTCATTTATAGCGGATGCGGATGAACAGCCGTAAACCGGAAACTGACATGCCGACTTCTGACAATAGCGGAAGTTCGAAATTACGCTTGTGCACATAGCCTATACACTTCGCTATAGAACGCGCTATGCGGAAGTAAAGACGCTGGCTGAGATCACTGATCTATATAGAATGACTGGATAGCTCATGACGTCATAAACAGTGAAGCCACCGCGCCGCCATATTGTGATTCCCTAGTGAGCTCACGCGTTCTATTGAATCAATAGGAAATTGTATGATTTGACTGAGAAAACATTGCATAACGAGACACCGTCTTTAAATCTAAAGTCTCCCTGAACAGTCTTACAACGTAAACATCCTAAGCATTTAAATGGGTATTTGTTTAAAGTCGGAAATTATTCCTGCTTATTAAAAATTAAGTATATGTGAATTGTGAACTTAAAATTTAGCTCTTTCTGATTGTGTTTTACAGATAGATCAGTAGTCTGTTCAAGTATTTGATTAGTTAGCAAGAACATGTCCAGGAAATGCAAATTGTATGGGTTAATGTACACCTGTTTCACCTCTTATTTACCCCTTATTTACACTGCACACGTCTGCGGCGCGTTTACAGCTGCGACACGGCTACCGGAGCTGATCGCGCCCACAAATCGGCAAATCACGTGGAATTCTCCCGGTGTGAGTTGACACCGCGTGAAGGTAGGAATAAAACATTGTCGGAGCCATAATTCGCCGCAGATGTGTGCAGTGTAAATAAGGGGTTTACACATAGGCCTACTCCGTTTGCAGTGCATATTTTTTACCATACCCATGTAGGTTGGAGCTTTCACTGCACGCGGATGCCCGTCCTGTGCGGTGCGTGCAGAGATCGTTTCTGCTGCAGGCGCTGAATTAAAGTGACAGCGCATGGTTCGTGGTCAAACTGAACACGGATTGACATGAAAATATTAAATATAAGCATTTAATTAAATTTAAATACGTTTATAAGAAGTAATGCATTGAATAATACGTTTATTGGGTTTAAACTTGAATACGTCTGTGAAAAAATGCATAGTAGGCTATACATTTTTTTTTAAACAACACGGAAATAGCGACAATTGTGCATATAAATTACTATATATGGGCTTAAAGTACAACCTGTGAGCAGTTTTTCAAGATCCTTTTGTGATCTTCGTTTTACACTTGTTGATGCGCAGCGGGTCATCTTAAAAGTGCCGTCGGAGCTACCTATCTCTGTATAACGGCCGTTGGAGCCCTCTGCTGGTAGGGAATCGTAAGATGGCCGCTCGAACACTTCCGGTGGCTTCACTGCCTGGTGGCAGTTTAGAACATAGATATAATAAAAACATAGACGCCCTATTGGCCGCTTTGGAACGTTGCTGCGATACGTCAACGGGTCCGCCATTTTGCTGAGGGCAAGACTGCACTGTAATCAAATGTAAGTAAACGGGGGAGCTGCGTTTTTTCTGGATAAAAACAAACTGTTTTTACATTTATCAACCGATTTCAGTGGTTTGTATGTGGTGTACAAAAAGTTCCATCTCTAGTTATTTAAAATCTCGATAGTTAGACTTGTAAAATATTTTTTTTTAATAAAGAATGGTCAAAGCGCAGGCTTGTCATGTATCTGGCTTTTTATTCTTGGATAAGAATGGTGAAGACCCCCATACTGAGATATAATTTAAGTTTTCTTATTGTGGAAAAAGCATTTTCTGTGATTGACCAGATTTTAGCAATAACAAAGATAACTGATGGATCCTTTATAATAATACGTTATGGTACAACTACAGTGCAATGCAAATAGTAAATATAACATAAAGTGAGAAGTAATAGTAAATAGTTTAGTCAATAAAATAAACAAATAGTATACAGCAAATAAAATAGTAATGATTAATATAGTTATATAATATCATAAGTACAATAATACAATCATAAAAATATTGATAATAGCATAGTTTATTAATAATACTATAATAATAGCAATAGAATAAGAAATATCAATTACAGAATATACACAATAAAAAATAAGTTAAATAGTGACTTTAATATTTAACTCTTTTGTTAAATTTCAGTTTTATTGATCAGTAATAGCCATTATAACAGAAGTAGCTTCAGTCAAACATACAGCAGGATACAATGTTAAAATAGCCTAAATATAAAGTTATGAAACTTCACTTTGCCCTCAGCCAAAACGATTTGCCAGGGAACCATTTATAGATTAATGAGACCAATGATCGCCCGTTAGATATACACAAGACGAATTATATCTCATGTTTAACCACTAGACTACAGACATCCGAGTCAGCGGCAAAACTTCAGAAGCACTGGCCGAGGTACGGCTGTTCCAGGCGGGGTAGACGAGCGCTGAGCGCATCTTACAACTCCGAAAACGTCAGATCACATTTTTAAATAGGCGCTATCTTTATAAACAAACCACATATTTGAGCTTTAAACAACTACATTGTCGACTGAAAAACTATTTAAACTACATTTCGTGACACAATAACAGTAGTATTTTTAAATGTATCCTCTGAACGTTACTATTACTAATTAAATCATGACCAAATACAACCAAAAACAAACGTTCAGTCTTGCTTGTGAAAGGTAATTCCTCGAAAGCTGTTTTCAATTGTGTGGCGATGTGTACAGCCCCAAACAGCCCACAAAACATGCATTTTTCTCAGTTCCCGGTATGAGAGGTATGGGAAAGTTGCCATCCCCAACATGGCGGCGCCGTTGACGTACGCTCCAGCGGCCAATAGGGCGTCTATGTATTTATTATGTCTATGGTTTAGAACGTCATGAGCTATCCAGTCATTATATACACTCACCGGCCACTTTATTAGGTACACCTGTCCAACTGCTCGTTAACACTTAATGTCTAAGCAGCCAATCACATGGCGGCAACTCAGTGCATTTAGGCATGTAGACATGGTCAAGACAATCTCCTGCAGTTCAAACCGAGCATCAGTATGGGGAAGAAAGGTGATTTGAGTGACTTTGAACGTGGCATGATTGTTGGTGCCAGAAGGGCTGGTCTGAGTATTTCAGAAACTGCTAATCTACTGGGATTTTCACGCACAACCATCTCTAGGGTTTACAGAGAATGGTCCGAAAAAGAAAAAACATCCAGTGAGCGGCAGTTCTGTGGGCGGAAATGCCTTGTTGATGCCAGAGGTCAGAGGAGAATGGCCAGACTGGTTCGAGGTGATAGAAGGGCAACAGTGACTGAAATAACCACTCGTTACAACCGAGGTATGCAGCAAAGCATTTGTGAAGCCACAACACGCACAACCTTGAGGCGGATGGGCTACAACAGCAGAAGACTCCACCGGGTACCACTCATCTCCACTACAAATAGGAAAAAGAGGCTACAATTTGCAAGAGCTCACCAAAATTGAACAGTTGAAGACTGGAAAAATGTTGCCTGGTCTGATGAGTCTCGATTTCTGTTGAGACATTCAGATGTTAGAGTCAGAATTTGGCGTAAACAGAATGAGAACATGGAACCATCATGCCTTGTTACCACTGTGCAGGCTGGTGGTGGTGGTGTAATGGTGTGGGGGATGTTTTCCTGGCACACTTTAGGCCCCTTAGTGCCAATTGGGCATCGTTTAAATGCCACGGCCTACCTGAGCATTGTTTCTGACCATGTCCATCCCTTTATGGCCACCATGTACCCATCCTCTGATGGCTACTTCCACCATGTCACAAAGCTCTAATCATTTCAAATTGGTTTCTTGAACATGACAATGAGTTCACTGTACTAAAATGGCCTCCACAGTCACCAGATCTCAACCCAATAGAGCATCTTTGGGATGTGGTGGAACGGGAGATTCGCATCATGGATGTGCAGCCGACAAATCTGCGGCAACTGTGTGATGCCGTCATGTCAATATGGACCAAACTCCCTGAGGAATGCTTCCAGCACCTTGTTGAATCTATGCCACGAAGAATTGAGGCAGTTCTGAAGGCAAAAGGGGGTCCAACCCGTTACTAGCATGGGGTACCTAATAAAGTGGCCGGTGAGTGTAGATCAGTGGCTGAGATCCTACCAGAAATACGTCAGCAGCGTTCGTGCATAGAGCGTATTATAAAAAATCCAAAAAAAAGAAGAAAAGTAAGCATGAGATCCACCCCTAAACATGATACTAAATTCGATCTGTTCATCATATAAAGCGATCACGTCTCTTTAGAAAATGTTGACCAAACTGCTCAATTCATATGGATTAGTTTTACGATCTCTTTATGAACTTTTTAAAGCATCCAATTGGTAGTGTCAATGGAGGGAAAGAAAGGTCTCAGATTTCATCAAAAAGATCTTAATTTGTTATCCGAAGATGAACAAAAGTCTTATTTGGAACAACTTGATGTTGAGTAGCTAATTAATGACAGAATTTACATTTTTGGTTGAACTAACTCTTTAAATTACCTGGTAGAATTTCTTTGCGTTCCATCCTCATATCTGTAAGCAGCACAAAATACAATGAGTGAAGGTCATGTACTATTAAAACATACAATTGACCGTTCGCAAAAGCCACGCTCCCTAGTTATTGTTGCTACGCCCGTCAAACAAATGGTCAAACACGACCAGCGCCACAGATTGCCATGACGGGAAGAGGTGCGTCAGTGACCTTTTTTGGAGCAATACCTCCGCGATATCCTCCAGATCGAGGCAAAAGGGGTTACAGTATGCAGTGGAGGGATATATTCAAAATATAAAAATACGCAATGAAGGAGACACGACTACTATCGAGGCTAATAATGCTGCAAGCTCTCAAACCGGTCTCAAGCGAAATCTGAGAAACCCCATGACCTGTAACGTTACCTCAAATGCAACCAGCACAGCCTTGAAGAAGATTCTATAAGCTGTTTCAGTGGCTAATTGTTTGGAGTTAGAAATATATAACTCGCGCTGCATATTTAGTAATTTTGCCTCAGATACAGGATTATTCATTCG
Source organism: Rhinichthys osculus (assembly GCA_029959095.1). Taxonomy (NCBI): domain Eukaryota; kingdom Metazoa; phylum Chordata; class Actinopteri; order Cypriniformes; family Leuciscidae; genus Rhinichthys; species Rhinichthys osculus. The sequence goes on along the minus strand of JARWKJ010000008.1, from coordinate 3,712,059 downwards.
CTTTAACAAGCAGGTTGTTCATTACCACGGCAACCGCTTGCGTGTCATGCTAAATGCGATTTTCGTGTTTAAAAAGTAACTATAGATAATATAAATAATAGACGGAAAGATGCAGATAACCATACATTATTTATATTCGTTACGATATTGATATGAACTGATGTTGTCAAGTAAGCTTCATGCGTTCCCCGTTGCGAACGTGCACTCCTCTAACGTTAGGGGGTCGCACACCGGACGAGAAGCGCAGCGCCGCGTCGCGCAGCGCCAGGTCTTTAAAATTCGAACACATTATTCTCTATGAGTGTACACACACCGGCGGCGCCATTCGGCGTCTGTCCGCGGCGCCCAGCTACGGCTCATGACCTTGTTCAAAACCCTGCCGCGCCACAGAGCGCCATTTGCATAGTTTTATAGGGGTTAATCAAGTAAAAGTGTCTATCACGTTGAGTCTGTTATTTTGTTGTAACGTTATCCGTTGTCTAGGCAACTATGTCACATAATACAATAGTATTTATTTAGCTAGCGTTTAGCTAACCCGAGTGAAAACAGCACGGAGTGAAGCCATGTACATTAACGACGATTTGAGACAAATAAATGTAAATTTAACGTTCAAACATCAGTGTATAAAATCCCTGTCGAACTCTTAATTTGAATTAATCTGTGACATCACATGTGGGCGGAGTCGGGACATGCACGGACAAGTTCATATCTGCGGCTGTAACGAGACATCGTTGTTTGTTTGGATGTGTGTGCGTTCTTGACAACGTAAGTTTCTATTCATATACTTTAAGTGAATTTGTATGTGTATAAGTAGACGCAGGTATGTTTATTCAAGGCTATATTTAGTGATGGCCAAATGAAGCGTTTCGAAGCATTATTGCTTTCCGATACAATTGTGTCGAAAATGGTTCATTACTCGAAGCTTCATTCAGATAAAAATTGCAGCACCATCTCCTGGTGAAGTAAATGTAATGCAACAAAGCTGACAACCATAAAATGCCAGTAGGCTTATGTTAACGCCCCGTTTATGACGTTTTACCGAGGCGATCAAAGCTGAAACAGTGTAGTGCTGTGAAACTCATTTATGTAGGTGAAGTTTCCAGACACTGATGAATTTCATGTGTTCACCTTGATAATAAAACATTAAGCATGATGTGTGTGTGTGTGTAATTATTTCTTTGCCACTCTCCTCAGCAATAACACCAATCCAAACACCGACTACTACAACCCACGGTGTTGCCATGGTTTGGCTTCACTTTTATAAGAAATACAGCCGCCAGGTTTCAAACCTGTCAACACTGGATTGGGCTGTCAAAGCAGTCAGGTGGTTCACTACAGGAGTGAAGCAGTGTGTTTGCTTCAGACGTCATTTTCACGTGACTAATGACGTAATGATACAAGCTCCGAAGCAGTGGTTCATTGCAAGGACCGTTCGAGTTTGAAGCAAGCTTCGGAGCGTCGGTGTCAGACGTAACATCACTAGCTATATTGTTGTTTGTGGTTCTATTTATGCACATGCTATTGTTAAGAAGAGAGTTCCGATTAACAGACATGCACAAATATACGGTCACTCTATTTTTATTGCAAATGCATTTATTAACCATGCTGATATTGATCGCTGAAATATTTGTGTGATGTTATCATTTAGTATACTATTTACAGTTTGAGGGTGTTGTTAGAGTGATTTATCACGAGTAGGCCCATTCTATTTGTTTAGCAAAATCTTGTGACTCTGTTCTATTACTGGAGCAAGGGCTCCGCCTAGTGGTCATTGGTTTAATTTAATTTAATACTGCAATTCCCAAAGTCAGTGTTGCTTTATTATTGCAATATATATTTGCCAGTATTGTAGTTAAATATTTGATACGTTTATTTAATTTATTCATTGTTATTCATTTATTTCAGAAACCACACTCATAAAACTACATGTAAACAAACTACTTGTGGATTTATTGGAATAAATCAATGTTTGGGAACTGAAGCTGTCATGAACTGATTTGCTTACAAACCTTCTGATCGAGGTTGAGGATGAGATGTTGACAAACCAGTCCATTAATGTACATACATCTTTAACAATCAGCTATTATTCAATGAACATAAAAAAAAAATAATAATAAATCAAGATAAAACACACATCGTGCAGCTCTTCTACCAGGAGTTGATTCAAAATTGTCCTCGCGCGAATAGAATGTGCGCGTCCGGTGTGCGATACCTGGAGTTGTCCTAGACGTGGCGCGACGCGGCGCTGCGCTTCTCGTCCGGTGTGCGACCCACTTGTCTGAACTGTAGTCTACAGGTGCTGCTGCTCATTTCCCCCCGAAAATATAATGTTAACAACAACACTTTAGAAAACGTACTTCCTTTGTGGATCCTCTTGATCTGCTTTCTCCATGTGTCTTTGACTAATCTCATTGTCTCAGTCTCACGCACGCTGCACGCGAGTTAACCATGTTCGACACATGTAACTGGGAGTGGGGCCGTCCACACTGTTTTTATCCATTGTAGGGACAGCGCACGTTGTGTTTTCGGCTTTTGAAACGAAAAGAACACAACTCCTCCAGACAATATCTCGGGGTATCTAGTGTCCGATTTACAAACGCCGTGGGCGCACAGCTTCACCATCTTGCTTGGAGTCAATGTTTGACGGACCTGCTCACATAGTAACGGTTGCTATGATGTGTGATTGGACAATAGCCATTTTGGGGGAGGGGCCTGCGAACGGTCAATTATAAAAAATAAAATAAATAAGAAAAGTAAGCATGAGATCCACCCCTAAACATGATACTAAATTCAATCTGTTTATCATATAAAGCGATCACATCTCTTTTTAAAAAAAATTTGACCAAACTGCTCAATTCATATGGATTAGTTTTACGATCTCTTTATAAACTTTTTAAAGCATCCAATTGGTAGTGTCAATGGAGGGACAGAAAGGTCTCAGATTTCATCAAAAAGATCTTAATTTGTGATCCGAAGATGAACAAAAGTCTTATTTGGAACAACTTGATGGTGAGTAGCTAATTAATGACAGAATTTACATTTTTGGTTGAACTAACTCTTTAAATTACCTGGTAGTCTGAAATATGTGGCTTCCATCATCATATCTGTAAGCAGCACAAAATACAATGAGTGAAGGTCATATACTATTAAAACATACAATTATATAAAAAAATAAAATGTTTAAAGGTAAGCATGAGATCCACCCCTAAACATTACCACCGGTGTAAGCAGACCGTACAAAAACTTTTATGAATGAAATAAATTATACGAGTTTATACACATAAGCCAACAATTCTGCAAAACATAAATACAGATTGTCATGAGATTGTGTTGCATATTATACGTTGTTGAGTAGCAATGCAGAATGCAGTCCGAATCAATCAATAGCTACAAAAGACCATTATAAGCTCTCATAACACCACCAGAGAATAATTAGGAGAAAACATGTGGACACATTTGAGAAAAGGCTTTCTTTGCTTTTTATCCGAAACAAAATATAACTGAAAATAAAATAAAACAGAAATGAAAATAAAAAATAATTATTTATATGAAAATAAAACAAAAAACTGTCTGCTGATACAAAGTAGGCTAGCCTATGATACTAATTTCAATCTGTTCATCATATTAAAGCGATCACGAATTAGCCACCTCGTAAAATTCGTACGAATTGCCGTCAGATCGGGTTGGATGGACTGGTTTAAATACAAGTAAAGATGTATGATTAGTTAATTCGGTAATCAATCACGCAATGATGTTACATGCTTTTTCCGCATGTAAAGAGAAAGCAGGGGATAAGTCATGTGGATAATTTCACGGTGTGCATGGATACGCAATGTTTATAATAGTTTTAACCGCTGCGAAGACCTGTGCATGTGCACAAACAAACGACGGGAATTCGGGTGTACAAGCACCGCTTGCACTTCTAGATTCGGCTGCAATTGACCGCTGTTTGTCTGTGTCTCTCGTTGAAAATGATCTAGGCTATAACTTGCGCTTTTCGCGTCCCGTGTGAAACTGCCGTTATGTCGAAGTGGTAGGCTATAGGCTATACCGGCCCAGTTTATGAGCGACCCACCTGGATTTTTCAAGACGGGTTCTACTTCTAACACAAAAAAACACGGACAGCTGTCAGAATCTGTAACCAGCACAAAACACAATGAGTTAAGGTCATACTATTAAAAGCTTATTTTAAAAAGTAAGCAGATCCACCCCTAAACATTACCACCTGTGTAAGCGGACAAACATTTTTATGAATGAAATTATACGAGTTTATAGCCTACACATAAGCAACGAATTCTGCAAAACGTAAATATAAATCGTCATGAGATTGTGTTGCATATTACTTTTATACGTTGTTGAAGAGTTTGAGTAGCAAGGATAAGGAATGCAGTCCGAATCTGAAATCAATACAAAAGACCATTAGTGACTGACAGCTCTCAACACCAGAGAAGGAGAAAACATTTGGACACATTTGAGAAAAGGCTTTCTTTGTTTTTATCCGAAACAAATTAGTAGCCTATAGACCTGCTGATACAAATACTAAATTCAATCTGTTCATCATATAAAGCGATCACGTCTCTTTAGACATTTTTTTTTTACCAAACTGCACAATTCATATGGATTAGTTTTACGATCTCTTTATGAACTTTTTAAAGCATCAAATTGGCATGTAGCTGTCAATGGAGGGACAGAAAGGTCTCAGATTTCATCAAAAATAGGCTCTCTTAATTTGTGATGCGAAGAACAACTTGATGGAGAGTATTTAATGACAGAATTTGCATTTTTGGTTGAACTAACTTTTTAAATTACGCATCAGCCAGGTATTAAATTACAAGTCACTTTTTATGCATATTGATTTAAATTAATGATCTACTAACCGTTATTGTTGTCAGAGCACGAGTATCCAATTACAACTAAAAGCAAGATTATTTGAATCCCCATGACGATCATCTTTCCGTTTCTATCATCAGACATTTATACTCCAAAATCTACAGGCACTGCCACTGGTGGATAAGCGACGTGAGCCAGTCGTTCATTTGAATCTTTTCACTGAATCTGAGAGAAGCACTTGGCTGCAGCCTGCAGATTTGGGCGGGGGTGCACGTGGTGCAGACCCGTCCACAATGCTTCTTATTGGTTAGTGGAAAAGTGTTGACGTCGATCGAGGTGGGGCGTGCGCGGCCTCTACCCGCCAACACGTGTGTTCGACTTCATGCAGCTCTGCGCAGACCGATCGGCGGCTGACTTGAAACAGTGCATGCCGGTTAGAAATTTTGTCCGACTTGATGCAGCTGTCATCCATTGCAACACATTTCTTCTACCTCTTCGTCTTTCTGCCATTTCTCCTCTGCTAAAGAAACTCTTAAGCCTTTTTAAAGTCCTCGTCCGTACTCCTAACAATTTGGACCTTAAGACCTATTTTAAGGGTTAATTATGTGCTGCAGAAGTAAGTTGTCAGTGAGTTAATAAGACGCTATAGGTTGACTCCCGGCCCGAATTTTCCTTTACGGATGGCCTTGTGTTCGTCACTAACTGGGCTAACAGTAAACACTGTTCCTCTGTCCAGTCGGGCTTTCTCGGCCTTCTTGGTTTTGATTCCATGTTTGTTACATTAAAACCAACATTCAAACCACCACTTAAATAGACATGCCAGCAATCAGTGTAATTGGAAAGAGTGGAGCAATTTTTATCATTCTAAGCCAATCAAATAGGCTACCCAATATAATTCTGCAGCACAGCGCCGAGATTTAAAGTTAAGGTAACTTAACTAAAAAAACGAGAAAAGTACATGTCTACTACTTCAGATTTAACGTTTGATCTGTAGGCCTACATCAGCATCGGGGAATAACATTATAATCTCGTTCACGGTAGAGAAAGCTGCATGTACAAAAGTAACTGTGAAGACTTTAATGTAAAAACCTTTTTTTTTACAGTCTATGGTAAAAACAAATCGCTTTTCTACCCTCGGTACTTCCAGTAATCGCTTGATTCCGGTTCTGGCTTGATAGGCTTTATGCTGAGCGTCACGTGACCAAACCGGAAAACAGGTCTCATTGCATCCGCTTGTCAGAGAAAGTGTTAACGGTCGTAAGAACTAACTACGATATCTATGGATTTTTAAGGTAATCAGCTAACCTACTAAGTTCACTTTGTTATTGGTGCTTTATGGTGTTTAAATATATAAACGTTAGTGTGAAGAAGAAAATTTAAAAAACTTTTAAATATCAATCTGCACATGCGAGGGACATTGGTTGTGCTCATTTTTGCTTGCTCCTTTTAAGTTATCTTGAGTAAAACCGCAAAAAAATTTCATGAAGCACATACAAAAGACCTGAATCGGAAGCGATGTGACCTGTTTTCCGGCTTGGTCACGTGACGCTCGGCATAAAGCCTATTGACAGGTGTCTCGTCCAATCAGCGACAAGTATGCCATTCTCAAAATATACCTTTTCGGTTTTGAATGAATTATCGTTGTGTTTTCTGAATTGTCGTTGTGTTTTCTGAATTGTTATTTTGTTTTCTAAATTGTTGTTGTGTTTTCTGAATTATTTTGTTTTCTGAATTGTCGTTGTGTTTTCTGAATTGTTATTTTGTTTTCTGAATTGTCGTTGTGTTTTCTGAATTGTTATTTTGTTTTCTGAATTGTAATTTGTTTTGCACCTCTCGGCCACCGTATACAGATTGCACTTCTTAGTTCACACTGACTTTAAAGAAAACAACTGGTTTGCAGATCGTGCCATGTTTGCTGCGATGCATTTAGACGGCTTTGACCAGCGGATGTCGCTAGTATACGGGAGGCCAGCTAGTAGTCGCTGTGCGAGTAGACGCTAGAGGCTGCAGTCTTGTTAGAGCGCCTGACTCTCATGCCGGAGACCCGGGTTCGACGCCCGCTCTGAGCGGGTCGAGTGGGACCCGGGTGGAGGGGTTACATTGGTGCCGTGACCCGGATGGGAGTGAGGTTTAGGGGGGTGAGTGTAACGGAGACCAGCTAGTAGTCGCTGTGCGAGTAAACCTCACTCCTCTGATCTCAATAGGCACTCTAGCGACAGACGCTAGAGGCTGCAGTCTTGTTAGAGCGCCTGACTCTCATGCCGGAGACCCGGGTTCGACGCCCGCTCGGAGCGGGTCGAGTGGGACCCGGGTGGAGGGGTTACATTGGTGCCGTGACCCGGATGGGAGTGAGGTTTAGGGGGGTGAGTGTAACGGAGACCAGCTAGTAGTCGCTGTGCGAGTAAACCTCATTCCTCTGATCTCAATAGGCACTCTAGCGACAGACGCTAGAGGCTGCAGTCTTGTTAGAGCGCCTGACTCTCATGCCGGAGACCCGGGTTCGACGCCCGCTCGGAGTGGGTCGAGTAGGACCCGGGTGGACGGGTTACACTAGCGTGGCACTCCCTTCTGTTCCACTGCTTTGCGCATGCGTAGAAGTGCGAGAAAATAAGTCATTATTACGAGAAAGTTTCTCACTATTACGAGATGTTAAGTCATTATTACGAGAAAGTTTCTCATTATTATGAGATGTTAAGTCATTATTACGAGAAAGTTTCTCATTATTACGAGATGTTAAGTCATTATTACGAGAAAGTTTCTCATTATTATGAGATAAGTCTTAAGTCTTTATTACGAGAATGTTTCTCATAATCATGACTTATTATCTCATTATTATGAGAAACTTTCTCAATATAATGAGATACTAAGTCATAATTATGAGAAACTTTCTCATTATTATGACTTAGATAATCTTTTTTTTTTTTCTCAACTATGGCGGAAACGGGCTTCCATAGTGATGCATAAGGCTCTGTTCTCGGTCATTTATCCCCTGGCAGTACTTCCTACATTTCCCATAAACACTGTGCCGTAATGCTACGTGATGACGTTTCATACGCCCATTTGCTGCGCGCAGTTTGCAGTGAAACCAGCGCTAGAAATGATCATGGAAACAAACGGAGCGTCCACTTGAAAACACAAACGAACGAACGGAGTCAGAGCAGGGAGCATAGACTGAAAGAGGAGGGAGTTAGCTAGTAAAGTAAAGTAAAGTAAAGTAAAGTAAAAAGTTGAGATTAAACTAAATGCGGCGGTGGTTGGGAGTCGGGACAGACTTCTGGGTTTAAATTTAAATGTGGTTTAACGAGAGATACGTTATTTTTTTAAGTTTAAGGTTTTTGTCATTATTTCTGAACAAGCTTATACATTAGGCAATAGCCTACACACAACAAGCTTACTATATATGTTAAGGTTTTCTTTTAGTTGAAAACATTAAACAATATGTGTAAACAAAAAATATAAACAGCAATTTTAAAGGGGTCATATAATGCCATTTTTGTACAAGCTAATATGATTCTTTAGGGTCTAAATTAAAAGTTTGTAATATACTTTAATTGAACATTCTCATTAGTATTGAAAGAAAACACTTATTTTACCTGGTCAAAAACAGCTCTGTTTTCAGCACGCCGTTTCAGTGCATATGACTTTAAAAGATAATGAGCTTTGCTCACCCCGCCTCTCTGTTCTGTGCATACACTGTTTGTAACTCGATAACACAATAACCATAACGCGTTGTTCAGTATAAACGTGGGATTATGAATTATATTGAGAACGTCATACATAGAAAACATGCCGTAATGTACCCTGAGTGTAAACCTTAGACGCATTCATTGTGAAGCGTGCAGCTAGCATTTTGCAAAGATTAATATATTAATATAAAGTTTAATAAAACGTTACACTCACTTCCGTTCTTCTGGACATTCAGCAGGAACACGAATATCTGGTACCGATCCATTTTTCATGAGCAGCTTCTTAGCAAATCCAGCTTTATACTGATCCTCGTTTATAAAGCAGTCTGGTGTGTGAAATGATTCGCGCAAACATGAGAGCATTGACGTCGTTGCTCGTGGGGATTATTCCCTTCCAAAACAAACACAGCCACTGCGTCTTCAGGGGTTCGGATTTAGGAACATTAAAATGACTGCTGTGTTCGTTATTGCACCCAAGAACAGAACACCAATCGCTTAGACGCCATTCTGCTCATAGACAGTGCTCCAGGATATCAACAATGACCGCGCCGGTCCGCGCAGACTATGATTGACAGCTCCCTCATGAGCGAGGGCGGGTCTGTGTTGAAACGCTGCTGTCAATCAACAATCGTGGGAGGGGCGTGCGAGCTTGTGACGTCACAGGCTCGAACGGCTTGATTTGAGGCGGGGGAAAACATATAAGGAGATTAAAACAAAACCACTGGATGGATTTTTATCATTATATGATGGTTGTGTACAGACACTGCCAACACACATTTCAGTACAATCAACTTGTAAAAGTGCATGTACCATTATATGACCCCTTTAAGCATTTAAGCTCAAGCAGCGCGAACGGGGATAAAAAAGCAGACTGCGCAGTTATCGTACAGAACGTAGCTACATACTCAAGTCAGCATATGATTATCGTGTTTATATTGTTTCACGTTCATGTTGAGAAAAACAATAATACCCACATGCTCAAGTGAGAAAACGCGCTGCGCTGACACAGACGTTGCAGAGACACGTGTGTGTGTGTGTGTGCAAAGTGAAGTAACAGCACTTTGCGTTCCCTTTCGAGAGGTTCCTCTTATTGCGTAAGTAGCTTACGCGATGGGAAAACTCCTTTTCTTGAGAAATATTGAAGTCTTTATGTAAAACGCATTGCAGCTGCACAGCATACAGCAATGAGCGAGGCAGCTCGGTCATTGGCTGTGCTGCGGCAACTGCACGAACCTATGACGGGGCGACTCTGAACCCGCTTCCAATGAGTGTGCTTCGCGCCCGCGCGCGTCAGAGTCCGCCAAGATTAGCGTGGCCAAGGGCTATATATTGAGCGCCCCGTCGTCTGAGTTCTTTACATTTAATCTCCTTCAGCAAAGACCTTCTCTTCGCTGGATCCTCCGGATTTCTTGGAGTCTTTTCGCCGCCGCCATCGACAAGCCTACAGCAGGACTGCTTCGAGGACGCCGGCGCCTTCAGCCGCCTTCGATCGCCTTCTGCTAAGCCATCCGGCGCGCATCACCTTTATATCCTTTTCAAAGCTTACAGTGTTCGCCCCCGCGACACTTTTTCTAAAAGAGCAAATTCAAGGCGCTCTTTCATATGCCTTCCTGCGCCTCGTGTCGAGGCCCTCTTCAGGACGGGGATCGTCACATCATTTGCACCCGCTGCTTGGGACCGGACCACGCAGAGGCTGCCCTTACTCGAGGCGGATGTCCCGAGTGTGACGCCCTGGGCCTCACTGAGCTGCGCGCTCGCTTCGCCGTTTTCACCGCGAAAGAGCCCACTTCCTCCATGCTGCCATCCCCTCTGGTCGAGCCGTGCAAGAAGAAGCGCCGCTCACAGAGGCCGCCAGAGCACGCGGTTTGCAGTGATGTCACGCCGGGCCAATCCCCGCGTGCTTCACCACCACCCGAAGACTCCCCGCCGCCAGTCCAATTCACACAGGCGGACCAGCACCCCTCCAGCGGAGCGATGGGTCTCGTCTCGTTTGGCGCGTCAGGGGATGACGATGACAAGGATGACAGCCTTTCCTGTGATGCTGCATCCGACGACTGGCCGGGCTCGTCCTTCAAACCCACGCCATCGACATTAGCGGGCACGAGCGTGGGCTCCAGCATGGACTCGGAGATCGTCCGCATCCTATCTAAGGCCGTGGAAGACCTCGGGCTCGATTGTTCTTCCCCGGAAGAACCCGCCCGCAGCCGACTGGACGAGTGGTTCCTGCAGGGGCGCCGACAGGCCCCTCGGCAAAGGCCCTCCCCTTTCTTCCCGGAAGTTCACGATGAACTCACGAAGTCGTGGAAAGCCCCGCACTCCACTCGCCTGAAGCCTTCTTTTTCTTTGTCGCTCTCCTCTGTGGACGGCGCGAAAGAAAGAGGCTATGAGGGGACTCCGCCCCTCGAGGAGGCTGTGGCCAATCATCTGTGTCCACCCTCCAACGCTGGATGGAAAGCTAAAGCTTCGCATCCCTCGAAGCCTTGCCGGTCTACTTCAGCTCTCGCCGGTCGCGCATACGCCGCCGCCGGCCAAGCTGCATCAGCGCTTCACTCTATGTCTGTCCTCCAGGTGTTTCAAGCTAAACTTCTCCGCAGTATGGACGAGTCTGGACCTGATCCCGAGGCATTCAAGGACCTGCGCAGCGCCACCGACATAGCACTGCGAGCTACAAAAGCCACCGCCCAATCCATCGGCCGTGCTATGGCTAACCTAACTGTCCTTGAGCGCCATCTGTGGCTGACGCTAACAGAGATGAAGGATGCAGATAAGGCGTCATTTCTCGACGCGCCTATCTCCCGAAGCGGCCTGTTTGGACCAGCGGTGAAGGAGTTCGCTGAGCGCTTCACCGAAGCCCGTAAGGATTCGCAGGCTATGCGTCACTTCCTGCCCAAGCGACCTAGCTCATCGCAGAGCCACCAAAGGCCGCCTCAGCAGCAGCGAGCTAAGACGGCGCCTCCCGTCTCTCAGCCCAGACCTGAAACTGACTTTCGACGCCGCTCGCGCTCTGCCAACAGGAAGCAACCGCCCGAGCGAAGGGGACCAGTAAAAGCGGGAAGTTCTATAAGAGTAGCGCGTGTGCCCGCTGTTATGCACGCAGCCCAACTCACAAACACTGTTTATATGGCCAAAAACCTCCCGGCACGAGCGGGAAGTTTTATGAAAGTGGCGCGCGTGCCTACCACAGTCTATGCACCCCCACCCATAAGCACTGTCCATACAGTGTTAAACATTTCCCCATCTCACACTGTGAGCATTACGGCGAGCGTGCCTGTAATCTCACACGCACCCCTGCACTCGGCATTCAACAAAGCTGCTCAGCGCGCGCCCGCGCCTCCGAGAGCTGTAAGCTCGGTATTAGCACAGGGCGATTTGCTGGCGGGAGCCATACGTCACCGCGACACCCCCAGCCAGCATTCAGCCCATATCTGTGCGAGCGAAAGCTTGGGAAAATGTCCCCGGCATGCCGAAATGGGTTTTGAACATAATAAAACACGGTTACTCGCTTCAATTCGCTCGCAGACCGCCCCGCTTCACAGCAGTGGTCGAGACGAAAGTGAGAAAAGATGTTTCACATGTTCTACGCACCGAGATGCTCAAACTGATAGAGAAAGGCGCTATAGAAACAGTCCCTCACTCTATGAGCGAGGCAGGTTTTTACAGTCGCTATTTTCTCGTCCCGAAAAAGGATGGTGGTCTCCGCCCCATTCTAGATCTCAGACATCTGAACAAAGCTTTAATGATTCGCTCGTTCAGAATGTTAACAACCAAGCATGTCCTCGCGCAAGTTCGCCCGGGGGATTGGTTTCTATCAGTGGATCTGAAAGACGCTTTCACATTCCGATAGCGCCTCATCACAGGCCTTTTCTGAGATTCGCTTTCGAGGGACAGTCATACCAGTACACAGTACTACCATTCGGCCTGTCACTGGCACCCCGTACATTTACGAAATATATGGATGCAGCACTTTCCCCCCTGAGGCAGCGGGGAGTGCGAATACTAAATTCTCGACGATTGGCTAGTCCTAGCACAATCAGAGGGCCAGTTAGTGACACACAGGTCTTGGATTATCAGTCATCTAGATTGCCTGGGTCTAAGAATCAATTTTGCAAAGAGCATGCTATCCCCCTGGCAGAATATTTCTTTTCTGGGAATAGTGCTAGACTGAGTGCAGATGACGGCGCGCCTCTCATCAGAGCGCGCGCTCACTATCCGGCGCCTTGCAACATCGTTCAGAGCGGGTGCGCGCACCCCCTTCAAGCGATTTCAAAGGATGCTCGGTCTCATGGCCTCGGCATCAGCTGTACTCCAGCTAGGATTGTTGCACATGCGTCCTCTTAGACGGTGGGCCGAGGCCCCGTATCTGCTTTACTTTTCGAAATGAATGATCCCCATGGAGGGAGAACCTGAATTTGTAAAGTTGGGACGGTTGTTTTATCCTCAACGATATAAAAAGTGTTGCCACTCCCATTTGTTGCACATTTTCCCCCGAAATCATAATGCACGACCGTAAATATGCAGGCAAACGCGGTTGCCTACTATATCAGTCGAGCCAATAGCGTGGCAAGATACTGACATAGGATTATTATTAACCAATCAGATGTAGCTTATTTAGAACAGTTGTTACGCGGATGATTCAGCTGTCAGACACGAACAGCATCTGCGGCGGCAGCACAGTGACAATCGCCAAGGACATTGTTTTTGTGATTGTAAGTATTCATTTAATTAGAATATGATATCTATGACAAATGTTTGTTTTGTACACTGTGTTGTTCAAACGTATGTAAGCGTCTCGTTAGTGTCGTTTTAAGTAGGGTAGTTTCAGCTGGCTAACTGACATAGTAGCTAGCATGTCTAACGTTAGGTCACAGCTCTGAACCAAAACTACAACATTACTAGTAGATTAATGCATCCTTCATTTTAATTCCAAAATCTAAACCAAGCTAATCTCCTGCATACGATCTCTTGCGATCGTATGCATGAGATTAGCTTGGTTTAGATTTTGGAATTAAAATGGATGTAAGCGTCTCGTTAGTGTCTTTTTAAGTAGGGTAGTTTCAGCTGGCTAACTAGCAGTAGCTAGCATCATGCGATTACATATTTGATTTGGTGTAAAGTTTTAAGTACTTAATTCTAACGGTAACACTTCGTCCAACTCACATAGGCTACAGCTCCACTGTATGTCCCCGGATAATTACCTCAGACTGTTTTGCAAACGTTCGCCAAAAACTCAAGGTAAACATGAACCTCTTGATATATAAAACATATTTAATTATCAGTTATATCTGACATAACATTAAAGGGTCAGCAAGCAGCCAATATTATAACCAGAGAGCTAAGAGCTCAAGAAGAACGGCATGTAATAGAAATAAGATTAGACTATCAAAGAACATATGCTATCAAACAGAGCAGAGTTATAATGTACATAAACATCGTACAGATTTACTTCTGCTGGAGTAGCCAACACACATACACACACACACCCCTCCCCACATGTGCATTTACATAACCACATGTGCCCTAGTCATCTTCAAGTGACTTATTGTCACAGTTTACACACTGACAGAGGTTTGTACATGGCAGCTCATGCAGTTTACATGTGCATCTACCCTTAACACAATTTGTTTTTTTACATGAGCAGTGCACAAGTTCCAGAATGGCCTCTGGAGCTGGCGGAAGTGTCATCCAGTCCACTCCGTAGAAATCCCCTACCATCTTCCAGCCATGATTTACAGGAGGAGGAATGTCTGGCATGCACTCAAGACTCCTTCTGTGTATTGCAGCCTGATAGCTTGCCCGCTGGATGTGTTTATGCAAGGAGTCTTTGTTTGGAGGTAAGTCTCTCTCAGAACATTTACCTGATTTGAACAGTTTAGCCCTTGCAATATTGACATCTTGGCAGTCCTTTTGGTCATATAGGTCACACGTGTAAGCTTCCAGAGCCTCACATAGTTCTGGTGATGGGGTGAAACTTGTTCCTAGTTCTCTAAACATAGGGATGTATTCTGTTTTTGAGCTTAGTTTGTTGTATGCTTTTGCTTTCCCAACCTTATGCAGAGCGCTCACAGTGTCACATCCAGAAAAGGCATGCAGACCTACAAGGGCATCACATTTGTCTTCGCCAAGATGTGCATGTAGCTTGGTAATGTCAGTAATGTGTGTGTCTCTCCCCTTGGCAGTATGGAAATGGAGGTGGCCATCAATGTGGCTACAGAAAGCCAGAGCCAGCACAAAGACATCGGTGTCTGGGCTCTTGATTACCAGGTCACGGCTGTGTTTGGCTGCATGGACCGCGTGCAGTATCATTCTGGTGTCTGCCTCCTCTTGACTTGTCTCTAGGTCTTTGAGTTCCAGTATCTCAAGGTCAGTATAGCTCCCATTCATCTTAATTGCGTGACACTTGCTTCCATGTGCAACAATGATGGTTATATTGTCAATTATGTTCTTTGCAGATGAGCTCCAATGTTGAAAGAAATACTCCAGTAAGTTTTCTTTATTTTGGCCACATGCCAGGAATTTTTTCCACTGCTTTGGGGTTTTTTGGTCATCTCCATATATTTTGATTTTTTGGTAGCCCTGTTCTGTGCGCCGACTACGCTCAGCATTTTTGATGCTCAGGTCGCTGTATGTGTCGCATACAAAATGAAGCTCTGTTGACTTGGTTGCCTTAGCTGAGTGAACTAATGTCCTCAGTACATGATCCGCATACAACCCAAATGTTGGCTGTGGCTTTAGTTGTTGCACCAGAGCCATAGCATCCCAAATCCAAACTGAGCCATCAGGAATGTCACTCACTGTTGCAGGCGGGCTGATCTCATCGAGCAAGATGTGCATCAGCTTAGCTTTGTTGGTTTTGACCAGAGACCCATCAAAGTTGGAAATTGACTGTGGAAAAGGACCCAAACTGTAAGTGAGCATTTCATCGATGTTAATTTGCCTAACACTGCCCACAACAATTAGCCTTGCAAACAAGTTGCGATGTGATGTTAGGGTGATTTCTTTTCCTCTAAGTTTTGTGACTGTACTTTGGCCAGTGTCTTTGAATGTTTTCATTTTCATTTTCTTTATAGGGTCATGGAATGATGCTTCGCCATTGACGATCCTTTTTTCACAGAATTCAGTGAGTGCCATTACACCTCTTTGTTTAGCCCCTAGTAAATCTGTGGCAACATTTTCTGATGCCTGTTGGCCAGAAGAGATGTGACAAAGAGACTCTCCGTCCAGCAATGGGTCAAAAGGATTAACCATATTTTGGATAGTGGCCACAATGTTCATCACATCAGCCTGATCTCTCTGCATTCGGGTGTTGTCTAGCTCAGAGTTAAGATGTCCTACCGGGCACTTTCCTGCCATTGTTTTGCATTCAAAAGTGATTGCTGCCCGCTCATGTTGTGTTAGGGTCCAGCGGTGAACTGCACCCTTGTTCAGAGAGAACCCACTGATGCCTCCCTTTGTCTTTGAGTCACGATTGGCTGTTTGCTCAATGACTTGATCACACGCAGTGCCGGCGAAACCATGACTTTGATGTCTTTGTGCCACAAAGTCACCTGAAAGAAGCTGCTGGTGTGCTGAAGGGTGTGTGTCTTCCAGGTTGGTCATTTCAGCCCAATATGCCGTCAAATACCTGGCATAATTTACTTTGTCACAGGCAAAAAACCAGGGCAGCATACTTTGCACAGTGGACAAATGGAGAGCCCAGTTCCCCTCTCTTGTTGCCCTGATGAAAAGAAGCAAATCTTCCATCATGTCAAGGTATGTGCTCCAAAATGCGAATGTGTGGTTACAGTTGTTTTTCACCACAAATTCTTCATAGCCTTGCAGTAATTGCTGAAATGTGTCTGATGTTAGCATGACCTTGAACTCTTCACAGGGAAAACAATCCTGCATATCTGTTGCTACTTTTAAAGCAGCTGCATTTTGTTCTTGTGTCAGTGTGTCCAAGTATGCCCACCAGCGCAGTTTCTGGAGTGCTTCCATCAGGAGTTTGTGAGCCCGTATGCTCCTGTTGTAGTGATGGCCGGAGATCACTCCATCGATTGAGCCTGCTGCCACCAGGTCAGACTCGATCAAGATGTCCTGAAAGCCAGCATCACCATACAACTTTCCTATGCATGAAAGATATGCCATTGCTGTGTGGAACTCTCCCATCCTAACTACAATTCTCTCAGAGTAAGAATTTGTTTGCCAACGGATCTCTTGGGCCTTGGCATATATGGCTTGATCCATAACTAAAACAACTTCTTTTTGTTTCAAGCTGTCAGCAATGGCAATGGAGCGGCTCAAGATGGTGTGGACCGTGTTGAGATCAGTCGGGCTTGCGTCAATCACTGGAAGGTAGCCAACATATGTAGATGGCAGGACTGTGTCTTCCTTTAACATGATATTAAACCCTGTCCATCCAGGAAGGACTTTGCCCTGGGCCTCAGGTACTTTCAGTAAAAAGAATGCAGCATCAATTCTTCTGCCGGTAGTTTGGGCATATCTGTATTGGTCCTGCTGGAGATCTATCTTCAATGCAAAATTCTGTGGACCAGACCGCTTTCCTCTTGTGTAGGTTGAAATATTCAGTGGAGGAGGATGAACAGACCGTTCTCGTGTTCTCTGTCTGGGTAATGTGTCTGGTAAGGATACTGTATAACTGTTTATGGCCCTCTGAATTATTATACCATTGGTATTATGTGTTGTCCCTTTACCTGAAAGAGTTTCCTCTCCAAAGTCATTATTATCCCAGACAAGAGTCACTGGCACTTCAGCACTGATGTTTTCAGGGATGTATATTTCTCCTCTCTCCATTTGTAGGTGAGCAAGGGCAGTATCATGCTCAAGGACCTGGGAATTGGATGAGCAGTGACCCAGACCATTTAACAACCCTATAAGCTGTGCAGAGCCAGTCATATGCCGAACTGCCATTGCAAGTGAGCACTGTTTTGGCATGAGCCACCGTCCTCTGGTTGCCAAGGTAATAATGTCCTGACAAGTGGACACTATCTTTCTGCTGTCCTCTGAACTGACATCAACACGTTCATCTGATGGTTGTAATGACATTCCTGATGTCCATGCAATAAAGTTAAAAAGCTGGTAAGGCACTACACGCTGGGCATTTTCCAGTGTTAGGTCACCTGCCATGGGAGGCCATGAAAGCTTTGGTGATCTTTTCGATGTCTTTTGAATGATTTCTTTGAGTATCATTGCTGCATGATATAACACCCGAGAATCATTTGTGTTGATGGTGGCATTTTCAATAGCTTCTTGACTTATCATTTCTCCTTCACTTTCTTCAGATGAGGAGGAAGCAGAGGAGACAGCAACTTCATGCACAATCTCGTCAGCTGACAGATTGTCCACAAATACAAGATAGGTTGTGGATGCCTGCAGGAATTTCAAGAAGGGATGAGACTTTTGAAGTCTTGCCTTAAGTGAATGTGCCTTATAAGCTGCAATGTTCACTCCCTCTGTTTCTTCCACAGTTTTTTTGAACAGCAAATTCAGCTTTGACAGTCGAAGCACTTCGCGGTGTTTTAAAAGCCTCTCCTCAATGACTGTTTTGCAGAAGTGCTTGTATCCATTTTCATAGATGTTTGTTTCTGTTCTCTCATTTTTTTGTGTGGTCAGGTACCGGGTATAATCTCGATAGCAGGTGAAGTGATACCGTGCTTCACTAGCCACCAAGTCCCTGCCTTGGATATGGAGAAGGAGAGACTCATCCCTTCTCCCTTCAGCGGCGAGAAGCAATTTCCCGGCATGGAGTGTTTCACACTGTGTTAGTTTTTCTTTTACCCTTTTCCTGGTGTGTTTCTGAACCTTGTACTTCTCATGTTTGCAAATAATGCATTGTACTGGAAGGAGGTGTGGGGCTTGCTTGGATGTGTAGAGATCACGGGCATTAGACCTCAGAGCCCGTGTTTTTACTGGAGTTGCCTCACCATCCTCTGCCTCTACCACTAAAAAAAAGTGTAAAACAATAGATTGAGGTTCTGCACCCTTCCCCACATCACTGAATTAAGAAATGGTTTGAAACTTTAGGCAGGGGAAAACTCATCCTTCATATATTGGTTTCACCTGTTCCCTTAACATGGTTAATAAACCAGTTTCACAGCGTTCAGGTGTCTGGCCTTGTTGATGTTAATAATGCCATAATTGGAAGGGTACATTTTTGCAGGATGTTTTTATTATATACAGTGTATTAACAGTAATATATTTATATTATTTGTACTATTATACTGTTACTGCTATTACACTGCACATAACTGTATGTGTTTGATCGTACTGGAAATCCATATCTATTACACTCTTATAAGGCTACTGCTAATACATTGCACATTTATATTTAATTAATATTACTGTAAAACATACTACTTTCTTAAATGTATACTACTGTACCGAATGTCTTATACTGCGCCACCTATCTATACAATATAATACTGCACTTTAATATACTGCGCCACCTGTCTATACAATATAATACTGCACTGTATGTCTTTTACTGCACCTCCTGTCTGTACAATAAAATACCAACCTTCATTTGCAGTTTCTTCAACTAATACTGCCTTCTCTCTTCTCCTTTGTGCTCGTTCTATCTTCGTGATATTTGTGAAATGGCTGTAGCACTCCCTGTGGTAGCCAATGTTAGCTGGTTTGACTAACTGGTTTGTAGGTTCCTGGCTTTGTAATTTGTATGCCTGTACTGCCTCTTCTGCTATAATACTTTCTCTGCATTCAAGGTCTTTCCACAGAAACACAGATTTAATAAATTTCTCCCAACTTATGTCTGTGAAGGGAATGGTGGGTCTATTTCCCTCACATATATGCATGCAGCACTTCATGTTTTTGCGATTTCATCCATAGTAAAAATGTGCGGGAAAAAGAGAAATGTGCGTTTTTATCATAGACATAATCAATACATAGACGCCCAATTGCCCGCTGGAGCGTACGTCAACGGTGCGGCCATATTGTGGAGGGCAACTTTCCCATAGATTTCATACCGGGAATTGAGAAAAATGTGTTTCGTGTGCTGCTTGGGGCTGTACAAATCGCCACACAATTGAAAACAGGTCTCGAGCAATTACTTTTCACAAGCAAGACTGAAAATTTGTTTCTGGTTGTATTTGGCCATTATATAATTAGAAATTTCAAAATACTACTGTTATTGTGTCACGAAATGTAGTTTTAATAGTTTTTCAGTCGACAATGTAGTTGTCTAAAGCTCAAATCTATGGTTTATTCGTAAAGATAGAGCCTATTTAAAATTTTTATCTGACGTTTTTGGAGTGAGAGATCCGGGCGCTCATGTACCCCACCTGGAACAGCCTTACCTCGGCTATAGTGCTTCTGACGTTTGCCGCTGGCTCTGATGTCTAGTGGTTAAACATGATATATAATTCGACTTGTGTATATCTAACAGGTAATCTTTGGTCTCATTAATCTATAATTTGTTCCTTGGCAAATCGTTTTGGCTGAGGGCAAAGTAAAGTTTCATAACTTTATATTTAGGCTATTTTAACGTTGTATCCTGCTGTAGATGTCTATGGTTTTCATGATGTTGTGTTTCCAAGCAATACCATGGATTAAATGTGTGAAATCAGAACGGTATATTTATTAAAGATTACAACGAAATGACAGGACATCGTATGACAAAAGATGGTTACATAAAATAAAAACAGTGACAATGCATAACGTTACCTCTACATTCACATTTTGTGTCAAACTGAATACGTAGCATAAGTGGGCAAAATTAGTTAACAAGTTCAATCTTTCCTGGGCTAAAATCACTTCTCGAAAAGATGTGCACAGAGCATAGACTGTAGGTCAGACAGCAACTTCCTATCAGCGCGCCCGTGTGTTGACAAACGCGTCACCAACACCGACACTTTCCCACGCACGCTATTGGATGAAGGCAACAAATACGTCACGCATGTCGGACCCAACACGTAGCCGCCTGCTCTATTCGCCGGGAAAATAACCTGGACAAAGTTACCGATATTATAGTAATGTGCAAAGTATGTGAGTGGCAACAATTTTTATTTGCTTTGTTGAAAAGTGTAGTGGTTATATATAAAAAACTGGGTTATCCATCCCCAGAGATCGTCTGAAAACACGAAATCCCCCCTCGGCCCACCGTCTATCTCCAACGCTGGCTCAAAAGCCGTGTCCCCACTCACGCGTGGCGCTCTGGGCCACTTTTTAATCAGAGCAAATCACGGCTGCATAAAAGCCCTGACGCCCTGGAAAGCTGTCGACTGGTATCAGTCCGGCGTGAGTTTGGGCGTGAACACAAGGAGGAAAATGATCACGACAGATGCCTCCAAAATAGGTTGGGGGGCCCTTTACGAGGGCAGGCCTGTCTCCGGCTTGTGGTCAAACCCGGAGAAGCGCCTACATATAAACTGTCTGGAATTGAAAGCGGTCGCTTTGGCTCTCAGAGCCCTGCTCCCGTACCTGAAGGACGAGCACGTCCGAGTCCAAACGGACAACATGACGGTAGTCTCGCATATAAATCGTCAGGGTGGACTCAGATCGAGCTCCCTGCACTCAATGGCCAGGGAGCTCCTCCTATGGTCCCAGCGCAACCTGCGCTCGCTGAGAGCAGCGCATGTGCCAGGTGTTCTGAACCAGGGAGCGGACATGCTGTCCAGAGACAAAGTTCTCCCAGGAGAATGGTCTCTCCACCCCCTGACGATTCAGTGGTTATGGCAAACCTTTGGCAGAGCAGAGGTCGACCTCTTTGCCTCCAAGGAAAAATGCGCACTGCCCTCTCTTCTTTTCAAAGAGCACAGACGCGCTCGCCCAAATCTGCTCGCCCAAATCCAAATCTCCGCCCCTCGAGGAGGCTGTGGCCAATCATCTGTGTCCACCCTCCAACGCTGGATGGAAAGCTAAATAGTGCTGCCACTAACGACTAATTTTCTAACGACTAATCTTTCGACTAATTTTTCGATTAGTCGACTAATCTAAACGACTAATAATAAAAAAATCAAGTGTTTATTTCGTTGTGTCCATTTTATTTTGAACTCAATTGAAGGGCCAAAACATAAAATGTCACCTGTTCAAAAACATTATGTATTACAATCTAAGCATTAAGTATGCATTTCCATTAGGCTATACCATATTAGTCAGAGTCCTAATCTAATCCTCTAATAACAAACATGTATGTATTACTTAAATTAGCTCTTTGTTCTGCCTTAAAAAATGTACAGTAAGCTAATAATGATTAATTTATGTACATTTCTGAAAAGCATAACTGATAACATCACTCTGAATAGTAAAGTAGATGCAATGCATTATCTGTGAAAAGCGCTATACAAATGAATTGAATTGAAAGAGTCTGGAGACTCTGGACTAGCCCACTATGAGTCGCGCTGAAAGCAGGCAGGCACGCAGTTATGTAGCTCGCGTTTACACTTGCGTGCATGGCGGGCCCGTGCCGCGGTTCGCGTGAATGTGAAAGCAACACGGACTCGGGAGCGCTTGTTCAGGAAGTTAAGTAATCTGCCCATGCGTTTTAGCTGATTATGATGCATTTAGTTAAATAAAACACATGTAAGGGATAATAGTGTTTGACAATTTGGGGGCGGAACCAAGGAGGGCACTGACCCTCTTATGATTGGTCACTTTCATCGTAATCACAACCACAGGGACATCTTTGTACTTTGATTGACAGCTCTCATTACAGGAAGCACGGAGTCAAAGTATCTGACAGAGTTTTTTTTATTTTTATTGAAATATCAAGATTTACAGACAAACATGGCTGCATAACTTCCTTTTCTTTAGAATAGGATACAAGGACAATATAGTCAGAGGGAGCAGCTCTTAATACAACAAGAATATAAATGTAGTCTTAGTACAAAAATAAGGATATTTGTAAGCAAAATTCAATTCAATTCGTATCCAGTTTGTATCCAGCCTCTCACGGAGACTTCAGATGCCCCAACACCTGCGATGAGACGCCTCGACGCCTGTGAAGAGACGACTCAACGCCGGCGATATGTTATGCCCTAAATTAATACATGATGATTAACTAACTATATTCTTCTATGTACATTTCTGAAATGCACTTTCTGTAAAGCTGCTTTGAAACAATATGTATTGTGAAAAGCGCTATACAAATAAATTTGAATTGAATTAAGCAAAATAAACATTTTAATAAATAAACGGTAAGGAATTATAATATAACATGACATAAGGGGAGAATTCAGTCTTTGTTCATCCATTTATCTTAGTTGGGAAGTGTTTTAGGGTATCATATATTTTTTGTGCTTTAAGACCTTTCAAAGATTTTAATGATTTTATATACAGTTTAAATTCATTTAAAAAAAAAAAACTCCGTCAGATCCTTTGACTCTGACTTCCTGTAATGAGAGCTGTCCATCAAGGTACAAAGATGTCCCTGTGGTTGTGATTACGATGAAAGTGACCAATCATAAGAGGGTCAGTGCCCTCCTTGGTTCCGCCCCCAAATTGTCAAAAGTCATGTAGACTCGAGGGAGCAGAAATCAGCTGAGCGAGCAGGAATCCACTGCGCGAGCAAAACAGCACTCCGCGAGCAGAAGCCCGCTGCGCGCGAGCAGGATTCCACTGTACAAGCAGAGTTAACCTATGAGAGTAGGCCAGGCGCTCGCTCGCAGCTACCTGTACACCTTTCGGTTGTTGAATTTGTGCGCGAGTACTTTTATCATGCCAGCTGAAGGTTCATTTTTGCGCGTGTGAAATAACATAATGTGCTCGTGAGCATGTCTTACACGCTCATAACTTTTGACTAAAAAATAACGCCATAAGCGGCTCATGTAAACGCAGCGAGTGAGCCACGCATCTCACCCATGCAGGAGGACAGAAGCATCATCATGCCCATTCAAACAGCACCTGTCGTGCCCATGGTCGTGGTGATATAAAATCAATGTATAGGGGGAAATATCTACCCAAACCTTATTAAATAGGTAGGCTATACATCATCATGTCAAGTTTTTAATATTACTCAGTTATAATTATAATAAGGCACTATGGCTGTTATCAGTAAAATAAAATTAACAAAAGTCATTAAAGGTGCTCTATGTAACTTTTAGCGGCCTCTAGTGGTGATGTTTCAGATTGCACCCAAATTTTACAAGAGCGCTCGTGCTCGAACTCATAGACAATACCGTCTATTACGCGAATATCTCGGCGAATACTTGACGGATTCAGCGAGCACCGAGCTCGTTGGGACCATCTAGTCGAGCTGAAAAGAACCATATAAGGTCCATAGTTTTTGGTGGTGTTTTCGCAGAGATATTAGCAGAAAACCATCAGGCGCGCTGCAAAATTGCGGACGCCGGTGACGTCACCGCAGAAAATCGCTCGTATCTCTGGAACGCAAAGACCCAGAGAGCTCAAATTCGGGGGAGGAGGTCCCAGGAGAACCCTTGCCTGAACGCTCGAGTGGCGGGCCTCGGGGATGCCCCCTGCCGGATCGCCGTTCGCTGGGACCCCCGATTTCGAACGGCTATAACTCGGGGAGCCGGGCGAGTTGGACCTCGGGGGTGGGCTCGTTCGAAAGGCCCCGTCCAGCACTACGAACGATTAGAGTCTTGGGAATATTGATCAAAGATTGACTGAGATATAACAAACTACAAACCTGGTTTACAAACTCAGTCCCAATTCTCTTTGGTGCCCCAAACCTGTAGAAAAAATTAATAATGCTGCGCGAGACAACTGCTGCAGATTTATTTGGGATTGGATATGCCTCGGACCATTTAGTATAGTAGTCAACGAGGACACAAATGTACTCATTTCCCTGGTTGGTTTTGGTGACTTTCCCCACTAAATCCATGCCTAGCAGTTCCAGAGGCTTATCCACCTTAAAATTAAAATAAATACATTTAAATGATGTGCACTCATGAAATACCAGTCTCAATGCACATCTGTGGACAAGCTTACACATATTGGGATGTTGGGCTCCTGCTTGATGGACAGTCTGCTAAATTGGCACTGGGCACACTGCAAAACATGATGTTCAGAAATAAGCACATGAGAAATGCATTCCAAAACATAATACATTTGTATGTTTTACAACAAAGTTAGAAAGGAATAATTTAATATTTACCTATTTATCAATGTCCACCCCCATTCCAGGCCAGTAGAACCTCGCTGAAATAGCAAGCTTGGTTTTTACTGTTCCACAGTGTGCTCCATAGGGGCTGGCATGGAATTCTGTGAATATTTGGTTGGCCCCTTTTTGTCCAATGACCACTTTTTTCCTCAAACCCATAAAATATTTTGAGGAGATGTAGTAAAGTTGACCATCTATTGAAATAGCTTTATTGGGTCTCATTCATGAAACACGAGCAGAACGAATTTTTGTGTAAATCGTGTGTAAAGTGGTTCTGGTGTAAATTTTCGGATTAAAAATGTTCGTATTTTCCAAATGTGAGTTGGTACACAAGAAATCTACACCTGCTCCCAGCCACGCGTAAATAGTGCGCTTAACACCCGAACGTTTTGCTCATTAATAAGGCTGCATTTTAATTACCTTAATCGGGTATATATTTGCACAGCATTTTGAAAAAATATTATATATAGTAATTACATATTAATTACTCACCCACCCACCCACCCAAGGAATAACAACCATTCAGAATTTCTTAGTCTGATGAAGCACAATATAATAATTCTGTACATAATTTGTAGGGCTGGGAAAATATTAATCGCGATTAATCGCATCCAAAATAAAAGTTTGTGTCTACATGAATGATATATGTGTGTGTACTGTGTATAATTATTTTGCATATATATATATATATAAATACACATTTGCATGTATGTATTTAAGAAATATTTGTTATTTATATATAAAATATTTAAATTTATATATAATATAAATTATATATACAGTATATACATGCAAATATTTCCTAAATATATACGTGCATATGTGTGTGTATTTATATATACAAAATAATTATACACAGTACACACACATATATCATGTAGACACAAACTTTTATTTTGGATGCGATTAATCTTTTCCCAGCCCTAATAATTTGACAACTCTGTGAATATGAAAATATACAAACACTGAGATTGTGGGGTTTTTTTTGTTTTTTTTTCTAATTGCAGTTTCACCAACAGATGTCGCCCTTGGGCCTTGGCCTATGAACCTCTTGAAAATGAACGCATTATCCGCATAAAACAACAACGAAAAAACGTATCTAAGCGGTCTTCCTTTTCTTCTCAAACAAACTAACTGCATCTTAAACAGCTCAAGTTTAAAAAATTTCCGGGGGAGAAAGCCCCGGACCCCCGTTAAAATAAAAGATTCAACATGCAGGGCTAAAAAAGCCCCGGATCATTTCATTTGCACTACTAGCGACGCCCCCCTGGACATGCATACACGACGCAAGGGCGCCCGCGCTACAAAACTAACATTTTTATTTTAAAAATTGTCTTACCTGCAAAGCGACGCGCGAGTATCATCCCGCTGTCTATTCTTTTTCCTTTTTTCGCCCCCGACTCTTGGTGCCTTTCCGAGGCCATGCCCATGTCTGAGATCGGTGTCTGCCAAATTTGACATTGATTGAGGCATAATCGAACAGACCACTGGGAGGTGGGGAAGGGGGGGCACCAGAGGGAGACTGGCACAGGAGATTCACCTTTTTCTCGACTAACTTGGTCTAGGCCTATATTACTTTTGTATTGCTTTTGTATATTAACATGCTTTAGACATATTTTATTTGTTATTTATACTAGTAGCCTATTGTGATGATTTTTCACGACCCAGATTTTTTGGTGCCCCCCCAAGCACTTGGTGCCCTACGCGCAGCGCGTGATGTGCGTGTGCGGAACGCCGGCCCTGGTTGTCAGTCGGATTTAATGGGCGGGATTTATGGTAATTGAGAATGAACGTGCACGCGTATCCCATTGACGACTGATTGGAATTCATTAACACACACATTCCACTATCACATCTGACGTTTACGAAGTATTTGTGAATCAGGAGAAGAGTTTTCGGGAAGGTCTCTTTACGCGCAAATCACTCGCATATTTACTCGTATATTTATGAATGTTTCATGAATGAGACCCATTGTTAGTAAAGTCTAAACAATAACCTGCACGGAGGTTCTGAATGGCTAATGAAAGAAATAGGATATTTTAAACTGAAATTGCAGGATAGGTAATTTTTTATGTTCTATTTGCCAAGAAGGCTATAGTTCATGGACAAGTATGGGTTTTTTGTTTCTATCAAGTCTTGGTGTATTACTATACCTCACTCCTGTCTGTGGAGTTATGTTATCTTCACTTTCAAAAATAATTATAATTTAGAATAGATTACTCACCATGAAATTGGAGCAACGTCTGCGAATCACACATTTATGGTCTTTTTTTTATACCAAATGGATATGTGCCTCGAGTTTTATAGCTCATGATTTCCTCATACATTTTTGGATCCATTGTTGGAATGTGCCAGCAAGAATAGAAATTCAGGTGACAATGTTGTGTGGTCATCTCCCCAATTTATAACACCATTGATTAACTTGATTAATTAAAGCTAATTAGTGCCCTCAGCAATTGTTAATTAATTACTAGAATGATATGTTGCACCCATGTATCTTGCGTGTGAAACATATTAAAGAAAAATAGCAATATGGTTTTATTCATATTTATTTATTTATTTTCATACAGGGAATATAAAAGGTGTCACCTGAAAATGTGTTTACCTTTTGACAATAATATGATGAACTCTTTTTTTCATGTGTATTTTGGTGACATTTAACATATTAATACATTTTGTACTGTTTACAAAGTTGTATTTCATACACCTGTCATCTCTGACGTTTTGAAATCTTTATAAATAATACAGACATAATAATATAAAGACAATAATATGAGGCATTGAGTTTGTTTTGTTTTGACAGAAATATTACTGGAGTGTGAGAACCATTTTATTATGCTGACAATTGAATGTTGCGCCAATGCTTTTGGCCTTTTTCGCTTTCCGTACTTCCAGTTGTGCTTTGATGCATCTCCTACGCATGCGCAGACATGTCTCTTTGAGGGGGAACACAAATTCCTGTAGGGAACAGAATCGACTGCTTCACCTGCCTCGAAAAGTTATTAAAGACATCGTTAAAATAGTCCAAGTGACTACAGTGGCTCAATCTTAAGTTTATCAAACGACGAGAACACTTTTTGTGCGCAAAAAAAAACCAACAAAAATAACGACTTTCTTTCAACTATTCATTTCCTTCTCTCTGGGCCTCGAGTCAGGTTACTAGTTTAACAGCGTACGATCTGTTGTTGTACGTCACACTTATCACACACATGACCAGCGTCGGGCAATAGTGAGCCTACGTTGTATTGTTCATGAGACAACAAATAAAGATAAGAGAAATGACTGGTACTGGCGTCTTTATTCCGTTGCACACACAGCATATCTCCATGACAACCTCTCTCCTTAGCAAATGCACTTCATCTTTATACAACACTTACAATTACTGCCCTCTGCTGGAGTCAATCAGTACTCATATAACAGCTGTACTCATTATTACATCTCTTTTATTTATCTTTTTTTCAATATTACTTAGAAATTTCACATAATTACCGACACTTTACTATATAACACTCAATTCATCAATCTTTTTTTTTTTTTTTTTTTTGTATATAAACTATAAGTCCATTCGAACAGGTGGTTTTCTAACTCGATTAGATCTCCGTAAGACAGGAATGTCAGTCTTTGGTACAGATGAATCAAGTTCAGAGTAAAGCATATCCGAAGATAACATTTCAAGACGTTGCCGATCCACAGAGGGCATTTCACAAGACTGCATTTCTGGGGACAGCATGCAGCTCCAAGGTTGGCTCAGCCAAAGGACATTTCTCTGCAGTCTTAAGCAAACTCTGTCGATTTCTCCGTAAGGTCTGCCCATCTTCTGTTTGAACAAGATATGATCTTGGGTTTACCTCTTTTAGGACTGTAGCTTTCTTTCTCCATCCAGTCCGCAACTCTAACTACATCTCGTTCAGAAAGAGGTTTTATTTGCCGACTTCCCTTGTCATAATATCTTTCAATGACAAACCGTTGTTTTCTCTTTTCAGAGAGAATTTTGGAAGTGTGTCTTCACGCAGTTTACCATTCATCAATAACTCAGCAGGAGATAATCCACAACTGAGTGGAGAGGAACGGTTACTCAACAGAGACAGATTTTCATCCGAATTGCTTGCCGCTGCTTTTTTCAAAAGTCTTTTTACAATTTGTACCCCTTTTTCTGCTTTACTATTTGCCTTTGGATAAAGAGGGCTTGAAGTAGTATGCTTAAAGCCATACTGTTCTGCGAACAGCCTGAATGGACCATTGTCACTTTGCACACAATGAGGAATTCCATGCCTTGCAAAAATGCATTTCATGCGTTGAATCATGTCGTTCGATGTTGTATGACGGAGCACTTCATCTTTGTACAACACATTACTGCCCTCTGCTGGAGTCAATCAGTACTCTATGGAAGCCCATCCATAGCTTCCATATAGACGTGCGAGAAAATAAGTCATTACGAGAAAGTTTCTCATTATCATGAGATGTTAAGTCATTATTACGAGAAAGTTTCTCATTATTACGAGATGTTAAGTCATTATTACGAGAAAGTTTCTCAATATAATGAGATACTAAGTCATAATTATGAGAAATTTTCTCAATATAATGAGATACTAAGTCATAATTATGAGAAACTTTCTCTTTATTATGACTTAGATAATCTTTTTTTTTTCTCAACTATGGCGGAAACGGGCTTCCATAGAATTTACCCATAGCACAAGAATTTATGTAACTTTCTAAATGGTCCTTGTAACTAGATAATTGTGTAAACATGCTTATATGTGGGCGTTTTTGTGTATCTTTTCTTATGCTGAATTCGGAACCGTAGCCTATAGCCTACTAATCTACTGGCTACAACTGCTATATTATACTTACTATTTCTGCCATTTAAACAAATGTTAAACGTAGTAGGCTATGAGTAGTATACTAGTATTCCATTGGTTCCCACTGCACATTTTTGATGGCTACATCTCAAATCATATATTTCCCTACCATATATTAGGAAAAACAGTAGTAGTTATGTGACAAAAGTAGTATGTCCAAATTCACAGTAGGCTGACCATACCCAGATGACCTAGCCTACTACTTTCGTCGGGATTCTTAAGTGTGCATGAGGCAGAGGGAAAGGATTTAGTTTCATATTTAAAAATTAGCATTTTTTCCCAATCAATGAATATTTCTACATTAAAACTGTTATATTTTAAACATTAATCTACTAACATACTACTGTGTTGGGTAAGTTACTCTAAAAAAGTAATTAATTACTTGCTACTAATTAGCCTACATCTTCAACAGTGTTATTAGATTACTGTACCATTACTTACTAAATCCCGTATTAAACTCAACCAGTTGAACAATACAAAGATAGACATTAAAAAAGGCTCTTTTAATTCTTTCAAATGAATATAAAATTATTTTAGCCTATCATACTTTGACTGGTTCTCCCAGGTTCATTAACAGACAGTTCAGACCAGTTTGTGTGCAATGTTTACTGGAAAGACTGCACTTACCTAAGTGTAGACTGTTTTTGTCATGAATTTAAAGAGAATTAGCTCTATAGCTAAAGGGAGAAAGCCCACCGCCAGAGTCATGTGACCTTACCTGGGACACGCCTTCCAGAACAATGTGCACAATCTATGTACACGTTTTGGTGTAACTGACTTAAAGAAATAGCTAGATATCGTATGCATTAAACACAACGGCATATATATGTGTCTACCAGAATAGTATACGCTGTTATTTTATTTACATTGGGTAGACATATGGATTAACACTGTAAGCTAGATTGCTCAATCACAGCCTCTGTGCAAACGCAGAACCAAAATATGTAAAATCAATAATCAATTGGCTTCAGTCAAATGGTATATTACAGGTTTTATTTATTATGATTATATTGCATTTATGGGTGACACACATTATATAGGCCTCTCTCTCTCTCTATATATATATATATATATATAGCCTACAGATAATATATTATGCATTATAAACAGTGCTCCAAAACCTTCACTGATATAACACAGTAGCTATACATATTGTCAATATAGTGCATGATATATACAGGTCCTTCTAAAAAAATTAGCATATTGTGATAAAGTTCATTATTTTCCATAATGTAATGATAAAAAATAAACTTTCATATATTTTAGATTCATTGCACACCAACTGAAATATTTCAGGTCTTTTATTGTTTTAATACTGATGATTTTGGCATACAGCTCATGAAAACCCAAAATTCCTGTCTCAAAAAATTAGCATATCATGAAAAGGGTCTCTAAACAAGCTATTAACCTAATCATCTGAATCAACTAATTAACTCTAAACACCTGCAAAAGATTCCTAAGGCTTTAAAAACTCCCAGCCTGTTTCATTACTCAAAACCGCAATCATGGGTAAGACTGCCGACCTGACTGCTGTCCAGAAGGCCATCATTGACACCCTCAAGCAAGAGGGTAGGACACAGAAAGAAATTTCTGAACAAATAGGCGGTTCCATTTTTTGGCTGAAATTTGAAATTTGGCTGTTCCAAATTTCTGAACAAATAGGCTGTGTGGACAGCCAGCAGTCTGTCCACACTTATGCACATCATCAGAAGTATGGAGCAGATCATGTAGGTAAATTGAATAGGTCTAATATATGAGTGCATACAGAGAAATTGAACACTAACTCATGTAGGAACACTTC
Organism: Rhinichthys osculus; assembly: GCA_029959095.1. Lineage (NCBI taxonomy): Eukaryota > Metazoa > Chordata > Actinopteri > Cypriniformes > Leuciscidae > Rhinichthys > Rhinichthys osculus. The sequence continues at coordinate 3,680,808 of JARWKJ010000008.1, read as the reverse complement.
ATTCCATATCGGTTAATACTGGCAGTTAAATACAGTGTAGTGAACTTGTCAAGCAAGAACATGACAGTTGTTGTTTTAAGAGAGATCTTTAAGAGGCTTTACCTCACCTATTGTGCTGCTGTAGTGAGAGCATTTCATATGTTTGCTGTTTTCACTCTTTTTGCCTTTCTGCACCAAAACACAGATCTCATTTGCTGTCTGTACTGAGACGAGCCGTAGTAGTACAGAAGAGGGTCCAGAAAAACACTTGCGCTCCCCAAACACACAGCCAACAGGTAAACAGCATATGAGGAATCTCCCTCCCCGATGTTTCTTCTTGTAGCTAAACGAATATAGTGGTACAACAGGATGCCATTGGTTGGAGCAAAACACACCACAAACTCAATCAGCACAGTAATAGCCATAATCACAGCTTTCCTTCGAATGCCTGAAGGTGATGATGATGTTACTAAGCGTTTAGACGTTGCACTGAGTACATATATGATAGTAAAGTAGCTCACTAAGGTGACAACCAGTGGCAAGAAGAAGTAGAGGCAGGAGAGAATGGAGAATAGGTACACATAATACAGCCTTGAAGGGTCGTTTTGGCGCAGTACATCATGACAAGTGACGCCCACATCCTCAACCTTGAGCGTTTGTGTCATTGAGAGAAGTGGCACCGTACCAGCGAGCGCCAGAAGCCAGACCAGCACACACACACACGTGGCTTTCCTTGCACTCCTCCAGGTTTGAGAGGTGATGGGAAGCGCCACAGCCAGCAGTCTGTCCACACTTATGCACATCATTAGAAGTATGGAGCAGTACATGTAGCAGTAGTAAGCAGCAGTGAGCACACGACACGCCACCTCCCCGAACACCCAATCTGAAGCGTTCAGCTGGTAGTGGATCTTCAGAGGCAGCAACAGGGTGAAGAACAGGTCCACACACGCCAGGTGAGACATGTAGATCACAGCTGGTTTCTTCGCTTTAATCCTACAGGTGAACGTCACCAAGGCCAAAGCGTTCAGGGGCAAACTAATGAGGATGACGAAGATGTAGAACGAGGGCATGACGCGTGTGACTATCAAGCCTTTGAGAAAGTCAGCAGATTTGGTGGAGATGTTCCACATCACGGACAATCCTTGTGAAATTTTGAAATCCATAGGTGAAGTATGCAGACAGCAGTTAAACTCTGTAGCACAAAACACACAAAACACAATGAGTGAAGGTCATATACTATTAAAACATACAATTATAAAAAATCCACTCCTAGAGATCCACCCCTAAACATTACCATCATGGGGTGTAAGCGGACCGTACAAACATTTTTATGAATGAAATTATACGAGTTTATAAACATAAGCCACCAATTCTGCAAAACGTAAAATACAAATTGTCATGAGATTGTGTTGCATATTACGGTTATACGTTGTTGAAGAGTTAGGGTTATAGTAGCAAGGAAGTGGAATGCAGACGTATACATTTGAAAAAATGGCTTTCTTTGCTTTTAATCCGAAACGAATTATAGTAGCCTAGGCCTGCTGATACAAAGTATGAAACTAAATTCAATCTGTTCACCATATAAAGCGATCACGTCTCTTTAGAAAATTTTGACCAAACCGCTCAATTTATATGGATTAGTTTTACGAACTCTTTATGAACGTTTTGAAGCATCAAAGTGGTAGTTGTGTAGTTATCAATAGAGGGATAGAAAGGTCTCGGATTTAATAAAAAAGATCTTAATTTGTGATCCGAAGATGAACGAAAGTCTTATTTGGAGCAACTTGATGGTGAGTAATTAATGACAGAATTTGCATTTTTGGTTGAATTTACTCCGTGGATGAAATTTTGAACCGGCTTCCATCATGGCTCCAGTTTCACCCGGACTGTCAAGACCTGTAACCAGCACAAAACACAATGAGTGAAGGTCATATACTATTAAAACATAGGCCTACAATTATTATTTTTTTTAAAGTAAGCATGAGATCCACCCCTAAACATTACCATCACTGGGGTGTAAGCGGACCGTACAAAAACATTTATGAATGCAATTATACGAGTTTATACACATAAGCCACCAATTCTGCAAAACGTAAATACAAATTGTCATGAGATTGTGTTGCATATTACGGTTATACGTTGTTGAAGAGTTATAGTTATAGTAAGGACACGGAATGCAGTCAGAATCTGTAATCAAAACAAAAGACCATTAGTGAAAGCTCTCATAACACCACCAGAGAATAATTAGGAGAAAACATTTGGACACATTTGAGAAAAGGCTTTCTTTGCTTTTAATCCGAAACGAATTATAGTAGCCTAGGCCTGCTGATACAAAGTATGAAACTAAATTCAATCTGTTCATCATATAAAGCGATCACGTCTCTTTAGAAAATTTGGACCAAACTGCTCAATTTATATGGATTAGTTTTACGATCTCTTTATGAACTTTTTGAAGCATCAAATTGGTAGTTGTGCAGCTGTCAATAAAAGGACAGAAAGGTCTCAGATTTCATCAAAAATATCTTAAGTTGTGATCCGAAGATGAACGAAAGTCTTATTTGGAGCAACTTGATGGTGAGTAATTATATGACAGAATTAGCATTTTTGTTTGAACTTACTCTCTAAAATTTCCATTGGGGACCATTTGACTTCCATCATAGGTTGAATTTCACTCGGACAGCAGTCAGAATCTGTAACCAGCACAAAACACAATGAGTGAAGGTCATATACTATTAAAACATAGGCCTACAATTATTTTTTTTTAAAGTAAGCATGAGATCCGCCCCTAAACATTACCATCACTGGGGTGTAAGCGGACCGTACAAACATTTTTATGAATGAAATTATACGAGTTTATAAACATAAGCCACCAATTCTGCAAAACGTAAAATACAAATTGTCATGAGATTGTGTTGCATATTACGGTTATACGTTGTTGAAGAGTTAGGGTTATAGTAGCAAGGAAGTGGAATGCAGACGTATACATTTGAAAAAATGGCTTTCTTTGCTTTTAATCCGAAACGAATTATAGTAGCCTAGTAAGCCTACCCCTGCTGCTGATACAAAGTATGATACTAAATTCAATCTGTTCACCATATAAAGCGATCACGTCTCTTTAGAAAATTTTGACCAAACCGCTCAATTTATATGGATTAGTTTTACGATCTCTTTATGAACGTTTTGAAGCATCAAACTGGTAGTTGTGTAGTTATCAATGGAGGGACAGAAAGGTCTCGGATTTAATCAAAAAGATCTTAATTTGTGATCCGAAGATGAACGAAAGTCTTATTTGGAGCAACTTGATGGTGAGTAATTAATGACAGAATTTGCATTTTTGGTTGAACTTACTCCGTGGATGACATTTTGAACCGGCTTCCATCATGGCTCCAGTTTCACCCGGACTGTCAAGACCTGTAACCAGCACAAAACACAATGAGTGAAGGTCATATACTATTAAAACATAGGCCTACAATTATTATTTTTTTTAAAGTAAGCATGAGATCCACCCCTAAACATTACCATCACTGGGGTGTAAGCGGACCGTACAAAAACATTTATGAATGCAATTATACGAGTTTATACACATAAGCCACCAATTCTGCAAAACGTAAATATAAATTGTCATGAGATTGTGTTGCATCTTACTGTTATACGTTGTTGAAGATTCAGGGTTATAGTAGCAAGGACACGGAATGCAGTCAGAAACTGTAATAAATACAAAAGACCATTAGTGACAGCTCTCATAACACCACCTGAGAATAATTAGGAGAAAACATTTGGACACATTTGAGAAAAGGCTTTCTTTGCTTTTAATCCGAAACGAATTATAGTAGCCTAGGCCTGCTGATACAAAGTATGAAACTAAATTCAATCTGTTCATCATATAAAGCGATCACGTCTCTTTAGAAAATTTGGACCAAACTGCTCAATTCATATGGATTAGTTTTACGACCTCTTTATGAACTTTTTGAAGCATCAAATTGTTAGTTGTGTAGTTATCAATAGAAGGACAGAAAGGTCTCAGATTTCATAAAAAATATCTTTTTGTGATCCGAAGATGAACAAAAGTCTTATTTGGAGCAACTTGATGGTGAGTAATTAATGACAGAATTTGCATTTTTGGTTGAATTTACTCTTTAAATTACGCATCAGCCAGGTATTAAATTACAAGTCACTTTTTATGCATATTGATTTGATGATCTACTAACCGTTATTGTTGCCAGTGCCCGTGTGTGCAATTAGAACTAAAAGCAAGATTATTTTAATCCCCATGATGATCATCTGTCTGTTTCTATCGTCAGATGTTTACTCCCAAAATCTACAGGCACTAGTGGATAAGCGACGTCCGATTTGTGAGCCAAACCCAGTCGTTCATTTGAATCTTTTCACTGAATCGGTTGAGTCGATTGGCTAATGTCCGAACCAAGTAAAGTTTTAAAGTCAACAACTCATTCTGGAAAGAATCACTTGTTGTACAGCGTGTTAAAGTGAACATGGAAGCTATTTGTGTTTTTTCTTTCTTTTAAAAAAAAAAATCCAATACATTTTTTATGGGACACTCCCAAAATAAACGATGAGCTAGTCTCTCAGGAGATTTCTTTCTTTCTTTTTTACGAGTGTCCCATAAAAAAATGTATTGGTGAACTCAATAATGAGGCTACTTACTAAGAAATAGGATACTTCTTAACTTGGAATCTGATGTTTTGCTAAACGGTTTCATTTGATGCCAGGCCAGACTCCAGTGGCCATAGGGGGTCACAGGGCATGAGTCATGACATCGGTTTCTCACGGGAAAGACAGTTTATTTTGAATTAAATACGTGTCTATTTTTAAAAGTAAATGAGGTAACATTTTAATTTCACTTTTTAATTTGTATACAGTATTTTTTTAGCTGTGTCTATTAATAATTTTGATTCTAGAATTTTTGCTTGAAAAGTTTAGCTAATATATTATTTGTTATTTATCTATTCCTGTTGAAACATGAGTAAAGTAAAGGGTGACTTGTAGGGGCTATTTTTGGGCATTAAATCATTACATTTCAACTTGGATTTTTTTACCCTAACTGCATATAAACTATTTTCTAAATACCCCACATCATTCGGCACTCATCAAACCTCCAACAAATCATATTTTCCCACCTCAGCCATTTTCAGATTTAAACACCTATTCTCAACCCCATAACGCACTAAATTAAATTGGTTTAAAAAGGATTTTTCTATAAAACTTGCTATAAAATAAGCATCTACCTACTGCTCATGTGTCTCTCATAGCAATTTAAAAACTACTAATGTAACATTTATGATAATATTCACATTTTGAAGTTAAAAATAGACAAATTGTGTGTTTGTGGACTCATTTTCAAAAAAGATGTTTTCAGTGTAAATGCTCTGCTAAAACCTATAGGAATAGTCACAGCTTCTGTGAAATGAATAATATCAATATATTACATAATAACAAATCGGTTACAGATCGTGAACGCAAGGATATATCCCAGGGGGTCGAACTGACTTTCTAAAACTTTATAAATAATCCTCATGAGCACCATTTATGGGCTGGTGATGGTACGTCAGGACATCTACAGGGCAATCCCAGCTTAGACCAAATGTGGACTCCTGGGCCCGTATTCATAAAGAATCTTAATGCAAAGAGTAGCTCCTATAGTGACAAATTCTACGAAAAGTCTTAGAAATGTGGGCGTTTACTCTTAAAATTGAATAAAAAAATCCTAGTAAAGAAAAAAGTAATTCAGAAAGCATCTTAACCCTTAAAAGAGGTCTTAAGGTCAAAATTGTTAGGAGTACGGACGAGGACTTTTAAGAGGCTTAAGAGGTTTCTTTAGCAGAGGAGAGATGGCAGAAAGACGAAGAGGGAGAAGAAGTGTGTTGCTATAGATGACAGCGAGTTAATAAGACGCTATAGATCGACACCCGGCCTGAATGTTCCTTTACGGATGGCCTTGTGTTCATCCACTAACTGGGCTAACAGTAAACACTGTTCCTCTGTCCAGTCGGGCTTTCTCACATTATTGGCAATTGCAGAGTTTATAATATCGATAAACATACAAATATTATTTAATCTCCTGTAAGGATGAGGAAAGTGTTCTTACACCTCATTTCCTCAGGGCAAGTCTGAGCAAGAAGTGGTCAGTTTTATTAACAATGAGGTGCAACAGATTTTGCTTTTTGAAAACAGATATATATACCACCTTTAAGGAAGCTTTCTAACTCTAGTGGCATACTCTCATGGTTTAAGCTCTGTTTTGAGTTAGTTTTCATTGTGTTCATGTTATGCTTGCCTGTGACACCCAGTTTGCCCATGTGTTTCATTGATTTAATCCCTGGCTGTCACCTCCTGTTGTCTTGTTAATTACTGTTATGAGTTCATTTGTCCCAGCTGTGTCAGTTTCCCTTATCTGTTCTCTGTGTAAGCTATGTTTCAGTCAAATGAATCTCTCATACATGTTTGAGCAGTAGTTTTTATTAGTCTATAGCGAGTATAAGGTCGTGCTGTCAAGTGGCTCACGTTTTCAAAATCTGAGAACTGCTGTTGTTGTGTTTGGCAGTGTTTCACATCAGTGCAATTAGTTGAGGAATGTCTACAGAGACTGAAGAGAGAGAACCAGATTCTGGATCAAAAATACTTAAAATATTCAGTTTTATGTTAATATTTACTCTGGAAGACAGTTACTCTGGAAGACATTAACTATGTCCTGCCAAACATGATGGATATGATACGAGACACATGCGAGATATGTCTGAAATCTGCAGCATTTTCTTTTATTGACGTAGAATCTGTTCCCTGGAGGAAAGCAGGCCTTTGAGAAACACTTAATTCTTTTTTCTGTCATCTGAAAAGCCAGAATCACAGATAAAAACAACTCTCCATTACATGACCAACACTACTAAAAATCACAAACTAGTCATACAGGTTTTTTTTAGTTTGGACATGGTCTTTGAAGTACCATGGAATACATAATATAAATACATAAACTTTCAGTGCCATTAAAGTATTTCTTTGTGAGTCACACACATGACATGTGTTGGTGTCATTGCCTGGAACAACAAATCAAACCTGCAATACAGACTTCGTCCAGCGGATGGCGGAGGAGGAACGGTTAATAAATGGTTGCTGAGCGACAAGGACGCAAAACAATCCGAGCTGCGCATGCGCTGATACTGTCTGTGGCTGAAACCTTGGAAATAAAAATAACGAATAAGTAATCACATTATTACCATCACTTGGAATAATTAGAGAAGCGTGTAGTTATTTTATTTTTTACGCTTAAAAAGGCATTTTTATGGCTGGTAAAAAGAAGGAGATTAGTTTACAGGTTTGTTGGAGAAAGCTTTATTAGCATTAAACTATGTAAATGAGGGAAACGTGGTTGTCTGACAGTAGTTTTCTAGTTTATTTGCTTTGTATCTCAACTGAAAAATGCCTGACAACTCTTGAAAACTTTTAAATTCAGATAAGTATCAATAATGACGATCAATGGAGTGAAGTTCTGGCAACGAAAGGGTTAATGGGTGAGTGAAAGACTTTAACGTTAACCAAGTTAACTGAGTATCTATCTATCTATCTATCTATCTATCTATCTATCTATCTATCTATCTATCTATCTATCTATCTATCTATCTATCTATCTATCTATCTATCTATCTATCTATCTATCTATCTATCTATCTATCTAGCTCTCTGTCTATCTATCTAGCACACTTAAACATATTACTATGATCAAATTACCAAACTAAAGCATTTATATAATTAATTTAAAAGTAATATGCACAAGCACACAAGCAATACTTTTGACAAAAAAGTTAATGTTAGTTAGTTTAGAAATGAGAACAATACATAGCCTATTCATACATTTTATGTGTATCTTTCTTCACATACTTTGGGGCTGCTGTATCACTGTTTTCTGTCTCATTTCTTTAATTTGGGCCGTCTTTCCCCTTACAAAAATAAAATATATTTCCCAATATATGAATGATCAATATATTAAATTATGTAACAGTATATTGTGTTAATATATATTACAACATATTGAATAATACATAAGGAATTGCCACTTTTCATATATTGAAAAATATGTGACAATATGTAGATAACATAATGTATGTAATTTTATATTCAGTAATACACTTAATAATACATAGATGTATATGTGATGTGATCGGATATAGTAACGTGTACTATATTGCATACATATTTACTCATGCAATATAAACACATATAGAGAAATACATAATGTAATATATTTATTATATATTATAATTATTTACATTATAATAATTTTTTTTAATATTTTCAAGCTAGTTGACAAAAGCAGGAGCATACCTGCATGCACTAAAGTATTTAGCCAAGATACTATCACTGTGCTGAGCAGTGCACAGCTATTATCTTTTAAACATAGTAATTATAGTCATCATTATATATGGCCAATCGTCAACCGAACCACTCTACTCTTCAGCACAATGATAAGCCCAAAATCTCACACATACCAGAAAACCTTTGAATTCCAAAATAATATAACATTAAACACTAACAGATCTCCTATGGAGCTAATATTTGAGACTAAAAAAAGTTTTGAGAGAAAGTATTTTCTCATAGAACATAAAAAAATATAAATTAGAATTTTTTTCTGAGAAAAAAAATCTCTCTCAAAATACTTTGAAAAAAATCTCAAATATATATTTTTTGCTGTCAGTGTGAAAAAATGTTCTCTAAAAAAAAAGTGTTTCTCTGTAAAGTGGTGTAATGATTCACTTCGACTCCCAAGACAAGACAATGCTCAATCCGACTGGCCAATAGGAACGTTCCAATAGGAAAAAAAGAACGTGGCCCCGCCCATGACACAATTTTCACAGCTAAAGCAAAATCCTGTCAGGAGAGCAAAAAATTGCATCGAGAGCAAAGAAAAGCGTTTTGAGAGAAACACTTTTTTTTTTTCTTGGGAAAATGTTTTCACACTGATAGCAAAAAATATATATTTGAGATTTTTTTCAAAGTACTTTGAGAGAGATTTTTTTTCTCAGAAATAATTAAAAAAAAATCACATATAAATTTATATTTAAAATTAATTTATATCAATTTTAAATTAAAAATAATACATTTTTATGTTCTATGAGAAAATATTATTTTTTGCTATTGGTATGAAAACTTTTTCTCTCAAATATTCTTTTTTCTCTCATGAAATGCTTTTTTGCTATCAGTGTGATAACTTTTTCTCTGAAACTTTTTTTTCTCTCTCTCAGATCATTTATTTTCTCGCATGTAATAAAGACACATTTCTAGCTCCATAATCTCCCCGCTATATTAATATTGAGCAAAACACATTAAATAACTCTTAGCTAATTTTAACATTTGCTCTCCTTTAACAGTCAGAAGCAAAGCATGCTGGGAACTAGAAATCTGTTGTACCACTGATTGTAACTCATTCTGTAAATGTGTGTGTCTGTACAATACATTCATATTTACATGGGAACATGTATGTGCAATATATGTACACAATAAAGGATAAAAACTTCATGAAAATGATATGTAATGCTATTTATGTCTGCATGAATAAATATTTTATATGAATCAATATATAGCCATACATGGTCAAAATATTGCAGTACAAAATCACATTATATTTTGGAGTATATTCCCATGTATTTTTGTTCCGTAAGGGTCTGTCTGATGGGTTTCTTATTTGACAAACAAGTGCGTTGAGTTGTCAGTCTTGCAGTAATTGTTGTGATCTGGTGTTGTGTGTGTGTGTCAGTGGTTGATGTGTACCAGCAGTGGTGTGGACCCTGCCGTGCCGTCGTCAGTCTCTTTAGAAAGATCAAGAATGAGCTGGGAGACGACCTGCTGCATTTTGCCACGGTAAGATAAGCCGCTCTGGAGATTAGAGATTGCTCACAAACAATCATTCTAAATGTCGACATTTCTGTCACACCATCTTATCATCCCTGCAGGCGGAGGCTGATGGGATTGAAGCTCTGGAGAAGTACAGAGGAAAGTGTGAGCCCACCTTTCTGTTTTATGCGGTGGGTCTGAAACTGTACATCTCTCTCTGGGTGTTTACAAATCCCTGCAAATTCTAACTCTAAATTAAAATGAGCAAATAATTACATAGACGGATGTCACAAAACCTATTCAGGACACATGCAAGCAAAATTTCACCCCAAAATGAATGAAAGAAGAAAAATACTGTGCGATCCTGCTTACATTTCATATCTGTAGTGCAGTAATAAAAATCTAATGAGTCAAAACTGAGTGAAATTATTAAAAAATACAACATCTGGAAGTATTACAATAGCATTTTTGAGAAAATTGTGGTTAAAGGGATAGTTCACCTAAAAATGAAAATTCTCTCATTAATTACTCGCCCTCATGATGTTCCAAACTCGTAAGACTTTCGTTCATCTTCGAAACACAAACGAAGATCTTTTTGATGAAATCTGAGATCTTTCTCCATTGACAGCTACACAACTACCACTTGATGCTTCAAAAAGTTCATAAAGAGATTGTAAAACTAATCCATATGAATTGAGCGGTTCAGTCCACATTTTCTGAAGAGACTCGATCGCTTTATATGATAAAGAGGTAGAATTTAGGCTTTTATTGACAGCGAACTAACAGAAGCTCAACCGAACCTGCTTGATGTGCGAGAATAAACCTCTTGCGTAACACTAGAATGAACCTCATTGGTTCTTGCAGAAGCTCAAGCGTGATGCGTAACACGAGAATGAACCTCATTGGTTCTTGCAGAAGCTCAAGCGTGATGCGTAACACGAGAATGAACCTCATTGGTTCTTGCTGAAGCTCAAACGTGATGCGTAACACGAGAATGAACCTCATTGGTTCTTGCAGAAGCTCAAGCGTGATGCGTAACACGAGAATGAACCTCATTGGTTCTTGCAGAAGCTCAAGCGTGATGCGTAACACGAGAATGAACCTCATTGGTTCTTGCTGAAGCTCAAACGTGATGCGTAACACGAGAATGAACCTCATTGGTTCTTGCTGAAGCTCAAATCTGATGCGTAACACGAGAATGAACCTCATTGGTTCTTGCTGAAGCTCAAACGTGATGCGTAACACGAGAATGAACCTCATTGGTTCTTGCTGAAGCTCAAACGTGATGCGTAACACGAGAATGAACCTCATTGGTTCTTGCTGAAGCTCAAACGTGATGCGTAACACGAGAATGAACCTCATTGGTTCTTGCAGAAGCTCAAACGTGATGCGTAACACGAGAATGAACCTCATTGGTTCTTGCTGAAGCTCAAACGTGATGCGTAACACGAGAATGAACCTCATTGGTTCTTGCTGAAGCTCAAACATGATGCGTAACACAAGAATGAACCTCATTGGCTCTTGCTGAAGCTCAAACGTGATGCGTAACACGAGAATGAACCTCATTGGTTCTTGCTGAAGCGCAAACGTGATGCGTAACACGAGAATGAACCTCATTGGTTCTTGCTGAAGCTCAAACGTGATGCGTAACACGAGAATGAACCTCATTGGTTCTTGCTGAAGCTCAAACGTGATGCGTAACACGAGAATGAACCTCATTGGTTCTTGCAGAAGCTCAAACGTGATGCGTAACACGAGAATGAACCTCATTGGTTCTTGCTGAAGCTCAAACGTGATGCGTAACACGAGAATGAACCTCATTGGTTCTTGCCGAAGCTCAAACGTGATGCGTAACACGAGAATGAACCTCATTGGTTCTTGCCGAAGCTCAAGCGTGATGCGTAACACAAGAATGAACCTCATTGGTTCTTGCCGAAGCTCAAACGTGATGCGTAACACGAGAATGAACCTCATTGGTTCTTGCTGAAGCTCAAACGTGATGCGTAACACAAGAATGAACCTCATTGGTTCTTGCCGAAGCTCAAACGTGATGCGTAACACGAGAATGAACCTCATTGGTTCTTGCCGAAGCTCAAGCGTGATGCGTAACACGAGAATGAACCTCATTGGTTCTTGCAGAAGCTCAAGCGTGATGCGTAACACTAGAATGAACCTCATTGGTTCTTGCAGAAGCTCAAGCGTGATGCGTAACACGAGAATGAACCTCATTGGTTCTTGCAGAAGCTCAAGCGTGATGCGTAACACGAGAATGAACCTCATTGGTTCTTGCTGAAGCTCAAGCGTGATGCGTAACACGAGAATGAACCTCATTGGTTCTTGCAGAAGCTCAAGCGTGATGCGTAACACGAGAATGAACCTCATTGGTTCTTGCAGAAGCTCAAGCGTGATGCGTAACACAAGAATGAACCTCATTGGTTCTTGCAGAAGCTCAAACGTGCTGCGTAACACGAGAATGAACCTCATTGGTTCTTGCAGAAGCTCAAGCGTGATGCGTAACACGAGAATGAACCTCATTGGTTCTTGCTGAAGCTCAAACGTGCTGCGTAACACGAGAATGAACCTCATTGGTTCTTGCAGAAGCTCAAGCGTGATGCGTAACACGAGAATGAACCTCATTGGTTCTTGCAGAAGCTCAAGCGTGATGCGTAAGACGAGAATGAACCTCATTGGTTCTTGCTGAAGCTCAAGCGTGATGCGTAACACGAGAATGAACCTCATTGGTTCTTGCTGAAGCTCAAGCGTGATGCGTAACACGAGAATGAACCTCATTGGTTCTTGCTAAAGCTCAAACGTGCTGCGTAACACAAGAATGAACCTCATTGGTTCTTGCTGAAGCTCAAGCGTGATGCGTAACACAAGAATGAACCTCATTGGTTCTTGCTGAAGCTCAAACGTGCTGCGTAACACGAGAATGAACCTCATTGGTTCTTGCTAAAGCTCAAACGTGCTGCGTAACACAAGAATGAACCTCATTGGTTCTTGCTGAAGCTCAAGCGTGATGCGTAACACAAGAATGAACCTCATTGGTTCTTGCTGAAGCTCAAGCGTGATGCGTAAGACGAGAATGAACCTCATTGGTTCTTGCTGAAGCTCAAACGTGCTGCGTAACACGGGAATGAACCTCATTGGTTCTTGCTAAAGCTCAAACGTGCTGCGTAACACGAGAATGAACCTCATTGGCTCTTGCTGAAGCTCAAACGTGATGCGTAACACGAGAATGAACCTCATTGGTTCTTGCTGAAGCTCAAACGTGATGCGTAACACGAGAATGAACCTCATTGGTTCTTGCTAAAGCTCAAACGTGATGCGTAACACAAGAATGAACCTCATTGGTTCTTGCTAAAGCTCAAACGTGATGCGTAACACGAGAATGAACCTCATTGGTTCTTGCTGAAGCTCAAACGTGATGCGTAACACGAGAATGAACCTCATTGGTTCTTGCTGAAGCTCAAACGTGATGCGTAACACGAGAATGAACCTCATTGGTTCTTGCTAAAGCTCAAACGTGCTGCGTAACACAAGAATGAACCTCATTGGTTCTTGAAGCTCAAACGTACAGCGTAACACGAGAATGAACCTCATTGGTTCTTGCTGAAGCTCAAACGTGATGCGTAACACGAGAATGATCCTCATTGGTTCAAGCGTCAAAGTGTCAGTCGTGTAGCTGTCAATAGAGGGACTCTTCGTTTGTGTTCGGAAGATGATCGAAAGTCTAATTACATGTTTGGTACGAAATGAGGGTGAGTAATCAATAATTTTTGGGTGAACTATCGCTTTAATTGTCATGAAAATAATGCATACAATGCGAAAAATTGTCCTAAAACAGGCTTAAATTCACATATTTGGTGTTGTGTTAAGTGGTATGGACAGACATGTTCCTATGAGATGCACCCAGATGTCATGTTCATAGCTCGTCTGTTTGCTGTATATGATGGCCTTTTCCTGCAGTATGCCATGTTAAGGCTGTGTGTGTGTGTGTTTAGGGTGGGCAGCTCGTGTCAGTTCTGCGGGGACCGAACTCTCCTCTCCTGCAGAAGACGATACAGGAAGAGCTGAACAAAGAGAAGAGCGTTCTAGAACACGGGGCCGCTCGCAGGGCGGTGAGTTACTTCACACACCTGACCTCTTTACGGTGGGGATTGCATTCCTGGATACAGATGATCCCTGAATCCCGATCAAAACAAGAAATGGGATGGAATGGTGGAAATGTTGTCCAGTACGAGGTGTAATACGCATCACAGAAACTACTGAATAATGCATTGATATTATGCATATTATATAATAAGGTTTATATATACAGTATATATATAAAACATTTTAATGAAAGTTTTAAGAAAAATACATGAAATTTAGATTATTATATATACACCCTAGGATTTTTATGGTAAGTTCTGCACAGAAAGCACATCATCTTCAATAAATGTAATCATGCTTTATTCCTATTAGCAATTCAGCACACAAAGATTAGATTAATGTCATGATGAAAGATGACATTTGGGTTGCTTGTGTCTCTCCAGGTGAAAGATGAAGGTTTAACTGAAGAAGAGGTGAATGATGACATTGAGGATCACCCACATGATGAAGATCTGAGTGGTAATGATCTTTCCTTCATCAAGCTTAATTGTCGTTTGTCCTGTTTGCTGAATTTACCCACACTGGTTTTGTGTTTTTTTGTAGTTGCTGATAATAAGTCTTACACAGTGGCAATAATAAAGCCTGATGTGGTGGCACACGGCAAAGCAGAGGAGATTATTATGAAGGTAAGAGCTCAGTTTAAGGGACAGGTCACCCCAAAAATGAAGTTTTGTCATTATTTACTGGCCATCTTGTTGTTTCAAACCCGTATGCTGTTTTTTTTTTTCTTTAAGTTTGGAACAAAATGAAGTTACTGATAGAAAATGATAACATTTAAAGGGACAGTTCACCGTAAAATGAAAATGAAGTAATCATTTACTCACCCTGGTGTTGTTATAATGCAGTATGCTCTTCTTTCTTTTATGGACTACAAAAGGAGAATTTTTTTTATTTAAAAAAAATGTCCCTCTCGTGGTCGTCCATATAATGGCAGTGAATAAAAAAGCTTTAAAAAAAATATGCAAAAGTATCACAGAATGATCATGCAACAAGTGTTCTGAGGGTTTATGACTGGGTTTGGTGAAATCAAACTTAAATTTAATGTATTATTTTACACAACTCCTGTCCTTGGCCGTTGGCCGTAGAGTCACGCAGACGTGAACAGAAGACCAAAGTCAGGATTTACGTTAAAAAATAATGCATTCAATTTCAGTTTGTTTTTCACCAAACCCTATCGTAAACCCTCAGAACAACTGGAATATAAGAGGCTCGTGTTGCATGGGATCATTCTGTGATACTTTTGAGTATTTTTTTTTTTAAAGCTTATTGCTGGTCACTATTCACTGCTATTAGCAAGATGACAAGTGCAAGCAGGACATTTTTAAAACATTCTCCTTTTGTGGTCCAAAAAAGAAAGAACCACATGCTGCATTAGAACAACACCAGGGTGAGTAAATGATGACTTCATTTTTATTTTAGGGTGAACTGTCCCTTGAGTTGCTTATATTAGTATGATACTATACCCTTTCTACACAGAGAAACAGCTAAAAATGTATTCCTGAATGTATATTATATGATTTTTGTTTCTAGATTCAGGATGCAGGTTTTGTGATTTTAGCCCACGAGGAGAGAACGCTGAGTAAAGCAGAAGCTGAAGGCTTCTATCAACACAAAGCAGCAGAGGTAAATGAAGGAGCTTCAGTTAAAGTCTAAAAATAGTATGTGTTTTAATAATTTGGCTGATGGTGTGTAATGGCAGCATGTCCAGTGTGTCATGTAAAGGGGGTGTGTGTGCTTGCGTGTTCTTCCAGCCTTACTTTCAGGAACTCATCCAATTTATGTCGAGCGGGCCGTCGCATGTCCTGGTCATTTCTAAGATGGAGGTTCGTGAGGACGTCATCCCAGCCTGGCGGGAATTCATCGGTCCACCGGATGTGGAAGAGGCCAGGACCAATCAGCCAGAGAGGTACCTCATTCCCAGGAAGACAAATATAATGTTTAGACTTTATATGGGAGTGATACATGAACATAAGCAGTCTCTCTGACAAATTTCATTGGGAAAATGAAATGAAAAATCTCACTCAAAAATATGTTTTTAATCGAAATTTTATCAAGGTATTATCTGTTGAGCTGAATTTAATTTATGTGGATTTAGACATTTTTTTTTAATTTACAGAATGAATGAATGAATAGTCCACAAAGGATGATTTTCATCATGATGATGAGAGTAACATTTTTTTATGACAATTTGGGAGACATTGATTAATGCATTAAGAATAATGTCAGAATGGGGAAAAATAACAAAATCTAGATGGTCCAAAAAACTTTTTGTTATTGTTAACTAAAACTATTATGGATTGTTTCCATTAATTAAAATAAATCTGAAGTAAAATATAAATATTAGATTAATATTAAAGATTATAGAAAAGATTAAACTTAAAAACTTTAATCAATTAGAAATGTTACTTTGTCAACTAACTGAAATGAAATAAGTTAAAGTTGAAGTAATAAAATGAAAGATAAATAAATTAAACTGATAAAAGCACATAATAAAATGATTAAAGCTAAAATTGAAATATAAATGACAAATAATTAACTAATTCAGAATATTAATAAGTACTATAATATTATATAAACATAATGTTAATATAACTGCCTAAAAATAAGTTTAAAAAAATTATGATAAGACTATAGAAGATATGTAATATACACTCACCTAAAGGATTATTAAGAACACCCGTTCAATTTCTCATTAATGCGATTATCTAATCAACCAATCACATGGCAGTTGCTTCAATGCATTTAGGGGTGTGGTCCTCGTCAAGACAATCTCCTGAACTCCAAACTGAATGTCAGAATGGGAAAGAAAGGTGATTTAAGCAATTTTGAGCGTGGCATGGTTGTTGGTGCCAGACGGGCCGGTCTGAGTATTTCACAATCTGCTCAGTTACTGGGATTTTCACGCACAACCATTTCTAGGGTTTACAAAGAATGGTGTGAAAAGGGAAAAACATCCAGTATGCGGCAGTCCTGTGGGCGAAAATGCCTTGTTGATGCTAGAGGTCAGAGGAGAATGGGCCGACTGATTCAAGCTGATAGAAGAGCAACTTTGACTGAAATAGCCACTCGTTACAACCGAGGTATGCAGCAAAGCATTTGTGAAGCCACAACACGCACAACCTTGAGGCGGATGGGCTACAACAGCAGAAGACCCCACCGGGTACCACTCATCTCCACTACAAATAGGAAAAAGAGGCTACAATTTGCAAGAGCTCACCAAAATTGGACAGTTGAAGACTGGAAAAATGTTGCCTGGTCTGATGAGTCTCGATTTCTGTTGAGACATTCAGATGGTAGAGTCAGAATTTGGCGTAAACAGAATGAGAACATGGATCCATCATGCCTTGTTACCACTGTGCAGGCTGGTGGTGGTGGTGTAATGGTGTGGGGGATGTTTTCTTGGCACACTTTAGGCCCCTTAGTGCCAATTGGGCATCGTTTAAATGTCACGGCCTACCTGAGCATTGTTTCTGACCATGTCCATCCCTTTATGGCCACCATGTACCCATCCTCTGATGGATACTTCCAGCAGGATAATGCACCATGTCACAAAGCTCGAATCATTTCAAATTGGTTTCTTGAACATGACAATGAGTTCACTGTACTAAAATGGCCCCCACAGTCACCAGATCTCAACCCAATAGAGCATCTTTGGGATGTGGTGGAACGGGAGCTTCGTGCCCTGGATGTGCATCCCACAAATCTCCATCAACTGCAAGATGCTATCCTATCAATATGGGCCAACATTTCTAAAGAATGCTTTCAGCACCTTGTTGAATCAATGCCACGTAGAATTAAGGCAGTTCTGAAGGCGAAAGGGGGTCAAACACAGTATTAGTCTGGTGTTCCAAATAATCCTTTAGGTGAGTGTATTATTATATGTTTTCCTTTGAAAATAGTTGGTTGGTTTTTATATATTTTTCCCCAGCAAATTATTATTATAAAACTGACTTTGTTGCTTTATTTATACATTTACAAATGACATTGTCTCTCTGTGTAGGGCTTACATACAGATTCAGTGATTCCCTGATGTGTGTATAGTTTAATTCTGTAAGGAAACATACTTTAAAAGTGTTACGAGGGAGTTGACGTTCCATATTGTGCTCACAGATTTGAGCACTAACAGTTTTAGCACAACACATCCTGTGTGGACTCTTGCCTCCCCCCCAGCAGTGCGACCATCTGCTCTTCTCTTTCTCCGTTTCTCTGTCCATCCATCCATTCCTGCTCACCTCCTTCTCTCTGGCCGTTCTCTGTTCTTCAGCTTGCGGGCTCAGTATGGGACCGAGACCCTTTCGAACGCTCTACATGGCAGCTCTGACAGCGAGCAGGCCAGCAGGGAGCTGGCTTTCTTCTTCCCGAACTTCAGGATGGCGATGGCGGGCTCGAGCTCGGAGCGGGCCGGGCCGGAAAAGGAGCATGTGGAGAGGACGCTGGCGCTCATCCGCCCAGACGCTGCCAGGGAAAACAGAGGCATGTGCCAACATTACGTTCACACGCACAGAACTGCGGCCCCGTGGGTGCAGAGTCAGACAGATACTCTTACCTTCACTGAAGCACTAGCATACACTGCCTGTTAAAAGTTTGAAGACACATTTGTTTCACACAAAGCCACAATATAACACTTTTCAGGTGAGTCAGCCTACATATGACTGGCTTTTATTGGTCACTACATCATTCCCATACCATCTCAGTGTTATTTTAGTATAGTATTATTAATATTTTTAAGGGGCTGTGTGTATAATTCAGAAACCCTTGTTATTAGCGACACCGGTGGCCGTTAAGTGAACTGCAGCTTATTGCTCGTAACGTACAAGAGACTGAAAGTGATTTAATGCACCGATATACTCACGGTGAAGATCTTTTTCGTTCTTTGCTTAGAAGTAAAGAGAAGTTGGAAATACTTTTGCAGCGATATACTGTTAATGAACATCCTGACACCGTCCACGCTACTGAGAGCGATGTTTAGATGAAAATGTAAAAATGTGCTGCGCTTTTCTCTCAATAACAAAATAACTACTCAACAAAAATGACAGCAGTTCAGAAAGATGTGTATGTTTGCAGCAGATCTGAGATTCACAGGCATCATGTCGACAGATGAGGTCATTAAAATGACACTTTTATGATAGTTTGATTATTAAGTATGTCTGAGACTATATAGATTTGTATGAATCAATCCTTTTTGCATGACCTTAGCAAAAAACGTCCCGATTCCTTCATATAAAATCAGTCTACAGGCTTTCATAGGCAACCTAGGAATTCAAGGAAACTGTCGTTTTAAGTTTCTTTACAAATTGGCTACAAGAAATGATTAATGCATGACAATTCTTGCATATAGTTCCTTTAAATTAGCCTTTATTTTTATATTTTCAGCTCTCTTATTTTAGTATATATTTTTTTTTAAAGTTTAGTGGTTAATATTTTCCTTGAAGTTTTAGTCATTTTGTAATGTGCTATTGAACTTTTATTCATTTCCGTTTCAGTTTTAGTACTTATTTTTAATTCAGCTAGTTTCAAAGGTATTTTTTTTGTAAGTTTAATTTTTTCACCTAATATTCCAGCTTTATTTTATTTAAAGAAAACGATTTCTAATAATTTTAGTTAAAGGTGCAATAATCTTTTTTTCTTATGCCGGTTGAAAGTCTCCTCATATTCACATATATGTCTAAATGTATTTTTATATCGTCTGTGGAAGGTGTAGGACCATATAATATTCGTTCAATCATTGCATTAGGTCCGAATCAAATGAAAGCATGTGTTCCTTGTCAGTCAACGTGCGTTTCCGACTGAGCGTCAATGGCAGGCAAACAGTAACGTTACTTTTAATAAAGTTAACGGCTAAAGTTAGCATTTCCCAGATCACCTATTGCAAACAATACCAGCACTGTTCCAATTGTTCTTTTGTAGTTTTGATGACTTTATTACTTCACACATTCTAGATTAACAGTAAAGAATGAGTAGATGTGTCTAAATTGGAGCACTTACGTTCAGGAAGTAAATGGTGTGAGATGAAATGTGTTTGCAGAGGAGATTCTGGGCAGGATCCATGAAGCAGGTTTCACAGTGGCCATGCAGAAAGAGATCATGCTGTCGGAGGATCAGGTCAGACAGTTCTACAGCTCTCATGTAGAGCAGGAATACTTCCCCAGTTTACTCCAGAGCATGACCAGGTGAGCTCACACACTTATATCACACATCAGTGGACACAAGAGGCCGTGCCGAGTCAGGTGGTTTATTACTTAAAAACAGCACAACAGTGACATGATAAAAGACCCCAATGTTCAACAAATAGTTGCATGTATTATTAATAATAATTGGAATTATAGCCAAGCAATGTAGCTTATTCTTGTAGTTTTACAATGGCTTTACAACCAATCAGAACCCACTTTAGAATCAGAAGTTCTATTATACAAGGAAAAGCTTCAGATTGAGTTTTATAGTTTTTTAGGTCAATGCTGGAAAACAGCATACACAAGCATATTTGATCAGTTCTCATTTTTTAGGTGTCAAAACAATAAATTAAGGATGCATCGATTTAACATTTTTGGCCATTAACCGATAAATCTTTATAATTGAAAGCCGACAACCGATATATTGGCCGATAAATCTAAATCCAAAGTTTTGTATAATTTTGAGAGCCTGATTACAAAAACAAGCCTCATCATTAAAAGCCATGTCCAAACACAATTATATTTAATGTTCTCATTATAATTTTATGTAGCCTATATGACAGACCTGTGCTACACGGTGCACTTAACCATATTTTCCTTTTTGAAGTGATTCCAATCATATTTCAAGCAATTCAAAAGCATCACGGTGAACAGTGTGCATCTGAAGTGTCTCAGCTGAAGGAAATAATACATTATTTATCGGCTTTTTGATATATATTGGCCAAATTTTCTTATCAGGTCGATAACGATAACATTAAAAATGAACATATAGCGGCCGATACTGATATGGTGGCCGATATACCGAAAATATCATACTTGCAAACTTGGCCCTGGCAATTTTTTCTAGGAATCAGCAGATGAAATTATTTCAGAGAATGTAGATATTAGAAGTTAGCAAAGTTGCCACCAAAGAACACCAATGTCTATATTAACATCCTAATCTGTAAAATGGCCGTAAACACTATAATTTAAACAGTTTTTACATTTTTAAAAAAATGATAAACCTCACATTTCAGCCTAAAGGACCAAGGATGATAACTTATAGTATATAGTATTAAAAATAATTAAAAATATAAAAGAATAGAAGAGTCCACACCACAACATATTTAATTAGTCTGAACTAAAACAGCAGACAGGCTGAATGGAAATACAAATTCACTCTCTGACAGATAAAAAGTTCTTAGATTTGCCGAAAGGTGAGGTATATACTATTCATTCTGAATCTGAATTATGGATGATAATGGAATTGCTGTCTAAAGAACAAGGAGTCGGACAGCAATAAACGTATTCATATCTTCAGTTTAAGCTTAATTGTACTTTTGGCCACGTAGTTGTTATGTGCATATATACAGTACTATCTATCTATATAATTATATAAAGAAGCCAGAAGAAGAATTACAGTGGTCCCGGACCGGTGTAATGAAGAGTCTCTGTTCTGCTGTGGTTCACAGCGGGCCTGTGTTAGCATTAGCGCTAGTAAAGCAAGGAGCCGTGGAACACTGGAGGAACATCCTGGGACCCAAAGACCCCGATCAGGCTAAAAGTGAAGAACCTAACAGGTGAACCGATGTCTTTTCTTCAGGACGTTTCCCTCGTCTGAATCTTCCTGCTCAACTTAATGTGTTATTGTATATCATATCATGTTATTTATCATATATGTGTTTAGAAGCAACTCTGAAGCAATATTTGAAGGTCCCCAAAGATATTTCTGCCACTTCTGCTGTATAGAAAATGTGGCTCATTTTCAAACTTTTTTTATTTATTTACAGAAACTAAGAGTGGCAATGTAAATGAATTTAATTAAATATTTAAATAAATATTCTAAATTAAATTTATAGTAACAACATTTACTTAATATAATTCAATTAAATACTTATAATTAAAATTACATAATTACAGAAGCAGTTTCAATAACTGAGTAATGTTTTTCACATTTTTATTATTAATGGATTTACATTTTTGTGAATGGTTTTTTGTGAATTACACATTTGTGATTCCAGATTTTTTAAACGCACAAATAGCAATTCCACAGCAAATTCTTCCCAATAGAATATTTTAAAGCTTTGCAATAACTATAAAATGTTATATTTGTTATAGAAATGTTCAAGACTTTTTAAGATTTTACTAATTTCCATGACTTTTCCAGGTCTAGAAATCACGCTCATATATTCCTCATATATCCAGGTTTTCCGAGACTGTGGGAAACCTGTTTTTTTTTTAAATACAAATGTTGAGGGAATTAGTTAAAATAAAATAAAATGATAGCTTATTATCTATTTGAAAGTATATTTAGTTTTATTTGAAGGCCGGTAGTGGTTGTGAACAACTGTCTGTGGTTTGTCTCTAGTTTGCGCGCTCAGTTCAGCGACGTGAACTCCAGTATTAACCAGCTTCACGGCAGCAGAAGCTCAGACGAGGCGGAGATGGAGATCGGCTTCTTCTTCCCACCAGAGGACACGCTCGCTGTCATTAAACCCCACACCGAACGCAAAGGTATCATTTCAGCAGTAGCCCTGAACACCGCTGAGGGATTTTAGCTCTGTGTTTGTGTGTCACAGTGATGCTGACAAGACGGCAGATTGAAGTCTTTGGTTCTGTGTAAATGAAAACCACATCAGAATAAGTGCAGAATAAGGCAACTATAAATGGTTAGAAAGGAAGAAGACTAAATATGATTTATTAAGAACATTTAAGAAAGAAGGCAAATCACAATGCTGTTACATATTGAAAGTTGGATCAAAGTCAATGGAAGATTTTAAAATATACTTCCTAAAAAGTATCATTTACAAAAAATGTCAACGCTGAATTAATCTTCAAAACAGTCTGAATAAAGTCACATTGAATTAATAATTCAGATGCTAGACCTTTAGAACAAGCCAGAATGATTTCGAAATATCAATACAGCAATGCTTTTCAAACACGATACATATACTACTATACCGACACTTCTGGAATATAGTGCAAACTAAAACAATACATTACATTTAAAAGTTTGGGATTAAGACATTTTAATGTTATGCAAAGAAGTCTTCTGTTCAGCAAAGCTATATTTATTTGATCAAAATACAACAAATATTATTACAATCTAAAATAACTGTTTTCTATGTGAATATATAGTAAAGTGTAATTTATTCCTGTGATCAAAGCTGAATTTTCAGCATCATTACTCCAGTCTTCAGTGTCACATGATCCTTCAGAAATCACTCTAATATGATGATTTGATGCTCAGGAAACATTTCTAATTATTATCAATGTTGAAAACGGCTTCATATTTCTGTGGAAACTCCCCAGGATTCTTTATTTAATATAAAGTTCAAAAGAACAGCATTTATTTGAAATACAAATCCTTTGCAACATTATAAATGTCTTTAATCTAACTTTTGATCAATTCAATGCATCCTTGCTGAATAAAAGTATTCATTTCTTACTTCCTTCGTACAAGTTTTGAACGGCAGTATGTGAAATTAAATTGTAAGAATATTAATAACGAGGGTAAACGTCATAACTCACTGTTGAATCGGTCCATTTCTGCTTAAATCAGAAGAAATCCTGGAGGAGATTCAGGCCAGAGGATTCTCCATTTCCCATCTGAAGGACACGGTTCTGTCCAGAGAGATGGCAGAGGAGTTTTATAAAGAGCACCGGGACAAACCCTTCTTCAGCCAGCTGGTGGATTACATGTGTCGGTGAGCATTAAACATCACTTAACTGTCCATGCAGCTCGTTAAAGGTGAACTCCGGCGCAAAATGAACCTTTGGTCTAATAAAACATTGGTACCTAGTCAACCGTTCTCTGAGATTTGTTTTCATGATAATCGAATGTAAAGAGTTTTATCTCTAAAAACTGTTTAGCGTATAACGCTAGTAATGGGGGCATATAATAAGTAAAAAGAATTCGCTAGTTTATACCACTAACAAGGCTCAAAATAGCCCCACACGAACACAGTAACATAATGAGGGTCCCTACATGCAAAACGAAGCACTGAGAACTTTGTAAGTGTACAGATCATTTAATAAGAAGATAAAGATAAAGACAGTCCACTTCGTGTATACAGACAGGAGCCATCTTTGGAAAACAGTCTCGACTAGTCAAACCACGAAATACGGTATAAACTAGCGATTTCTTTTTACTTATTAAATGCCCCCATTACTAGCGTTAAACGCTAAACAGTTTTTAGAGATACAACTCTTTACATTCAATTATCATGAAAACAAATCTCAGAGAACGGTTGACTAGGTACCAATGTTTTATTAGACCAAAGGTTCATTTTGCGCCGGAGTTCTCCTTTAAGATTAGCAGGTAAGTGTCATGTGAAACGCTAAGGTTCATTTTTCCACAGTGGCCCATGTACAATGATGGTTCTGACGAAGGAGAACGCGGTGGAGGAGTGGAGGGCGGCCATGGGGCCGACGGACCCCAGCGAGGCGAGACAAACGGCCCCAGATTCCCTGAGAGCGCGCTTTGCTAAAGACATGCTGGAGAACGGCGTCCACGGATCCTCCAACATGGAGCACGCACACCAGAAGATACAGTTCATCTTTGGAGACATCGGGACCGAGAGCGTGATCATCGACGGCGCCGCTTCACCTCCGTTAGGTGACCGAAACGTTCAAATGTTAAGACACAAGTCCGAACTCAACTGTTTTCATCTGGGAATAAAACTATACTAACACACCTAACGTAATTTCAAGAATAACGTTTAAAGTCGACCTCAAACAAGAACAAATGTAGGGCGGGGCTTGATTTTGTTATCTGTGGGGAATTGATTGGATGGTTGTGGTTTGCTATTGGTGGATCTCATGTGAATGACAGGTTGCCCCGCCCCTTGTGTCACATCAGATGTGCACTGACAAAACATTTCAAATAAATACTGCTATATTACATTAAAAATATCCTGTTACCTACAGAAACGGAGGAGAGCTTTGCGGAGCTGAAGAATCTACAAGCTTCAAGATCTCCGTCGTTTGATGACTCGAGGAACCAGAGAGAGCCGAGCACTACAGGTTCATAATTGAAGAAACAAGTCCAAAAATAGAAACTCTGCCGTTATTTACTCAACCTCGTGTAATTCCAAACCTGTACGCTGACATTTGCCCATCACTATAACCTGACACTGCATATAGAGAATTAATAAGTAAATAATAACAGAAGATTGATTTTGGGTGAACTGTTCCTTTAATTCAAGGTTTCCCAAACATCAACATGCAAAAAATTGTATAAATGGAATGTATAGTTAAAATAAATAAATGGGGCGGCACAATTCATTTATATTTGAGTTTAGTGCGATTATCAAATCAAAAGCTGTGATTTAATGATATAATGATATAGTCTGTTGCACTGCGTGTTTCAGAGTAAAGCGCAGCACTAAGTTCATTTACACACATGCAGCTTATAATAGTGTTTTACAGCGACTCAATTCACAGTACGTGTCTAGGATCACTTTATTTACATTAATATAATTTCCAACATTTATGTGGACAGAAGTTTACAGCATTTCACTAGTATTCCGCCAAAATAAAAGCTCAAGGATTTTAAATGTCAAAAGCTCCAGGGTTTGAATGTTTGAATTAAATTGTAGTGTAAAATAAAATTATAATTATTTTTAAATAGTCACTATACAGTACAATTATAATTTACAACAGCAATATAAAAATATTTTGTCTGTTTATCATGTGACCAATAAGCGGCATCAGAGAACCGTGAACATGAATATGTGCCGTTAAATGATAGAAATATTAACTTAAGGGAACTTGACCCTTACATTTAAGGGTGTCAGCTGACAAAAAAAGTGAGTGAATCCCTGCTTTAGTTCATTAAGTTAAGGTGAATTCAGATGTAAACACAAAAGTCAAGATTACCGTTGATCTCCACATGCAGAAGCTGCTGAAGAAATCCCCCCTGAGACGACAGAGAGTCACGCGGTGTCATCCGATGAGACCGACACACTCGAGACGCCCGCCTCCAGCCAGCAGGACACAGGTCTGTGTTTCAGTGACTAGTGATGTACAATCAAGGACAAGTTTATACACACATTCATCAGACATGAGATTAAATATGGTTTGGAAACATCAACATTTCCACTTCGGCATTAACTGTCAGCACTGTCAGATATAAAGAGGTCCTTCATCCGTGTTTTCCTGTTCTCATTCTGGCATTTTTCATTGTCAAAAATAAAAATAAAAAGATATAAAGGGGTCCCAATCATGATCATTTACAGGTTCATAATTTAGCTTATGGGGTTTACCACAATATGTTTACATCATTTAATGTTCAAAAAACTATTTTTCTTATCATTTACACTGTTGCATTTTTTATTGGAAACTTGCAAGTGCAAATCTATTACCAACCAAATATAAACACTACTTTATTCACTTCTGTATGCACAAGCAAAAAACAAACAAACAAATGCACAAGCTTTTGTCAGGTTCTGTTATAATGCAAAATATAACGGTAGAATTGTGTGTATTACGACCCGCAGGGACCCGATGCGAGATCCACCAATCAGAGAGGTTCTCGATTCTCAATCGATTTTTTTGTGCATACGTTTGAGCTCATGTTTTTTTTGTTAGAACTATTATACAGTATATTACAGTATTACCCAAACTGTAAAGAAATATCTTTTTAGACAATTTCCCTAATTTTAAATAGTTTCTTATTAATTGTTAGCAAAACCAGGTTTTAATACACAAAATGTATGCAAATATTGTCAACTTGTTTGGAATTTCTTCATTTTATCTGGTGTTGAGAAAACAGTAAGTAAAACTGAAACATGGAAGCAGCAGGTTGTTGCACCCAAGCGTAAAACACACACTAATCAGAAATAATTCCTTGATGCATAAACTTTTATTGATTGATTGTTTGATTTCATTTCTGAAGTCTTTTTTGTCCCATGTCTCAAGAATCAGTGATCTGTTAGACAAACTCGACAGATGAACTCGTGTCAGAAACGTGATAAACATTAATCACACCAAGTCTGTGACTTTATACTGGAACTATAAATAAACTTTATTTTATTTTTTACTTGTGATGTAAATGTGTTGAAGAGCTTGTCGTCTGTATTTCAGAGGATCCGACAAATTCCTGAAATCTGCACAATCATCTGTCAAAAAAGAGGAGAGGTAAAGATGAGGTCAGGTGTCAAGAACATTCACGAGAACCAGTGTTTCTTCAATTAAACTGATCAGCTTAAAAGAACTTAAAAGAATCAGTTCATACAAGCATCAAACTTGTGTAATTCAAATGAAGTGTATTTTTTATCATTGTTATACTATTATAGTTTTTGTTCATATTTTTTAATTAGACTATTTTCAGTTTTTGTTTTAATTTTAGTAAAATTTTTGGTCATTTTATTACGTTTTTATTTAAATATGTCTATTTAGTTTATATACATTTTTTGTTTATTTTATTACTTCAACTTAAACTAACTGAAAATAAGAAATGTTGCCTCAATGTAGCTGATATAAAATGAGTTTAATTTTTTTTAAGTTAATGTTTAATTTATTTAAAGTAATGATTTTTTTATGGTTCTAGTTTTTGTTAACAATAACCCTGTTTGTAAGACATGATGATGATCTGAAAGTTTTCTTTTGTTCTCCACCAGTTTGGACCTGAACTGAAGACATCTGGATGTGCAACAAACACAGTGATTTGTGTTTCATCTTCAGTCATACATCTCTCATAAATCAATTTTTACATCCTCTTGTGAATTAAACGCTCTGAAAACGCTCTTGTCTGGATAAATACTTTGATACTTTTTGAATACTTAATGATGTGTTTGCTTCAAACTGACATTTTTGGGCTTTTTTATTTTATTTGATCGCATACAAATGTGAGGCACTTGACAAAAACAAGTCCAATGATTGGCTTTCAACCAAAGCAAATATTTTTGTAATAATTATCCTTCTTACTGATCTTGATCGACCAAAGCAAGCATCTCCTCCTCATCGAAGGACCTCTGAAACATCTCAGTGATGGTCAGCTGCTGAGGGTCCTGAAAACAAAGGACACTTTTCTACAGACGTGTTTCATAATTATTGCAATTCGCAATAACTAGTTTGCAATGATAATAATAATATTATCCAAAAATCATGTAGATATTTACAAACTTTGATACTTTGATTATTCTAAAAGGTAAAGCTTTCTACAGTGATTTAAATGAAAATGGTGCAATGGAAATCTACATGGTTTTTATTGATGGTCAAATGCTGAAAGTTTGGATGCTAACCTTGCTGTGGAAGCTGGCAGATTCTGCGTTCTCTGAAATGTTGGATTCAGACAAGCCGACCTGCTCCAAAACACTCATTTTGTTCTGAATCATGGGCCTGAGAAACACAAGCAAACAGCAATGACGAGGCTTATCAGTGGCATCACGTACCCTGACATTAACTATACATCGCAGAAACAAAACTGAATTTTAAACCGTGAATTTGAAAAAGATTTTTTTTTACATTTATAAAATGGATGCATGTATAACTACAAGTATAACCAAAATGCACATGTCTAACTAAGTGTAACTATATTCCAGATAAAATGATCTGAATCTAAATGTAAGATTGTAGTAACAATTTAAAATGAACCACTGAGGGCACAAAGTGTGATTTAAAAATGGTTAAAAAATAAATGAACAGCATCTATGTACAGTAGTGGGCAAAAAGTGATGTCCAGACTAGGAAATCTATATCTTCACACTTTATTCTAATATTATTCAATTTTTTTTTACAAATCTTGTAAGCATAGTGTAGTTGTGCTTGAAGCCGATTGATTTACTAGTGATCATATCACAACGAAATGACAAATTGAGCCGACATCATTTTTGCCCAGGCTATTATACAAATAAATGATGAACACATGCAAAAACAACTGAACCAACGGAATATTAATAACTGCTTATGTTGTAGTCAATGTGCGATTTTCTATTTATTTTTTGCATAGTAAAATAAAAACTGCAGCTGTAGTTTGCCTTTTTTTAGCCAAATAATTTTGTCAGATAAATATCAAACCAAGTTTAGTGTTTTGTTGTTCTGTCATATTTAAAATATTTTCCTCACATTTTGATGGTTTGGAAGTTGTACATCCATTAAAAACAAACATTCCCTTTGAACATCACTTCTTTATATCTATAGTAGGGCTGTCAAATGATTAATCACGATTAATCACATCGAAAATAAAAGTTTTTTTTACATAATATATGTGGGTGCACTGTGTATAATGATTTTCTATATATATAAATACACACACATGCATGTATATTTAAGAAAAAAATATAATTTATATATAAAATATATTTATATATAATATAAATTATATATAAATCTATATACAGTATATACATGAAAATATTTCTTAAATATATACAAGCATGTGTGTGTATTTATATATATAAAATAATTATACACAGTGCACCCACATATATTATGCAAAAAAAACTTTTATTTTGGATGTGATTAATCACGATTAATCATTTGACAGCCCTAATCTATATATAGCTACTCTTTAGGATCACATAATTATTATTGCACAAATTATGAAGCAAATAAAATACTTGCATCAAACCAACAAATCCAATAATTCAATCATTCTCTCCCACCAACTGTTCCGGTTCTGAAGGCTTTTTTAGTTTAAATGTCCTGATATTTGCAGGGGAAACAGGAATAAAGGATCTGCCCTCACCAAAGGTAATCGTCCGCAGTGCCTTTGGCCACCAGGTAATGAATGTCCACATTACTGGTCTGTCCGATCCTGTGCACCCGGTCCTCAGCCTGAATCAGGACCTGAAGGAAACACACGCGTTTCATTAGTGTTCTGGCAGCACTCTCAATATCAATTACATTCATTAAATCATTTTTCCTTTTGTCCGACTTTCTGAACCCAGATGAGAGCTTGTTCCAGACTAAATTACTCAGACTAATTGCTTTTCAACTGGAGACGAGGCTTTAATCCGAGACTGGCCGTCTAACCGTTTCTACGGGTAGAGATTATGCGACAGGAACTCAGATCTGCATCACATGAGAATCAGAGTCATCATATACTAAATTCTTGACATTAAAAGATATGTATTAGTGCTGGGCAACGATTAATCAGACCCAAAATAAAAGTTTGTGTTTACATAATATACGTGTGTGTACTGTGTATAATTATTTTGTGTATATAAACACACACACACATACACATGCATGTATATATTTGACAAATATTTGAAATGTATATACTGCATATATTTATCTAAATATTTTATGTATAAATAACAAATCTTTCTTAAATATATACATGCATGTGTGTGTATTTATATATACAAAATAATTATACACAGTACACACACGTATATTATGTAAACACAATCTTTTATTTTGGATGCGATTAATCGATGAACAGCCCTAATTTTTATCAAATCAAAATAACAAGCAGCAATTAAATTAAACTAAAAACAAACTTAAATTCAGGGCTCCCACACCTCATAACCAGTGAATCTCCATGACTTGAACTGAAGACTTCTAATTTTTCACCTTCAATTTTAATAGTTTACAAAAGTTGCATTCACAAATTGCAGTTTCCAGCCCATGTGATATTTTAGATCTCCGCATGACTTTTCCAGGCCTGAAGCCACAGTTTTAAAGGAGTAGTTCACTTCAGAATTAAAATGTCCTGATAGTTTACTCTCCCCCACGTTATCCAAGATATTCATGTCTTTCTTTCTTCAGTCGAAAAGAAATTAAGATTTTTAAAGGGAAAACATTCCAGGATGTTTCTCCATATAGTGACTTCAATGGGGTCCAATGGGTCGAAGGTCCAGATGTGAGTTTCAGTGCAGCTTCAAAGTCTCGACACGATCGTTGAAAGGTCACGCGGAAGAACCGACCCAGTGTTTACAAAGCCAACATGCAGACTAAGTCAAACGCCATTTACAAAAAATGTAAATAAATAAAAGGTAAAACAACGATGTCGGACGAGTTTGAAGTTAGAGGAGAAAATGAGATTGGAGTTTTTCACCCTATCCTTAATTTTTTACATCACAAACTGTGAAGTCGTGGACGTGCAAGACAAGCATTTGTGGTTAAAAAGTATATAAATGTTTATTTTTGTTATTAAATGTCCGCTGGTTTGTCTAGATCAGACTCTTATTCCTCAGCTGGATCGTGTCGAGACTTTGAAGCTGCACTGAAACTCACATTTGGACCTTCGACCCGTTGGACCCCATTGAAGTCACTATATGGAGAAACATCCTGGAATGTTTTCCCTTTAAAAACCTTAATTTCTTTTCAATGTGAATCATGGATGGCGTGGGGGTGAGTAAATGATCAGGAGATTTAAATTCTGATGTGAACTGCTCCTCTAAGTTGCCCTGATGAGTGTGGGAACCCTGTGAATCTGTTGGCGTCTCACTCCCGGGTTCCAGAAGAGCTCGGCGAACACCACGAGGTCGGCCGAGTGCAGCGTGATCCCCATGTTAGCGGCCGTGATGGACAGAACCGCCACACAGCTCTTCTGTGAAGACTGGAATCTGTTACACAACTGCTGTCGATCCGCAGACGGCGTCGATCCGTCTATACGAATGTAACTGATTCCCTGCACACAAACACAACAATGTCAACACACTACTAGTGCTCATATACAGTCAAACCAAAATTATTCAGACACCAGATATCATTTTTAATAGTGTGTGAAGGACACTATAGTTCATTTATGTAAGTGAGGAGAGCAAAATAAAGTAAACTGTGACATTATAAATTGATTAAAATTTGGGAGCAAATACTATTCAGACACTTTCAGCTGAAGTGTGTTTTCTGTAATTGCTAATGCTCTTTTTACACACAGACTGAAGAACATGAAGCATTGCTTGGTCACTGGTTGAGCTAAACTGGTATTATCTAATTGTGTAGTTAAATTTAACAGCTGACAGATATTCAACATAATTCATGTGTGAGAGTCTAACAGAAGGACGGACAAAACCAGTGAAATATCAACTGAGTTCTGCTCATATTTTATTGCCATTTTCTAAACTATAGTGAATAAACTGTGATAATGTGAGAAATGTTGAATATATTTTTGGATTGACTGTACATCCAACTCAACTATTACATACAAACCAGGCCGACACAAATCAGAATTCACTCTACACCTTATATGAACGTTTATTAGGTATTTTGGTTATTGATGCTCTGATATAGAAATTCTTGTCAATACCAATTATCTGCTAATTATTATGGCTAATATCTGATAAATGTAATAAACAATACTAAAACCCACTATAGACTAGAAATAAAGACATCATACCATACACAATGTACACTACTGGCCAAAAGTTTGTTATAATTATGATTTTTGAACGTTTTTGAAAGAAGTCTCGTGTGTGCATTCATGTGATCAAAAATACAGTAAAACAGTGAAATATTATTACAATTTAAAAAAGCTGTTTTCTATGTGATTATATTGTGAAATGTAATTTATTTCTGTGATTTAAAGCTTAATTTTCTGTGTCACATGATCCTTCAGAAATTATTCTAATATGCATCACTCCAATAATGTATAGCATGATGATGGAGAACTATTCCTACTCTAGAAAAACAAATATTGTTTATTATTACAAATATTATTTCAGCTAATTTGAGTACAGTAAAAGTCTTATACTAGCAGCTCCATTAAAAAAAGTATTGTACCAAATTTGAATTCATTCAAATAAATTGAATTAAAGTCTGCAGATTCCATCAAAGTTTTGTTTTTGCTTTTTGTGGGAAAAAATAAATTTGGACAGACCTTCTCACCGAGTTCTTTGGTTATGCTATCCAGCACCAGTTTGTGATGAGCAAACACCAGAAACTTCTC
The DNA here is from genome assembly GCA_029959095.1 of Rhinichthys osculus. Taxonomy (NCBI): domain Eukaryota; kingdom Metazoa; phylum Chordata; class Actinopteri; order Cypriniformes; family Leuciscidae; genus Rhinichthys; species Rhinichthys osculus. The sequence goes on along the minus strand of JARWKJ010000008.1, from coordinate 3,647,841 downwards.
TCGTCCGCACTCCAGCGTGTCTGAGATGTACTCCCTGGGGAATGCATTAAAACACTATTATTTTAGTATCTTTGATATAAATATATTCTGTTTTCAATTTAGTATTTTTTTGTTTGTAATTTTGTCTATATTGTTTTTTATACATTTTTTAGTTAATATTTTAAAATTAACTAAATAAAAACGTTTTAAAATGTATTTAACATATACTTTATGTTAAACTAAATGAAAATGAGAAATGTTGCCTTGGCAAGTAGCTTTATTTTATTTTAGTTAACGTTTATTTTGTTCAAAGTAACAAAAATAATTATGGTTTTAGGGTATGTTTATACGACAACGATGTACTAAAAAAGGAAATGTTTTTCTTTCAGTCCCTCCAGAAAAACGTGATTATGCGATCGCATGATTTAGTGCGTAATCAGCCAAAGTCCGCATATTTATTTGGGGGCATTTTTTCATATACGCCGCACTTTCGCCGCATAAATTGCCGATTTCCGCGCAAAATATGCAGGGCTTGCATGATTTCACAATCCTCGCATTTTTGTTGCAAAAAAGTCACATATATCTGAGCATAAAGTTGAAAAATGTTGCGTTTGCTTCACACGAGAGCAGCTGTTTCCCCCTGTTGCCATGGGAACGTTATGAAGTGATGTAATTACGCGACGTGAACATCATCGCACACTTTATTTTTTCATATTTCATTTATTCATTTTAACAGAAGTTGTAGCATATTCCTTTTGTAAAGCTACAGAACTCGTTTGACTCATCAAGGTTTTGTAAGTTTGATGTGTTTATTAAGGTCTGAAATAAAACAAGATGAGAACTGAAATATTCCCAGCACTTCCTGTGATGTATATGCTTGCTTATCATAGGAAGTAATAAGAAATGACTCTTTACATTAAGGTAGTAGCCTGGTGAGAACAGGGTGTTGGGGTTCATTGCATAAATATCCCGCATATTCCATCGCATTTTTAAAGAAAACGGGCCGCATAATCGAGGATTTTTGCCCGCAACAATCACAAAAAAACTCTGCGCTTTTCTAGAAGGACTGTTTACTTTTCTCACATACAGACGACATTCACACTGATCTGCGAAAGCTACCGGGCCAGTAGATGGCGATGTCACTTTGTAAAGAATAACTATGTGGCTATAGACTTTGGCCCTGTCCCAAATGGCACACTCCAGACTTGTGGACGTCCTCAGAGTCCACACTTCGGTGATGTCATGTAGTGCAGACCTATAGGGCTCTTAGCGCGAGTCCGCATTGAGAGGTATTTTTGGGACAGACTGGATCGTCACGCCGGAAACAGGAAGACGGTCTGATTGTTGTTATGGACAGGAGCTGCAGGTTCGGGGAAATATGCTGCCTATTGTTGTTGTGTTTACATATGACTCAGTAAAGCCCTGACATTCTGTTCTATTTATTTAATGAATCATAATGCGATCGTATTATTCAGCTCGCTATTATAAGCCTATGTTTGAGACATCAACCACTGGTCGATGATCATAATGTTTGTATAAACTTGTCATAAAAACCGTAATGATAATTACACTTAAATATTTTCTTCTCAGCCATGTTAACAATTGTCCGTGAGCGAAATCTCCTCCCATCCGTCGTCTGATTGGCCTTTCGCAAGGATTCCTGGGTAGTTAAAGTGCGTGGAGCCTGCATCTATGTGGGCTTCGCGGAAGACCGCTTCAAGGGTACACAGGGGGCGCTGCTGAGCACACTTCAGAGCGTTAAAATGCTAAATGGGACGGCCTACGGACTCGTAGACTCGGCGAGCAAGCGCTATTTAAGTCCACGAGACCGAAAGTCCGCATGAAGTGCGCCATGTAGGACAGGGCCTCTATGCACCAGAGAAACAAGTGCGCCGCCATCTTTAAAATATTGTCTTTGAATTTCCGTTTTTGTGGTCGCTCTGTGTATCTCTATGGCATCGCTGTCCAGGAGTAATTAGCTTTTGAAGTGGATTTACTTAATGTAAAGTTAACGAAAGTTATCATGAGGATTGTAATGTTTAAAGCAGATGTCTGAACAAAAGTCAGTCGTCCGGGAAGATTTTCAAACGAGCTGTTCATTCATAAATACGCAAGATCGCTGTGAAAATACAGACTGGAAGAGAAAAGGCAACGAGCGTAGCGCTGAAAAGGGGCGGAGCTACATAAGCTCTATCCACCTTACTCCTGACGACCTTGAATTATGGTTGGCACTTCCGGTTTGGGGAACTTCAATTCAAAAAGGCTAAAACGAATCATTTCAAATCATAAGGTTGCCCTACAAATAAAGCTGATTCATGATTTATTTTCAGACATCATGAGAATAACGTTATACTTGGTATTTTAAAGTGACATGTTATAACAAGAATATCTACGGCGAGAGCTCTTTTCAGTCGCTGCTTTCTTTTCCTCATGATGATTTTTATTTTTTCCTTCCCAATCCGCTGTAAAAGCATGAACAAGGACAACATATACGGCACATTTGTGGTCTGTTCTCACGAATTTAATTTACGATATTCCATTAATAATTCACTGGAATGCACGAAGAATCTCTCGTTATTCTCCTCAAATCCTCACGTCTCTTTCCAGGTTTGTTTTCACAGGTAAATGCAATTTATAATCTGTCAAAACGACAGAAATCACTTTGATATAGTGTCACGTAATGCTGAAGTTAATGAACATTTTTGATTAAGACTTGTTATACAATACAGAGATATATTTGCCTACTACAGTGATATTTAACCAAAGACTCACGCTTTTGGGGCTATTTTTGGTCTGTTGAAAGTGCCTTGTTGATTCTTTAAAACTTTTAAATTTCATTTTAATGTTCGATGGTTGAAGGGTGAGTCGATTAATGTCATCTCATTGTGACACTTTTTTAACGTATTGCGATCATAGAGCGAGCCTTTCACTGATTGTTTACAGCTTAACGGACGTTACACCCATAATTCGTGCAAAGCGTCATGGGGCGTAGGAATAAGCTGGATAGGCTGAACCTGTAATATGCATGCGCATGATGTCACCGTTTTCACAAATTCGAGTTTTTGTAGTTTACAGAGACGAGCACTTTGAAACTCGCTTTCAAAAGTTTGCGTTCTCAGGCGCACAAAACGGCGTTGTAGTGTAAATGAACGGCCAAATGCATACATTTTTTTCCGTTTTTAGTTGTAGTGTAAACGGCCTCTTGGTTTTAGTTGATGATAATAACCCTAGAATAATCATATGCTTTAGTAAACACACTATATATAAACCGTAAGTCATGTAAGGTTGTGTATTAGACAATTTAATCAAATCAGTGTGCTTGAAGCTTGAAAATATAGCAACAGCAACATTATAAAAACATCAGTTTTGGATATTACTCAGAAAAATACTTCTATCTATTAATAAAAGTCTGCTTATGGTCAATGCGTAGAATATAGAATGTGTATTTTTACAATGGCTTAAATTTAGGCATCTAACTATTTGAATGTACAGGAACCTTTTAATAATAATAATGCATGTTTCTCCATAAAGGACCTGTATGAAGCTGAGCTCGTGATAGTCAAACGTACATGATGGCTCTGATCTTGGCCTCTGCTGTGTGGTTGAAGAAAACCAGGAGCGCTTCCTTTTCTTGTGACTTCTGCACATGAACACAGAAAAGCTCATCAGACACAGTAACAACACAAATCCTGTCATTATTCATTCACTCTCATGTCGTTCCAAACCAATATGCTGTTATAATGTTCTGTGGAACAGAAAAGAAGAATAACTCAAGAAAATAATGACAGAATTTCCTCAGAATATGACGTTTTTTTGTTTGTTTTTTAAGGTCTGACCCCTTTTAACTACATCTTAATTTTTTTTTAATGTTACAGTGTTTTTTTTTTTTCAATTCCTATTGTATTTATTGATTTGTGTGTGTGTGTGTGTGTGTGTGTATGTGTATAACTATACTTGCCTGCTGTTTTAATTTTTTCTTAATCTGAATAAATGTACAGTTGTATGTTATATGTACAGGTGAAACTCGAAACATTAGAATATGGTGCAAAAGTTCATTTATTTCAGTAATTCAACTTAAAAGGTGAAACTAATATATTATGTAGACTCATTACATGCAAAGTGAGATATCTCAAGCCTTTATTTGTTATAATTTTGATGATTATGGCTTACAGCTTATGAAAACCCCAAATTCAATATTAGAATATTGTGAAAAGGTTTTCATAAGCTGTAATCCATAATCATCAAAATTATAACAAATAAAGGCTTGAAATATCTCACTTTGCATGTAATGAGTCTATATAATTTATTAGTTTTAATATACCTTTTAAGTTGAATTACTGAAATAAATTAACTTTTGCACGATATTCAAATTTTTCGAGTTTCACCTGTATATATACATCAATATTATTTATACTATATTACTGCATTTATGTTATTGTCACTTTCTGTTAGACCTAAGATGAACCAAATAAAAGCAGTTCAGCGAGTATGAGTTATTTTCAGAGATGCATAGTAGTTTGCGCTCACGTTGTGGCATCCTTTGGCGAGCTGTTTGGCAGCGGCGTTGAGAGCAGCTTTGGTGCGTGAGTTGATGCCGTCTGTGGTCACTGTGACCACCTTACGCTGTTTGGCAGGGAGCTGAGAGAGCACTTCTGATTTGAGCCGTCTGAGCATCAGAGACTCCTCCAGAAGAAGCTTGAGTTCACTCAGATGAGACGAGCCGGAGTAATCCCAACCCCACGGGAGCTGCAGTCAAGAGATACACCTTCACTACACACCCTTTTCACACTGATCAGCGCTTTTCCCAACTTAACCAGGGCAGTGCCATATTTACATTTTGATGGGAATTAAAATTACAATGGATTGAACAACATACAGATTGCTCAACTCTCAGTAGACAAAAACTCCATAAAACAGTTTTGAAAGTTGTGAGAATTACGTGATCTAGGATCTTTATATGAAGCCATTGTAAACTGTTGACTATCCCTCACAGCCTCGTTTTCATTCGTGTTAAATTCAATATGGAGTCTCAAACCTGACTCAGGTCTATGATGACAGTGCTTTTTTTGACACTGGCTGCTGCATGATTAAAAATTGCTAATTAAAATGCGATAAAAAAGAATCCAGGTTTGCTGTACTTGTTTGTAGGGCTGCACAATTTGGCTAAAATTCTGTTATTATATATCAATACAAATATAAAATAATTATTATTTGGTCACACTTTAGTTTAGGGTCCAATTCTTACTATTAACTAACTATTAAATACAACTTTTGCCTCAATAAACTCCTTATTAACTGCTTATTATTAGTTAGTAAGGTGGTTGTTAAGTTTAGGTATTGGGTGGATTAAAGGATTGAGGGATCTAGAATACTGTCATGCAGAATAAAGCATTAATATGTGGTTTATAAGTACTAATAAACAGACAATCTCCTAGTAATATGCATAATAATAAGCAACTAGTTTACGGTGAGAATTGGATCGTAAACTAAATTATTTGTATTACTACTAAATAAAAATCTAATAATAAAAAATATATATTACTTGTAATATTTCACTTTAAAATCTAGTATTTACCAAAAATAATATAATAATAATTGTTTAATTTTCCACTACAACTGTAAAATTACACTACTAATATTTATGGCTCTCTTAATTTCTTAATTTTCAAATGCTGAAGTCAATGTGAAATCAAAATTTACAATATTTAATGCAATATTGCAGTATTTCTTATAAATGATTTATCCATGGACTTCATTATTTAAAAATAAAAAATCTCAGTTATTGCAAACAACAACAATCCAATCAATTCCTGATGGACAAAATCAAGTCCCACCCTGCATGTTTTCTTGAGAAGATGTTTCACTCGGATATTCGTCACAATAGGGAATAAAAACCGATTGCTTCTGTTTCATGCAGACTGAACTTTTCTCTAGACCTAAAACCGCAGGGAGCCCTTAAAGCTTCTCATTTGTTGATAAGCGCTTCTCATTAAAAGTATAGGAAGATTGTTGTTGCATGTTGTGTTCACAAATGTTAAAGCGCCTCGAACTCACGCAGAGATGGAGCAGCATTTACAGTGAACCAGCCGCTCTGATAATGAGCTCAACACAGAGCTGTTCTTCACTATTTATGTACCTTAACTCAGTGGTTCTCAAACTTTTTTGGTCACGCCCCCCTTTAAACCTTTAAAAAATATATATATATATCAGAAAGATTTTTTACATTGAAAACCGTGCAATAAAAAACACCTGCAATAGTTTCACCTTGTAATGTCACTGATATAACAGTAAGAGAGAATAATATATCATCAGCACTCAACTTTTATTTAAATAAACAAAAACATTTAAATATATGCGTAAATATACAGTATATCAAATGATGCGCGTTCACAATAGCAGCTTGTGATTCGGTCCGCTGAAGAGGTGCTTTTCTATGGCGAACAACTTTTATGTTGTGCTTGTAACAAGTCAACGGTTTGAAGAAGAACGATTCAGTGTGTTTGCCATTCAATGTCGCTTTCAGTGGCGTAACTGTTATTAAAAGTGGGTGGGACAGGTGTGTGTGTGTGTGTGTTGCTAACGGTGAGAATAAATACATAGATTCATAAATACAAGTGTGTATTCTAATGGTCTAGTGGCAGAACTTTTGCCCAGCGTGTCAGAGGTCCTGGGTTCTAATCCGCACTCGTATAGGGTTTTTTCTTCTCATCAAAACCGATTATGTTTATCAGTTGTTGTATATCGAGCCTCTCTCCTTTATATACAGTCTATGCGACGGCACTGCAGCTGACGACATGGAGTCTGAAAACACCCAAACACGACCTGCCTCCAGCACAACACACACTCCAACACAAACTCCACATAAATATAAAAAACAAAACAAAACAAAAATGTATCTGCTGAAGCTCGTCAGGCCAAACGTAAATCGGATCGACTCAGGACGAAAACACGGATCAACATCGGCAAAGCGTTTGAATTATGGAGAGACCTCCGCTATTTTTATTGTGATAAATTACAAGTTTTCAGATATGCTGAAATAAATAATGGTAAACTGTAATGAAATAGCAAGGTAAACTACAACATATGAGACATGAAATGAATACAAAAGACTGTTCCAGGATAACAAAAAGTAGGTGCTTTAGGATGTAACTTATTTTATGTAGATCTACTGTCTAACGTCACTCATCCCACTACTATCATATTGTTTATAATACACATTTCCAGACACGGTCAGTACAGCAATGTTACTTCCTACGATCTTACTGTTACACTGAAATTGTCTAGTTCACTAACCGTTTTCGTTATCATATTATACATTCATCTAGGCTATGTTGACATTGCTGCCTGATTGTGAAAGATACAGGAATAGTTAGTGAAATGCCTTATGCTAGATAACACCACATGTCGGCTAAATGCAGTCAATGTAACGTTAGGTACGAGCATGGAGCATTAGTTCAACGTCAAGCTGATAAAAGTAGCCTATTATTGTAACGTTGCAGTGGGAGTTTACATGAGTTTCCAGCACGTTGTGTGATGCTTTCTCCGGTGTGTTGAAAGTCTCAGTGTGGCCGGTACCATGAGTGCTCGCTCTTGTGTTCGAGCACGAGCGCTCTTGTAAAAATTGGTTGCAATCTGAAACATCACCGATAGAGGCCGCTAAAAAATACATATAGCACCTTTAATAAAAATAAAAAAACACATTTCAGCGCTAGATCGCCTCTTATTTAACAAATGAACAAAATTAATGCTCTGCTAGTTAACTGGAGATGTTTTATTTATTTGTATTGGTACATTCGTGCCGCGAGATGTTTTAAAAGTGGTGGGGACAATATCAACCTTAGCAAAAAGTGGTGGGGACAATATCAACCTTAGCAAAAAGTGGTGGGGACAATATCAACCTTAGCAAAAAGTGGTGGGGACATGTCCCACCCGTCCCACCCGCAAATTACGCCTATGGCTGCTTTATAAAGGCAGAGCGCTAAACGCTATTCACACATTTGAACGCCCGTTGCCACGGCTGTTTTTTTTCTCACGTTTTTTTCTGCTGATCTTTCGCCCCACACTTTGAGGACCACTGCCTTAACTGCAGCCTTTGTGATCTGATAATCTCACTAAGCCATATCACATTTCTGTTTATTTTGATTAATCGTGCAGCCCTACACTGTACTTCCAGGCATGAACCATGAAGCTCTGATCAAGAACACACCTGTATAGAGATGGACGCACCTGTTTGGCATCACAGTAGCGTGTGCCGAAGTCATGGAAGCGTGGGAACAGGGAAGGCCTGACCGCCAGGATCTGAGTGTAGAGTTCAGCCGGTCTGGACATGGCAGGCGTTCCCGACAGCAGGATCACTCTCTTAGCGGCCTGTGTTTCATCACACATCTTTCATTAGCAGCAGCAGAGACAAGTTTTCATCATTGCATTATTATCAAAAATTATAAATTGTTGAAATTTGACAGGTTTTTTTTTGTTGCAGATATGTGTTTGATGTATAAATTAACCTTTTAAAAGTGTGACTTTTAAAAGTACAATGTGTAAGTACAATTCTAGGGAAACCAGGGCATCCGTTAGAGGTGACTGTTCAGTCAAATTTTAGAAAACTGTCTTTGGACAATCAGCTTTTTCATTTAGAGTAGCAGAAAGATGAAATTCAGTGCCTGTTCATACCGAAGTTCGTACACTTTTTACTGATGTAAAAAGTGTACATCATTTAGTATTTTTAAAACTGCACTTAAATTATGGCTTAAGAAAAAAATATTTTTTTTGTCCCTCTCCTTCCGGTCGACCACCATGGGTCCTTATTTCGGAAAAATACTGTATGGTAGTCAATGGCGAGAGACAACAAATATTTTGATCTCGTTTGAATTGTGCCCTGAATTACACATATGATGTTTGTCAATTTAAAAGATACATTTTAAAGTCAAGAAAGTCGCAGTTTGATGTAAAACTGTTGAGGTATAAGACTGTGAAAATACGTAATTACAAAGACTACAAACCCAAAAGGCGCACATTTTCTCTCAATGAATGAAGCTAACTTTACTGAAGTTAACATCTGCCATTGTTTCTATAGTCTTGCGTTATAATCGTAACGTTACGCCGTCATGCCTGAGTGTTTTGTACCAGACTGCACACACACGAGCAGCGGATCTCGCTCGTTGTTTCGCTTCCCGGGAGATGTCGTTCATCGAGCGATTTTCACATAAAACTAAATGTTACTCTTCTGTTTTATGACAAACTGCGACTTTCTTGACTTTCAGAATTATCTTTTAAATTTACAAACATCATATGTGTAGTTCAGGGCACATTTCAGACGGAATAAAAAGATAAGTTGTCTCTCGCCATTGACTACCATACATATTTTTTCCGAAATAAGGTCCCATGAGCCGGAAGCGGAGGGGAGGGACTTGTAATTTGTTATATTGTGATGTGATATTTTCTTTTTTTTCTGGATTGTAATGGAGTGCTGTAATTTTATGCAACAACATCCTGCCCAGGGACCACAGATGCAAATTAGCTATCTAGCTAACTCTGACACAACATTTGTTGTGCATGGTCCCTGTTAAATAAACTAAACTAAACTAAACTAAACTACCTCTATTTTACTGTAAAATAACAAATAGAGTATTTCATATTATTATTCACAACAATAACAATTATAACTGAATATTACAGACAAAAGTAAAATGAACATACTAATATTAATGGATGTCTTCATTTTTTGCCTTAAGGCTTTTATGGTTTTCTGGGCAACATTTCAGCTATAGGTAGGCATTTACAGTTGGTTTTGAGACACAGCCAGTGTCTGTGAACTCAGTGACAGACTTAATACTTTAATAGCACAGGGAAGGATCAACCAAACCGCAGTGCTTTAAAGTTCACCTCTATAAATGATGCCTAAAATAAGCCTGAAGCAGCAAACCTTGAGCAGAGGAAGAGCCGCCCGACAGCGAGCAGTTTTCATGTTCTTCAGGAAGTGAGACTCGTCCTGTACAGAAACAAACAAACAAACAAACAAACAACAAACAGAAAACAGCAAGAATTCAGATCACATCCTGCTACTGGATCCACCTTGGAAGAGCTCAAAAGCTTTTAAAAGTCTTTATATGTGAAGGATAAAGGGATGCTGAGCTACTATTTAAACTTTTTGGAAAAAAGCTCTTATGCTCAGTAATACTGCATTTTTTTGATCAAAAATATGGTAAAAAATTGCAGAGCCCTGCACATGCGGACAAAAGTAAACATACTTTTATATGGCCATGATTTACTTCATATTTCTGTTGAAACTTTAATACATTTATCTTTAGTGTCACTTTTGATTAATTAATGCATCATGGCTGAACAAAAGTATTAATTTATAAAAAAAATAATCTTACTGACCTTTTTGAACGGTGGTGTAAACAGACAGATAAACATCAGGACTTTTTCTGATTATTGTGGCCCTAAAATGACTGCATTTCGTGATTATGTAACTAAAGTCAGAGACAGTAGAATCACAACTATCAGTAAAACAATGTATTCCATAATAACTGAGTATTCAAATGTTATCAAAAAGTTATTTTCTTCGGGCATTTACAAATGAAGTGAAGAAATTTGGATTGGTATGAGAGTTTTGTTAATATTACATCTGAGAGTACATGTCATACTTAACATGAACTGCATTAGTTACACAAACCTGGACTCTCATAAGCTGTTTCCATCCAAAGTTGCGAATTTAACTTATGTGCAAAATGGGAAAATCGCATAAAACATTTGCGAATAAGGCACAGCATCCATCCAGTGAGGCGAACAGAACAAAATTGTCACTTCCTGATAAACTGGTGCTAAATATAATTATACTGAACCACTTTGACGTTGAGCAAAACAACATTTCAGATGCTGTGCAATGAGAGATCGATCCGCTGGTTGGTCCAGTTATGCCGTCCCATCGCAAAGTCACAGGTCTTTTTTGATGCGCATCAGGGAATTGATTCAGCAAATGTGTTTCCATCGGTTTATATGCATGTTATCTTATCGGATAAAACGTTTAACCGACTCAATTGAGCGCATATTTGCATTTCCAACCAGCGTTTTTTATGCGATATCTCAAAATGCGCATAAAAATAGGTGTATTGAAACATGGGTATAGACACATGCACAAGCTAAAGTTCTTATCTAATGCAGTCAGCAAATGAGAGTGATTAGAAGAGCGTCTCAGCTCTCACCATAATGATGACACTGAAAGGGCTGGACGGCTGCTGTTTGTCCATCTTGTTGAGCAGGTCGTAGCTGATGATGTTGATGAGACCGGAGCGCAGGCTGTCTCTGCCTGTAACCACCACATTAATGCTGTCGGCTTTCACGGAAGGCAGCCATCGGTGGAAAGCCTGAGGGAAAAGGGTGAGAAATCAGTGTCTTTGAGTGACTTTTTCTGCTATTTTGAAGAAGTTGATTCGTGTGACTAAAAGCTGACAAAGGAACACTGCAAAAATCTTCAGCATTTCCCTTCAAACTTTAAAATATACCATGACGAATCCCTGCTGGGGAAGAGGAGGATTTGTCCTTCCTCAAGGGTGCAGCGAAGGAAAATATGAATTAATAAATCAGATTTCACATCAGGCATCCGCTTATAAAAAGATGACCTGACAGCTGGTGCTTTTCAAGAGTGTAGAAACACAGATGCCATTTATTATCAATAGTAAAATGTGTAGAACTACTTTTTAATAAACACTTAATTATGAACAGTCCACTATTCTAATGTAGAAAACAAGTGTGTTATGGTACTAACAGCATGGGAGTGATATATTCTACTTTTATTCTCTTAAATATTGAGTATTATTTAATAACGTATAAAGATTAATAGTGCTTAGGTTAACATGTGACCACTGCATTTTGTTTTTTTAAATAAAATTTTAGCTGTGCTCCTGTGTCATCTTAAAGCACTCACCACTGCTTGAAACCCATGATAAATATGAAAAATAATGTATCTGTCACGGGCAGTCACACAAATACTGTTTATTCTGAATCTCAGATGGAAATAGTTTTTTTAACCAGTATGATCTACTCTTTTGTTCAGCAAGGATGCATTAAATTGATCAGAAGTGTCTATTTCAAATAAATTCTTCTTTTGTTCTTTTGAACTTTCTATTCATCAAAGAATCTTGAAACAAATGTATCAGTTTCCACAAAATATGAAGCAGCAAAACAGTTTTCAAAATTGAAACCAGCAAATCATCATATTAGAGTGATTTCTGAAGGATCATGTGACACTGAAGACTGGAGTAATGATGCTGAAAATTCAGCTTTGATCACAGGAATAAATTACATTTTACAACATTACATTTGTAATAATATGTCACTGTTTTTACTGTATTTACTGCATTTTTTATCAGACTTGGTGAACAAAAACGGTAGTATAGGTGTGACATGCATCCACAAAAAGACATCCCTCTAGTCTAAAAGTGAGTGTGTGTACCTCAGCCCATGTGAAGCGCACGGAGGACGGGGCGACCACCAGCAGAGGCCACTCACTCCTGTAATAGGCAGCGATGCAGATGGCCTGGACCGTTTTCCCCAGGCCCATGTCATCAGCCAGAAGCAAACGGCCCTGTCCGGACACTGCAAAGCTGAGACATTAGCAAACATTACATTACATTCATGCATTTTATGCATTTGGCAGATGCTTTAATCCAAAGAGCCTTGCATTGCATTCAAGGTATACATTTATATCAGTTCATGCATGAACCTATGAACCTAGTGCCATGCTCGACTGTTTTAGCTACAGAAAATGCACTGGTTGTTCACTAGTTAACATTAGTTAATGTATTAACTAACACAAACTAACAATGAACAATAGTATTTATTAATCTTTGTTAATGTTAGTTAATAAAAATACAGCTGTTCACTGTTGGTTCATGTTAGTTCACAGCGCATTAACTAATGTTAACAAATACAACCTTTGATTTTAATAACCTATTAGTAAATGCTTTACTAAGATTAATAAATGCTGAAGAAGTATTGTTCATTCTTAGTTCATGTTAACTAATGAACCTTATTTTAAAGTGTTACCAATGCACCAACTAACTTTCTATCTAACCAAACGACGTGTGGTAATGGAGACCTACTTGACTCCGTCTCTCTGGAAGGGCATGAGGCTGCGTGTGAGATGTTGATCTACGTGTGAGAGATCGGCCTCAGGAGCGACTGGAGCTCGGGACTCACTCTTCTCAAACTGAGAGCGGAAGGACTGGAGCACAGCGTGAGGTAACGGCTCAATCTCCACCGCAGACAGCTCATTCAGATCCACCACTAGACACAAGACATCATGAGGAACTACTGTACATGTACTATATTTTCTGGGAAATAAGTTACACCGGGTCAAAACTGCATTTTCAAAAATTATAAATAGGTGGCATCAGTGCACAAGTCACATTTTCTTATTACATTCAGAAATTATGTTTAAAAAAAACAGTAAATTAAATAAAACATTTATAAACATTAATATTCAAACATATGCATATAACAGTATTCAAAACAGAACAGGAAGGAAAAATATAAAGTATAAAACAACATACAAGTCTGAAACTAGTGGCTATACAAATAAACTTGAGCTCATGTACCGCTCTCATTTGGCACCAATCCAAATGTGTGTGCTTTACACATCTTTGGCATGCTTGATATTAATTGCATTATGAAAGTCACTGCATGTTTTAGATGATAAAAAAATGTGACTTAAATTACGGAAAATACGGTACTCAAATTTAAGGCCAAAACATAAACAAGTACATGAACAAAGAATTCGTTTAAATCAAATGAACAACATTTTAAACAACTCACTGAGCTGTCCGTAGTCCTCCAGAAGGAAAGTCCACTTCCTGGTCTTCATGTCTAATAATATTCAAACAAAGAATAAAATGATGGCATGATACCTGTCAATGCCTTCTGGAGCTTTCCACACACTTCGGTGACCCATTATTTTTTTAAAGCAGCCGAGGCACAAATCCTATGGGTTTTTCTGGAGTGTAAATCTATAAATTGATAATATTAAATACAAATATTTATGTATTTTTATATAATATTAAATATAAATAAATATTTTAATTATATTATTTAACTGTAATATTTAGTTTGTCGTCCATTTTGCATGCAACCCTGTTACAGCAGGATTTTTATTTTATTATGCCTTAACATTGCGTCACCCAGGAAGTGACATCATTTGGAATAGTTCATCAAATTCAACCACTCGACCCCTGTATATATATTTATATATATAAAAAAACATTTGTCTTTAATTTATGGGAAATGTAAGTTTGTCAATAATAAAATTATTCCAAAAACGGATTAAAAATGATCTAGTCACTACTGAGTGGCAACTTAATTTAGGCTAAATCTGTAACCGTTTATTGCATACCTTTTAAATTGTATAAATTTAATTAATTTCATTTTTATTATAAGAAATTAAATAATCTTCTACCAGACTTAATTTTATAAAGATGCCTCATAAGGTTTCAAACCTTATAAAATTAAGAGAAAATAAAACAGTTCATGTAAAAATTTGTTTGACTTTCACTGAGCGCATGTTGAAAAGGAAAATCAAATTTTGATAATTTATCTACCCAATTCATTGAAAGTGACTTCTTACTTTTTTTGGCAATACATTTATTTCACTCACCATAACATTTGGACGGCATTTGCTTGAAGATTCCAATAACATCAGCCTGGTATCCAATATCGACTTCCAGCCGAGAGCGAGACACTAAAACGCACTTGCCCTTTATCGTGGCTCCTGGTTTCTGCCAACCCTGACAGAGTCGCATCAGAGCTGCCAGAGCCGCCGCATCTTTAGGGCGACTGGTGGATGCTGAAATATTCAGCCCTTCCATCCCAGCCAGAGGTTTGAGAGAGACGGAGGGGAAACTCATTGCCTGCTCCACTGAAACACAAACCAACACCATTACACACCAAAGAGATGGAGGGCTGTGCAACGATTAATCGCATCCAAAATAACAGTTTGTGTTTTCATAATATATGTGTGTGTACTGTGTATATTTTGTAATATTCATGTATATATTTAAAGGTCATCCAATCATGCATCTGCAAAACTCAGATGCGCGAGATTGCACTTCTCTCTCTCTGTACCGGGGCGACTTGCACTTACTGTGACTGGGTCACGAGCTTTGAGTATGTGCACGAAGGGGACACGCACGCGAGGGGGAGGGGGGGATGGTACGACCGTTTGATTGACGCATTTTCTGTCCAATGATTCTAGGTGGTCTTGGAAATGATTGGCTGGAGTTTTTCGAGTCCTGCCCGTTCCACCGATGATTAAATTGCTTAATTTTCATTTCAGTGCTTCTAACTCAGTGGCAAAAAGTGGGTTAGGAATAGGATTTCAAGTGGTTTTGAAAAAATGTTCAAAAAAGAAAATCACATACCCCACCTTTAAGAAATATTTGCATATATATATATTTATACATAATTTATATTATATATAAATTAGTGCTGTCAAACGATTAAAATATTTAATCACGATTAATCGCATTAATGTCATAGTTAACTCGCGATTAATCGCACATTTTTATCTATTCTAAATGTCTCTTGATTTCTTTTTGTCCCATTATTTTTTCTCATTTTAATGCTCTTATCAACATGAAAAAGTGGATCGGCTTGCTTTGTGCAAATGTTTTTTATTGAAAACAACATTGGCATATACTGTGTTCAATTTCACACTAACATTCTCACTTGGAGCAAATAATCTCTCACACAATGTAACACTGTCCATCAATAAAAGGGTGAAAGAAATACTGACGAGGTCCTGATATTGACGAGGGTGCGGAAAATTCGCATCAGCTGTGTGTGTGTGTGTTTGTGCTTGGCCATCATCAAGTGGTATTTCAGACTGGACGTGCTGCGATGATGATAGCTCAGTTCACAACGACAAAACACACAGATCACTTTGGTCTCGTCAATGTAATCATTTGGCAACTTTTTAAAAGTAAACTTTCCATTCAGAATCTTATTGGCATCCATCGGCGTCTCGCGCTCGTCACCCACTCAAAACGTAACGTTAACCTACTATTTGGCCGGCTCGCAAGCCTAAACAAGTGTGTGAGGCGTCGTGCCTGTTGTTTTGTTTCCGGTCTAGCTAGATCCGCTTGCGCTTTGGTCGACGAAGCAAGAAAACGTCCTTGTGGGGCACAAGCCATTGAAATGAATGGGTTTCATAGCGCAGCGCCGCGTCCTGTTGCAAAAGCATGTGAAAAAAACTACAAAGTTTGCTAGGCCAAAAAGACCGTTAATCGCGCAATAAAAAAATTTACGCCGTTAAAATGGGTTTGCGTTAACGCCGTTAATAACGCGTTTAACTGACAGCCCTAATATAAATATTTTATATATAAATAACAAATTTTTCTTAAATATATACATGCATGTGTGTGTATTTATATACAAAATATTTATACACAGAACACACACATATATATTATGTAAACACAAAATTTTATTTTGGATGTGATTAATCGTTGCCCAGCACTAATTTTAATAGATGTACAGGTAATAGATGTACTTAAATATGCCAAGTAATGCTCATGAAGACGTACTCAGCATCTGGTAGTCCTCAAGGCTGAAGTTCCACATTTTTGAAGCAGGATCTGTGACAGCAGAGAAATGACAAATGCATAAATATTATAGGCCATCAAGCATTTTCCTTTAAGATTAATTAGCATACACTGCCGTTCAAAAGTTTTTTAATCGGTACGATTTTTAATGAAGTCTCTTCTGCACACCAAGGCTGCATTTATGTGATTAAAAATACAAAAAAAAGCTGTAATATAGTGAAATATTATGACAATTTAAAATAACTGTTTTCCATTTCATTATATAGGAAAGTAGACTTCTTTTATTTTTATTTATTTATTATATTAAGGATTTTCAAATAATACAAACATCAAAAACAAAGACAAACAAGCAAACAGGCCAACAAACAAACCCCAAGCACTGCAAGTTAAATAAAATGTACAATGTACAAATGTGTCTGTTTACAAAAAAACATAAGTCAGAACAAGAGAAGCCAAAACCTTCTTAAAATAAAATAAAAAATTCAAAATTTGTGTAGAAAGGATTGGAAAGGATCCCAAAGACCCCTGAATTTGTCCTGTTTGTGGTTGAGGTCATAAGTTAATTTCTCCAAAGGAAGGAAGGCTGACAGCTAGTAGGGACCTGAGATGTACGTAGACCATTTTAACCCTTTAGCTGTCACCCCCCTTTTTGAGCGTTGACGTGAAAATGCACTACCCAAACTTAAACGGTTGTAATTCATGAACCCTTTGGACTAAAGACTTACGGTTGGTCTCTTTTAAAAGAAGACTCTTGGCAGTTGAATAAATTAATAGAATTAAATTATTTAAAAGTTATTGAAGTTTAAGTTTATTGTTATGAAAATATAATAAAATATATATTTTTCTTTTATTAAAAATATATATAAATTAATATAGGTTTCAGCCTAAAAATTACAGAAAGTCAAAGCCATATATCTAACCAAGTTGTGTTCCAAATTTGAAGTTGATATCACAAACATTTAAGTTCCCATGAGATTTTGTTTAGGCGTAATACCAAAAATAACCACCGGGTTCCATTGCATTCCATTGAATTTAATTGTATGCATTCTGCCATAACAAATTAATAAATTTCTATCCAAATATCACTTATGTCACTAAATATGGAACCTTGAGACTCAGGCCTTTCTGACAATATGTGTTTTGTCAAGATTAGAACATTTTTGATAATAAATTATGAAAGATGATGCCCAAAAGGGGAGGGGCCTAATAAAAAATACCGTTTCTATGGTAACGCAACGTCCAATTTCAAAACAGTTTTCACAGGATTAATTCTGAGTTCGTAAGCTTTCTTTCAAATGATACCTAATTTATGATAACTACTAAAATATGTGATATAATAATAATAAAAAATTATATATATACACTCACCGGCCACTTTATTAGGTACACCTGTCCAACTGCTCGTTAACACTTAATTTCTAAGCAGCCAATCACATGGCGGCAACTCAGTGCATTTAGGCATGTAGACATGGTCAAGACAATCTCCTGCAGTTCAAACCGAGCATCAGTATGGGGAAGAAAGGTGATTTGAGTGACTTTGAACGTGGCATGATTGTTGGTGCCAGAAGGGCTGGTCTGAGTATTTCAGAAAGTGCTAATCTACTGGGATTTTCACGCACAAGCATCTCTAGGGTTTACAGAGAATGGTCCGAAAAAGAAAAAACATCCAGTGAGCGGCAGTTCTGTGGGCGGAAATGCCTTGTTGATGCCAGAGGTCAGAGGAGAATGGCCAGACTGGTTCGAGCTGATAGAAGGGCAACAGTGACTGAAATAACCACTCGTTACAACCGAGGTATGCAGCAAAGCATTTGTGAAGCCACAACACGCACAACCTTGAGGCGGATGGGCTACAACAGCAGAAGACTCCACCGGGTACCACTCATCTCCACTACGAATAGGAAAAAGAGGCTACAATTTGCAAGAGCTCACCAAAATTGAACAGTTGAAGACTGGAAAAATGTTGCCTGGTCTGATGAGTCTCGATTTCTGTTGAGACATTCAGATGGTAGAGTCAGAATTTGGCGTAAACAGAATGAGAACATGGAACCATCATGCCTTGTTACCACTGTGCAGGCTGGTGGTGGTGGTGTAATGGTGTGGGGGATGTTTTCCTGGCACACTTTAGGCCCCTTAGTGCCAATTGGGCATCGTTTAAATGCCACGGCCTACCTGAGCATTGTTTCTGACCATGTCCATCCCTTTATGGCCACCATGTACCCATCCTCTGATGGCTACTTCCACCATGTCACAAAGCTCTAATCATTTCAAATTGGTTTCTTGAACATGACAATGAGTTCACTGTACTAAAATGGCCTCCACAGTCACCAGATCTCAACCCAATAGAGCATCTTTGGGATGTGGTGGAACGGGAGATTCGCATCATGGATGTGCAGCCGACAAATCTGCGGCAACTGTGTGATGCCATCATGTCAATATGGACCAAACTCCCTGAGGAATGCTTCCAGCACCTTGTTGAATCTATGCCACGAAGAATTGAGGCAGTTCTGAAGGCAAAAGGGGGTCCAACCCGTTACTAGCATGGGGTACCTAATAAAGTGGCCGGTGAGTGTATATATATATATAATATAGTTTTTAGAGGACTTTTTACTTTACTTTATAAAATATAATTTTATATTTTTTTATTGACAAATACTAGATTATGTTTTATTATGAACTTTTAGCATTAAAAAACAAAGTTTCAATTATTAAAAGTGTGTGCGTCGACTTTTTGTGACAAAGGTCAGAAACTCCTGTAATGAAGTTGATTTTTTTGAAGCGCACTCTTGTCATAAATTCATAGGATTTAATAGTAATATAGTGAAGTAAATTTAGGTAGCCCGTATACGGGCAGGTGACAGTTAATAATAGTATACATTTCTTAGCCAAGAATATGAGGGTTGTAAACAGAGGTTTGAAGTCTGAGTCAAGCAGGTCTTTAGGAATGTCATTCAGCAAAAATAAAAGTGAGGGAGATAAAGTAAAACGTTTTCCTATTATCTCCTGAATTGCAGAGTGAACCCCTTTCCAAAATGGTTGGATATGAACACAGGACCAAAATACATGAAAAAATTTCCTGCATTTAAAACAAAGGTCGGAGCAACCTGGGAACATTTAATGCAGACGAACAGGTGTAAAAAGTAGACTTCTTTTAAAAACATAAAAAATCTTACCGAACAAAAACTTTTGAACGGCAGTGTACACATGCACGCTTTAAACTCTAACACGTAGTCTGTACTCACCATAGTTTTTGGAGGGAATGCTTTTGAATACCGTGATGAGGTCAGCATGGTAGCCGACCTCCACTCGGAAACGGTTCTCTGTGTGCGACACGCATCTCCCTTTCACGGACACCGTCGGCTTCTTTGCAGGGATATTTCCTCCTGCTTCTGGGAGTTTACATGCTCGCTTTTCTCCTGTTGTCGGTTTGTCCGCCTGTCCATAAAAGCTGCAAGTTGGAGAAGGAGTGTTGGAAGTTGGAGGTGTCGTCTTTGTACAGGAACCTTTAGAGTCTAAGGGCTGAGTCTGCAAAAATGAGCACAGAACTTAAAACACACACACACACACACCCAAAACACACTTTTCTACCTAGTAATCGAGTATGATATAAACTTTATGTGTAAATGGCACCTTTAAATGAGTCTCTAAACCCCCCCAAAACACTACAGTATTATACAAATAATTCTGTTATGTATAATAATAGCAATTATAGGCACACAATTCAAACACTTTTTAAAATAAAATATGAACTTAAAATTACATATATATATATAGTTAAAAATAGTTTTTTTTTTAATGATCATGTATGTCATTAATATTAATAAAGAATTTTTGGTTGAAGTAGTCATTTGGTAAGTGATTGACAGTCAGGCTCTTAAATTGCCTCGTATTTGACATTTCTTAAAGGGATAGTTCACCCAAAAACTAAAAAATTCTGTTATCATTTACTCACCCAAGTTGTTCCAAACCTGTAAGAATTTCTATCTTCTGCTGAAGACAAAAGAAGATATTTTGAAGAATGTTTATAGCCACAGTTGATGGACCCCATTGACTTCCATAGTATTTTTTCCCATACTATAGAAGTCAATGGGTCCATCAACGGTTTGCTTACCGACATTCTTCAAAAAATCAAAAGATTGTGTGAGGAAATAATGACATAATTGTAATTTTTGGGGAAACTATCCCTCATGGCTTCGCTTCAGAAGGCCTTTATTAAACCCCTGGAGTCGCAGGATTAGTTTTATGATGGATGGATGCACTTTTTTGGGCTTCAAAATCTCATGTACCATTCACTCCCATTATAAAGCATGGAAACGCCAGGATATATTTAATATATCGCTGATTGTGTTTGGCTGAAAGAAGAAAGTCATGTACACCTAGGATGGCTTGAGGGTGTGTAAATTATGGGATTATTTTTGGGTGAACTAACCCTTTAAGTTATTGAGCAGAGCATAAAAAATGAACTATATCAGAGTAATTTCTGAGTTCAGGAACGTGTGCCCACCTGTCGTGCTGCATGAGCAGGTGCCCCTGGATGTGCCCGATCAGATGCAAACAGCTGGCCGTTCTTCACTGGTCCTGGATCTGCAGAGACGGGCTGTGTGTGCTGGGTTTGGGCGGATCCAGGGGTAAGTTGAGCCTGTTTCTCAGCTCTTCTGGCCAGAGCACGCTTTCTGTTCTCTTCTATCCTCCGCTGCTGCTCCGGTGTCAGACTCAGAGACATCACTGCTGCTAGTGATTAGCACAAAATAGCACAAACATAAGAGACACCCCCAAACACACAGATGAAGTTTTGGTTCCTTGCCACTGTTGCCTTTGGCTTGCTTAGTTGGGAACACTTAATATTCAACAATTTTATTGATCTGCCTGCATTGACACCATTATATGAGAACTGAACTGAGCTGGACATTGACATCACTGTTTTCTACATAGCAGCTATACATAAATATATATATATATAAATGAACTAAACAAAAATGAACCATTATTGAACGTACTTAAACTGGACTATGACGCTATTTTCTGCTAGAGCTGCTGTACAGCAGAAACAAACTTTGTAGCATTATTTTTCTGTTATCTCTGTAAAGCTGCTTTGAAACAATCTGTATTGTAAAAAGCGCTATATAAATAAAGGTGACTTGACACACACAAGCTTATGAGTCTCTTCTTAAAACTTACAGTAGTCGTATTAGTAATGTCGTATTTTAAGCGTTCACATATAAACATACATCAACGTGTTACTGAAATCTTCTCAGTCTGCTTCCAGTACCGTTGTTTACATATTCTGCTTCTTGATGCTGTCGCAGTTCAGTTCATAGAGGGTTTAACACTGTCAAATCAAGTTGATTCAAACCCGAGTCATTTAATGTCTTTTTTTTTTTAATAATGTTAACGAACACGTGAAAATCAGGTTAATTATTATTCGTTATAGAGATAAACTTTACCATCTACTTCAAAAGACGCGGTGAGGCGGATATGACGGAAAGACGTCATGTAACGTAACGTCAGTGCGCTGCTGGTCGTACTGTGATGGACGCATGCGTTCTCCAATGGGGAGGCCAGATGAGACCGGTGGGCGGGGCAAAGGGTCAACACGCTTATTTTAATATCGTAATAATAATATTCTTGTTAAATGTGCTTTACAATAAAAAAAGAAGCGAAATTAAGCTCTTTTGTCACCGCTGCTTAGAGAAACAGGTTAGTTAAATTGTATAGCACAAGTTATACTGGAGTTCAGGGCTAGTTGTCACTTCCATGAATATTTTTAAAGACACTTTTTGCTATCGAAATGACTGGGGGAAAGTGTCCTGGATTCACCCCTATAAGATTTTTTTTTTTTTTAATTAAAGATAAAATAATTTTCACAGTATAGCGTTTTTTTAAGTGAAAAAGTGAATATAGACATAATTACATTCAAGTCAACCTGCAAACATAGATAGATAGATAGATAGATAGATAGATAGATAGATAGATAGATAGATAGATAGATAGATAGATAGATAGATAGATAGATGAATCACGAAAAATAATAATGTAAAAGGTAACATAACAATTATTTTAGGCCAACATTGTAATTAACCAAATGTATATGAAAATAGAACACTGATAATTATACTAAAACACAAAACAAAATACATTTTCAACAAAAGATTTGATGAATTCTGTGATGTTTTGTGGTAGTACCATTTTTTATCACTCTGAAGCACCCAAAATTACACAAAAAGGTTTGATAATATTTAAAAAAAAAAAAGTCAAAATATGGTAAAGAAAAACTAATCTACAACTTTAGCACCTTTGTTATCCTGTTAATTTTCGTCTCAGTGTGTCAATATTTCAGGATACAGAGTTAAAAAATAAATCAATAAAATAAAAACAGACTGATGGCCAACTTCATCATCATCATCATCATGTCCCTCTCCCTCCTCCCGCATCATCCGCGCGCGTGACGTGTGTTCGGGAACCGGGAGCTGTCCCGGGAATCACAGTGCTGAACCCGCAGCATCAGACACACACACTCCGACACCGAGCAGAGGAGGAGAACACCTCACGGATTACACACACGATCCCTGATCAACTGAATGATGGAGTGAGCTCGAGCGCGAATAACAGATCTGATCCCGAGAGGAAACATCACATCGAGGCTCAGATTCCTGAATGATTTCACACCAGCGAGGAATGCGAGAAACACACGTGTTTTACTTTGCTGGAGGAAATACACAGACCACAAAGCCAATGGAATAAACCGATCATATGGCTTCTGACACCTGTTTACTGCCTTTCTATTATTTTTTTATCTAATAATGCACGACGAAATATAGCTAGTTCACTGAATGGCACTTCATTATTTCACAACTTCTCACGTGCAATCAATTTTAAAAGTGCATTGAACTCACTGCAGGAACTGTAACGCACACGTTCAGTTTAAGTTCTCGATTTTACTGGGTTTTGTTGGAATACCATGGCTATTCACTCTCCACAATCTGAACTCGAAGGCAACCTGCATTAGTTGATCTGGATTCTTCCCGTTCTCGGATGTTGAGCGGTCACGGCATGTTGAAGAGCCGCTGTTGCGTTCTCTTCCGTGACCTCAAGGTGTTTCTGCTCGGGCCACAGGATCACACAAGCCCCATGAGCGGACAAACGGCCAGAATCAGCCCGTATGCCTCAGAAAACAACAATACCTTACGAGCCCACCGGCTCCGGGACTGGAGCACCCCGTCCACGGAGGACTCTGCCGGGCCCGAGGCTCCTGAAGGCGGATCCGGGTGGACGGGCCCCGCGGTGGCGGATGAGTTCTCCAAGGACCGGAGGGAAGACCGGTTCTCCTTCATCAGCTATGCAGAAGGAACCCCGGTGTGCAGGATATGCTTCCAAGGGCCGGAACAGGTACATAACAACCCTATAAAGTAAATAACACTGTAAAAAAAAAAAAAAAAAAAAAAATGCTGTCTTAAATTTTTAAGTACAATCAACTTGTATGTTTAACTTAAACTACACTTAACTGACTTGAAAAAATTCATTTAATCTTGTATAACCTACTTTTTTTTTGTGAAATTGCTTACCGGTAACTTATTTCGATGAGTTAAAGCAATGTAAAAAACATATGTTGTCATAACTTATTGGTCATATAATTGTTTTACGTGATAAATGAGGATTGAACTCATGAGTCATTTAACCACACTAAAAAGTTTTAGTTTTATGTGGTTGCACTGATTAATTAATATCAGCACAATTGTAGTCCTATTGTTTAAAGTGAACAACTATCCATCTACAGTAAGTACACTGAAAAAGTAAAAAATGACTTAAGGTCATAATACATTACATAAAATCCCTAAAGGAAACAAATAACATATATGGTCTATAGACTAGGCAAGGATTGAGCCGAGTCATTTAACCATGCTAAACAGTTTTAGTTTTATGTGGTTGCACTGATTTATTAATATCAGCTCAATTGTATTGAGTAAAGTTAACAACTATCCATCTAAGTACACCGTAAAAGTAAAAAGTGACCTGATTGCCTTAAGTTCATTGAAACTAAAAATGTAAGTTAATACAAAGAAGGAGATTGGTTTAATCAACAGAAACTCCTAATATTATGTTATCTGAACCACATTAATGATCTAAGTTGATTTGACAAAAGAAAAAAAACTTGTTATAAAACATGTTCATTTCACTAGATATATAGAAGATAGGGTTATAACACTTTATTTAAAACCTTTATATGGCCTACTGTATAATGCATTATAAATGTATTTTGTAATGCATTGAATGATCTCATGAATAAACTAACCACTCATTGTTACCTCAAGTATAATGAATTAAGGACAAACAACCAATTTCAGATGTAACAAGGAATCTGCAAATATTATAATGCATTTATTATAATGCATGTAACTTTGGTTACAATTAAAATATATAATGATGTAAATGTTTTAATTTGATGTGCTTGCACAAAACTGATTTATCAATATCAGCTCAATTGTATTGCGTAACTATTTATCTAATTTTGTTAGTCAAACTTCATATGTGAATTTTGAAAAAGAAAGGTCTGAGTGTAATATATGACATAGACCAAACATATTACATAAACATAAAAAATATTTACATGTAAACAACAGTCAGGTCAGTTAAACAGAACACGATTAGAAAAACAATCTGTAATACAAAACGGTGTTGCAGAGATCTGTTGTTATCTGATATTAATTACCAACAACTATTAAAGTCCATATAGCATGCATGTGCCTACCTAATTAAATATTCATGAGCAAGAGCCAATGGCCACGCCCCCAAGAACAATGCAGACAGCACTTCAGATGAAACTTCTCGATTCTAATGATGTACTTTAGTTATTTGACATAAGTTTGCTCAAAACACAGGGAATGTATATTTAAAGCAAATTTTGTTATTTAGTAAAATGAAAAACATATTTAAAATTAATCAAAGCAGTTTACATAAAACATATTTGGGACCAAATTCAAGATTCAAAACATTAAAGATAAGGATACTCTCAGTAGGCCAAACTTCAGTATAGGATTCTCATACTTTCGACCAATAAATTGCAATGATTTTTTTATTTTCAAATAAATCCTTGTTACAACCGGACAAGTCATAGAAATTTGTGAAATTTCATGGAAATATATATATATATTTTTTTACAATTTTATTAATTTCTATGAAAGATTGCATTTACAAAGAGACATTTCCAGCTGAAATAGTTGAGCATAACTACAAAAGTTCTTATTCACGAGTCTATAAATGTCCATGATTGTTTTATGTTTTATTCATTTTCATTAGCGTTGATATTTCCAGGTAGCCGTGTTTAACTGAACCTCATGATTGTAAGGTCAAGGCCCTGCAGTTGCCAAAGGAGTATTTACACTTCTTAATGCTTCTTGTTTTAGGAAAACTGCAGCTCAGAGCAGGCGTCATGAATTATTCATCAATATATGCAAATTGTTTCCACTTCAAAAACCTCTGCACTGTCTTCACCCAAAGGGAAGGTGATTCACCAGAATTTACAACAGAACGACATTTATTTCACACTTGTTTCACTGACACATTTAAGCTCGTGCCAAGTCAGAGTAAGTGAAAAACTGTAGGAGTGTTAAAGTAACTGTCATGTTACCTGAGATGAGCCTCACCTGTACTGAAAGAAGGAAACCTGAGCCGAGTCAGCAGAGACGGATCCATTACTTTCCTCCTGAGAGGGTTACAAGCAAAGAGCAAAAACCCTTAAAGTCCCCCTGTAATCAATCATTTTATCGCTTAAAACTAATATTTGATCACCAAAGTTACATATTTTAATGTTTTTTCCTTGAAAAAAAAGTATTCATGCCTTGAAATAGTTTGAATGTAACTCGACACCCTTGCCTCATTTAGTATACATGGTTCTATGAATATGCAAATGATCCCCGCCTCCACTCACTCACTCAGCTCAGAGATCCACTGGTTGCCGATCACACGTTGATCTGATTGGTTACTAGGTCGTTTGTGACGTCAGAAACACCAGCGATTTCAAACCGTGTTTTTGGTTCACTGCAGTTTTAAGGAGAAAATACTTGATTTGATTGTTGACTAGTGAATTTAGACATGGTTTGTCTTAAAGCATATTCAAAACACCACATACACATATAAACTACATTAAAAACTTGATTTTCACTACAGGGGGACTTTAAAACACTAGCTATAGAGGAGACCGGGGCTAGTTGTCACACGGTAACACCTAACTTAAAACCTTCATATACTGTAAAATGCATTATAAAAGTATTTTGTAATGCATTGTATAATCTTTTAAATAATACATTATAATATTTATCTATTCATTGTTACACCTTTAGTATAATGCATTAAAACACAGGAGAAATATTATAAATATAATGCATTTATTATAATGTCATTATAATGCATAATAATATTATAATACACGTAACTTTGGTTACAATTATTTATGAAAAGATATTGTGCATTATAACGGACATTATGAATACCTACACTGTAAAACTTATATGATCAGTGAGTTATGACAACATATGTTTTCACATTGCTTTTAAGTTAAGCAATTCTCAACTTTTTTTAATAAGTTAGTTTAATGTAGCTGAAATTACTTAAACATCAAAGTTGATTGCATTTAAATATTTAAAGCAGAAACTAAAATAAAGGCTTTATTTAATAAATCATCAGTTATTTAATTCAATTCAAATCTGTTGACCGAAACAATGATTTGATATTTTGTATGTACCTTTTAAAGGTGAACTAAGTAACTTTGTTACCTTAACCGAACAGCTTTGGAGTCATTGTAATGTTTATATTACTGATTTCGTGTTGAATGGTGGTCGTCTCGCACCCCCCTGGTGCCTGTGAGCCGCAAAACCACCCTTGCAACTTTGGGCCGGTGAGCCGCCGGCCTGAGTGTTAGGAAGTATCGTGTGATATCAGGTCTCGCGAGGTAACGAATTGCTTTACGGCATAAAACAGATCTGATAAAATGAGCATCAAACAATATGAGATAAAATGAGAAATAACCCGGCGCCGTATACATGTGGTGTTGGGCGCGCGCAGCTCTTAAAGGGGCCATACCTTATTTCCACTCGTTACAGCGTCCATCCTACTGAACAGGTACCGGTGTACAGGGGGAGGGGATCCGGCCGTGAGTGCGAGCCATCTCTGCGTGAGTGCTATTCACGACAGTACAAGTGCTCCACAGCGACTCTAGGGGTCGCTGTTTGACAAAAACGGAATTCTTACTGAGTGCTGCTTTAAGTTTGCTTTGCGTTTTACGAAAATCTACATTTAAATATGGCTTTCTAATGGCATGTTTCCACTGTGACAACATGCCCCACTACAGCGGCATCGTGTCACAAAAGGTCAGTGTGTCTTAAAGGAATCGTATCTCTTTCTCCTGGACAATAACGGTAGAAATTATGACAAGTTTTAGGCTCGTATCATAAAGAGAGCAGCATCTGTGTTTATGAATCACAGAAAGTTCCTCTGAGGCGCTCAGTGTTTTTATTAACAGCTCCATAATTACACAGTTTGAATTCAGATTTAAGCAAACCCATTGTGCTCATGCTATTCTAAGATTGCCGCCCCAAAGCGAGCAGCGTGGTGTCTTTCAGAAGCGTTGCTGTAAGTGTAAAGAACAGGCAAACCCGACCCGAGGGAATGATTTCAGACGATTGTTCCAGTTAGAGACTGATCAGATCTTCTCTCTTGAGCTTTTTGTGTGTAGAGATGAAGCAGAACTGATGTCTAACACACACTGCGTGATGGAAAGACGTGTCTGGATGAAGGGCAGAGCTTTGATTTCCTGTCTTTTATCATTGTCTGACTGATTCATGGCTGTTTTTCTGCTGATTCAGCGCTGGGGTTCATTGGGCCGCTGACAGATGCTTTGAAAAAACACCCTGTTTAAATGCGTAACACTGAGTAATAGCGCTCGGGAATGTGCCGTTGCATCTTTCAGACGGCTTTGACTGGTGTATTGTTTCAAAATGTAATGATTGTTCATGTCACATTGCATTATCCAGACATCTTCATCTTCTCAAATGCATCTCTCCACTAGATCTGGCTCTGGGTTCAGTGCAAGTTCAGCTCTAAAGCATTTGCAATGGAAGTATACAGTTTCCTAAGACTTAAGTGTTCACATTAAACTACACTCTAAAAAATGCTGGGTTGTTTCAACCCAAATTAGGGTCAAATATGGACAAACCCAACCGTTGGGTAAAACATTTAAATAAAAAACTTAACCCAACGGTTGGGTTTGTCCATATTTGACACAAATTTGAGTTGAAACAACCCAGCATTTTGTATAGAAATAGTGATCTTATACGTTTTTTTTTTACCTCAAACCTGATCAAATAATGCCGGTAAAGCCGGCAATATGCACTGTAAGAATGATTTTTAGAGTAAGCAAATATTATTACAATACATTTTGCAAGAAAACATTATTTTAGTTTTTCTACTTCAATTCAATGTGTTACTTGACAATAAGGTTCCATTTGTTAACATTATTTAACATGAACTAACAATGGAAAACACTTCTAATCTAAAGCATTAATTAAGGCTGAATGTATACAACTAAATTCAATGGAATGTATGTCACCCGGTGGCTATTTTTGGTACTACGCCAAAACAAAATCTCATGGGAACTTCAATTTTTGTGATATCAACTTCAAATTTGGAACACTACTTGGTTAGATATATAGCTTTGATTTTATAGTAATTTTATAGTAAAAAATATTTTGTAAAATATATATTTTTTATAAAATAAAAAATATATAGTACAGTATATTTGATTTACTGTAAATTTAAACTTCCATAACTTTTTCATACTTTCATTTTTTGAAGTGTTTTCACTTCAGCAATAATCTGCTGAGTGTTTCCTTTAAAACAAGACCAAACTTAGGTCTATATTCCAAAGCATTCCTAAATTACAACCATTTAAGTTTGAATAGTGCATTTTAACCCCCATTCTCAAAAAGGGGGGTGACAGCGATGGGGTTAATCTTAGTTATTTCTACATTTACTAATACATTATTACAATCAATAGTTGTATCAGTTAATATTATTTAATAGACCTGTGCTGACAATGAACGGCTGTATTTTATAAATACTGTAACAAATGTAGTGCTCATTGTTAGTTATTGTTAAACGTACACGATGTAACTTGCTCAAACATTAACAAAATAGTCAATATATAAGGTTTTTTCCAAAAATGTTATAACTTTTGAAAACATTGTTCATATTCTTTATGTCATTATATTCCTTGGCTTATGGCGATTCCGATGATATCTCATTTGTCATTTTCCAACAATGTGACTGTCCGCCATATTGGAGGAAATGAAAAACATTTTTTTTCGCTACTCCTCCTTCACATTTTGCTCAATTTAGTCCAAAATGTGATCAGATGATCTTTGGACCAAGCTGCATAGAAATGACTGAACAGATTTTTGATATTCGCTACCATTCCCGAGATATTCGTCTTCAAATTCGACCTTGCCTGTGTATTTGTAGCCTTTTGCTAGTTAGCTTAGCATGCTAATACTTTTTGAGTAGACTCGCTTCCTTGGTCAAAATCGAGGGTCTGTCCAAATAAACTTCCCTTGCCCACTTGAAGTTAAACGCACTTCTAAATGGCGGCAGGGATTATCCCGATGGGAAGTGCTTAGGGAAGTTCACGAGTGTATGTCTAAAAGTGAAGTTAAAAGCAGACAAACTGCGTACATGCGTCACTCGCCAGTGTGTGTCTCGTCATATCCGTAAACAGTGTTGTGGTACTAAGAAATAGTTACTAGTTACTTCATTCAACAAAAGTAACTCAATTACTTTGTTGATTACTTACACCAAAAAGTAATGCGTTACTGTTAAAAGTAACTTTTTACTGTTAAAAGTAACTTTTTAGTTAGGCTACTTTAAAAAAAACATTTTTGAATTTTTTCTTTTATGCGTTATGGTCTATACAAACACAAAACTGACTTAAACAGAAAGTAATTTTTAAACACTATTTTATTTGAGTCAGACCAGCACAAACTGAATATATCACAAGGATTTCTGAGGTGACTCACTATGCTGACTCGTGATCTTCGCAGTAGTGAACGCGCCAGAGAGAAATGCACATTTCATACGGATTACATAAGCAGAGAGCAGTCTGTAGTCTGTTTTCTTTCGTTTTGAATTGTTCTGTTTAAAAGTAGACATGTCTGTGAGGCAAGTAGGTTACCTTATACGCCGAGTTTCGGTTCATTTATGAGACGAGCTCCAGTTCACGCGCCGGCGCCTCCGTTTCGTGATTATCTATCGTCTTCTATATTTACTTCTTATTTATTAAATCCAGGCAATTGGTTGATGAAACATTGATTAAAATTAAGATACAATTAATACAAAACGAAATTCACTTTAAAGAAAGGTTTTGTGCTTTCTGTTTGATGTCTCTGCAAGTATTAAAGCATCTTTTAGTGCCGCTTTCAGAGCGCGTCGCGTCCGTAACGGAGAACTGTCACGTCCGTAACATTGTTTCTTCCTCATAAATGCGAACACAAAAAATAAAATAAAATGAATATTTTGTTCTGTGGAGACTGAGAGGAAACCCTTTTTCATTCGGTGGGTAGTAGTTTGCGCAGTTTAATTCACATAATTACTAAACAATATTTATTTTAGGCCTATAAAATTCAGCCCGTATAAATGTGCATTTTCTAAGCTTAGAAAATGGACAAAATTCATTTGATTCTAATCATAATGTAACATTATTGTGAAATTGATTTATTTATAGGCTATTTGCTATTAGTATAGTAAAGCCTATGTTTTTATCCAACTAGGCTATGTGTGGGACTGTAGGCCTTATGTAAAATACGGGACAAATCGCGTCCCTTATTGATTTGATACGGACGCGTCATTTTACTAGTAAATACGGGACAATTCCATATTTTAAGGGACGGGGCAACCCTACCACCAACAATGCGTCGCTGCTGTAAACAGGTTAGGATGTAGACTACACTTCAGCCAAAATTAATTAATTAAAAAAAGTAACGGACAAACGCACCATATGGTAACGGTGTTAATTTATTTAAAAAGTAATGCGTTAACAGTATGAGTTACTGTCAAAAGTAACTGCGTTACAGTAACGCGTTACTGCCCAACACTGTCCGTAAATATAGAAAAGTTGCTCCGGCTGCTTTGACACGTGTCTGGTGTGGGAGTGGCAGAGGTTAGATGAGTGTGTGTGTGTGTGTGTGTGTAGCAGTTAAATCTCCATCCTCCAGAGAATCACCCGTTTTAAACAAACGCCGAAAAGAGGAGAGTCTGCTGGAGAAAAGAGAACGAGACAGAGCTCGTAATAAAACAAGAATCAACATTAACTCGACTTTTCAGGGATGGAGAGAACTGAGGGATTTGAAATGTTGTAAAAGTGACGCAGAGATGATGGTGTTTTTATTACTCAACAGGAGATTAAGATTAATTTTACTGTCATATGTATCTCTAATAGAGTTCATCATAAAGCATTATCTATTGTGAAGGGATATATGCACAACCAATACAAGGTTATTTTGCTAAATGTATACTGTCTTATTGTTTTAATGGCCAAAAGTTACATAGTTTACCTTTAGCTAATACATAAGACCTTATTTTAAAGTGTTAATTAGTCATTCCTATGTGTAAAATAGTTTCAAAGGAAATCCTACACCAATTTTTTTCAGTGTAGAGACTGTTTACATTTAGCAAACCAACAAGGTCTCGGAGAGAGCGATCTGTTTCTCATTCATCTAAATGTCAGTGTCTTGGCCGGTGCATGAGCCCTCAGAAGTGTGCAACTAAGGTAACCGTAAGTTCACGCACCTCCTTAAGAAGAACAATATATACACTTGAAAATAAATACAGTTTTTGCTGAATAATTAATGCAAGTGCTTTAACAAAAATGCAAGTGCTTTAACGAAAAGGCTTCACATTTCTGCTTTTATAAAACCCTCGGGAGCACTGGCTCTATGGCTTACTGTAACCGTGATTTTTGCTTCTTTTCTCTTTTTTTTATTTATTACTTGTAACTCGTGTTGAACCCGGAAGATTCCTTTCATCTGTGATGCTCACTAAGCTTCTCTGCTGTTTCCACCTCAGCTTTATAGACCTGCAGAGACAGAGACGTACAGTCACAGACTCAATCTGCTGTGGAGATCCCTGTAGTATTACTGTACGTGCGCTCACACACATCGACACACACAGCCTCAACTTCAGCATTCGTACTAGCGCTTCAGCAGCCGGAAGGAAGCCCTGGGAGAGTTTAGCTGTGTTTGAGAGGCAGAAAAACACGCTTCATTTTGCAACAACACACAAGGGTTACAGTACATGAAAAATTACAGCAAGAGCTACATACAGTAATGTCCGAAAGTCATGCGCAGCCTAGGAGAATTGACATCTTCACCCTTCATTTGAATCATATTAAACATTTTGTAAGCATATTGAGTAGTTGTGCTTGGAGTCATTTGTTTTATTTGTGATAATAACACAATGAAACATGACAAAATTTGCAGACATCATTTTTATCCAGGCTGTCATGGAAAGAAATTATGTGCACATGCAGAAGCAATGAAATATTAATAACTGATTATGTACTCTTTTTTTCCTGTGAGCTTGCATTTTATTGCATAGTAAAATAAAATCTGTAACTAATAATTTTGTCAGACAAATACCTAACCAAGTTTAGTGTTTTGTTGTTCTGTCATATTTAAACTATTGAAAAATATAAATTATTTTCTACGGAAGCGTATTGCATTCACTTGAGGAAAAAAAATCTACTCTGTTTTTTATCTCAGAATTACGAGATATTTGTTCATGAAAAACATTTTTTCACTCTGTTTTTATGAATTATGAGATAATTAAGTTATTAATTCAGAAAAACAAAGCAAAAACTTTTTTCCATGAAAAATGATCTCGTAATTCTGAGATAATTAACTCGTTAATTCAGAAAAACAGAGTAGATTTTTTTCCTCAAGTGAATGCAATACGCTTCCGTAATTCTCTGCATATTTTAATATTATTTAATTGACCTGAGCTAACATGAACTAAATGATTAACAGTTGTATATTTATTAACTAATGTTAACAAAGAAAGACTAGTAAATAGTCTGTAACAAATGGATTGCTCCTTGTTAGTTAAAGTTAGTTAATTCATTAAGAGTACCTGAAAATCATACTTAAGTAAAAGTACAGATTCCTTACAGTGAAAATGATTACAAGTTACAATCACCCATTCCAATTAAACCCTTGAGTATCTTCGAGATTTTAACAGTACTGAAGTATTTTACTGAATGTATAGGCTCAAAGATGCACTCGACACCTCAGAGACATGCCAGTGAAAAACAAGAAAAGGTTGATTTGTAAGACAGCAATCACGTTTATTTTATAAAAACAAAATAAAACTGAACGCTTCAAAATTGCAATGACACAACAGCCTCTTACACGTCTAGAAACAATCAAGTCTCATTTAAAGTCCCCCTGTAGTCAATCATTTTATCCCTTAAAACTAATATTTGATCACCAAAGTTACATATTTCAACGTTTTTTCCTTGAAAATAATTTCTTCATGCCTTAAAAGAGCTTGAATGTAACTCGACACCCTTGCCTCATTTAGTATACGCGGTTCTATGAATATGCAAATGAGCCCCGCCTCCACTCACTCACTCAGCTCAGAGATCCACTGGTGGACGATCACACGTTGATCTGATTGGTTACAAGGTCGTTTGTGACGTCAGAAACACCAGCGATTTCAAACCTTGTTTTTGAGACTGTCTTTGGTTCACTGCAGTTTTAAGCAGAAAATACTCAGCAATGCTGTCGACTTATGAATTTACACATGGTGTGTCTTAAAGCATATTAAAAACACCACATACACATACAGTATAAACAACATTTTCACCACACCACACCTAACATTTTAAGCTCAAGTGCTCAAATAGTGCATAAGTAAGCAATATCCTTCAAAAAGGTCTCTTCAATATAACAGATGTTAAGTTAAATAGTCAAAGCGTACTTGCATGCACTGGATGTGCTGGTTTCGGCCTCATCACTGCCTCCTCATCTAATAAATGAAACACCTGCGATTCACAACTCCCTGTTCAGTTGCTTTGTTGACAAGTTTGGGTGAGCAAGAGCACAACGCACAAGATATAGTGCCTCCAATGCCCTGTAGATGGCGATATCACTTCCTTTGTAGCAGAAATAAACTGCTGCAGAAAAAGTGAGGTAGCATGCAAAACATAACGAGTAATGCAAATGTTTTGGAGTAAATGCATATACTTATTAAAACATGTGGTCAAGTAGAGATTAAAAGTTGTTAATATCTTCGATACTCAGTCAAACTACAAAGTAGCCAAAAAGATACTTAAGTACAGAAACTAATTACATTTACTTAAATACTTTACACCACTGGCATTAGCTAATGTTAACCAAAGGAACCTTATTAAGGTGTTACCAATATAATTGTTTTTTCAAGTATGCAACTCCATGCACTTTTACCTCAGTGGACAATTTACCATAATTGTTTTAAAGGTGCATTGCGCAAGTCTCTGAGTTTTTGCAGAACTACGTCCCCTCTGGCGACAAGCGAAACTGCAACCAGAGGTGTGCAGGCTCATGGACCACACACACACGCACGAGCACGAGCTGTTCATGACCAAAGGAGCATCAGCCGCACAAATCTTTTGTTTACAGTCATAATGTCTTCAAAGGTAATAAAGTTATAAATCTGCAAGTCATTTTAAATATATGAAAGGAAAGGCATTTGAGTAAATTACACACTTATGTGTGAGGGGAAACGGGGGTAGTGGAAAACTTTCCATCTATCTCCATGTTAAACTGTTTGCGTTGGGGTTTGGAATGAACTACAAGCCGTTCTCTTAGAATTCATCTTCTACTTTTGTCGAAAGTTGACTAAAGTTTTGTCGCTCGAGTTGTCTTCGCTGATACGGAGAATGGTGGCGCTGGCGAATACACAAACCTGCCAGACATAGCCTGGTGAGCGTGAACGCGCATGACGTCACACCCAGTCTCTTATTTACCCGAATCCCTCTTATATATTTTACTGTACAGGATTATAGAGGCAATCGCAGTGATCAGAGAAGGGCTCATTCAGCCCATCAGTTAATGTATGGGTTAGAAAAACAGGTATTTTTAACAGGAAATGTTGGGCAATGCACCTTTAAGACATGGAATATTTCTTGCATGAAGCCGCTAAAATGAAAATACAAGGAGCAAAATCATGTTTTTTTATTATTATTTTAGATTTAGACCATGCAACTCCTGAAATAAACAGCTCCAAAAGCAGCATAAAGACAAATGCCCAGCACAGATGCCTTCATGTCCACACACACACATTATTTAGCATGCAGTAATCCTGTGGAGGCCATTCACTATTACACAGGTCTACACTCCACTTCTCTGCCACATTACATTCACATCACACTGAATGAGGCGTCCCTCCAGCGAGCCAATGATGGAAATTGCTATTTCAGAACGGCTTAAGGCTGCGCTTATGTGCCGCCTTTTGTTGTGCGGGACATTCGTGCACCATTAAGAGTCAAAGGCAGCCCCTTTCCTGGCATATATTTAGTTATTTACGACAGATTCAATTCATTTCGACTCTTTAGAGCAGCGGGACTGTTGCTGAAAAGTGGAAGTGGTTTGTAAACCAGCGCCAGGGCTTTCAAAAGGCCTCAGATGGCTGTAATAAGTATAAGTGCAAAAGACACGCACGTATTTAAGCACAATATTACTAGGTTTCTTTGTTGTTGCTATACTTAGAGGTTTCCTTTTATTGAATAAAAAACAGAAAATGATTTAATCTGGTCTGGCAAGCTACATTTTTTTACAATTTCCATGCAATGCAAGTAGCGCTTGCATGTCAAAAGGTCGTCTCGTTTAGCCACCATGAACTCGGGACATTAAATCACGTCTAATCCTGATGTTTTAATTGACACGGAACCAAATAGGGAATCAGACTGACACATTTACTAAAATGACCTACTTACCATTAATATGAAAAGTAGGTCTGATATGGATATTTCCGTATGGATGACTGCACACTTCACTTTCTGTGAATAAAGCACAAATGATTAGTGCAAGGATGAGCTTAAACTTCAGAAAATGATCATCAACAACCTCAAGAGGTCAAATATTATAAATCTCATACAGAACAAAATAAAAGGTCTCATAATATTTATCATATTTGACCTCTTGAGGTTGATGATGATCATTTTCTGAAGTGGTCAAATATTATGAGACCTTTTAGTTAGTTCTGTTTGAGATTTACAGTTTTTGCAAACTTGTCATCAATTTGGGTACAGTTGATTTTTTTTTATGGATAAATGCATATTTCTTGCAAATTAAAGAAAAGAAACTTACAGTAAATCCCGAGTTTGATGAACACCAGTGAAAAAGGTTAATTTTAAGGAGGAATGTTTAATGTTTTGTAGCAGGCTAAAATCCTGTTGAAACAAAGTTGCACATACAAATTGGGGGACTGTTAAACATTTTTATTGCTGAGTAAAATAGGTTAATTATATATATATATACACACACACACTAACATTGTTAAACAGTGCCCCATTTGTTGTATGCAAACTTGTTTCTACAGGATGTTTACCTACTACAAAACAACATTCCTCCTTAAAATAATTTATAATATATACATAATATACATTATGACAGTGAACAGCATCAATTCAACATACCTCTGAGGTGAAACATGTCAAAATATCTGTTCATGCAAATTAGGTTTGGTTAATTTAATGTAAGATGGTATCAAACACCCTAAAGCGCTGCACATCTGTGACAGAAGTGTCCGTTTCTGAATCACGTCTGCTAATTTCATTTAAAGAGTGTCAATCAGTGACACGCTTTCTCTCTTTCCTTGAAGTGTCCGAGAATCCCCCTCGAGTCTCCCTCCACCCGGCAACGTCTCAGATGTTTATTTATTTCTGAGTCATACTTATTCATAATTCAGAGCGGCACACGACTGACACAGTTTTGCAGAGGAGTAACAATCTGACTAAGGTACTCTGGCTTCTGCGAACGACCCGTGACAAGCTTTTTCACACTCTTCAAGCCGAACGGCTGTTTCTCACAGGAATGCATTAGAGCTGGAAACCTTTTTTCATATGACGTGGCGTTTTTTATTCTGATTTGATCATGCTTTTAGCTACTCTCGGCTCTGCTTAACACATATAACCATGTTTATATCCATTCTGCAGATTTTTATTGGCTAAAGCAGCATAATTCAAATTGAACATTATTAGTGGCCATTTTAAATGCTTTTTCAGCAACTCTAATATTACTGATTTCATCTATGCACTCTAAAAAAAATGCTGGGTTGTTTCAACTCAACTTTGGGTCAAATATGAACAAACCCAGCCATTGGGTTAAATTTTCGAATTACATATTTAACCCAACATTTGGGTTTGTCCATGTCTGACCCAAAATTGGGTTGAAAAAAACAGCATTTTTTAGAGTGTACACTTCCACTTTCCACCTCGTGTTCTCAGACGCCATTACAACTGTGACAATCTGTTTTACTTACTCCACCGAGAGCTGAAGGCCGTTTATTTTACTCCTGTTCTAATTCACTTCAGGTACCTCTAAAAAAAAAAAAAAATGCTGGTTTGTTTCAACCCAACTTTGGGTCAAATATGAACAAACCCAGCCATTGGGATAGATTTTCTAATTACATTTTAACCCAACATTTGGGCTTGTCCATGTCTGAGCCAAAATTGGGTTGAAACAACCCAGCATTTTTTAGAGTGTCCACTTTCCACCTCGTGTTCTCAGACGCCATTACAACTGTGACAATCTGTTTCACTTACTCCACCGAGAGCTGAAGGCCGTTTATTTTGCTAGTGCCAACCAAACTTACACTCTAAAAAAAAAAAAGCAAGGTTGTTTCAAACCAAATTTGGGTCAAATATGAACCAACCCAACCCAAAATGTATATAAAAATCAACCCAACGGCTAGGTTTGTCCATATTTGACCCAAATTTGGGTTGAAACAACCTTGCATTTTGTGTGTAATGTGAACCGAAGCAAACTTAACTAGTCACCATGAAATCAAAATGGTAACATCTTCCTGCTTTATAATCCCAATTAGCCGATTAGAGCTGGGTGATAATATAGTTACATTCTGAGACAATATAAGCAATCACAAAGCTCAGATTGCATTGCTTTACGTACGTACATATATTGTATGTATGTGAATAAAAACTGAATGCACTAAAATGCTGGGTTGTTTCAACCCAATTTTGGGTCAGACATTGACAAACCCAAATGTTGGGTTAAAAATGTCATTTGAAAATGTAACCCAATGGCTGGGTTTGTCCATATTTGACCCAAAGTTGGGTTGAAACAACCCAACCCAGCATTTTTTTTAGAGGTACCTGAAGTGAATTAGAACAGGAGTAAAACGAACAGCCTTCAGCTCTCGGTGGAGTAAGTGAAACAGATTGTCACAGTTGTAAAGGCGTCTGAGAACACGGAGGTGGATTAGGCTGCAGGTTTTGGACTCGCTCCTCGTCTCCTCCTGTGCCGTCCTCCTCCCATTGGCTGATCCTGCTCTCCTCACACTGTCCGGCAACTCGCTCCCACGAAGTCCATCTGCAGACGGGGCTGTGTCTGAACACACACTCCCTTTCTGTTTCCTCTCGGCGCTGTTGGCTGAAGGAGCATCGGGGTCGTGCTTATGTAATACTCACGTTAAGTTGAGCTCGAGGCGGCTTTTACAGAGAGCTCGACTCTTTGGCGGGAGGAGTACGGATGTGATCTCTTTACTTTTGGAGAGTAAAGAGATTAATGGGGAATTTTAGGTGTTGTCTGATGTTTCTCCTAGGGGACAGAAACTGAAATCTCACATGTTACTCAACAATGTCTGCGCTGCTCAGATTTGACAAGATACCAAAGTCTGCAATCAAAAGTTCATTTAAAATCAAATCTTTCTAATCAATGAATCCAAAGATCAAATAATCTGAACTTAACAATTTTAAGGCATTGGGTTTCCTCAATTTGTTTTAAGTTAAGTAAATAAACTTAAATAGTTTTTTAAGGCAACGGGTTTATTAATTTTTTTTAAGTAAGTGAACTGAACACGTTTTACACTAATATGCTAATTGTAGTTTTCACAAAACTTTGAGAAATATCTGAGATAAAGTTAATATTTTTATTAAACATGTCAGAGAACTGCATTAAGCCTCTTAAGCTTTGAAAGAGCAACATGTGAGCAATAAAATGTCATTTTGGGAGCGCAGGATGACACAAAGTTATGAATAATCACAAACAATATCTCTTTACTATCTCAACTGTTTCTCCTAGACAGCAATGAGATTAAACGGAGATTACATTGAGTTTCCGGTTTCTCACAGAAATCTCACCGAGATCTCAACAATGTCTCAAACTGTGCTCAGATTTGACAAGATACCAAAGTCTGCAAGGAAAAGTCATGTGTGTCTATTTGTATTTTGCTCAAAGAATTTTAGGAGAAACATCTGGGATAAAGTTGATAATTAAAACATGTCTGAAAAATCAATTTAGTCTTTTGAGATATGAAAGAGCAACCTGTGAGCAATAACATTTTCCTCTAGGAGACACGGAAGAAAGAAAAATACATCAAGTAATTAAAGATTAAATAGTGATCAAATTGAGTCTCCTAATTCTCAGATGTTTCTCCTGAGGAAAAAGGCCCCAGTAATCTCACATATATCCTTAATCATCTCAAAACCGTCTCAAATGATTCGATTTTCTGCAATCAAAAGACAGAGAGTTCAAAATTAACTCAAATATTTCTCATCAGTCCATTCTTCTCTCATTCATTTTAAAG
Source organism: Rhinichthys osculus (assembly GCA_029959095.1). Lineage (NCBI taxonomy): Eukaryota > Metazoa > Chordata > Actinopteri > Cypriniformes > Leuciscidae > Rhinichthys > Rhinichthys osculus. The sequence continues at coordinate 3,607,426 of JARWKJ010000008.1, read as the reverse complement.
CGTGGTACTTTGCTCAGGAGACATAGGCTGAATCCGAAATCGCCCCACTATTCCCCCAACTAGGGCATGATTTTAGGGAACAGCCATTTGTAGTCCGAAACATAGTGGACTTTATTGAGTGCACTCATTTTATCTCACATTGCTGGCCAATAACGAGTGTACACGTTCTCAACAAAAACGTGCAATTCTGAGGACAAAGTGTCACAATTATAATTTATATCACAGTTGTGAGTTATAAAGTCCAAATTGGGAGATATAAACTTGCAATTGCCAGAAGAAAAGTCTATAAAAATCGTACAGTTTTCAATGTTATAGGTTTAAACGTTATTTCATGTTGTCACTATAGGGCTAAAACATTATGCTCCCTATGAACTGCATATGTGAATATCATCTAGATACATTGTTTACATCAAATTCATGCTTTAATAGCAGGTTTCATCAGTCCAGTCTGTCTGTTTAATGGTGTGCAACCATAAAAGCATCCGAAATCGAATACTTACATACAGGTGAAACTCGAAAAATTAGAATATATCGTGCAAAAGTTCATTTATTTCAGCAATTCAACTTAAAAGGTGAAACTAATATATTATATAGAATCATTACATGCAAAGTGAGATATTTCAAGCCTTTATTTGTTATAATTTTGATGATTATGGCTTACAGCTTATGAAAACCCCAAATTAAAAATTAGAATATTGTGAAAAGGTTTTCATAACTGTAAATCATATAAAGGCTTGAAATATCTCACTTTGCATGTAATGAGTCTATATAATATATTAGTTTCACCTTTTAAGTTGAATTACTGAAATAAATGAACTTTTGCACCATATTCTAATTTTTCGAGTTTCACCTGTACTGTGTAATATGATTAAAAAAAACATTACGCCAACAAAGTAGTATGTCTGAATACGTTGAGTTCTTTTTTGCTGCTTATTGCGCTTAAACAATCAAATACACACAAAATAATGTCAAAATGCAGATCTTGGAGAGTCTACATGTAAACACAGTCAGTTATGTTTTAAGTGAATGTTATTATTATTATTATTATTATACTTTATTGTCCCATTCCTGGGAAATTTGTCTTGGACAGCATGACACGGCCAGTGCACAACATCAATCACACACAACACAATACGTACAATGACATGCAGTAATAAGCAATAACACATTTCAATGAATTATATAAAAAACTAGCAGCATACTACATCAATTAAAAGAAAAAAAATCTCTATTTAAAATTTTTATCGCAGTTGGAACAAAGGAGTTTTTATAACGATTAGACTTGCACAACAAGACCCTGAATCTTCTCCCTGATGGCAGCAAATTAAAATACTTATGTAAAATATGTGTTTCATCAAAGACAATTCTTTTAGCTTGCCTTGAAATAGATGCCTCGTACAGTTCTTGTATGGTTCATTTTTCCTCCCACCCTGTGATTTTTTTAGCTGAATGCACCAGGCGTGCTAGTTTTGATTTAGATTGAACAGTCAAGTTGTAAACAGTTGAGAAAGAAATTAAAATGTTGTAACTACTTTATATGTGATTTCAGACGCACCGTATCTTTTTTTTTGCATTCTGATTCATCCAAACGCACAAGACGATATTTGTTTCCTTATTCCATGGATCTCGCCTGTCTTCCTCCACTTGTTACCACAGGTTTTCTGCCAACACAATGTGGGTAACAGCTTCAAACATGTTTAATTCAAGCATCAACTCAAATGTTCTCAGAGGTTTCTTCTTAAATACAGCACAACACAACATTACCAACTTGAGTCTATACTATTTTTCATTTATAGGCTAGTCAATCATTTTATCCCTTAAAACTAATTTTTGATCACCAAAATGACATTTAAATGCTTTTTTCCTTGAAAAAAATTTCTTCATGCCTTAAAATATCTTGAATGTAACTTGACACCCTGGTCTCATTTAGTATACGCGGCTCTATGAATATGCAAATGAGCCCCGCCTCCACTCACTCCCTCAGCTCAGAGATCCACTGGTTGACGATCACACGTTGATCTGATTGGTTACAAGGTCGTTTGTGACGTCAGAAACACCAGCGATTTCAAACCGTGTTTTTGAGGCTGTCTTTGGTTCACTGCAGTTTTAAGGAGAAAATACTCAGCAATGCTGTCGACTTATGAACTTACACATGGTTTGTCTTAAAGCATATTAAAAACACCATATAGGCATATAAACAACATTAAAAGCTTGATTTTCACCACAGGGGGACTTTAAAGTGAACAAAACTGAGCACTCGCATGAGTCCTGAGCTTTGAATGAGCAAACTCTGGGCAATAGCGTCCTCTTCTATCCTAAGCATGACTGCATTAGTTCATCTGATCTGATTGATTTGGGTTCTGAAACGTTTAACTCGAGCTCTGTTTATACACTCATCTTCTGCAGAGAGAAACGAGAGTGCACGTTGTTTGTGCGAGTGTCGATGTCTCTCAGCGTGACGCTAGCGTTAGTGTTTGCTGGAAGGTGAGCGTCACACTGCGCCACACCTGTTCCTGTGTCTGCTGCTCCTCAGTTACGCTTCACACACACACACACACACACACACACGACAGTCACTACATCCATCCGCATTCCTCACACGCTGTCCTGTACATGCAGGAGAGCAAATACCACACACACATTACTCAGTACAACACCGTCCCGTAGTAAAAAACAGCACACTAGACGCACATTAGATGCGCACGTCCAAAACACAGTGAGCGGAGAAAAACCAGATTAAACCAGTCTAAACTGGATTGCCGGATGAACACTGTAAAGTTTTATTGAAGTGCATTTTACAAAAAAAATACTATCTCAGTCTTTCTAACAATGTCTAATTCTTAACAATGTTTAATTCACTGCTACTTTCTGTTTCTTTGTGAAATTTACTTTAAGTGGAATTTTTTTCAAAAGACATTGTTCTTTCAGTGTATGTTGCTAAATAATGCCACACTACTCTAATAAGCATAAATATAGACAGCACACATAGATATTGGGTATTTTTAATGAGATTGAGCAGTACTAGGGTAGTAAATGATTGGTAAGTATATTTATAATACTATATAATATACTATAATATTCTTCTCCTACATTTTGGATCCGTCGTAAAGCCAATCCCATAATGTGATATTCTCTTTTGGAATAGACTTTGCACGCCTTAAAGGGATAGTTCACCCCAAAATGATAATTCTGTCAGTAATTACTCTCCCTCATGTTGTTCCCCGTAAGACTTTCGTTCATCTTCAGAACACAAATTAAGATATTTTTGATTAAATCTGAGAGCTGGATCACTCCTCCATAGGCTTCTAAAGGGATCGAAACTGGCCGGCCCAAAAGTTATTAAAGACATAGTTAAAATAGTCAGAGTGACTACAGTGGCTCAACCTTAAGTTTATCAAGCGACGAGAATACTTTTTGTGCGCAAAAAACAAACAAAAATAACGAATTTATTCAACTCTTCATTTCCTTCTCTGTGGGCCTCGAGTGAGTTCACGTAGTGTAACAGCGCAGCGCTTCTGGGTTGTACGTCACACGCAGGCTCACTATTGGCCGACGCTGGTCATGTGTGTGTGTGTGTGTGACGTACAACCTAGAAGCGCTGCGCTGTTACACTACGTGAACTCACTCGAGGCCCACAGAGTAGGAAATGAAGAGTTAAGTCGTTATTTTTGTTTGTTTTTTTGCGCACAAAAAGTATTCTCGTCGCTTGATAAACTTAAGATTGAGCCACTGTTATGGAAGTAAAATAATGCCAAATGTTTTTGAAACAAAAAGCCTGTTGAATGGTACTACTTGAAAAAAAAAATGCATATTAACCCTGCTTGTATTTTAATGCATTGTATTTTTAGGGCTTGCATTTTTATAGGCTGAAATTTAGCATGGTTGAATATTTAAGCTGTGAATATTTCAAATCAAAACATTTCAAACACATTTTCATTAGTAAAATTTCAATAATCCATATTCACCTTTCATATTTCACTTCCAAAATATTCAAACTGATTAAAAATACAACCTATAATATTCAACAGGCGGTTTTCGGTCCATTTTATTTCGCTTTGCAAATTGGCTTCCACAAATTCAGTGGTTCAAATTCGACAGTAAATTCAACATTGACATCCAGGAGCTGCAGGAAAAGTAGTAGATTACCGAGCATAATCTCCATCTGCTGTTAGTCGACCTCACCAGCAGGGGGTGCAAGCGCGTGTTGTTGACGAAGACCAGAGCAACAGTTAGCCAAGCCATTCATTCATAAAAACTTATTTACAAAAATGTAAGTGTATTTCTGATTATTTTATGACGTCTGTTTTATGTGAAATTCAGTGTGTTCACGATTACTTTTCCTGTGTAGCCTACATACATCTTTCTCTACCATGAACGATAATGTTATTCCCCCGATGCGGATGTACAGATCCAGTGTTACATTTGAAATATATTTCTCTTGGTTGTTTAGTTGCCTTAACCTTATATTGCAGCGATGTGCTGCATGCAGTACTAGGGTTTGGTTTCCCTCAATACGTCAGGATTCCCCTGCTGGACATATAAAACGCTTAACCTAGCTTAATGGACTAATAGAGTGATATAAAAGACCAAACTCGCAGGCTAGCAGAATATGAACAAAGTTACAAGTTAGGGTTACGCGCAAAGTTTAATGCTGAGCGTTTCTCAGTGATACCGGCATAAATTTGGCTTGACATTGGACATTCACACATTTAGGGACCGTCTCTAAAGTTACATACGACATTGGTATACACGTTTCTAACTTCAATACCATTTGAAAAGAACGACTTACAGTCATAAAACCAACTGTAAAGTGTTCATGTAGGTGTCAGGCTCAGGCATAACGCGCAATTTATTAAAATAGATTGAAGTTTGCTATTGAAGTTAGAAACGTTTAGGCCTATGACTTGTTACTTTAGAGACAAATCTTAATTTGTGTTCTGAAGATGAACGACATATCGGCTAATAGGTGTTGTAGGTGTCATGATAAAGAGTGTCACTCAATTATGAAATAGTGTAGGTTATGACTAAACTAACATCTGGATGCTTGCGTTATAGTTTTGTTTTTAAGCTACACATTTCAATCTTCTCAATCTGCATCCATACACTGCAGAGTGACAGATCGGGGTGGGTAAGAGTCTTTCTTTTTGATATTTATTGCATTTATTTGATCAAAAATACAGTAAAAATAGTGAAATATTATAAAAAAAAAAAAATGTTTTCTATTGTAATATAGTAAAGTGTAATTTATTCCTGTGATCAAAGCTGAATTTTCAGCATCATTACTCCAGTCTTCAGTGTCACATGATCCTTCAGAAATCACTGATGATCAAGAAACATGGTGTACATTTTTTTCAGGATTCTTTAATGAATAGAAAGTTCAAAAGAACAGTGTTTATTTGATATAGAAATATTTTGCAACATTACAAATGTCTTTACTGTCATTCGTTGTAATGCATCCTTGCTGAATAAAAATATTAACTTTCACTGCCGGCGTTTAAAAAAAAAGTTTTTTTGATACTTTTCACAAAAATTTCATGCCGCCCCAGAATATTTTGTTGTATGAATATCTGAACATGCAACATATCGAAAAGAAATAACAGACCTTCTGCTTTAAAAAATAAATAAAAAATTAATAGTTTCATAAAAAAGCAACATTTTGAATATAAAGCTTAGAAAATCGTCACTTGTTTCTGCTTCTTCTTCGTCAGTGTTTTGATCGGGAGATTCAGTATTCTTTCAGAAGATGTGTAATAGCGCCCCCTACCATATAACACTGAAAACACGGAAAGACAGAAAATTCAGTCAATGGCGGGGAAAGAGTTAATAAAAAATAAAAAAATAGCACTGACCCCAGACTTTTGAACAGTATTATAGTTCACCAAAAAAATTAAATTTACTCTCCCTCGTGTTGTTCCAAACCTGCGTGACTTTCTGTCTTCTGCAGAACACAAAAGGAGAGTTTAGTTCGTTTTTAAAGGATATTTAAGATACTTCTGTGCAGGAGAAATAAATCAGTGTGGTTCTAATCTCACCTGGAGATTCTCACATTCTACCTAACATTTGTATTTTTAGTGCACTATTCCTTTAAATATCCAAACACAGCATGAACAGCACAGTCAATCTGTTCGTTCCTTTACTGTGATTATCACAGCGCATCTGATGATCCAGTAAACAGCAGTTAAAAAGTCACTCCGAATGAATGCTGGGCTTTACTTCTCTTTATCCAATTTTAAAATTCATACAGTGTTCATGAGGAAGATAAATGATTTGTTCTGAAATAGTCAATGCACTTCATTATGTCTGAACTGTCTAAAAACAAAAACCAAGATAAAACATTGAAAAATAAATAGATGATAAAAAGTGCTGGGTATTGAAAAGGTGCAGATAAAAAGACTTTTTAAAAACATATTTATAACAAACTCAAAACAACAACACCACTACAACTAACCCTATAAAACCTACTGTATCGTTTTTTTATACATCAATTTCTAAGGGCTCTAAATGATTAAAACGTTGCTGAAAAAGCTGTCGCACACAATCTACTACATGCCTTCTGTCGTCTGATTGATGGTTTGATAGAAAAAGGCCTTTTATTGTAAAAATGTTATGCTCATGGTTCATGTCTTTTTGCTGTGAAAACACATTTTTATAAAGTAAACATAAGAATAATTTTTATGCTGTCATTAATATTTTACTGGACCGAAGCAACTTAGGACTGGATTATCCAAAAACATTTTTGTTTACACTTTATTTTAAGGTGTCATTGTTACAGTGTAATTATATATGTAAGTACTGAGTAATATTAAGCAACTACTATTGGGATTGGGTTAGTTGCATGTAATTATGCATAATTTACTGTTATTACTATGGTAAATACATGTAACATGTAACAAGGACACACTTTTTTTTTCTTTAGAAAAATTATGTTAAAATGTGAGCAAAATATGATCATCAGGCTTTTGAGGAACGTTTCTTTGTTCATCTGTCAATCATCATTGTATTGCATTGCACTATACGTTTTAAAACTACAGATATTTCATATAATGATAAAACTAAGCATTTAAATATCATCTTACTAAGATTAGTGGAGATATAGAGTGACAGTTTATATGTATATGGATTTTATGTAAGTAGTCACTATACTGTTATAAAGATCTCATTGATTTACATCACAAGCATCAGAATTTTATCTTACTTTCTGGCCATATAAATATCAGTGTCTGCACCAAACTGCATATTAGTATAATAAATAAATAAAATTCAGATGTTTTTTCATCCTCGAGTGTGAGGATGTCAGGTTCATCTCAGGCTTTACAGGGTTAAAGGGTTAGTTCACCCAAAAATTAAAATCATCAAAGTCATCAAATTCATTAATGACTCTCCCTCATGTCGCTCCAAGCCCGTCAGACCTCCGTTCATCTTCAGAACACAGTTTAAGATATTTTAGATTTAGTCCGAGAGCTTTCTGTCTAAAGCTCTCGGACTAAATAGCTCTCGGACTAAATCTAAAATATCTTAAACTGTGTTCTGAAGATAAACGGAGGTCTGACGGGCTTGGGACGACATGAGGGAGAGATTTTTGGGTGAACTAACCCTTTAATATGCCTTCATTCTCTTCTCTGGATGCTCAGGTAATGGTGTGTTTACTGAGAGTCTCATGTCTCACAGCTCATGTGTGTGTGTGTGTGTGTGTCAGGGCGAGCTGCTGAGCCCGTGTCGCTGCAGCGGGTCCGTTCGCAGCACTCATCAGCCGTGTCTCATCAAGTGGATCAGTGAGAGAGGCTCGTGGACCTGTGAACTCTGTTACTACAAGTATCAGGTGATCGCCATCAGCACCAAGAACCCACTGCAGGTACAACAACCTCACAAACCACTGAAGACTGAAGACACTGGCCGTTTACACAATTAGGCCTGAATTAGAATAGTAATGGTTTTGATTCTTAATTATTCTACTAAAAATTATTTTAATTTGGAGCAAGGTCCCCCTCCAATAATGTTTGGAGTCTGTAAGATTTGTGAATGTTTTTGTCTCTCTGTTCACCAAAGACTGCGATTATTTGTTAAAAAATACAGTAAAAATAGTCAAATATTATTGCAGTTTAAATTTATTGTTTTCTATGTGAATCTATAGTTAATATGTAATTTATTCCTGTGATCAAAGCTGCATTTTCAGCATCATTACTCCAGTCTTCAGTGTCACATGATCCTTCAGAAATCACTCTAATATGATGATCTGATGATCAAGAATCATTTATGTTTATTATCAATGTTGAAAACAGCTTAAATTGCTTAATACTTCTTTGTGGAAACTGTGATATATTTTTGTTCATGAATAGAAACTTCAAAGGTATTAATTTGAGATAAAAATCTTTAGTGACATTAAAAATGTCTTTGCTGTCACTTTTGATCAATTTAATGAAAACAATCCATAACCCCCCCCCCCCCCCCCCCCCAAAATAAATGGTTCTACACTAAACAATTTTGTATTTGGAGGTACTATATTTTTTAACTAAAACTGCATTTATAAACAACATTACAAACAATAAAACTCCAAGGGTCTCATTCATGAAACATTCGTAAATATACGAGTAAATATGCGAGTGATTTGCGCGTAAAGAGACCTTCCCGAAAACTCTTCTCCTGATTCACAAATACTTCGTAAACGTCAGATGTGATAGTGGAATGTGTGTGTGTGTGTGTGTGTTAATGAATTCCAATCAGTCGTAAATGGGGCGCGCGTGCACGTTCATTCTCAATTACCATAAATCCCGCCCATTAAATCCGACTGACAACTATATATGGGCATCATATTATGACATGAATGCGAATGAAAAAAAAAAAAATTCTCAGATGCAGAAATTGAAGTTTTATTATCAGAAGTTCATTCAAAACGCCACATTTATTTTCAAGCGTACATAGTGGCGTATCAGGTCCTAAAAAAAAAGGAAGCTTGGCAGCATATTACAGATGCAGTTACTGGAGTTTCAGCTGTTAATCGAACAGTCCCAGAAGTGAGAAGAAAATGGTTCGACATTAAGCTTGAGAGCAAAAAACGAATTAGTTCACTTCGGAAAAATAGTATTCAAACTGGAGAAGGACCACCATCGCAGATCTATATATAATATTTTTTCAAAATGCTGTGCAAATATGTACCCGATTAAGGTGATTTAAAATGCAGCCTTATTAATGAGCAAAACGTTCGGGTGTTAAGCGCACTATTTACGCGTGGCTGGGAGCAGGTGTAGATTTCTTTCGTACCAACTAACATTTGGAAAATACAAACCTTTTAATGAATCCGAAAAGTTACGCCAGAACCACTTTACACACGATTTACACAAAAATTCGTTCTGCTCGTGTTTCATGAATGAGACCCCAAATGTGTTAATTAGACCAATTCAAACCAAACTAAAAGGTTCTTGCACACTGAGCATACAAATTTACGTATGTGTTTTGTCGTATTCGTGATTCGGTGGCTCTGAATGATCAAAACACCTCTCAAAATTCTTGAAAAAACCCCGCAGAAAATCAAACCCGGTCTGAATTTGGTTTATGACGGACGAAAGTTTCGCAGGCAGTGTGTAAACGCGATTGACACACCGAAGGGTCGTATTTATTTTTTAACGTGCGGAAATTTCAGACTCAGTGTGCAAGGACCTTAAAGCAACACCAAGTAAGATTTTTTACCTTAAAATAATGTTTCCAAAATGGTTTCAGTGGTTCATTAAGTCGTGACAGGGTGAAAGGCACTTCTGGATTGGCTTTGCGGTCCTATATCTGCTATAACCACGCTGTGTGAGATTGCCAGATCGGGTCGCGTTTCTGTAGTTCTAATGAGACATAAGAAAACTACAAATTTGACTTGCTTTACGTCAAGCGTTACAATAGTCATTATTTAGTTTTTCTTCGTTTCTGATGTCGCAATACATCATACTTTCATGAAATCCTGCAACACACTCTAGCTTGTCTGTGGACATCGTTCATTCTAAAGCCGGCGCTGGATAAACAGCGAGTGTGTGTGCGACAGTAGCTGCGCTAGGCTAAAGTATTTACCACAGCGTTAATGGACAATTCCGCTTCCAACCTGTAGGGCGACCGCAGAGGAAAAGTTACTTGGTGTTGCTTTAAAACTCACCGTGAGGCTGATTCTTGAGTCTTTTACAGAGAATCAGTTAATTTGAATCATTAGTGTGCATCATTTAGTTTTGAATAAGAACTGGATCTTGACTCTCAATCCTAAATATTGAGTAGAACTGAAACACCCTTCTCTCTCCATCTTTGTCTTTTAATGAAGTGGCAGGCGATTTCCCTCACCGTCATAGAGAAGGTCCAGATAGCGGCGGCCATCTTGGGTTCCCTCTTCCTCATCGCCAGCATCTCGTGGCTCGTGTGGTCGTCTCTCAGCCCTTCGGCCAAATGGCAACGGCAAGACCTGCTCTTTCAGATCTGTTACGGGATGTACGGCTTCATGGACGTCATCTGCATCGGTACGTACGGTTCTGCTTGGGGTCAAAGGTCAAGTTAGGGTTTAAATGAAGGATGAACTATATAATATATTCAGACATAATGAGTCGTTTATGCAGTTTAATTCAGCTCTTTTTTCACTGGGGAGGATTTTTCTGCTTTCTGAAAGTTATAGTTTTCTTAGTTCAATAAATATATTTATTAGAAAAGATGGAGAATTTTACTACAAACTCTTTTAAAGGAATCCACAGACGGTATGTGTGTTTTAAAAGCAGAAAAACCTTGATATTCTTGGTCTGTAAAGAACCCATACCTCATTTAATCTTCTTCTGTGATTCACAATACACCCGTGACCATGAATCTAATGCAGCGGGATTCAAATCTAAAAGAAAAAAAACACATGTACCAACATTTAAATATTATATTATGCATTAATACAGTATGTATTATTAACTGCTCCATTTTAATAATTTACTGACATGAGTCTCAGTCCCAGTGAGTGCAGAGAATTCACTTCCACACAGATTTGATAAAATACTAAATACATACGGTCACATATGTGCGTAAACAGAAAGAGAAGTAAAAAAGCAAAAGAAATCAGCTGATGAATGATGCCGTGAGTTTGTTTTTGTGCAAACGGCATATAAAACATGCGGCAGCAGGAGAGATTGTTTGTGTCCTATTCATCCTCAGTCATTAGAGCAGAATACAGGATTTAAAGCAAAAGTTCACTTAAAAATACTAATGTAGTCATCATTAACTCAAACTCATATTGTTATTCAAGTATTTTTAAATACATGTTTTTATTTTTCTCACTCAATTTACCACTGACTGCTGCTGCTTGGGAAGAACTGCCTATAAGTGTGTGTATTCGACCATTCAAATACAATAAGACGTGAAAGAGAACCGAATTTCCAATCGCATGCTGAGAGACACGGCTTTCTGTGACTGCATTGAGTTTTTTTCACTGGTTATTGTGTTTAATAACACTTTTTAACATCGAGTGCATCCAAAATTCGCATTCGCCTTCTAAGAGAGGCAGCTTTCTGTGCGCACACTTTCCTTTTCCTTTCCAGGATAGGATATATTGCACTAATAACTCTTTTTAACATCAAGCACATCCCGCTTATATTCTCTTTCATGCATTTCGTCACTCTGAAGTGTCAATAGTGCTATATATTTACTAGGGCTGGGTATTGACACAAATTTCACAATTCGATTCGATTTCGATTCACAAGCTTGCAATTCGATTCGATGCAATATTGATTATTTTGGATATCAGGTACAATACATGGCAAATTTTCTCAAGGAAAACAAATCTCTTAACTAATGCTGTAAACTATGGGAGTCAGTTGTAGCCTACTAGGATTCATTAGCCGACTATAATATTGAAGGTAAAAATTAACTGATTTGTAGCTATACAAACACTTAAATTACGCCTTTTATTTATTTTTATAATAATAAAGTTATATGAAATATAAACATTTAAATGGTGGCTGTCATAAAAACTTGCCAGATTTATTCAAACATGCATTAAATATCGAAGAACATTAAAAATTATAATGAATATGTAATATGGTAAATATATTTAGCAAAATGCTCCTCTTTAGAGTTAATTTTTCTAGCTGACTAACGAGTTTATGGTCACATATGGTTTTTCTGAGGTAAATGTGACGTCACATGACATTGTTTACAAGTTGTTTTACTGACGTCTTTCCACGGTTGAAACACTGATTGAGCGATTCCATGTGACATGATACGGATTTCAATAAGTTGTACTCTGTCTTTTAACACACTTTCAGAAGCTCATTCATGTTTATTTCGCGCTGTAACTGGTATTATTAAGGCAGAAGAGGAGATCATGTGCTTCTCTTGAGCTGCGCCAGAGCGATCTCACGCCACAGCGACAAAACGCTATTTATGTTTTTGAATTTCGTAAGAAAATGGACGTAATTTGAAATTTGAGACTTTATTTAGTAGGCTATCAATAGTAACAAAGCACAAAGATTATTGTGATTTATTGGATGGGATGAGCGCTACAATGTTCCATTCATTCATCAAATGAAAACAGGATGACTAATCGATTCTTGAGATTTAAGAATCGATATCGGTTCGTAAAAATGAGAATCGATTAATATCGAGAAATCGATATTTTTTACCCAGCCCTAATATTTACATACCGCGCTAAAGCAAAATCTCTAACGAAAGGCATTTTATACCGTGGTAATGATATCGTCATAGCCCAAGTCGTGTTAGTTAATGCATTAACTAATGTTAACAAATGAGACCTTATTGTAAAGTGTTATCATTTTCTTTATCTCAGTGATGTGACCCTTTAGGGCCCTATCACACAGCCGGTGCTATGCAGCGCCAGGTACGACGCAAGTGTTTCTCGCTAGTTTCAGCCCGACGCAGTTTTCATTTTCACGTCCCGCGCCTCGTTGTTTAAATAGCAAATGCATTTGCGCCCATTTGTTCACCCATGGGCTGGTCTGAAAACGAGGAGTGTGTTCAGGTGCATTGTTGCCACGTTACTATTTTAAGGCAAATGAAATAGACTGCTAGTCTGGCTAACGTCAGACCACGTCTCATTGAGATTGAGACGTGGTCTGGGAACCACATGTTCATTTTCTCGTATTTGAGACGTGGTTTACGAATGCCCAGAGCCGTTTATTGGGTGCTACGAATGTCTATCAAATGCGCCTGTACGTAGCTCATAGCCAATCGTTTCAATCATACCAGATGACGTATGTAGAGCGACAAAAATTAGACGAGGAAGAAGACGATGGGTCAGAGATTTATGTGTACACGATGGCGTATGTATCTAAGGCTGCATCGAAAGGTAACTTCGCGTCTGCTGCCATGTTTGATCCATAGGTATAAACAAACTGCTTCGGTGTGTCGCATAGACGTCATCATCGTCTTGCTGCTCCCTCCCTGTTCTGTGATTGGTCCCCTCGCTGAGGCGAAAATCTGGTCCATGGTATCCAGACTGCCTAGCAGCGTGAATAAAATCGCTCAAAGGCAGCATGGGGAAACCCAGGCTAATAGACTGTGCCATTGACCAACAAAAACCTGGTCTAAAGTCAATGGCGCAGTATTTTTTTGTTATTTAAAGAGCGCGTTAGAAATGTGCGCCTAGAGGCGGGTCCACAACATGCGTACACTTTGTCCCGTAGATGGTCTCGCTTTAACCTCGCGCATGAGCAGATCCGTATCCTCACTAAAGAAGCGTTCAGTTTGTCCGCTTGCAAATTGCACCATGTAAACAGCGAATCCGCCACGGCGCGAGCGCAACTGGCTTTTAAAGGGAGTGGGAAATTACACTCTGATTGGTTTATTGCACGTTATGCCCAAAAACACACCCAATACTCATTAAAGCAACACTAAGTAAGATTTTTACCTTAAAATAATGTTTCCAAAATGGTTTCAGTGGTTCATTAAGTCGTAACAGGGTGAAAGCCACTTCTGGATTCGCTATGCGGTCCTATATCTGCTATAACCACGCTGTGTAAGATTACCAGATCGGGTCGCGTTTCTGTAGTTCTAATGAGACATAAGAAAACTACAACAAGTCAATGCTTTACGTCAAGCGTTACAATAGTCATTATTTAGTTTTTCTTCGTTTCTGACGTCGCAATACATCATACTTTCATGAAATCACGCAACACACTCTACCTTGTCTGTGGACATCGTTCATTCTAAACGATGCTGGATAAACAGCGAGCGTGCGGGCGCGATGAGCCAATCACAGTGCGCATAGCTAACCCAATACACTCGGACATTCTCTGCTTCCACGTCCATTGAAATGCATTGCAGTTAGTCAGTTTTCATTCGTTTTTATATGTTTTTTCTTGTCATTTTAAGTTTAAAATGGTCAAACGGTGTGCATGGGGTACATGCAACTCCGACACTAGGTATCCCGAGAGGCTGGGCGACGGTGTGTATTTTTTACCCTTTCCCAAGCCACATCTGAACCGAGATAAGTGTCTGCTCTGGATAAAGTTATGCGGTAGACCACAACACCAACTAAACGTGGATAAATTAAACAAGAATTAAACAAGGATGTCTACATCTGTTCTAAGTCAACAACGTATTTGAACCTTATCTTTAACATCTCTAACGTAACGTTAGCCTAACATTAGCCTAACATTAGAAAACGTTGACGTTAGCTTCTAGCTGCGTTGTACATCATGTCACTTAGCTTCATTATCGTATCTTTAAATAACCGAGATAACAAATGTTAGCGATGATTCATGTAAATAATGCAGTGCATGAACAATGCTGATCCTCTATCTTGTTGTCTGAGATGGTGATGGCAACGAGATGCGGTTTAAATCACGTTTACACTGTGACCTGCACATTTTTGCCTGGAGCTGAAGCTTTTCATCGACCTTCTCAACAATAAAATGATTAATATAACCCTCCAATGCATAGTTAAGGCCCTTTTGGTGACTTCGAGATGATATATAATCTTTCTGTCTCCAAAAATCATCAATTGCCTCCTGTGAAATGTCTCCTACTGTGACAGCGCCTGTCACCGAATGTTGACTGTTTGTCCGAGTGAGTGGAGGGGGCGTGGCTTAGCCATAGGTCAATTCCGCTTCCAACCTGTAGGGCGACCGCAGAGGAAAAGTTACTTGGTGTTGCTTTAAGAGAATAGGGACAACCCTTTTAGACCTTGCGCCGATAATTTGTCCTGTCGTTAAACTAGCAAAAGTGGATTCGGACACGCCATACGTGCACTTGCGCCGTGCGCTTACTTAGATTGTTAAAACAGGGCCCCTAAACTTTGTTGTTCAGTCATGAATCACGAAAAACATTGCAGAAACATAACCCGAATCAATCTCTCCACAGCTCTCATCGTCCACGAGGGCCCGTCCGTCTTCCGCATATTCCATCGCTGGCAAGCCGTCAATCAGCAGTGGAAAGTTTTAAATTACGACAAAAAGAGAGACAGCGAGGAGGTGAAGAAGAGCGAGGAACTGAAGCGTTCGCTGCTAAACCAGAGGGAGCCGGTGAGAGTGGACGTCTCTCCGTCACCGTCTTCACTCGTGGCTTCTGCTGGGACGCCAGCGCTCGAGGTCGTGCCCGACGGCACCACACACACCACACAGGACCCCACAGGCACCGACGGCCCGGCTTTGCCTGAACAACACTGTCCGTATAACCTTCGCTATCTATTGAGCCATCTTCGGCCACACGAGCCCCGGAGCTCGCCGAGTCCCATCAGCACGAACACCACCAAACCTAGAGAAGTGGTGATGAGAGTCACCACCGTCTGAGGAGGCCTTACGATGGGACGCTTCAAACGCACGATGAGCACAGCGCTGAAACTGTTGGATTGGATTATAAATGACTTTAATGGATGCTGAACATGAACAATATGGGTTTTTAATTGCATATGCTGAGATTTAAGGAGAGGAATTTAAAGCGACAGTTCACCCAAAAAAGCACATTGTGTCATTCTTTTACTCACCCTCATGATGACGCTCCGAAGACGTGTTCATGGTTTTCAGTCATGTAACTGGCATGGAGACGCGCGTAGAACTTCAACACAGGCCTGTCAATTTTCCATCTGTTTCAATCCACAACTATTTAGACCTCGAAATGAAGTAAACGAGAAAATATATGTGAACAAAATGCAAGTGATCATCCTACTACAGTATTTCAATGCTTAACATGAAAAACACTTAAAGTGCCTTAATGTACTAAAACACTGATATTAAAAGATCAAATTGAGTTTACACCTTACTGATGATGCATACTAGATACAGGTGAGCAGATTTTTACTCTACAGATAAAGCGTTGTGGAAATTTCGGTTCGCGTACCAACCCGAAGTGATCAAATAAAATAAAAGTCTGTATCAAAATTTATAGGCAAGACAAGTAGTTTGTTTAGGCATGGTTTGTAGGGAATTACAAACCTGCGCACATATATTCAAACGCACATAACTATAGAATAAATCCTTAATGCGCATGTGAACGCCATCAGCGTTTATCACAGGTTCAGTTTAAAGTCTGTTTAGAGAGAATGGTGGCCCCTAATTTAATAACAAATGATCATTTCGACGGCAGTGAATCAATCAAAACTAACTTTAGCTGGAAAATAACATTATTCAAGAACCGCTATAAAACCAAGCCAATCTCTGTTACCTTAAATTATATGTTTATCTCTGTAAAGCTGCTTTGAAACAATCTACATTGTTAAAAGCGCTATATAAATGAGGATGACTTGACTTGAGCCCAGAATATGAATGCATTTCTTCATAATGGTTTGCATTTCTTCATAATGGTCTACGGAAAAGCGAATAACGAGAAACTGCGTGTTGAGTTTATATTCTGGGTTCCTCTGCTTGCCTGTACATAGTATGCATCATTAATAAGCGGTATATTGATTTGATCTTTTAATCTCACTGTCTTACTATATTAGTACTAAATACAAACCTGGCAAAAATGGAACAAAAAAGGGAGAATTAATGAAGAATCTTCATGCATAAAACAACAATTCATTGCTCGACAGTAAAAATAACAAAATATGGGTTTAGAATTGTAGTATTATTAATATACTACTATAGTTATGTTATTTAATCTAATTTATTTATAAGTATAGTTCTATAGTTTTTAATCAATTTGAAATAGTTTAAATAATTTTGTTGGGTTTCTCATTTTCATTAGTCGTAGTTTTTTAAGTGTCTATTTAGGTTTATTCATTTTATTTCAGTTATTTTAGTACTTTAAATGAAATTTAGAAATGTGGCCTGTATTTTATTACAGTTAATGTTTATTTTATTGCAAGTAACGAAAATGTTTTTTGTTTTAGTCATTGATATTAACCCTGTTTGAGGGTGAGTAAACTATAAGAGCATTTTTGTTTTTGGGTGGATTATTCCTTTATATTTAGATAATATTTATTTTTTAAAAAAGGGCACTATTAATTGAAAAGCTTAATGGTAGTTTTGGGAGATTATGAATATGTTTACAGTAACGTTACCGGTGCCGCCACAGAGACGTTAAACGGAGCGTGTGGATCCACCCATGACCCTTTCACTGTCCGTAAATAATGAGTGACAGCTGTCAATCATCACTTTGACAGATGCCAGGACTGCAGCTCAATCTGTTGAAAAGCACAAGCCGTCTTTCTCAAACTCTCTTGCTTTTCTGTTCTTCTCATGCTTGCTGGTAATGCATGTTTTCATATTCTCACATCCTTTGTGAGGATATTGATCATCTCAAATCATAGAACAGGGACGTCCATGTGAACATTTCTGCCTTGAGCACTTAAAAGTCAACATGAAATCAAAATGAACTATTTTCATAACACATATCTATTATTATGTCTTAGGTGTTATTGTGCATAATTCATCAGTGCACTTTATTCCAAAATAAACAAATGTTTGTCTTCTTAATCTTTTATCAAAATGTAATTACCTGCTCTGCCTCTGAAATAACTTTCCTTCACAATTTTTTACAATCCAATCAATTCCCGATGGATAAAATCAAGTTCTGCTATAGTTTATTTATTTTAACATTTGGTTTCAATGAAAATACGTCTCATAATAGAAGCAAAATATGTTGCGAACAGTGTTTCATGTTGACTTTAACACCAGGAGAATTGTCCCTTCAATTATTGTAAGCAAATTACAAATACAATTATATTATATAATTATCCCACAGACAAACAGTGAAGGCCAGACATTTTGGGATTGATTATTAAAGGACTAGTTTACTCAAAATGTGTCATCATTTACAGTTTTCACCCTCATGTTATTTTCTTTCTTTTTCTTGGAAAACAAAGGATATTGAAGCAGATTTTTCAGGTTCATACAAATAAAACAAAAGCTGATTTATAGCAAAAAAACAACCAAAAAAGTACCAGGTTTGGCACAACACGAGGTCGAGTAAATGATGACAAATTTGTTGTTTTTGGATGAATTATGCCCTATTGACGCAGTTTACTTATTTTGCCATCATATATTTCTATCAAATATATCAACTTCAACATGGTGTGCTGAGATCCATATTTTTGTCATGTTGCCATTTCATATCTAATGAAATAAAACTAATGTATAAACGACTGAAATATTACTCATCTTTGGAATCGGCCGTGTCTGCAGGTTTGACCCATCTCAGCACCTGTAGGGCGTCAGGTAACTCCGAACGCTGAATAATTCAGTTTGATGAAGCTCTGCTATCAATAAGAAGAGTTAAAATAACAGTCGGCCTGCAGGGAGATCCCAGAGTTCATCAGGAATACATCAGCTCACTTCTCCTGAATTCAGCACCTTTAAAAATAAAAGCAGACATGGGTATACACTTACCGGCCACTTTATTAGGTACCCCATGCTAGTAACGGGTTGGACCCCCTTTTGCCTTCAGAACTGCCTCAATTCTTCGTGGCATAGATTCAACAAGGTGCTGGAAGCATTCCTCAGGGAGTTTGGTCCATATTGACATGATGGCATCATACAGTTGCTGCAGATTTGTCGGCTGCACATCCATGATGCGAATCTCCCGTTCCACCACATCCCAAAGATGCTCTATTGGGTTGAGATCTGGTGACTGTGGAGGCCATTTTAGTACAGTGAACTCATTGTCATGTTCAAGAAACCAATTTGAAATGATTAGAGCTTTGTGACATGGTGGAAGTAGCCATCAGAGGATGGGTACATGGTGGCCATAAAGGGATGGACATGGTCAGAAACAATGCTCAGGTAGGCCGTGGCATTTCAACGATGCCCAATTGGCACTAAGGGGCCTAAAGTGTGCCAGGAAAACATCCCCCACACCATTACACCACCACCACCAGCCTGCACAGTGGTAACAAGGCATGATGGTTCCATGTTCTCATTCTGTTTACGCCAAATTCTGACTCTAACATCTGAATGTCTCAACAGAAATCGAGACTCATCAGACCAGGCAACATTTTTCCAGTCTTTAACTGTTCAATTTTGGTGAGCTCTTGCAAATTGTAGCCTCTTTTTCCTATTTGTAGTGGAGATGAGTGGTACCCGGTGGAGTCTTCTGCTGTTGTAGCCCATCCGCCTCAAGGTTGTGCGTGTTGTGGCTTCACAAATGCTTTGCTGCATACCTCGGTTGTAACGAGTGGTAATTTCAGTCACTGTTGCCCTTCTATCAGCTCGAACCAGTCTGGCCATTCTCCTCTGACCTCTGGCATCAACAAGGCATTTCCGCCCACAGAACTGCCGCTCACTGGATGTTTTTTCTTTTTCGGACCATTCTCTGTAAACCCTAGAGATGGTTGTGCGTGAAAATCCCAGTAGATTACCAGTTTCTGAAATACTCAGACCAGCCCTTCTGGCACCAACAATCATGCCACGTTCAAAGTCACTCAAATCAACTTTCTTCCCCATACTGATGCTCGGTTTGAACTGCAGGAGATTGTCTTGACCATGTCTACATGCCTAAATGCACTGAGTTGCCGCCATGTGATTGGCTGCTTAGAAATTAAGTGTTAACGAGCAGTTGGACAGGTGTACCTAATAAAGTGGCCGGTGAGTGTATATACAGAGAACATGAAAGTTTAAAGGGTTAGTTCACCCAAAAATGAAAATGATGTCATTAATGACTCTCCCTCATGTCGCTCCAAGCCCGTCAGACCTCCGTTCATCTTCAGGACACAGTTTAAGATATTTTAGATTTAGTCCGAGAGCTTTCTGTCCCTCCATTGTAAATGTATGTACGGTATACTGTCCTTGTCCAGAATACACGGGCGCACCAGACACACGTCAGCAGCGGCACTGAACGCGGATCCACAACAGAACCCGAATACACACACACACACACACACACACACACACACACCAGACACACGTCAGCAGCGTCTTACGTCAGCAGCGGCACTGAACGCGGATCCACAACAGAACCCGAATACACACACACAAACACACACACACACACACACACACACACACACGTCAGCGGCGGCACTCAACGCGGATCCACAACAGAACCAGAATACACACACACACACCAGACACACGTCAGCAGGGTCTTACGTCAGCGGCGGCACTGAACGCGGATCCACAACAGAACCGGAACACAATACAATGCTGAATAAAGTCCTAGTTTGTGTTATTTTTGGACCAAAATGTATTTTCGATGCTTCAACACACTCTAACTAACCCACTGATGTCACATGGACTACTTTGATGATGTCTTTATTTCCTTTCTGGACAAGGACAGTATACCGTACACACATTTACAATGGAGGGACAGAAAGCTCTCGGACTAAATCTAAAATATCTTAAACTGTGTTCTGAAGATGAACGGAGGTCTGACGGGCTTGGAACGACATGAAGGAGAGTCATTAATGACATCATTTTCATTTTTGGGTGAACTAACCCTTTAAACCCCATCATATCAAAACTAGTTTTGAGCCTTGTAGTTCATGTCTACACTGAAAGTTAACTAAATCATTTTAGCAGATAAACTGTTTTTCTCTGTCTGAAAAATTGACCAAATATGTTGAGGACTTTATCCTAAAATATTCGTCCAATCAAATGCTGTCTAGAATGAGATGGCCCCTCCCCCTGATGCCATCTGCATAACAAGCATAAAAGAAGCACATTATAGTTGTGTCCCAAATAACACACTAAACACGTATACTATGCACTATGAATTTTATAAGGTTATTTTGTTGTTCAACATCAGTCAGTTAAGTGCATAATTCAGGTAGTTAAAGTGCTCTTTTTCAGTGTGAACACACTAATCACACATTCTGCAAACCGGCATAGAATAGTGCATACTTGCAAGAACCCCGATTGGGACGCACCTCATGATTCACAAATATGAATTTAAATTATTTTAGATACAAAAATCAAAGAAATCCGTATTAAACTATATATACTGATGTGATGCAATATGACCACATCAGTATATAAATTAAACTACATATACTTATGTGATGCAATATGACCACATCAGTATATAAATTAAACAATATATACTTATGTGATGCAATATGACCACATCAGTATATAAATTAAACTACATATACTTATGTGATGCAATATGACCACATCAGTATATAAATTAAACTATATATACTTATGTGATGCAATATGACCACATCAGTATATAAATTAAACTACATATACTGATGTGATGCAATATGACCACATCAGTATATAAATTAAACTACATATACTTATGTGATGCAATATGACCACATCAGTATATAAATTAAACTATATATACTTATGTGATGCAATATGACCACATCAGTATATAAATTAAACTACATATACTTATGTGATGCAATATGACCACATCAGTATATATATTAAACTACACTGATGTGGTCATATTGCATCATATATTTGCTGTTTTTCTGAGTTTCTCAAGGTTACACAGAGAAGAATGAACTGCAAGATAATCTCTAAATGTAAAAGGTGAGTTTGGGTTTGAATTGCATCATGTGAACAGTTCTCAACGAGACTCAAAGCTGATCTGGGGCTTCTGGTAAAAACATCAGGTGTCAAAAAAAGAAATTGTTCCATTTCTTGCCTGAGGAAAAATGTAAATAATATTTTTGCTTCTGATCGCAGTTTTCTCCCCATTCATTTTCTCCAGGGATATTAGTAATCGTGATTAATCGCATCTAACATTGCATAATATATGTGTGTGTGTATGTATATTATTATATTTATATTATATATTACCGTATACAGTGCCCTCCACAATTATTGGCACCCCTGTTTAAGATGTGGTCGAGGACTTCTAAAAATTCTCCTTTTTTTTTAAACAACATAGAACCCAAATGCAAAAAAAGAAAAAAATCCAACCTTTTATTCAAGTATATTACTTTGGTGGTAAAAAAAAATCACACAAAAAAAAAAAAAAAACACTTGAAATCATGTGTCCCACAATTATTGGCACCCCTGATGTTAATACTTTGTACAACCCCCTTTTGCCAACAAGACAGCACTTAATCTCCTCCTATAACATTTCACAAGATTGGAGAACATAGAGAGAGGGATCTTTGACCATTCTTCTTTGCACAATCTTTCTAGATCATCCAGTGTCCTGGGTCCTCTCTTATGCACTCTCCTCTTTAGCTCGCCCCACAGGTTTTCGATTGGGTTGAGGTCTGGGGACTGAGATGGCCATGGGAGGACCTTGAGTTTGTGACTGCTGAACCATTTTTGTGTAGATTTTGCCACATGTTTTGGATCATTATCCTGCTGAAAGACCCAATGACGACCCATCTTTAGCTTTCTGGCAGAGGCCATCAGGTTTTTATTTAAAATGTCCTGGTAGTTCAAAGCGTTATATATGTTGGCATGTAGAGAGCGTCTGATGGTTGTTTTGGAGACTTTGTGACCCCAAGATGCCACTCTTTGATGCAATTCTGTGACAGTGAGCTTAGGACTTTTTTTTACTTCTCTTACCATCCT
Source organism: Rhinichthys osculus (assembly GCA_029959095.1). NCBI lineage: Eukaryota > Metazoa > Chordata > Actinopteri > Cypriniformes > Leuciscidae > Rhinichthys > Rhinichthys osculus. Next base: position 3,584,546 of record JARWKJ010000008.1, on the reverse strand, counting down.
CCTCACTGTGCGTTGTGGCAAGATAAACTTGGGACCTCTTCCAGCCTTGTTTGTCACTGTTCCAGTTGTTTTAAACTTCTTAATGATTCCTCTGACTGTAGATACGGGCAAGTTAAGGCGAGTGGCTATTTTCTTGTAGCCATTGTCTGACTTATGAAGGTCGACACACATCTGCCTTACTTGAATGGTGTGTTTTCCTGTCTTTGCCATGTTGACAAATGGGTAAGAGAATTAGGCCTCTGTGTCATGTCATATTTATACCCAGGGAAACAGGAAGTCATGAATTACTAATTAAAAGTTCCTAGATACCCTGACCAACTTTAGCAACTACAGAAAAATATATTAAAAAAAAAAAAAAATCAATTAAATTTTTCAGCGGAATTGTTAGGGGTGCCAATAATTGTGGGACACATGATTTCAAGTTTTTTTTTAATTTTTATGTGTGATTTTTTTTTTACCACCAAAGTAATATACTTGAGTAAAAGGTTGGATTTTTCTCTTTTTTTGCATTTGGGTTATATGTTGTTTTTAAAAAAAGGAGAATTTTTAGAAGTCCTCGACCACATCTTAAACAGGGGTGCCAATAATTGTGGAGGGCACTGTATATACATGTCTGTACACACACACACACCTGGTCAAATGTTTGGTAACATTACTATTTGTAATGTTTTTGAAAGAATCTTCTTGTTCATCAAGCCGGCATTTATTTGATCAAAAATTCAGTAAAAACCAAAATATTGTGAAATATTATTAGAATTAAAAAGAACAGTTTTCTATGTGAATATATAGTAAATTGTAATTTATTCCTGAGATCAAAGCTGAATTTTCAGCATCACTACTCCAGTCTTCAGTGTCACATGATCCTTCAGAAATCACTCTAATGATGATTTATTATCATCAATGTTGGAAACAGTTGTGCTGCTTAATATTTAATATGTAATCATTTTCACTATATATATATATATATATGCCTACAATTTGCTAATATATCTTTTTTTTTTTTTCATTCGCATCGCAATGCTTCATGGGAGTGCAACTGGCCAAAGCATCTACTCTGATTGGTCACTCTCAGCTGAGGATTATGGGAAGTGTCTTTTGGCTCTACAGAATATATATCATCACTGAAGAAACTCATGTTACATCTGTCTTGAAAGCTTTATAAATGATTGCTAAAATTCAATGTCTCTTTGGAAAACAATGAATGGGATTGTACCTCTGGAACAGAAGTGGAGTGACACACGGATCCGAAACACACTGTGATCAGAAAAGCATGAAATTCATTCCTCTCGTCTGCCTGTTTCCTTTTATCTTCCCTCTCGCTACTCGAGGTGGAAAGGGCTGTCGGATTGCTTCCCGTGGAAATGACAGTCATTATCGGTTGCTGCAGTTTTTCATTCTGGAAACATCAAAATGGTGCGTCAGAAATGAGTGCGGTCCCCTGCCACGGTTTTAATCGAACGCTCTGAGCTCTGACACACACACACTGAAACTATTACAGTCAGATACGTGACTACAATTCACACACACCCTTCTGAACACATGAGAGGTGTAGATCCTGAGTGGCAGGAGTGAGGGAGAGATATTGAGCTCGTAGCAAATGTTCTCTGGGATACTTCAATCTGTCAAATATTTGTATATAATGACAGACTGATTTCCTACATTATTTCATTTCTTCTCACAAAATTAATGTCATTAGTGGCATAATGTACAGTTACAGTTGGTCATTATCCAAAAGCAAACGAGGTATAAACATTTTGCATTCAAGGACCAAAATTGACTAAAAAGTTCAAATATTATATACAAAATATACAGTAAACTTTTTGACTTCTAGTCATTGAGAAAAAAATAAGCATGATAACAATAGCCTATGTTTTTCACTGAAAAAAAATATAATAATTAAGAAACAAAAATGATACATATGCAAAGTAAATAAAAATCTTTTTTAAATAAAACAATATTACGTTGTTGAGCTACATACAATTACATATATAATTTCTAAAATATATAATAATATACTATATATATTCTATTTTTAATAATATTTTAAAATAATGTGATAAAATATAGTGATATATTTTTTATTATAATTATAAATATTTTAAACAGCGTAATAACTTAAATATTCAGTAAATATTTATTTTTAAACTATATAATTTAAGATTTTTTTTATCACATTAAAATATGATTGTATATAAAATAGGGCTGTCAAACGATTAATCACGATTAATCGCATCCAAAATAAAAGTTTGTGTTTACATAATATATGTGTGTGTACTGTGTATAATTATTTTGTATATAAATGCACACATGTATATATTTAAGAAAAATATGTTATTTATATATAAAATGTTTATATTTATATCAAATATACATTATATATAGGCTACATTCAGTCTATATACAGTATATACATGCAAATATTTCTTAAATACACATGCATGTGTGGGTATTTATGTATTAAAAATAATTATACACAGTACAAACACATATATTATGTAAACACAAACTTTTTTTTTTTTTGGATGCGATTAATTGTTTGACAGCCCTAATATAAAATATTAGTTCAGACTGATGGATGGCGTCAGTTGTATCATACAGATAATAACATATCTGTGTCCGTACACTCAGTATTAATGTTGATGTAAACAGCCTAAATTAAATGAACTATATTACTTTGGAAAGTTGTTTATTCTGATTAATATCAATAAGATGTATGCATGTACTTTACTATTGTTTGCTGAAAACATACTTTACCCGTGATACAAACACTCTGATGCCTTATTGCTTTAAGCTTTCAAAAAGAAAGTTTCCATGTTTTATATCTAATTTGTCAAGTTTTGAGAATTATGGCTCACATAAGCGAGTGTACCTGGATGATCTGATTTGATTAGATGTGGTCCTCATTTGGAAAGGTTTGTGTTTTGTGAGCTGCACGTTTTGCTCCAGATCTCTGCAATCTACCAAACTGACCATCAAAGAAAGAGGGAAAGACACAAACAGACATGATACAGGAAGATATGATATGATATATAGTTCCCATGAACACACCTGCGGATCAATCTCATTGTTTCTGCTGCAAGGATATCATAAACACCTTTTCACTTCCCGTTCCCCAATGCGAGCGAATGAAATCAATGATCAGAGCAAATGACGCTTTAAAACCTGACCTTTTGTCTAACAACACGTTTTCCTCTCAGCCAATTACGGTGACCGCAGAATCACTTAACAAAGGTAAATCGCTGGTTACCACAAATGACTCGATTAAAGCAATTACTGTAAATAATGACATTTAAATCTATGGAGCAGCATCTTAATAACCTGTAAAAACGTGTCAAGAAGTAGCGCAGGGCACTTTTCACCCCAAATTCAAAAGAAATAAACTACAGTAGAAGTTATATTATTTTACTTACAGAAAATGATTGTTTTTAGGACAATTGCAGTCATGACAATGAAGCACAAATTCATTAACATAGTAAAAAACAATCGCATTGTCATTACTGTAATGCAAAATAGCAAGAATTACTGTATTATGATGAATATTGTTGGCTCTGTGAATTGCTTTTGTTGCTTTATTGAAAGTGTCCGCAAACTCTGAATCAACATTTTTATAATTTGAAAAATGTTATTTGAAATCATCATAATCATTCATTACTTCAATGAGCTCATTGTTTCTGCCTTTAATTATTACATTGTTTAAATTAATACATTTTTAGCTAACTGTGATTTTGTATATATGTAAATTTCTGAAATGCATAACTTAGTTTCCTCTGATATCAGACTCTAAACTGTAATATGGACTCATGCATTTTCTGTAAAATGTGTATTGTAAAAGCGCTATACAAATAACTGTGATTTGAATTAAATAGATAAATGTAATTAACCGATGAGAATCACTATTGGGAATAATGGAAATTACTCTGGACATGAAAGTACTGAATGTTTTGTGTGTGTGTGTGTGTGTGTGTGTGTGTGCATTAAAAATACATCTAAAATCATAATGTTTTGGGGGGAAAATAGTAGTATATAAAAAACAAAGACTTTCTTCTTTCGGCTTTTGGGTGAAATGTGACCTGGTGTTCACCTCAACACTGTTCCCATTGATCCGCACCATCTTTCTGTGTTATTTATCTGGCCACTACACCTCTGGTCTCCTCATAGCACAGTTGTATGGAGACGAAGCCTCGAGCTGTTCGACCCGGGAGACGGTCGTGTGAAACTGCAGTGTGTGCGTTTTCTGAGATCCGGGGGAGGATTGAGACGCTTGCGTGAATTGGGAAACTGAAGAGAAGCAAACTGAGATCATCAGCCCTGAAAGAGACGCTACGATTTATCAAAGCCTCACAGTCTGGCATAACTGAGGGTTTATGAGTGCGGATTATAAACGTCCTGACAGAACCCTCCCAGCTGATTAATGATGGAAAGTCTGACTCATTTCAGTGAATTAAACGTATTGTTTCAATGAACTGGTTTGAAAAGGTGTTGGCGTGACTTTAAATCCACTAAAAATAATAAAGCTAAATGTGACCCTGGATCACAAAACCAGTCACAAGTCGCACGGGTATATTTGTGGCAATACATTGTATGGGTCAAAATGATCGATTTTTCTTTTATGTCAAAAATCATTAGGATATTAAGTAAAGATCATGTTCCATGAAGATATTTTGTAAATCTCCTATCGTAAATATATAAAACATTTATTTTTGTGAGTGGATGCAGCACAATCGTGAGCATAAATGGACAACTTTAAAGGGGATTTTCTCAATGTTTAGATTTTTTTGCACCCTTAAATTCCAGATTTTCAAATAGTCATATCTCGACCATGAATGGTCCTTTCCGAACAAACCATACATCAATGGAAAGCTTAATTATTGACCCTTGTGAGTGGTTTTGTGGTCCAGGGTCCCAAATGTAGGCATATATAATTGACATCATGATCAGCTGCTCAAATAAGGATTGTGGAGATACAAAAAGATGTTAGATAGATTTTACAGAAGGGTAGGTTATTATCTGTTTTTTTTTGTGTTCAGGATTGAAGAGAATCAGTTTTATTGTGTTTAATCTTTTATTTGAAGCATCACTGCTTGTATAAAGTACATGGACATTTATTTTTTCCTTTAGAAAATCCAACAAGCATAGACTGTGCAGTATGTGAGACATTCAAGTAATCAAACTCTAGCAACATAATCGCTCCAAACGGCAAAGCTGTAGCATTTTTGATGTACAAAAGCATTTAGTACAAAAGAACACTATTAATTAAAGCACTTGAACTGTTTTTAAGGATTTGTGTGTCACAAGAAATGGCACCAAATGGAGAGTTGCAGAAGGTTGATGGACGCCGGTGTTGGTTTTACATCATGTCCAGCTGCATTAAAAAACATTAGTCAACTTAGCATGTCATTAAAAAGTGAATGTCTGAAATCTCTAATAAAGCATACAAATTTTCTAACTTTCAGGCCATAATCACACTCACAAATATAATAAATGTATATGCTTCTCATCAAAACAAGCAAAAACCATGCAACACTCACCAGATCATCTACATCTCCAGTGTCGTCCTGAGCCGGAGCCGCCGGCTCTTCCTCCTTCTGCTCGAACGCCAGGAACTAAACCAGCAAATACAGAGTTAAACGACCACAATAACACTTTGGGCCCTATCTTGCACCCAGTGCAATTGACCTATGGCTAAGCCACGCCCCCTCCACTCACTCGGACAAACAGTCAACATTCGGTGACAGGCGCTGTCACAGTAGGAGACATTTCACAGGAGGCAATTGATGATTTTTGGAGACAGAAAGATTATATATCATCTCGTAGTCACCAAAAGGGCCTTAACTATGCATTGGAGGGTTATATTAATCATTTTATTGTTGAGAAGGTCGATGAAAAGCTTCAGCTCCAGGCAAAAATGTGCAGGTCACAGTGTAAACGTGATTTAAACCGCATCTCGTTGCCATCACCATCTCAGACAACAAGATAGAGGATCAGCATTGTTCATGCACTGCATTATTTACATGAATCATCGCTAACATTTGTTATCTCGGTTATTTAAAGATACGATAATGAAGCTAAGTGACATGATGTACAACGCAGCTAGAAGCTAATGTCAACGTTTTCTAATGTTAGGCTAACGTTAGCCTAACGTCACGTTAGAGATGTTAAAGATAAGGTTCAAATACGTTGTTGACTTAGAACAGATGTAGACATCCTTGTTTAATTCTTGTTTAATTTATCCACGTTTAGTTGGTGTTGTGGTCTACCGCATAACTTTATCCAGAGCAGACACTTATCTCGGTTCAGATGTGGCTTGGAAAAGGGTAAAAAATACACACCGTCGCCCTGCCTCTCGGGATACCTAGTGTCGGAGTTGCATGTACCCCATGCACACCGTTTGACCATTTTAAACTTAAAATGACAAGAAAAAAACATATAAAAACGAATGAAAACTGACTAACTGCAATGCATTTCAATGGACGTGGAAGCAGAGAATGTCCGAGTGTATTGGGTTAGTTATGCGCACTGTGATTGGGTCATCGCGTTTGGGGGCGTGGCTTAGCCATAGGTCAATTGACTTTGTACACCGACGCATGTATCATTTTGCACCTGACGCACAGCAATAATAATAATACGTTTAATTTATATAGCGCCTTTCCCAAGACAGGGTTCCCACACCTCGGTTAACTTCAAATTCAAGGACCTTTCGAGGACTTTCCAGGTCCAACACCCTGAAATTCAGGACTTAATGTGGACACACATGTGTTGTGTTCAACAACAAACATTGAGGTTCCATCGTAGTAGTTTCGTGCGCGCGTGAACGTCATGGCAACGTATAACACAAAGCACCTCACGCGGGAAACACTTAACGTAACGCGCAAATGCGTGTAACTAACGTAAATCAAGCAAGCTAGCGTGCATAGGCCACGAAGTGTTGGCGAAACACACTTCCATCCGAACGGAGGGAATGATATGGAATTTTTTCCAGAAAACGTCTTGCACAAAATAAATTCAAGCACTTTCAAGGACCTGTATCTATTTTCAAAAACTTTCCCGGGCCTTGAATTTTGTTTTTCAGATTCACAAACTTTCAAGGATTTCAAGGACCCGTGGGAACCCTGCCAAGCTCAGGGACGCTTCACAATAACAGTAAAGAACAAACAATGAGTTCACACATAAATGGACAATAGACCCCTTTTCAGTTGGTAAACATGGTGATGTTTTTGTGGGCAGAGCTAAGCTAGAGGCAGAACGATCCCTCTGGCCGCTTCCCTAATGCTAGTTTGCAAGTTTTGTTAGCTTGTTTTTTAACAATGACTGGAGAAAATCCGATTTTATCTTAATGTGCAAGGTCATTCAGTGTCCAGGACCGCGATTGTTATTTGCAAAAGTTAATTTTAAAGGACGGAACCAGATTGGCTGACCCGTACACACTCACTCAATGGATGGACGATCTGACAGGATTAACGCTAACGCTACCTCCGGTTGAGTGGCCTGACTTCTACACCTATCCGATAGAGAAACCGAGTGTAAAGAGAAACTGAGGGCATATAAATATTTAGATGCCTATAATAACTATGTGCTGAATTGTCATGTAAAGACAATGATACATTGTCTGAGAAAAAGAGATAGTCCTCATATGCCATGTCTGTAATTTATAGCAAAAAAATATGGCATTAATTCGATCTGAAACAGATTCATTAAAAAAAGTTATTACTCCACAACCTGCGTGACATCATTAACCAACATGGTTGAACGACCAATTTGCGACAATATGGTTTCGGGAAACAGTCGTGTCTAGCTAGAAACGCACCTTGTTTAGTTCATGTCTCTATCAAGCCCCGCCTTCTGAAAAGCACACTGTGCTCTGATTGGTCGGCTGGATCAGTGTGTTGTGATTGGTCAACTGCTTCGAGTGTGTTTGGGAAATGCCCCGCCTCTTACCTAATACCGCCAGTTTAACACACTACTAACTAGCTCAACCAGGCCCCGCCCCTTTATTCTGCGAGTTGTAAGTACCTGGTTTGCATCTTGTTTGGAGAAGGTGCTTCCGTCCACTTCATCTTTGCTAATGAGCGTCAGAGCATCTGAAAACACAAGCATATGTTGAAGGCATGATGACTTCAGCTCAACATGAGCAGAAGGCCTGTTCTTTACCTTGTCTAAGCAGATCCCAGAATTCCTGAAGATTCCTGTCAGGAACGCTCCTCTTCAGAGACTGCATGTAACAGTTGAACAGCTCTGCGTTTCCGCTCTGATGGAGTAAATGTCAATGGGAGATTCTGGTCAAGCGCAGTGGGACGTGTGTAAGCACATGCAATGATGCTCTGAGCTCATGTACTCATACTTAAAGGATTAGTTCACTTTTTAAAAAACTTTTGCTGATAATTTACTCACCCCCATGTCATCCAAGATGTCCATGTCTTTCTTTCTTCAGTCGAAAAGAAATTAATGTTTTTGATGAAAACATTCCAGGATTTTTCTCCATATAATTGACTTCAATGGTAGCCAAACGGTTCAAGGTCTAAATGACCGTTTCAGTGCAGCTTCAAAGGGCTTTAAACGACACCAGACGATGAATAAGGGTCTTATCTAGAGAAACGATCTGTCATTTCAAAAATAAATAAAAAAGTTAAAGTTTTATAGGCACAAATGCTCGCCTTGAGGACTCTCCTGTTCGAACTCATTCATCAAAATGAACGAATCTTTTTTCGAGTCATTGGAGTAGTCAAAGGAGTAGTTCGAACAGGAGAGTCCTCAAGGCGAGCATTTGTGCCTATAAAACTTTAACTTTTTTATTTATTTTTGAAATGACAGATCGTTTCTCTAGATAAGACCCTTATTCATCGTCTGGTGTCGTTTAAAGCCCTTTGAAGCTGCACTGAAACGGTCATTTAGACCTTGAACCGTTTGGTGCCCAGCAAAGTGCATTATATGGAGAAAATCCTAGAATGTTTTCATCAAAAACATTAATTTCTTTTCGACTGAAGAAAGAAAGACATGGACATCTTGGATGACATGGGGGTGAGTAAATTATCAGCAAAAGTTTTTTTTTAAAGTGAACTAATCCTTTAATGTCATAAACACTGAAAACTGATATCAAGAAATGTAAATGGTGCCACACACACCGGCCCTGTTTACACCAGCTATTACCATCTGTGTCGAGTGGTCAGGTGTAAACAAGGTCTAAAATGTTCAATAAAAAAAGAAATTGTACTTCAAGCCTTAACAGAAGCAGAATAGTAAAAACCAGTGCTATTGTTAACTAAACCTTAAAAAAAAACATAAAATTGTGTGCGTTCATTTGAAATATAGCAATATATATAGTACTGTGTGTGTGTGTGTGTGTGTATATATATATATATATATTATATTGCTGTCAAATCGATAAAACCCCCCCGAATTAATCACATTTTCCTGTAATTAATCCCACCTACATTGTATCTTTAGTGGACTTAAGCTCATTTAGAGGAAGATTAGTAATGCCTCGGTGTTCTACAGAGCGTCTTTTACTCCGAATGCAGTTGGGTTTTTTAATGAAGTTGTGTAATTTCTTGTACTGATTGCTGTTGTTGTTTTTTAATGTTTATCTGTGTTGTCTGTAATGTGCAATGGTGGCGAATGAGTTTCCCCTTACAGGGATTCATAATAATAATTAATGTAGAATCAACATAAAGACGGTATATTATATGGACAGTCCATATTTCAAATATGTTTAATAGCATCTTTTTATGAATGAAGGCCACTATCACTATACAAATACTGTTACTGACGTCTCTATGAAATGGATTTTTTCTAACATCACAGAATCTGACGTGTGAGTACTTTGGATGCTATAGTTTGTTTACACAAAGTGCACTGGAAACTACCACGAAAGAGTCTGATGTTGACATGTCGCTAATGACACAACACTCTAATAAGAATTTAAATATATACAGCACATATCAAATGCAAAAGTTGGGTCTACTTTTTACTAGCCACTTCATTGTTCAATACAAGCAAGTCTTGACTCAAATTCTCTTGACTTGTTCACACTCTTGGTTTTCTTTCTTCAAATCATTATGGCTTTGCAAATGTGAGACATATTTCAGAACAGGACAGAATTCGTCCACAATCCAGGGTTCGTAAATATACTGTAAAATTAAAATTCAAGACTTTCAAGGACTTTTCAAGCACTACTTTTGGGGTTTTGAAGGACTATAATCAGAGATCTCACTTGTTAACCAATATCTTTATTATCTTTCAAATGCTAAAAAAGGAAAATGGATAAATAAAACAAAACGGTACAAATAAAGTGCAGCACATGCAATGACTGTGGTAACAGGATACTATGACAAAGATATCGCTTTCTTATTCAAACTGATTTTTTTCTCATGAATATATGATTGACCTGAAGATTGAAAGCTGTATCATATACTTGGATATTCATGAGCAATATCACACTCATAGCCATGCGAAATGGCTCTATATCAGACGGGTTGCAGCGTTGATTTTGTGTGAAAAGATAGTTTTATCGATATAATTACACACTATTTTCACTTGTATTTTCTTTCAATAATAATTCAAGCACCTTTGATTTCAACGTTTTTCCAAGACTTAAATTTCAAAGAGTCAAATTCAAGCACTTTAAGCACCTTGTACGAATCAGAAATGCACTTATGATGCCTTAAAATGCAGTCTAGGTAGGCAGCACACTAGGTTTTGGAACGGATCCTCAGACTCCAGTTGAGCTCAGATCCTCTGACATGAATCCCAACCGTGTGTTTTTCCTACTGCCCGAAAAACAAACCCCAGACTGATCCTTAAGTGATCCCTGATTGGATGCGGAGGTTTAATTGAGAGCTCACCGATACAGACTGATCCCTGAACGCCTGGATACATGCGATGCTCTTGGTGTAGTACTCAGTGCTCCTGTTGCCCAGCAACTGCTCAATCCTGTGGGTCAGCTGCTGGCACGCTGTCAAGGTTACAAAACAATGATTATCAAAGCGAATGCACTAACAAGAAAACCTGCGGCTAACATTCAGAAACAACACCGCTCAATGACAGCGTCCCCCAAATCAATTAAAGCTTACATCACACCGAGCGACTATTCAGTGCTTTAGAGAAGACTAGCAACTTTGCAGACATGCCTGAAGCGACACTACTGCATTTACATTATAGTATGCATAATAGTTGACACAAGGTTACTAACGTCGCTCATCGTAGGAGTGAGAGATGAAAAAAAAATCAAACTGAACAATCAAATCTCACCCTGATCGAAAGAAACGGTCTTCTGTCTAATCAGAGTGCAGAAATCTCTCGACGGATTGACGCTGCCAACCTGAAAGAGAGAGTGTCTGTTAAAGAGCAATAATTCACACAGTATTAGAGTAAATATGAATACATGTTTCAGGTCTTATTTGTGCTTATGTTACTGTAAATAACTCTCTTAGTCTCTGAAACAGCTTTCCAAATCGAATTCTTCCATCACTCTGAAATGCGTCATGTTTCGTACAAAATGGGTTGCGAAAGGCCTTTCACATTGACTTTAAGACAGTGAACGTTTCAAAAACTATAGGAAAAGCATTAAATAGATATATAAAAAAATATTTAAATTAGTGCAGTCAAATCGATTAATCGCATCTAACATAAAAGTTTGTAAGTATACAATATATATGTGTGTGTGTGTGTATATATATATCAAATTTTATGTTAGACGTGATTACTCCATTTGACAGCAATAATTTAAATTAGGGCTGTCAAATGATTAATCGTGATTAATCACATCCAAAATAAAAGTTTTTTTTACATAATATATGTGGGTGCACTGTGTATAATTATTTTATAAATATAAATACACACACATGCTTGTATATATTTAAGAAATATTTTCATGTATATACTGTATATAGATTTATATAGAATTTATATTATATATAAATATTTTATATATAAATAATATTTTTTTCTTAAATATACATGCATGTGTGTGTATTTATATATATACAAAATAATTATACACAGTGCACCCACATATATTATGTAAAAAAAACTTTTATTTTGGATGTGATTAATTGTGATTAATCATTTGACAGCCCTAATTTAAATATATAATTCAATGTAATATATTACCCTAGAGTTAAAAAGTTTGGGGTCGATACTTTTAAAAAAAAGGTTTTTGAAAGACGTCTCTTCTACTCACTAAGGCTGCATTTATTTGATCAAAAATACAGTAAAAACGGTAATATTATTAAATATTATTACAATTTAAAATAACTGTTTTCTATGTGAATATATAGTAAAATGTAATTTATTTCTGTGATCATTACTCCAGTCTAATATGCTGATTTGCTGCTCAAGACACATTTATGATTATCATCAATGTTGAAAACAGTTGTGCTGCTTCATATTTTTGCAGAAACCGTAATACATTTTACTCAGGATTCTTTGATGAATAGAAAGCCCAAAAAGAACAGGATTTATTTGAAATAGATTTTGCACCATTATAAATGCCTTTACTGTTACTTCTGATAAATTGAACGCATCACTGCTGAATAAAACTATTTGTTTCTTTTCAAAAAGAACCCTGACTTTTGAACTGTAGTGTAAAACATAAACTTAACATTTTAATCAGAGTGTACGTTATTGAACCGTTTTTTTTGTCTCACCGATGTGACGTTGCCCTGCGCAATCTCAGCCAGGTTGAACTCTGTCTCTTCATCCACTTTGGCTTTCTTCACATCTGGCTCATCAGCGCTGTGAAGACACAATCAACGCACAGATCAACATCACCAACTAAAACAAACATTTTCTGCCCTGATGTCATGTTATAAACAGTAAAAATGCCAGAAAGATCAACCATAAAAGTATTTAGACAAACTTTTTGTGAGTTTTATTACAGTCCTCCAGTCCAGAATACTTAAAAAGTAAACCCCTCCCCCATCGGTTTGCATAACTGCATATTTCTTCATTGCTATTCCACTTAAAGGAATAGTTCACCCAAAAATGTAAACTCTGTCAGTAATTACTCGCCCTCATGTTGTTCCCCGTAAGACTTTCGTTCATCTTCGGGACACAAATTAAGATATTTTTGATTAAATCTGAGAGCTGGATCACTCCTCCATAGGCTTCTTAAGGGATCGAAACTTGCCGGCCCAGAAAAGTTATGAAAGACATCGTTAAAATAGTCCGAGTGACTACAGTGGCTCAACCTTAAAGGGATACTCCACTTTTTTTGGAAATAGGCTCATTTACAACTCCCCCAGAGTTAAACCGTTGATGGCATAATGATATGACGCAGCGCCTGAAAATAGTTCCGTTGTGTTGACGGAAGGTGGCCTATTTTCAGGCGCTGCGTCATATCATTACGCCTGCTGCTCTCATGGTACGGCAGTGAAGTTTCTTGATTATTACGCAGGAATGAGAGTATAGTTCCTAGCCATATCAGCCTAGAAAATCGCAACTTTACATTTTCCGTCGGTCTTAATGCACGATGTAACTACATAAGAGTCAAGTTTTAAATGGGAAAAATATCGAAACTCTTTGGTAATTTTTTTTTTAGAAATGCTAATGGTCTTGTCCACTCCAATGATGTATGCTAAGCTATGCTAAAAGTGGTACCGCCAGAACCGGAGATCGGCTGAATGGATTAAAAAACGGTAAAACTGAACAGTTTAACTCTGGGGGAGTTGTAAAATGAGCCTATTTCCAAAAAAAGTGGAGTATCCCTTTAAGTTTATCAAGCGACAAGAATAATTTTTGTGCGCAAAAAACAAACAAAAATAACGACTTTATTCAACTCTTCATTTCCTTCTCTGTGGACCTCGAGTGAGTTCACGTAGTGTAACAGCCAGGGTTTCTGGGTTGTACGTCACACGTAGGCTCACTATTGGCCGACGCTGGTCATGTGTGTGATGCGTGTGACGTACAACCCAGAAGCGCTGCGCTGTTACACTAGTGAACTCACTCGAGGCCCACAGAGAAGGAAATGAAGAGTTGAATAAATTCGTTATTTTTGTTTGTTTTTTGCGCACAAAAAGTATTCTCGTCGCTTGATAAACTTAAGGTTGAGCCACTGTCGTCACTCGGACTATTTTAACGATGTCTTTAATAACTTTTCTGGGCCGGCAAGTTTCAATCCCTTAAGAAGCCTATGGAGGAGGGATCCAGCTCTCAGATTTAATAAAAAATATTTTAATTTGTGTCCCGAAGATGAACGAAAGTCTTACGGGGTTGGAACAACATGAGAGTAATTACTGACAGAGTTTTCATTTTGGGGTGAACTAACCCTTTAAATAATGAAAAACGTCCATTGATAGCAGTGCAAATACGGTCTATCACAGTACATAGATCCCATTAAACCGCCCCTGCTGGAAGTCATGTAGCCCTTCTCATTGATTTGAACCGCAGCTCCAGTGTTGATTTGATCCATTCTCACCTGATGCCGAACACGTCTGCGCTTGTCTTCTGCTCTTTCTTTTTCTGCACCACTTTCATGGGGAACTTGGTCTTAACGTCCTGCAGAGGGGCCTGGCAGCGTGTGGACACGGCCTGGGGTCGCTCGAGGGCCGTTTTCAGCCAGGGCTCGACGGACGGCAGGGGACCATCAGGATTCACACCGCGGTGATGCAAACACTGAGGACACGAGCCAAGAAAAGATCAATGAGACCCACTGCAGAGACACGACATGGATTTCACAGCCAATGTCACACACCTGAATCACTGTATTACTGAAGGACAAAGAGAGGAGATGTGAGGGGGAACAAACACTAGGGAACAGTGTGTGTGTGTGTGTGTTTGCATATTGAAAGAAACGAATGCTTTTATTCAGCAAGGTTGCATTGAATTGATCAACAAAATTTCAACTAAATGCTGTTTTTGTCAACTTTCTATTCATCAAAGAATCACGGAAAAAGCAGCACAAATTTTTTAACATTGATAATAATCAGAAATGTTTCTTGAGCTGCAAATCCTCATATTAGAATGATTTCTGAAGGATCATGTGACACTGAAGACTGGAGTAATGATGCTGAAAATTCAGCTTTGATCTCAGGAATAAATAATGTTTTAACATATACTCAAAAATACATTTTTAATTATAATAATATTTCACAAAATGTGTGTTTTACTGTATTTTTGATCAATTAAATGCAGCCTTGGTGAGAATAAGAGCCCTTAAACTGTATATATATATATATATAAAGTCAGCATGAAAGTAACGATTTTTTTCTTTCCTATTGTGAGTTACTGTAAATTAACTAATGTTAACAAACCTAAACTTACTGTTAAAGTGTTACAAAAAAATAGATGTTTAAAATGTATAGATAACCATGTTTGTTTTTGACTGTATTGTTAAATTGATGCATATAAATGAAAATGCTTAAATATTATTCTTCCTCGAGTTCATTTAGTGTGAAACACATGCCTCGAGTTTTAAGCTGGATGTTTACTTCGTATTTTACTTCTTAAATTAAACGTTCTGAATCTATTTGACTACTATGAAAGTATCAGATATTATCAGGCTGCCCATCCCACTCCCCTCATGCCTGGAAAAGTCTCTGGAACTGTGGGTTTGGTATGTGGTTGACTTTAAAGATGTCCACGCTCTCTCCATCCTCGTCCTCTTCCACCAGCATCATGGAGTCGATCAGCGAGTCCACGGCTGACAGCTGAGACTCTAACCAGAGACATTCACACAAAGACAAGAACGTCAATATGCATCTCCTTTAGTCTAGATTATAAAACGGATAGTTCCAGTCCTTGATTCTGATTGGTTGAGCCGCATTCGAAGCCGTTGTAAATGTGACCGCATTACATTAGGCCCCGTCCACACTACTGCGTTTTCGTTTAAAAACGGAGACCTTTTGCTACGTTTGCAGTGCACTTCCAGTCCAGACTAAAACGGAAAAAACGAAAACCTAAAACGGAGAAGTTTAGAAATGATGCAGCTCCGTTTTGCGTTTTGAATCTCCGGAGGGCGTTTTAGTGTAGACGGGTCAAAACGGAGGACTTTAGAAACGATGACGCAGAGGCTCACGCTCGGCTCTATGATTGGGTGTCATCAGTCATGGCGTATCCTTCCCTGATTCGTCAGCCACCCATCACATGTCAATCCGTTTCCTGTTTACACCGGCACGCGCATGCCCAGTGTTGGTGAATGGTCACGTGATCCGCGTTTTCAGGCGTTTTAATGTGGACGGAGATCAATTCTAATAGAGAGCCTAAGTCCCTCCCCTTCCGGTCGACCACCATGGGACCTTATTTCGGAAAAATACTGTATGGTAGTCAATGGCGAGAGACAACAAATATTTTGATCTCGTTTGAATTGTGCCCTGAATTACACATATGATGTTTGTCAATTTAAAAGATACATTTTAAAGTGAAGAAAGTCGCAGTTTGATGTAAAACTGTTGAGGTATAAGACTGTGAAAATACGTAATTACAAAGACTACAAACCCCAAAGGCGCACATGTTCTCTCAATGAATGAAGCTAACTTTACTGAAGCTAACTTTACTGAAGCCAACTTTACTAAAGCTAACTCTACTGAAGCTAACTTTACTGAAGCTAACTTTACTGAAGCTAACTTTACTGAAGCTAACTTTACTGAAGCTAACTTTACTGAAGCTAACTTTACTGAAGCTAACTTTATAACTTTACTGAAGCTAACTTTACTGAAGCTAACTCTACTGAAGCTAACTCTACTGAAGCTAACTTTACTGAAGCTAACTTTACTGAAGCTAACTTTACTGAAGCTAACTTTACTGAAGCTAACTCTACTGAAGCTAACGTCTGCCATTGTTTCTATAGTCTTGCGTTATAATCGTAACGTTACGCCGTCATCGAGTGTTTTGTACCAGACAGCACACACACGAGCAGCGGATCTCGCTCGTTGTTTCGCTTCCCGGGAGATGTAGTTCATTGAGCGATTTCCACATAAAACTAAATGTTACTCTTCTGTTTTATGACAAACTGCGACTTTCTTGACTTTCAGAATTATCTTTTAAATTGACAAACATCATATGTGTAGTTCAGGGCACAGTTCAGACGGAGTAAAAAGATAAGTTGTCTCTCGCTATTGACTACCATACATATTTTTTCCGAAAAAAGGTCCCATGAGCCGGAAGCGGAGGGGAGGGACTTAGGCTCTCTATACGCAGATAAAACGCTGGTGTGGACGGAGATCGTATTCGTTTTAATTCTCCGTTTTTAAACGAAAACGCAGTAGTGTGGACGGGGCCTAAGTGTTACTGCGCAACTGCCGTTTGTGATTCTTTGTTGCTGTATGTGTTGCTTAGCAACCACTTTGGAACTACAATGCTTGGCGGAGGAATAAATGTATTATAACGTTATATTTTTTGTTGCTGGTGTTTATTTTATGAATAAAATAAATATTAAAATGAATATTTTATGGAGTAACCGTTTTATAAAAGCAATAAGCCCCTTGAAGCAGTGTTTTACAGTGGATTTAAAACAGGTGTACTCCGCTCCGCGTCGTGCCTAACAACACCCCTTAGCTGTTCTAAATCCACTGTAAAACACGGCTTCAAGGGGCTTATTGCTTTATGTGACCCTGGACCACAAAACCAGTCACAAGGGTCATTATTTTTACAAATTGAGATGACATCATATGAATGCTGAATACATCAGCTTTCCGTTGATGTATGGTTTGCTAGGATAGGACTATATTTGGTCGCGATATGACTATTTGAAAATCTGGAATCTGAGGGTGCAAAAAAATCGAAACATTGAAAAAAAAAAAAAAAATCGCCTTTAAAGTTTTCCATTTATGTGTGTGCTTTTGCTGCATCCACTCACAAAAATAACCTTTTTATGTATTTACGGTACGAAATTTACAAAATATCTTCATGGAACATGATCTTTACTTAATATCCTAATGATTTTTGGCATAAAAGAAAAATCGATAATTTTGACCCATACAATGTATTGCCTCAAATGCGACTTGTGACTGGTTTTGTGGTCCAGGGTCACACATGTGCCTCAGAATCTAACTCTGTGTTTGTTTGGCTCTTGTAATGTGCGGTCCCACCTGAGGGCATGAACTTCTTGTTGTTTTCCAACATTGGGAAGGAGAAATGTCGGAGATCCTCCATAAAGGGCAGCTGGACGTACAGCAGACACTGATGACGGGAGACATGAGGAGTGACTCTGGTGTCCAACATACTGAAGATTAAACATTTAAAGTGTGTTTTCTGCTCGATATGATCCACATACTTCATATTTCTCCTTGATGCAGGGAAAGGCGGCGCCCACTTGAGGATTGCTGCGGCGATCGTAAGCATAACGCACAATCGCTGCCATCTTTAGACCGTCAAGGGCATGAATCAGAGCGGACAGAGCCACTGCCGCATGCTGCACACACACAATAAAACACACGCACAAAAGATAATATGCAGTTAACTCAAAAGTCTCAGACGGCTATAGTTCAAATGCTTCTATTCTATTAAAATGCTTTTATTTACACAATCATTCAAAAGTTTGGGGTCAGTTCAACTTGGGGTTTTCTTTGGTAACACTTGTCACCGGCCCACCGGTGGGCCCAAATCCATTACATTTTTAAAACAGTAATATCCTATTCTAAACCTAAACTAATCTTGACAAACTATAGATCATTTGAAAGCTTACAATCTCTAGTTTTCATATTTGGTGATTTGATTTTATGAATTGAAAATGAATTACAGAGGAGCCATAATTTATCAATTTGCAACAAGAATATTTTCATACTCCTAAGGCGTGTTCAGACCTTTATTTTGAAATAGTGATGAACATGAAAAATCATGAACGAAGGGTAGAAACCTCAGTTTGTTTTCATGCCAAGAGTTCAAAAGATAGCATCCATTCAATTATTTTAGAAAAAAAGGTCTGAATTTTTTTTAAATATAAAAAAAAAAAAATAGATTCACTATTTGTGATGTGGCAGCGAGCTATAACGCACATACTTGTTCTTTTTGTGTTTCTTAGAGGTTGAATTCATATCAAAATCTGCCAAACTTCTCATATTACTTCTGAATAGGATGTCTACTTCATAAATTGTATGAAAATTGTGGAAATAATGGTTCATATCACTCACAACACATATGGAAATGGAGGCGCCCTTATATGAGTCTGGTTGTGCCCTAGTGGAAGCGTTCGGTACTGCGCCCAAACAAAATCTCACTGAAAGCTCATTTTTTGAGATATCAACCTAAAATTTGAAACACAACTTGTTCAGATTTTTTACTTTGATTTTTTTTTTGTGCAGTTTTAGAGTCGCCCAGGTTTTGAAAATATATATTTTCTATAAAATATGAATAATTAAATTTTTTACATTGAACATTTTCATAAACTCAAACTTCTATAACTTTTTTTCTGTTTCACTTTCTTAATTTATTTCACCTCTACAAAAATCTGCCAAATGTCTTCTTTAAAACGAGACCAATCTTACGTCTATATTCCAAAGCATTCTTGAATTACAACCATTTAAGTTTGAAATGTGCATTTTCATGTATATTCAAAAAAAGGGGGGTGACACTTAACAGGGTTAAAGCCTTTATACATAATGCATTATAAAAGTATTTTTAATGCATTAATTATGCACCTTATAATGCATTGTGATATCTCATAAATAATTGTAACCACAGTTATAATACACCTTTAGAAAGTATAATGCATTAAAACACGACAAACACTTTCAGATGTAACAAGGAATCTGTGAATATTATAATGCATTATAACGTACATTATGAATATCTTTATAATGCATTATACATAGATGCTTTTAAGTGTAACCGTTCCTTTATATAAATTATTAATTTTATTCAGCAAGGATGCATTAAATTGATCAAAAGTGACAGTTAAAGACATTTATAATGTTGCAAAAGATTTCTATTTCAAATAAACGCAGTTCTTTTGAACTTTCTATTAATCAAAGAATCCTGAAATAAAGCGTTATGGTTTCCCGTATAAAATATTAAACAGCACAACTGTTCAACACTGCTAATAATAATAATAATAATAAATGCAATGGTTCCTATAAATAGTGCCAAATCTGACATTCTTTCTTAATTTTACATTCTTTTTCTTTTTTTAAAACCCCCAAACTTTGTTAATTTCCAGGTTGAAAGAAAAAAATATTTTTTATGTGTCCTCAAACTTTTGGTCACCACCGCCGTGTGCATTCAAACATCACAGTTACTGACAATTATTAAACTAATTATTCAAATTAAGCAAATAATATCACAGTGAACACAAAAGCTTTGTAAAACTCACCTCATCATCTCTGGGAGCAAAAACTTTGACAACTTGGCTTCCCATAAACTGATGACGACGAATCTGCATCAAACAAACAAACAACTGTCATTGTACATTATAAAGGGAACAAACAAGGCAGTTCAAAGTGTTTACATTTACACAAATATCAACATTTTAAAATTATTGGATTTAAAAAAATAATAATTATTGACAAATATCAACATTTTAAAAATATTCGATTTTTGAGAATGTGCTAACATAATCGTCCTACTGGCTGGACCGCCATAAATAACCAATTTGTAATCAGTAACTTTCTATTATGTCGTCACTACAAAAAAAGCTTTTCTTACTTAGTATTTTTGTCTTGTTTCCAGTCCGAATATCAAACATTTCTTAAATCAAGATGCATTTACTAAAGTTGTAAAATGACATAAGATATTAAGTCTTGTTTTCTGGGGGAATTAATCAAAATTAAGTGAGTTTTTGCTTAAAACAAGCAAAATGATCTGCCAATGGGGTCAGAAAAATAATCTTGTTTCTGTTTGAATTATGATTATTTTTCTGAGCCCATTGGCAGAAAATTTGACTTTTTTTAAGCATCAACTCACTTAATTTGAATGAATTCCCCCGGAAAACATGATATAATATCTTATGGCATTTTACTCATATAGTAAACGCATCTTGATTGAAGAATTTTTAGATATTTGGACTGGAAACAAGACAAAAATACTAAGTACGGTAAGAAAAGCATTTTTTTTGCAGTGCTGTCAGGGTTCTTACACTGATTTCAAGTTGTAGCAAAGCTATTTTATAAACATTGCACTATTTTAGAGCTGAGCACAACAAGAACGTATAATCACTATAGAAAGTGCAATTTGTAAAACTCCCTATTATTTCAGGTTTTAACTGGTTTGAAAAGAGCGCCACCTGCTGGACAGCATCTTACCGCCTCCTGTTTAGTGAAGCCAAGCACAGCAAAACACTTCCCATCATGCTTATATTTCATCTGGTCCTCGTCCACCTTTGAAAACGGAACGATGTCACTTCCATAACGGAAACCTAGAGGAAACAGAGAGCATAAGCAGAAAGTGCTTGTTTAAAAAATTAGTTCACATTTATTTATATAGTGCTTTATACATACAGATTGTGTCAAAGCAGCTTCACAGCAATAAACAGGAAAATTACAGTGTTATTAACGTTGTAAAATTATTAGATTCTGAAAGATTACTTAAAGATTGAGGTTAGTAAGATTTGTTATATTTTTGAAAGAAGTCTCTTATTCTCACCAAGGCTGCATTTATTTAATGAAAAATACAGTAAAAATAGTGAAATATTATTACAGTTTAAATGAACTGTTTTCCATGTGAATATATTTTAAAATGTAATTTATTCCTGTGATGCAAAGCTGATTTTTTTGTCACATGATTTTTCAGAAATCATTCTAGTATGCTGATTTGCTGTATTTTATTAATTTATTCAAATATAAAACATATATTATTGTAACATAATCAATATATTTTATTATTTCTATTATACATTTTAATATAAAAACTTTAAACCAATTTCTTTATAATAAAAATAAATATATATTTATGTCATATATATTTATTGTTTCCTTTTTATTGATAAAAAAAAATATTAATAAATGTATTAAAATATGAAAAAAAAATATATTTTTTATTATACATGAATATAATTATATATACTATATATATATATATACTAACTATATACTAAATATAATATATTTCATAATATAAAGATTTCAATTTTGTTCTCATCCGACAGTTGAAATAGTAATTATTAGTTTTTTAAACCCCATTTCAACCAGTAAACATCCTACGTTCACAAAACTGACTGTGTCCCAAATCTGATATTGTAATGAAAGACGATGTGAACTGCAAAAATCACAGTGAGTGAATGCAACATTTTGAATCTTTGTTCTGCACCTTGGATAGTGTCATCCTTCTGTACTTCAGTTTCATCGTCATCGTTCAGGCAGTAAACCGATTCCCTCTTGACGTCCTCCCGCTGGTGACTCTGAGCGTCCACAACGGCCCAGGACTTCTTCACCTTCTCCTCCGTCACCTTACGGCCACCCAACACAATATTAAAGGGTTAGTTCACCCCAAAAATGAAAATGATGTCATTAATGCCTCTCCCTCATGTCGCTCAAGCCCGTCAGACCTCCGTTCATCTTCAGAACACAGTTTAAGATATTTTAGATTTAGTCCGAGAGCTTTCTGTCCCTCCATTGTAAATGTATGTACGGTATACACACACTCTCATACACACTCTCTCTCACACACACACACTCTCTCACACACTCTTTCACTCTCTCACACACACACACACACACTCTCTCTCACTCACTCACTCTCTCTCTCTCTCACACACTCTCTCTCACACCTTGAGTTCCTAGAACTATCCGGTGTGTAAGCCCCTTTAGCCCGGGTTAGATCAGACTGTATTGTGAGGAACGCTTTGAACAGGAACTCACAGCTTTGTATCCAACGATGCGGATGGTCAGCGCGCTGCCGATGGTCATCTGACAGGGCCACGCCATCGGCCTCCTGTTGATGCGCTTGAAGATGGACAGCTTCTCCAGAGCATCACTGCCGACAACACCAACACAATCACTTTCTGACTAATGAAAACCCTTCCTGGATTACTGGATTCTTGTTCCCAATTTGAACAGTATATCAGGAACTAATCATTGGAGTTAATAGATTTAAACGATTACTATCAGAGCACAAATGCAACTCAAACATGTGACACTGGTGGAATTATGTTGAAAATTCAGCCTTGCCATCACAGAAATAAATTATATTTTAAAACATATTTTAATAGAAAACAGTTATTTTAAATTGTAATAATATTTCGCAATATTACTGTATTTTTATTATATAAATGCAACCTTGGTGAGCACAAGAGGCGTTAAACGAGACCCTAAATGGACTGATTGACGTTGATTTGCAGGCTAGTTTTACTAACACAAATCTGTATATCAGTGATAATGATGTATCTGGAAAGCCTGTAAATCACACTGTTAAAATGTATTTCCTGACATGTCCATGAATTTCGGGTTTATCAGAAATATCAGGCTTTTAGTTATTCTGATTCCTGACGGTTAAATGGCTCACCTAAGAAAATCAAAGCTCTGTGTTTGTGTGTTTTTTGAATGACTGATTGATGAAGCGTCCTCAGACATTCGACATGCTACTACTAATAATGACTTTATTTTCATTTCAGAGTAGACTAACCCTTTCAATTAAGAAGTAAAATTATAATTATTAAAAAAACTTTTAAACCAATTTGCATATTTTCTAAAATATTTTTTATACATAATATATATATATATACACCTTTATATATACTTCATATATTATTTATTGTATATTATTTCATTTTTATTATAATTAAAAATAATAATATTATATAACCAACAACAATTTATAAAAAATAATTAAACAAAAATATTTTATTAATTTATTTAAATATAAAAATTATTTTTTTATCTTATATTATTTTTTATAATTATTATAAAATATATTTTATTATACATGATTTTAATATTTAAAATTATTTTTTTTAAAACAACCAATTTGCAAAAATATATGTTAAACATTTCTTTATGCACACATTGTTTATATATAATACAAATATATTTATGTAATATATCATTTATTGTATATTTTTTATTTTAATTAAAATATAATTACATTTAAATGTTTTATTAATTTATTCAAATACAAAACATATTTTTTATTATATTGTATTATTTCTATTATACATTTTAATATAATAAATTTGTTTAAAAAAACTTTAAACCAATTTCTTTATAATAAAAATAAATATATATTTATGTAATATGTATTTATTGTTTCCTTTTTATTGAAAAAAATAAATTAAAATATTTAATAAATGTATTAAAATATGAAAAATATATATACATTTTTATTATACTAAATATAATATATTTCATAATATAAAGAAATTGTGCACCATCTATATTTCCCACTTGCAGATATGAATTTATACCTAAAGGTGTAGACCTCCTCCAGGCCGTCCTCCTCCTCTAGGCTGGTCATGATGTTTTTGACCATCTCCAGTCCTTGTTTCTGCTGTTTGTTCAAGCCTTTTCCAGGACGGGGTGGAGCCGCTGACGGTCCCGGTCCGTCCCCGTCACCACCCCCTCGGTCCTCATCATCCACAGGGAACGGCAAACTGAACACACCAAACAAACTGCATATTAGGACTGGGAAACATTGATATTTCAATTAATAGTTTTCTAAATGTGGTCGATTCTCAAAGGCCACGAATCGATTTTTTTCCATATTTATTTATCTATCACCCAAAAGCCAGTATTAGTTTTCCTGCACTATTCATAGGCTTGTATGTGAATGTTACAGCTAATGCTGTGAGATTAATGTGTGTTTTTATCTTAAACATAAAATAACCTGATCCTGTTTGATCAAGGCATCTGTTCTGACAATTTTCAGCATAAATTTTCCATCTTGCATCAAAATCCTGTCTATTCATCGTATGCAATGAGTTTGAAATATAGAGTTGGGTTCTGTTTTAAGTGTACCTAAAATAAAAAGTTGAGTTCTTAATTTCTTTTTTATTAATTAAAGGTACAATATGTAGGATTTTTGCAGTAAAATATCCCAAAACCACTAGGCCAATGTTATATATTTTGTTTAGTTGATTACTTACAATATCCCCAATGTTTCCAACTCTTTGTAAATCGTGAGAAAATTGCAATTTTAACCAAGGAAACGGGGCGTGTCGGCAGGGGTGAGGAGTCGCCAGTCTATGACGTCATATCCGCGTTAGCCTCGGTTACGCTCGTACTGCCATAGTTACCATGGCGACAGAAGTGGACAACTGGGTTATGCTTAGCAGGACGCTCACGCTGTTGTTGTTTTGTTCAAACATTTTGGACCATGGCAAGCAGACTTTGAGACAAAAAGAGGACTAAAACGAAGTCATCTTTCGAGATGCCGAGAGCTCCACGTCCGCGGCTAACTTCGACTTGACAGAGATGCGAGTGTTGCATGTACTTTATTAGACAGGTGAGCAAATGTACATAAAACTAATCAATGCTATTAAGTTCAATATGATGAAATGTTAGAATATGATCTGTATGTTATTCTAATGTTGATCTAGCTTAACGTTACTGCTAGTCTCATTCAGCCAACAAACAACCTAACTAACAACATTCAACACACTCAAATGCCGTTTACTGTGATAGTTTAACTGTTAGAGCAAGTGAAACAGCGCTGCGTTACCTCAAGTTTAATTCCTCTAATAAACTGACCTGTGAGTAAATTATTCAGCACTTGCGTGTAGTTCGGTAGAATGAAATGTCCTTATTCCCTTATATCCGCGGGACTCGCGTTGCGTGTGGCGCTGGTAACTTATAATGTTACGTCTCTCGTTAGCAATCGCGCCCTGCTTCACCACAGTCATGTTAAAAACATTGAAGTATTCACTTATCCATAAAAGATCCATCAGCTTGACGACAAGATCCATAATTCCGCTTGATGCTTTGCGTCATCGATATATGCCTTTGTTATTTTAAGAGATTAGCGACCCCTGGTGGCCAAAAATTACATACTGTACCTTTAACCGCTTGTAAACTTATGTTCACTGTTCTTTTTTATAAATTTAGGATTTGTATTAAATCTATATTCATTGAGTCGAATCGAGAATCGAAATCAAAAATCGAATTTAGATTTGAAATCGAAAATCGAAAGCTTGCAAATCGAAATCGAATCGCTGCATCTGAATCGATGCCCAGCCCTAGTGCATATCAGTGCCGAGTTTGATGCAGGACTACCAATAATCAACTGTTTTTAATTAGTCTCACAGTCAGAAAGTTTACTTACAGCATCAAATCTGGGTCACTTCTGACCAGACAGTAAGAGACAGTATGACTGATGCCCACTTCATAATACTTAAATACTTTAAACTCGAAAAATTAGAATATGGTGCAAAAGTTCATTTATTTCAGTAATTCAACTTAAAAGGTGAAACTAATATATTTTATAGACTCATTACATGCAAAGTGAGATATTTCAAGCCTTTATTTGTTATAATTTAGATGATTATGGATTACAGCTGTAAGCCATAATCATCAAAATTATAACAAATAAAGGCTTGAAATATCTCACTTTGCATGTAATGAGTCTATAAAATATATTAGTTTCACCTTTTAAGTTGAATTACTGAAATAAATGAACTTTTGCACCATATTCTAATCACCTGTACACATTATTTCTGAAAAATAACTATATTGTACAGGCCTTTTATTATAATTATCAGTTATCAGTGCATGTTTCTTACAAGAACTGCATGGTGATACCAGCTTTCTTCAAGTTTTGGATGATGACGTCCAGCTGGTCCGCCGAGGTCTGTATGTTCAGATCCGTCAGCAGGACGATGTTCAGACGATCGTATTTCTTCCCCCTAAAAAAAAAAAAGAAAAAAAAAAGTGTGAATGCAGCAGTAAAAACCCCTCAATAGCATTTAAAAAGAAAAACAGAAAATGTGCGACAAAAATCTCACATGGTTTCGTTCTGCAGAAGGTCCATGCAAACCACAAGAGCATCAAGCCCTGACAAATAAGTCAAGGACGTCACATAATAATATTTTTTGTATACATGTAAAATATTATTAAGTTAGAACCCCTTTGACGTAAAATGTTTACTAGTCCCCATGAAATTTAACATCTTCATGATTCTCTGATGTGGGTTAATGGGCACAAGACATGTAGGTAAACAAATAAAATATTTCTTATAAAATAAACAAATAATTATAAAATAAAATTATTTTTTTATTTTTTATTGAAAAAATAATTTTAATAAAAATGTCCTATATATTTATTTTAATATAATAACTATTTTTATTCATTTTAATTTATTTATATAATTATAAAATATATTGTATTATTTATACATTTGTGTATACTAAATAATAAAACATGTTTTATAATATAAAGAAATTGTTTACGATTCTCTGATGTGGTTAATGGTCTCTTGACATGAAGGTAAACCAATATTTCTTATAAAATAAACAAAAACCTTTTATTTTGATCGTTTTTATTTTAAAATTATTTATTTATTTCAATGTAATATTTTTATTAAGACCTTGGGTCCTTTTTCTCAAGATTGTTGTGTCCTGTTCCGAGAGCACTGGCTAGGCTGAGGCGCAAGTGATTCCTTTTTACTGTAATATTTTTATGCTTTAATTAATTTATTAGTATTTTATCAATCACAACCCCCTGATAAGCACCTTTTAATTTATTTTATATTATTTGATTTTTATTAAAAAATAAATAAATAAAATAATTTGTATTTATTTATGCACATATAAAACGTATTTATAAAATACATATATATACATATATATATATATACTTCTGTGTACCGTTCCACCCCTTTTTCAATAAACTTTTTTTTAGGCTGTGCCTTAAGCACTTTAGGCCTTTTTTTAGCTACCAAATATATTTAATAGATTTTTTTGTATTATAAATGTTGGTATATACTTAATAGATTTTCTTGTATTATAAATGTTGGTATATACTTCTTACATATTTTTATCTGTTTGTCTGATGTAATTGTGCTTTCACTTGATTGGTTCTATCATGGATGTATGTGATCATGTGACCATGTATGGCTGTATATAAGGAGGTGTGTCTCTCCACTTGTTTATGTCTGATGAAGGGCTTGGGCCCGAAACGTTACACGAGGTGAGCAACTATTAAACTCGCTTAGGAGCATCTTCTGGTGTGCGGACTCATTGTTTACTTTTGCAAATATCTGTCCGTCCAGCACCCAGTTTTATTACTCTGGATGTGCGTGCTGCACTTCTTGAACCGTTCCACCCCTAATACATATATATATATATATATATAATTATTAACAGTACCCTCATGAACCACAGTTAGGAAACCCTCCGTTAGATAATACATTTATTTATTTTATATTATCTATTTTTTATTCAAAAATACTTTAATTTAATTTAATTAATTAATTTACATCTACAAATATTTTTATATGAATATATTTTATTCATATAATTAGAAAATATATTTATACATTTGTATACTAAATAATAAAGCATATTTTATAATATAGTTTAGTTTATTATATATATATATACTGTAAATAGCATATTTAATGTATAATATAAAGAAGTTGTTTATGATTCCCGATGTGGGAAATAATTTAAATAATTATTCGTTTGTTATTAACTCACAGCCCCACTGCAGTTCCCTCATGAACAACAGGTTGGAAACCCTCAATTACAAAATGAGTGTAATTTTGTTTCATGTATTTTACAATACACATAGTCTCATGAGAGCTATAAAGTCTGGTGTTGTGTTATCTTATCAGCGATTATATGGTAACAGTAAGATGAAGGATACAGTCTGCTTGCTGACCACCAGGCTGAAGTTCAGTCTCGATCTCTTGGAGCAGCTCAAAGTCAGGCATCATGAGGTGCCGGTGGACCGTGATGTTCTCGTACTGCCCGTCTTTGGCCAGAGGGTTCTTAGTGCCATCAGTACCAAACAGCACCAGAGCCACCTCGTCTTTATTCTCATCAAACACCTGAAATATATAAAAACCGCTTGATTGACGTCCTGTGTAATAGCACATATGTGAAACTGGACCACAAAACCAGTCACAAGTCGCACGGGTATATTTGTGGCAATACATTGCATGGGTCAAAATTATCGATTTTTCTTTTATGTCAAAAATCATTAGGATATTAAGTAAAGATCATGTTCCATGAATATATTTTGTAAATTTCCTACTGTAAATATATAAAAAATATATTTTTGTGAGTGGATGCAGCAAAAGCACAAACATAAATGGACGTCTTGATTTTTTTGCACCCTCAGATTCCAGATTTTTAAATATCATATCTCGACCAAATATTGTCCTATCCTAACAAACATACAGGTGAAACTCGAAAAATTCAAATATCGTGCAAAAGTTCAGTAATTCAACTTAAAAGGTGAAACTAATATATTATATAGACTCATTACATCCAAAGTGAGATATTTCAAGCCTTTATTTGTTATAATTTTGATGATTATGGATTACTGCTTATGAAAACCCCAAATTCAAAGTTAGAATATTGTGAAAAGGTTTTCATAACTGTAAGCCATAATCATCAAAATTATAACAAATAAAGGCTTGAAATATCTCACTTTGCCTGTAATGAGTCTATATAATATATTAGTTTCACCTTTTGAGTTGAATTACTGAAATAAATAAACGTTTGCACCATATTCTAATTTTTCGAGTGTCACCTGTACATCAATGGAAAGCTTATTTATTAAATTTTCAGATGATGTATAAATCTCAATTTAAAATTTTTTTTACCATTGTGACTGGTTTTGAGGTCCAGGGTCACATATTATAAATAAATTGAACACATTGAGTACAAACCTGCCGCTGGACGAACTTCTGGATGACTTTTTTGGCTTGTTCAAAGGGTGGTTCATGACCCGGCTCAGAGTTGCTCATGGAGAAACCCACATCCATGCACAGCACCAACGCTGACTACAGAATAAAAGCAAAAGACAAAGACAGCTGCGGATACGTGCAGAAAAAGAATAGTTCACCATAATTCTATGGAAGCTTGTTTCCGCAATGGAATAAAAAAGTAATGTATAAATACAAGTTACAACTGCAAGATTTTATCTCACAATTCTGAATTTTTTCTCCCAATTGCAAGTTTGTATCTCACAATTGAGAATTTATTTCTCGCAATTCCAACTATTTTAGATATAAACTCAGAATTACAAGAAAAGAAGTCAGAATTGTGGGATATAATACATCTTGCAATTAAAAAAAGGCAATCGTAACTTTTCAACTTACAATTCTCTCAATTCTGAATTTATCTCTCACAATTCTTGACTTTTTTTTCTCAGAATTATGAGATAAAAAGTCCAAGTTCTCTTATTTTTTTTATTCCGAGGTTGAAACAAGCTTTCAAGTCAAGTCACCTTCATTTATATAGCACTTTTTATAATACCGATAGTTTCAAAGCAGCTTTACAGAGAGAAATAATGCAACAAAGTTTGTTTCTAGAAGAAAATAGCATCACAGTCCAGCTTAAGTAAGTTCAGTGATGGTTCATTTTTGTTTTAAAAAAGTTATTAAGCTTTCATAGAATTCTTCTTCACTTTTTTAGAGAGCGAGAGAGATAGTGAATATGTAGATATGGTTTGAAACAACATGTAAATCAGAAAATTATGACAGAATTATCTTTTTTATATACAATGAGATTAAATGAGACATGGTTAACTCTAAAATTTCTCAGATGTTTCTCCAGAGAACAATCTCACACGTGTCTTTTCTAGAGTTTCAGAAAATGTCTAAAATTTTAAACAAAAGATACTAAAACAATAGCATTTAAGATTTTACTCAAGATCTCAATATAAACAGAAATATTTTCATTAAATATTCCAAAGAGCAAATAATAAGCAATCCACATTATACATCTATGACAGCATTCGTAATATTCAAAATATAAATCCTATCTATTTTAATTTACGCATCTGATATAAATGTGAATATTAAACGATACTTAAATCTGCAGATAATAACTTTTATAAGACACTTATTTTCTACATTTTAGGAGTTACTTAAGTGGGTGAAATGTTCTGTTCTGTGTGAATACGGACATAAATACAAACCAGGTGGTGAGTCTGTCTTATGTACTATGTGTCTCATAAAAGTTAAGCCATACTATTAATTAATAATAAAACAAGCTTTTGATTATGAAGACCAATAATGACTAAATTACCTTCGCCGCTCGCGCCATCTCTGCTGGTTTCCGTCTGTTATTGTTCCGGGTGAGTAAATGAACGGACGATACAAGGTTCCGCCTCAGACAGCGAAACAAAACGATAATAAAACCGCAGAAACGTGTGTTCCTATATTCCAGGACACTTGATAATGCTTTAATATAATTTAAAACACAGTTTTAAACTTCAAATAAACGATTGTTTACCTCAACCTGTAAAAGAGAAGCGCTCGCGGATTATGCAAAAGATTGGAGTAATCAGTATGCTTGAATACTGAATATGTTCATATATCCAGTCATAACATGAACATTACAGTCTCTGCAGGGCAAATCACATGCCTGGATACGTGGATAGACACCTGTAGCCTTTTGAAATTGGATGTGATTGTTTTGGGTGAATGTGATTTCACCAAATGCATCATGTTTATGGATCAACATTACAACATTCAATCAACCAATATGATTTGAGGGACAAGTTTACAGTTTATGTCAAGTTTAAACTTACAAGCAGAGTTGGTGCTTCTACAATGGGTGTTTTTCTAAGGCACGTTTATAAAAGATACTTAAAAGCCTAATCCTGGCTTAATCTAAACCCTGTCTGTGAAACCAGGCCTATGAGTTTAACAAAGGTAAATTGTTTGCTTGCATACAAAAAAGGCCTTTGGATTACAAACTGTTAGTACTACATATTTTGAAAGTTCTTGTTGTGAAGAAAAAAGAAACATCCAAATATATTTTCCTTTATCACTAATGCATACATCAGAGAGTTAAACCTGGTGAGCAAGGGAAAAAATATGTTTAGTATAACTTTCCTACAATACTTTTTTTTCTTCAGGCAATTTCATCTGTAAAATTCCTAAGTTATCAATTCTGCAAAGGGTTTTTAACATGTTTTGTTTTATAGATCACAATAGACACACAAACCTGACATGAAAATACAGGAATAGGAATTTTATTGAGCATTACTGCACAATTAAAGTGCAAAGTCAGAAACAAAGGGAAAAATACAAAATTTTGACAAAAAATTCTTAACTAACCAAACACATGTTAAAAGTAACACACATTTCTCATAATGAATTTGATTTGAAGTTATTTAAAATGTTCTTTTGATGCCCAAGAACTGGTAATGAACATATTTTTTGGAATAACTGTCTGCCCCATATATAATCATAAACACACACACACACTCGTTTTGCACATAAATTCTCTTCGGGATTTGTCGTTAGTGAGCAAATTAAAACAACTTAGAGAGTTTGCAGGGCTCTCACAATCTCACAAATAATCACAGTTTAATTGCATATATATATATATGGCTTAATTTTACAGGAAGTTATGAAAAGCATATAACTCCTCTGTTCTTTCCTTTACCCTTCGGACGTAAAGAAAAATATTTTTAATTAAAATAAAACATGCAAATGGTAAAAATAAATGGTAACACTTTACAGTAAGTTTCCATTTGTTAACTACATTCATTAACATGATCTAACAATGAAAAATACTTCTAAAGCTTTCAATATTTACTAATAGATTTTTAAAATCAATAGTTGTATTGTTAATATTTAATGGACCCGAGTCGACAATGAGTAGATGTATTGTTATTAACTAACGTTAATAAAGATTAATATGTACTGTATTGTTCATTAGTTAATGTTAGTTAATTCATTAACTAATAGGAGCTTATTGTAAAGTATTACCAAATAAATACAATAAAATAGGAAAGAATAAATATTTTAAATACACATCTTTAAGAAAGTTTGAAAGTCTGACATACAATATGAAAATAAGAAAACGCGGTTTCATTTAAAAAAAACAACAACTATGGGTGTGTTCACACTTGGCAGGTTTGGTTCGATTAAAACAAACTTTTTCGACTGTAATATGAATGCAACACGGACCAAAGACATCTAAATGAACCAAAAACAGGATGTGATGTCACAATGTGAGCCTTAAATGCACAGAATGCTCAAGGATACCTGGTTCTTCTCGTCATAGGATTGTTGCCCATTACAGTCCGGCACAGGCATCCGAACCGCGTCTCCTCGCAGCAGATCTTCTTTGTGTGTCTGCATTTGTTCCTCCATGCAATGTTCCAGTGTGAACGTTAAGTGTACCAGGACTAAATGTATCATTTTCTTTTTTGGTCTGGACCAAAAACAACAACAAGAGAACCGAGCTACAAGTGTGAACCAACCCTAAAATATACAGGTGAAACTCGAAAAATTAGAATATCGTGCAAAAGTTCATTTATTTCAGTAATTCAACTTAAAAGGTGAAACTAATATATTATATAGACTCATTACATGCAAAGTGAGATATTTCAAGCCTTTATTTGTTGTAATTTTGATGATTATGACTTACAGTTATGAAAACCTTTTCACAATATTCAAATTTTTAAGCCATAATCATCAAAATTATAACAAATAAAGGCTTGAAATATCTCACTTTGCATGTAATGAGTCTATATAATATATTAGTTTCACCTTTTACGTTGAATTACTGAAATAAATGCAAACTTTTGCACGATATTCAAATTTTTCGAGTTTCACCTGTAAGCTTTAAGAAAAACAAAACAAAAGTTTGGCCTAGGATCCTAAATTAATACTCGCCAAGTGGCAATAAACAGGATCACGCCGAGCGATGTGAGTGTTAGAAATCAGGAATGGTGAGAGAACATTGTGCTTGGTATGTTTTCGTCTTCAAACCAAACTTGGGTCTCCAGCCGAGGCTGGAGCCTTTAAGGCTTAATATAATTTTAACGGATGAGTTATAAAACAATTAACCCAACTCACAGTTGTCACGAAGGGCAAAATTAGCAATATAGACCAAAACCACTTTTTGTGCCAGGCTGTAAACATAGTTTTTTCTGCTGTAAAGTTGGGCATTTTAACATGGGGGTCTATGGGATTGACTCTCTTTTGGAGCCTGTCTCTAGTGGCCAGTCGATGAATTGCAGTTTAAGTCACTTCTGTGTTGGATTCAATAGAGACAGCAAGGTTGCAGCTTGCTTGAAACCAAATTTGGGTCTCCTGCCGACAAAGTTTAAATCCTGTCTGGCTAGTGTGATTCCCATAATGTTTACGCATTGAGTCAGTAGGAGGAGAGTCTTTTTTGGCTGTTCGAATGCATTTGCAATTTGCGTTTTTAACAACATCTGGAAGTGGTCAAAACTGGACAAGCTCAAAACGTTTTAGACCCCATTTACACCTGTCTACTTGTGATCCGATCGACCAAAACGCATCGTAATACCAGGTGGCCATAACACTCGCCAAGTGTCAAAAAACAGGGCCGATAACCAGCTGAGAAAATCTATTCACACCGAGGATGTTTCCAGCGACTTTCCCTGCAGACTCCCAGAGATCGTGTCCGAGTCCAGCAGCTCGACTATGCTGTAGGGTGAACAGTCCTCCAAACCGAGCTTCCCACAAGCCCACCCGCAGAAACCCTTCTCTAAATCCCTGACGGACGTCCACCACTCGCTGAAAGCCCAGGACACCTGCGCCACGGCCAAGTAAAGAGCCAGCGACAGCGAGAGCGCCACGATGAGCACCGGATAGAAGATGATGAGGAAGGGGCACACCGTGATTTTGTGGCAGAACGTCCGTTCCTCGTTGTATACCAGGAAAATATTGTACCACGTGAGAGTCCCGTAGTAGAACGAGGTGATGAAGGACAGGAGGAAGACTACGGGAGCACAGGAGAGGCTCCACAAGATGACGTGAGGACCCTGAGAAACGCCGAATCCACACGAGCGACTCGATCCCTCTCTGTGAGCGTCGCATTCGGCATCCAGCCGCTCCTTTGACCTCGCCATCTCACGCAACTCTCTCTCTGTGAGCGTCACGTGAATGTCCACCATCTGACCTTTCTTCTTTCCACGCGTGATGGTCCCTGTGAGCGTCATGTAGCGACTATCTGGAGGCACAGCCCAACCTAAAGAGGTCAAGACAATTCATTTACAATGAGACCGAATGCATTTCCTATTAAAAGACAAAGACAATTAATATTCAGTAATTATCGATTTAACTGCACTACAGGTGAAACTCGAAAAATTAGAATATCATTATTTATCTCAGTAATTCAACTTAAAAGGTGAAACTAATATATTATATAGACTCATTACAGGCAAAGTGAGATATTTCAAGCCTTTATTTGTTATAATTTTAATGATTATGATTTACAGTTATGAAAACCTTTTCACAATATTCTAATTTTGAATTTGGGGTTTTCATAAGCTGTAAGCCATAATCATTAAAATTATAACAAATAAAGGCTTGAAATATCTCACTTTGCATGTAATGAGTCTTTATAATATATTAGTTTCACCTTTTAAGTTGAATTACTGAAATAAATGAACTTTTGCACCATATTCTAATTTTTCGAGTTTCACCTGTATATCAGAGGAGAACAAAATTAATTGAAACTGAATTGAGCTGAAACATAACTTAGTTTGCAACAAGAGGAATTGTTGTTATTGAACTGAATTGAATTGAGCTGAATAATGACATTATTGTCTTCTGTAGTGCTGAAATCAGCTTGTTTCATACAATTATTGTTTCATTAACACTGTTATTTTCCTGTTTATCACTGTGAAGCTGCTTTGAAATAATAATCTGTATTGTATAAAGCACTATAGAAATAAATGCTACTTAAATGAGGAATCAAATTTTCCTAAATCTTTTAAGATAAAAGAGTACTTATTAAGTAACTTTCAGAACTCAAAACTTCATTTTCTTATAAAGAAATACCATTTTGTCACTGTCCGATGAAAAATACGTACCTTCACTTTTAGCAATTTCAACTTTTCAACAGATGGAACAGTTCACTAACTAATGACAGATTTTTTTAGGGATTTATTTTGTAAGAATGTTTAGGAGGAAAAGTGTTTTTCCATGCTCTTGAAAATTAGTTTGGAGATACACATTTTTTTTTTTTTTTTTTTTTTGAAACTATTTATTTATTGAAACTAAACTGCAAAAAAAAAAAAAATTGGTTAGAATAAGGTACAAAATGTAATGCTTCACCTTCACTGCTGGGGTTGTTGAGAAATGTAGTCCCTTCTTCACAGTTCCTCTCTCCAGCTTCACTATCTGCCCCATGCTCTTCTTCACCAGCGGCTCTCTCTGGATCCGAGCGGTAGACGATGATGGACTCCGGCCGGTGTTCCCGCTTTCTCCTCTTCCGTCGAGTGCTGGTCCCGCTGATTCCAACATCCATCGGCCCATCCGAGACCTCAGTTCGACCCGACTCCAGATGCTCCACCGGCTCCATGCTCCGGTTCACTGTCTCACAAGCTTTGAGAAGAGCTACAACTTCAGAGAGACTAGGAAAAGGCTATTTACTCCATTCACACATGATAAGCCTGTGAGAAAGAGAGAACATCCTGATGCACAGTTGGCATGCATTCAATCAAATGGGAAAATAAGGAAAAAATTACATTGTTTAGTCTCATTTGAACTAAAAGGTAATGTAAGTAAGTTTACAAAAGACAAGTCTTGTCAAGTTGTCAAATTTTTCAAAATGTTATAAATGTAATTACAGTGTAATATCTGGTAGGGGTGAAGGTGTATTAAGACTTTTATTGATTTTCCTGAACAATAACAGTGAACATGTACCAGTGTTGTTATTGTTAACTAAAATTAAAAAAAAAAATTGTTAATTGAAAAAAAGTAGTTCTATCAAATCGATTAATCGTGATTAATTGCATCTAACATAAAGGTTTGTGAATATATAATATGTATGTGAGTGTCTACAAACTTTTAGGTTAGATGTGAATAATCGATTTAACAGCACTACAATAAAGTACAATAAAATATACAAATTAGATACTGGAATAAAATAACTTAGGTTGAAGTACTAAAACCGAAGTAAACATAAATTAAATCTTTAAATAAAAAATTACAAAAGCACATGACAAAAAGACAAACTTACACTAAAATAAAAATATAAAAATTAAAGCGAATTTAAAATATGAATAATTGCTAAAATAGCATATAAATAATACTAAAATAACACTGACACATATATTTTGTGTAGGAAACAACACCCTTCCGTCAGCGAGCTGGGTCTCAATCAGCTCTATTGTCAGAGAAACAAAGACATAGGAGATAACGGAATCGAACTGTCAATCATAGGATTATGTTTTAATAAAATACCGTCTAAAACTAAAAATCCTTCAATATAAACCCCATTGAGATAGCGGTTTATTTTAAATCAGTGTATTGTAAGTTAATGCTTGAGCGCCAGGCGGAGGCTGTTTTTGTCTCTGCTGATCCGATTTAATAATCACACCATGATCTACTGTAAGAAGAGTCTTATTCACAAACACAAGAAGCTCCTGCTTAATTCATTACCTTATTCGCACCTACCAGATGCACATGCATGAAAGAACCGCTGTGAAAACTCTTGCGATGAAATGTTTAGCTGGGTTAAATGTCCAACAGCAGCCGCCATACAGATGCGCCTGGGCCACAATGCATACAAGTCACGCCCATTAACTCTGGAACCCCCGTCTCGTCCAATCGGATGACGATAAATCGAAGCCCCTCCTCCAGCCAAATCTTTCGGTGAAATACTACTACGTTTATTGCTACATTTATTTTTACAATCAGTATTTTATTCTAAATATTCCTTTTAAATTGCGTTTATTTGTGTGTACGTCTGCATTTATTTCATTAAAATAATTTATTTGATAAAATAAGGCAGTTTAACTGATATGCACGTAAAATATGATATCATAATTAAAAACTTTGATGTTATTGGTTAAATCTGCTTCATTATTTATTCAGAAAACAAGTAACGAGTCACGACTTGTCTCACGCCAGGCAAATGAACTTACTTATTTAATAATGTATTTATATTTATTATTTAATTTATTTGAAAGTGATCTGATACGCGACTATGTCGTCATCACACCTCAGTCAGACTCAGAAATTCAGAAGCTCGCGGAGTAACGGACGTTTTAACTGACGCGCTCGAGCTCCGAATATACGTCAATACGCACAATATTCGCCTTTCAATTCCATATTTTGAGTTATGTAATTTATCAAGACTGGAAAATAGACTATTTACGTGATATTTGTGGTATTTTCAAGACCTGTGTGTGTTTTTTTAATCGGGTTTGAATGGAGGAGCAGACGGTAAATCAACTGGACAACCTGCTGCTTCAGTTAGGTGATGAATTCACTTCATTTAATTTTTTTTAACAAACCGGTTCTTTGACAAGTTTAACTTTATATGTACTGCTGTTATATCTACGACAGGTATAGAGAGTCGAGAACTTGCTCAGAGGAATAATGACCTCAAGCAGCAAATACAAAGTAAGTTTTTAGGAACACCTCACTGAAAACATTGGATAAGCCTTGGACAAAAAAGCTCCCCTAATCACCGACATATATTATAAAGAGAAGAAAAATAGTTTGTTATCATTAATTGTTCTGTCTGTTGTGTTTTTAGTTTGTGAGTCCAACATTCAGGAGAAGAAGGATTACATTAAGACAACACAACTTACCATCAGCAAACTCGATGAGGAGATCCAGCAGAAGCAAAACACTGGGAAGTTTATCAAAGAAAACACAAAAAAGTATGGCAAAGTGTGACTGACAGTATTTTTATTTTCCAATCTCAAATTAACATATTATCATTTTATATGAATATTTTGTTCTGATATCAGTCAACAGAGAACAGGACATCTGCTGCTTCAGTATGAAAAGACACTGGAAGCTGAGCTAGAGACGAGACAGAACAGCTATAAGGAAGACATGTAGGTCCAGCGTAAAGTCAACATGAAGTACCATAATGGTGTTGTACGGTGACGGAGACAGCTCAACGTGCTGTAAGCTGCAACAAGACACATGCGACTAGAAAAAACACTAGCAAATTAAGAAAACATCTTCATTAGTTTGACAATACATGTGCTCCAAATACTCACAACGCAACCAAATACAGAAATGAGCTGCAAATACTCACAATGCAACCGATTACAGAAACACTTTGCAAATACTCGCAACACAACAAATACTCACAACGCAACAAATACTCACAACGCAACCAAATACAGAAACACTTTGCAAATACTCGCAACACAACAAACAGAAACGCAATCAAAGACAGAAACGAGCTGCAAATACTCACAACACAACTAATACTCACAACCAAATACAGAAACACGCTTCAAATACTCACAACACAACTAATACTCACACCGCAACCAAATACAGAAACACTTTGCAAATACTCACAACACAACAGATACAGAAACGCAACCAAAGACAGAAACACTTTGCAAATACTCACAACACAACAGATACAGAAACGCAACCAAAGACAGAAACACTTTGCAAATACTCACAACACAACAGATACAGAAACGCAACCAAAGACAGAAACACTTTGCAAATACTCAAAACACAACAAATACTGAAACGCAACCAAAGACAGAAACACTTTGCAAATACTCACAACACAACTAATACTCACAACCAAATACAGAAACACGCTTCAAATACTCGCAATACAACTAATACTCACACCGCAACCAAATACAGAAACACTTTGCAAATACTCACAACACAACAGATACAGAAACGCAACCAAAGACAGAAACACTTTGCAAATACTCAAAACACAACAGATACAGAAACGCAACCAAAGACAGAAACACTTTTAGACGGTGGGCCGAGGGGGGATTTCGTGTTTTCAGACGATCTCTGGGGATGGATAACCCAGTTTTTTATATATAACCACTACACTTTTCAACAAAGCAAATAAAAATTGTTGCCACTCACATACTTTGCACATTACTATAATATCGGTAACTTTGTCCAGGTTATTTTCCCGGCGAATAGAGCAGGCGGCTACGTGTTGGGTCCGACATGCGTGACGTATTTGTTGCCTTCATCCAATAGCGTGCGTGGGAAAGTGTCGGTGTTGGTGACGCGTTTGTCAACACACGGGCGCGCTGATATGAAGTTGCTGTCTGACCTACAGTCTATGCTCTGTGCACATCTTTTCGAGAAGTGATTTTAGCCCAGGAAAGATTGAACTTGTTAACTAATTTTGCCCACTTATGCTACGTATTCAGTTTGACACAAAATGTGAATGTAGAGGTAACGTTATGCATTGTCACTGTTTTTATTTTATGTAACCATCTTTTGTCATACGATGTCCTGTCGTTGTAATCTTTAATAAATATACCGTTCTGATTTCACACATTTAATCCATGGTATTGCTTGGAAACACAACATCATGAAAACCATAGACATCTACAGCAGGATACAACGTTAAAATAGCCTAAATATAAAGTTATGAAACTTTACTTTGCCCTCAGCCAAAACGATTTGCCAAGGAACAAATTATAGATTAATGAGACCAAAGATTACCTGTTAGATATACACAAGTCGAATTATCATGTTTAACCACTAGACATCAGAGCCAGCGGCAAACGTCAGAAGCACTATAGCCGAGGTAAGGCTGTTCCAGGTGGGGTACATGAGCGCCCGGATCTCTCACTCCAAAAACGTCAGATAAAAATTTTAAATAGGCTCTATCTTTACGAATAAACCATAGATTTGAGCTTTAGACAACTACATTGTCGACTGAAAAACTATTAAAACTACATTTCGTGACACAATAACAGTAGTATTTTGAAATTTCTAATTATATAATGGCCAAATACAACCAGAAACAAATTTTCAGTCTTGCTTGTGAAAAGTAATTGCTCGAGACCTGTTTTCAATTGTGTGGCGATTTGTACAGCCCCAAGCAGCACACGAAACACATTTTTCTCAATTCCCGGTATGAAATCTATGGGAAAGTTGCCCTCCGCAATATGGCCGCACCGTTGACGTACGCTCCAGCGGGCAATTGGGCGTCTATGTATTGATTATGTCTATGATAAAAACGCACATTTCTCTTTTTCCCGCACATTTTTACTATGGATGAAATCGCAAAAACATGAAGTGCTGCATGCATATATGTGAGGGAAATAGACCCACCATTCCCTTCACAGACATAAGTTGGGAGAAATTTATTAAATCTGTGTTTCTGTGGAAAGACCTTGAATGCAGAGAAAGTATTATAGCAGAAGAGGCAGTACAGGCATACAAATTACAAAGCCAGGAACCTACAAACCAGTTAGTCAAACCAGCTAACATTGGCTACCACAGGGAGTGCTACAGCCATTTCACAAATATCACGAAGATAGAACGAGCACAAAGGAGAAGAGAGAAGGCAGTATTAGTTGAAGAAACTGCAAATGAAGGTTGGTATTATATTGTACAGACAGGAGGTGCAGTAAAAGACATACAGTGCAGTATTATATTGTATAGACAGGTGGCGCAGTATATTACAGTGCAGTATTATATTGTATAGATAGGTGGCGCAGTATAAGACATTCGGTACAGTAGTATACATTTAAGAAAGTAGTATGTTTTACAGTAATATTAATTAAATATAAATGTGCAATGTATTAGCAGTAGCCTTATAAGAGTGTAATAGATATGGATTTCCAGTACGATCAAACACATACAGTTATGTGCAGTGTAATAGCAGTAACAGTATAATAGTACAAATAATATAAATATATTACTGTTAATACACTGTATATAATAAAAACATCCTGCAAAAATGTACCCTTCCAATTATGGCATTATTAACATCAACAAGGCCAGACACCTGAACGCTGTGAAACTGGTTTATTAACCATGTTAAGGGAACAGGTGAAACCAATATATGAAGGATGAGTTTTCCCCTGCCTAAAGTTTCAAACCATTTCTTAATTCAGTGGCTGGAAGATGGTAGGGGATTTCTACGGAGTGGACTGGATGACACTTCCGCCAGCTCCAGAGGCCATTCTGGAACTTGTGCACTGCTCATGTAAAAAAACAAATTGTGTTAAGGGTAGATGCACATGTAAACTGCATGAGCTGCCATGTACAAACCTCTGTCAGTGTGTAAACTGTGACAATAAGTCACTTGAAGATGACTAGGGCACATGTGGTTATGTAAATGCACATGTGGGGAGGGGTGTGTGTGTGTGTGTGTTGGCTACTCCAGCAGAAGTAAATCTGTACGATGTTTATGTACATTATAACTCTGCTCTGTTTGATAGCATATGTTCTTTGATAGTCTAATCTTATTTCTATTACATGCCGTTCTTCTTGAGCTCTTAGCTCTCTGGTTATAATATTGGCTGCTTGCTGACCCTTTAATGTTATGTCAGATATAACTGATAATTAAATATGTTTTATATATCAAGAGGTTCATGTTTACCTTGAGTTTTTGGCGAACGTTTGCAAAACAGTCTGAGGTAATTATCCGGGGACATACAGTGGAGCTGTAGCCTATGTGAGTTGGACGAAGTGTTACCGTTAGAATTAAGTACTTAAAACTTTACACCAAATCAAATATGTAATCGCATGATGCTAGCTACTGCTAGTTAGCCAGCTGAAACTACCCTACTTAAAAAGACACTAACGAGACGCTTACATCCATTTTAATTCCAAAATCTAAACCAAGCTAATCTCATGCATACGATCGCAAGAGATCGTATGCAGGAGATTAGCTTGGTTTAGATTTTGGAATTAAAATGAAGGATGCATTAATCTACTAGTAATGTTGTAGTTTTGGTTCAGAGCTGTGACCTAACGTTAGACATGCTAGCTACTATGTCAGTTAGCCAGCTGAAACTACCCTACTTAAAACGACACTAACGAGACGCTTACATACGTTTGAACAACACAGTGTACAAAACAAACATTTGTCATAGATATCATATTCTAATTAAATGAATACTTACAATCACAAAAACAATGTCCTTGGCGATTGTCACTGTGCTGCCGCCGCAGATGCTGTTCGTGTCTGACAGCTGAATCATCCGCGTAACAACTGTTCTAAATAAGCTACATCTGATTGGTTAATAATAATCCTATGTCAGTATCTTGCCACGCTATTGGCTCGACTGATATAGTAGGCAACCGCGTTTGCCTGCATATTTACGGTCGTGCATTATGATTTCGGGGGAAAATGTGCAACAAATGGGAGTGGCAACACTTTTCATATCGTTGAGGATAAAACAACCGTCCCAACTTTACAAATTCAGGTTCTCCCTCCATGGGGATCATTCATTTCGAAAAGTAAAGCAGATACGGGGCCTCGGCCCACCGTCTATTTGCAAATACTCAAAACACAACAAATACTGAAACGCAACCAAAGCAGAAACACTTTGCAAATACTCACAACACAACTAATACTCACAACCAAATACAGAAACACGCTTCAAATACTCGCAATACAACTAATACTCACACCGCAACCAAATACAGAAACACTTTGCAAATACTCACAACACAACAAATACAGAAACACAACCAAAGACAGAAACACTTTGCAAATACTCAAAACACAACAAATACTGAAACGCAACCAAAGACAGAAACACGCTTCAAATACTCGCAATACAACTAATACTCACACCGCAACCAAATACAGAAACACTTTGCAAATACTCACAACACAACAAATACTGAAACGCAACCAAATACAGAAACACTTTGCAAATACTCACAACACAACAAATACTGAAACGCAACCAAAGACAGAAACACTTTGCAAATACTCACAACACAACAGATACAGAAACACTTTGCAAATACTCACAACACAACAAATACAGAAACACTTTGCAAATACTCACAACGCAACCAAAGACAGAAACGAGCTGCAAATACAACGTAACCGAATACAGCACGTTTCTCTATTTGTTGTGTTGTGAGTATTTGCAGCTCGGTTCTGTCTTTAGTTGCGTTTCTGTATTTGTTGTGTTGTGAGTATTTGCAGTGTGTTTTTGTATTTGGTTACATTGTGTGCAGCACATGTGTTGTCAAACTGATTAAGATGTTTTCTTAATTTACTGGTGTTTTTTCTATTTGTATGTGTTTTCTTCAGTTGCAGCGCATTGAGGTATCTCCGCCACTGTAGTGTTGCACTTGAATGAACTTAACCCTGATATAGGAAACATCTATTAAAAACTAGAACAGTTTGTTAAACATTTAGAGAGAAAAAAATCTTAAAAAAAGACATTTGATACATTAGGCTTTTATGACTCATATTATAGTATGATATTGTGGGAATATGGATCTCATACTCCAGGAGGAAAAAAACATCTCAATGTTATTCAGAGGTCCAAACTGAGCAAAAACATGCAAAAAGGTAAATTAAATTCTGATAGCTTGTAATGTAAATCAATGAGATCTTTATAACAGTATAATATACTACTTGCATAAAATGCATATACATATCAGTCATATCATCCAATAATATGTCTAAGATCTGTATTTCAAAACATAATGAAATGCAATACATTGATGATTGACAGAAAATTAAATGTTCCTCAAAAGCCTGATGGATCATATTTTATACATACTTCATTTCGAAATATGACTAACGGAATAAAAAGTTTTTCTTATGTTTGCTTTATAAAAACCCATTAAAGATTTCACAGCAAAAAGACACATGAACCACGAACTGAAGATGCACGTTTTCACAATTATACTAAAAGACCTTTTACTTGCTAAAAACATATAAACTATATCAGTCAGGTGACAGAAGGCATGTAGTCGATTGTGTGCGACAGGTTTTTCAGTAAAGTTATAATTCATGATACATAATTCATGTATCAAACATGATACAGTAGGCTTTATAGGGCTAAAGATGCTTGGTCTTTGAAGGAAAATGTTCCAGGAGAGAATCGAGAGCTACAGGAACGTGTTTCAGCAGTATAAGGATCGATACTGTCAGAACTCACTAGCTCAGAAACTGCTGAGGGCT
Source organism: Rhinichthys osculus (assembly GCA_029959095.1). Lineage (NCBI taxonomy): Eukaryota > Metazoa > Chordata > Actinopteri > Cypriniformes > Leuciscidae > Rhinichthys > Rhinichthys osculus. The sequence continues at coordinate 3,539,674 of JARWKJ010000008.1, read as the reverse complement.
CAAGCTGAGAATGAGGAAATCGAAAGGAGAATTAGAGCAATCGAAGAACAAATAATGGAGAAGGATAGAGAACTGACAGCAGCACTGGGTAACTCTGTTCTTTAAGTAACAGTTCGTTCAAAAATAAAAAATCATCAGAAATAATGTTTGGATGAACTATTCCTATGTTTTGACAGGTGAGGAGGAGCCTGTCACTGATGGTGCTGACAGGTATTTTATCTTTACAGCAGATTTGTTTTTATCAGAGGTTTGTTGCATTCGTACGGAAGCGTATTGCATTCACTTGAGGAAAAAAAATCTACTCTGTTTTTCTGAATTAACGAGTTAATGATCTCAGAATTACGAGATCTTTTTTCATGGGAAAAAAGTTTTTTGCTCTGTTTTTCTCAGAATTACGAGATATTTTTTCATGAAAAAAAGTTTTTGCTCTGTTTTTCTGAATTAACGAGTTAATTATCTTAGAATTACGAGATAATTTTTCTTGGAAAAAAGTTTTTGCTCTGTTTTTCTGAATTAACGAGTTAATTATCTCAGAATTATGAGATATTTTTTCATGGGAAAAAAGTTTTTGCTCTGTTTTTCTGAATTAACGAGTTAATTATCTCAGAATTATGAGATATATTTTTCTTGAAAATTTTTTTTTTTCACTCTGTTTTTATGAATTAATGAGTTACTAATGAGTCATTAATTCAGAAAAACAGCAAAAACTTTTTTCCATTAAAAATTATCTCGTAATTCTGAGATAATTAACTTGTTAATTCAGAAAAACAGAGCAAAAACTTTTTTCCTATTAAAAAAATGATCTCGTAATTAGGGTTGTAACGGTATACCGGTATGGCGGTTTATTGCGATATTGACATGTACGATTATCATATCGTGCACATTTGCTTATCCGCGAAAAAAAAGAAAAAAAAGAAATTAAACCCGCACTGCCGCATGCAACTTCTTTCAGCTTGACTGCTTAGACTCCAACCATAGGCCTACCTGTACAGCGCTGAAAATGTCCGAATCTCTATATCCCGCCGAAAAAAAATTACAATCTGCAGTATGGGAATATTTTGGATATCCGAAAAACGATCGTGGTGTTGTCCTTGAAGATGGATATCCAGTTTGCAAGATATGTGGACGAAGAGTGGCTGCAAAAGGAGGAAACACGTCGAACATATTCTCCCATATTCGGGAACACCATCCCTCCGTGAAGATAAAGGTAATTCATAACTTGTATAACTTAAGGCCATATTATTTCTGTCATGCTGAGGGAATCCCGGTCTGTCAAAAAGACGCACACCAGTCGTTTTGCGTTACAATACAGATGCCACGTAAAATGTGCGATTTGATAGATACTAGATGGATGAATAAATCAAAATATAGCTGTGCAGTAAATCAAATCGCGATGTGCGTGTCTGTGAATATACAGCGCAAAAAGACTGGTGTGCGTGCGACCCCCTTAATTCTATATTCAGCATGTCTCTGTATGAATGAGCAGCGCTGTTTCGTCTAGTAGATCTAGTACACACTCAAGTACGCATGATGCTCATGGTTTTTAAAGCATCTGCTGTCTCACCCACTATGTGAAGACGTGAACACATGAACATATCCAGACAGAGAACACTTAATGAGCATTTTATAATTGTTTTTTAAAAGAATAATCATAAATACACTGACTGAAACTCATAGGTGTTCAGTACAACCTGTAAAAAAAGTTTGGTTTAGCCTGAAGAAATAATGACTAAAATATATTACTATTGTGTATAGTTTTTTTGTCCATGTTTTAATATAGTAAACCTCTCTTGTGTAGACAAACAAAAGTTGTTACATTTTATCTGATTGCTTTTTCAAAAATACATTTTGTATTCAATCACAGAATCCAGACCAGTTAAGTTATATCAGACAACCCAGAATTTCTGAGGAAATAAATATACATTTCATAAAGACTATTGTTCTTAAATAATAATTAATAATAAAAAAAAAAAAAAATGTAATACAATTTACTAGACATGTTTCAGTATTTTACAATTTTGAATTAATTTGCCCCATCCAACTTATTTAAATTTCCTATTTAAATCCATGTTGTTGGTTTATTATGTGTGTATATGTATGTAGTGTAGCTGATGATGATTATAATAATGATAGTTAACTTTAATATCGTATACCGTGAAACCGTGATATTTTCTGAGACAATTATCATACCGTGAAAATCTCATACCGTTACAACCCTACTCGTAATTCTGAGATGATTAACTCGTTAATTCAGAAAAACAGAGATTTTTTTTTCCTCAAGTGAATGCAATACGCTTCCGTACATTCGTCTAATTCACTTTTTTCTGAAATCGCTATGAAAATAGTAAGTGTCCAGACAATGACGGCCTACAAACTGAAAGCGAGTCATTTGATGAAATGGTTCCTCATCAAGAGCCCATAATGCAGGTACTTCTGCTGTTGTCCTGAAACTACAGCTCCATCTACATGAATTGGTAGAGAAAAAAATATACAAAATGGTTTGCTTCTATTTAATACTTGAGAAAAGTAATTGTGAGTTCTGTAACTTTTAGAGGCCTGAAGAACACACAGATGAGCACATGGTTGATGAAGATCCTTCTGAGGCGAATAAGGTTAAAACTGCAGAAAGTGAATCTCAAATGGACACATTTTCCCACAGCTTATGGACAAAGAGAGAAACTGTAGAAGGTAAACACCAGCATATATTAATATTCTGAAAGCATCACAAGATAAACCACAATAAGCTCACAGATTTATCGATCACAATCGAGTTTTCCTTTCATTACAGATCAAATGCAAGAAGGCGATCAGAGTCAGTCAGAGAAGGTGAATGAACCGGTATAGTTGAAATACAGACAACTGGTTTTAAATTATTAAAATATACAGTACATTAACGGTCATGTTTGTAATAATTTACGTTTTTTAAATGTTTTTGAAAGAAGTCTCTCTTTTGTTCATCAATGCTCTTTATTTTATGAAGAATCTGTGAAATATTATTACAATTTAAAATAACTGTTTTCTATTTGAATATATTGTAAAAAAAAAAAATTTCAGCATCATTACTCCAGTCTTCAGTGTCACATGATCCTTCAGAAATCATTCTAATATGATTAGCTCTTCAATTATTAATTATGGTTCTTATTATTAGTGTTGAAAACGGCTTAATGTTTTTGTGGGAACCGTGATCCTTTTTTTCCCCACAATTCTTTAATAAATAGAAAGTTCAAAAGAACAGCATTTATTTGAAGTAGAAATCACATGATAAATGTCTTTACTGTCACTTTTGATCAATTTGATGCATCTTTGCTGAATAAAAGTATTAATTTCTTTTAAAAAATATATATATATATCAAGCAGCAAAAACTGTTTTCAACATTGATAATAATCATAAATGTTTCTTGAGCAGCAAATCATCATATTAGAATGATTTCTGAAGGATCATGTAACACTGAAGACTGGGGTAATGATGCTGAAAAAATTCAGCTTCGATCACAGGAATAAATTACATTTTACAATATATTCACATAGAAAACAGTTATTTTAAATTGTAATAATATTTCACAATATTACTGTTTTTGCTGTAAGAGACTTCTTTCAAATACATGACTTTTGACCTGTAGTGTACCGTATATATATTCTTGTATTTTCTGTTTGGATGAATGCAGCAGGGGAATGTGAATGTTTCATGTGCTTCTGAGCTCATGGTGGAAATATCAGAAGAGGAGGAGAAGGAGGAGGAAGATAATTTGGAGGCGACCACAGCAGAAACTCACGAGGACACAGTGACTGAGGGTCCCGTCTGCCCTCCTCCCTCACCGGCTAGAGTTAAAGCCACACCGAACACCCCGACCTTCTCCTTAAAGTACGACCTGACCTCACTGTACCTGTCACTTACATTAGTCTAAAGTCAACATGAAACATTTGCAACCTATTTTTCTTCATGCATTTTTCAGGGATACACCTAAATTGTGATGCACAACTCAAGTCAGCTTTATTTCTATTGCGCTTTATACAGTGCACATTAGGGGTGTAACAAACAATATATCGCAATACAAAAATGCAACAATATGTTTCGTGGATAGTGACAATATGTATTGCGTTTAGTTCACCCAAAATAAAACGTACTATGCGAGAAAAAAATTCACGTTTACAGAGTCAGTACTACATTAAACTACTATATATAATGTTGAATATAATGCAGGGAATATTTGTGGGTCCTCCTGATAATGCCAAATGTCTGATGTTGCCAGTAAAACGTGGCCTACAATATTTTAAATACAACTAGACAGAGCGCAAGCATGTTTGTCTAAAATAATTCTGTATTTTCAGCTTCAGAATCATGAATATTGTTATTCTGGTGTCTCTATTGTCCTGTGCTTTGGGTTTCCAGCACCAAGTCCAAGCCTATTCATTTACACCCATAATGTAATATCAAATTTAGCATTTTAATCTTTAACCTTTTATCATATGTCTTGGAGTATTGCAATAATATCGTATTGTGAGTTCAGCATCGTGATATGTATCGAATCGTAACATGAGGGTATCGTTACACCCCTAGTGCACATTGTTTCAAAGGAGCTTCACAGAAATAAACAGAAAAATATCAGAATCATTAATGCAAATTTTAATATTCCGTGTTTTCTAAACTAGTCTTTAAGTGAAGGGATTGTGAATGTCAACCAAAAAGGATTTAGAGCCAATGTTTAATCTTGATTTTATTTGCTTTAACGTGCTCTGATGTATCATTCACAAGAGCAGGGACATGTATCAGAAAGTAAACACGTTTTAAAGCAACACTAAGTAAGATTTTTTTACCTTAAAATAATGTTTCCAAAATGGTTTCAGTGGTTCATTAAGTCGTGACAGGGTGAAAGGCACTTCTGGATTGGCTTTGCGGTCCTATATCTGCTATAACCACGCTGTGTGAGATTGCCAGATCGGGTCGCGTTTCTGTAGTTCTAATGAGACATAAGAAAACTACAAATTTGACTTGCTTTACGTCAAGCGTTACAATAGTCATTATTTAGTTTTTCTTCGTTTCTGATGTCGCAATACATCATACTTTCATGAAATCATGCAACACACTCTACCTTGTCTGTGGACATCGTTCATTCCAAAGCCGGCGCTACGCTAGGCTAAAGTATTTACCACAGCGGTAATGGACAATTCCGCTTCCAACCTGTAGGGCGACCGCAGAGGAAAAGTTACTTGGTGTTGCTTTAATAGAACTGTTTTGATTACTGTTCGATCTGTTTACAGCAAAAGTCCCAGATGCGCACCTGGAGGACAGGAGATCTCAGACACCAAGTCGCCCGCTTTTGTGTTCACCATGATGTCGGGTCCAAACACACCTGCGTTCTCGAAGCTGGGCTGCGACTTTGACGTGGGATCGGCAGCAGAAGAGGTGAACTTCAGAAGCTGGAAGATTGATTCATTAAAGAGTTTCATCATTTCATTTGTGTGTGTGTGTGTGTGTGTGTTGTAGGCATCTCCATTTACCTTCACAAGCTCCTATTTCAGCGACAAGGTATTTCTGGAGAAATGTTTGTGTTTAATGGCTGAATGTTTTAAATGTTTGAAAGCTGATTTTGTATTTCTGGTAACAGAAGTCACCAGGATCAGCACCCAAGTTCTCAGGTAAAGTATGATTCATGAGTAATATCTGCACTACCTGTCAAAAGTTTGGAATAATTAAGTTTTTTTTTTTTTTTTTTTATCAAAGAAGTCTCTTATGCTCACCATTTATTATGATTATGCTCCATTTATTTGATCAAAAATACAGTAAAAACAGTCATATTGTCAATATTATAATTCAAAATAACGGTTTTCTGTGAATATATTTTAAAATGTAATTTATTCCTGTGATTAAAGCTGAATTTTCAGCATGATTACTCCAGTCTTCAGTATTACATGATTTTTACATGATTACAGTATTTTTTTTTTTTGATGAATAGAAAGTTCAAAAGAACAGCATTTATGTAAGATAGAAATCTTTTCTTTACTGTCACTTTTGATCAATTTAATGCATCCTTGCTAAATTCTTAAAAAATGAATGTTTCTTGAGAAGCAAATGATGCTGAAAATTCAGCTTTGATCACAGGAATAAATTATATCTTACAATATATTCACATAGAATACGGTTACTGTAATCATATTTCACAATATTACTGTAGTTTTAATAAAATAAATGCAGCCTTGATGAGCAAGAGACTTAAATATATTCTAAAGTATAAATTATATTTAGCCTAAATGGTTCTATATACATAAAAATAGTCTTATATTTTCTGCTTTAATGAGTTAATTCTGTTTCTCTACAAGGTTTCTTGTTTGATGAAGCCGAGAGTCGTCAGGAGGAGTTTCCCTTCTCGTTCGGGATGGAAAGCCCTCAGAAGAGCTCATCCACACGGGACACTTCAGGACCTGCTGATTCCTTCCCCTTTTCATTCAACTTTGGGAAATTATAACTTCATAAACATAAATCTTATCCATATAGCTGTACTTCAGAGATGTGTTCAAATGTCTGTTGACGTTACATTCTATACTTATAGGCAATATTTATTGCAGATTTCCTGATTCTGCTCCTTTTGTTCACTGCTGCAATTTTAGTTTGCTCAACATGATTCAAAATAACTTATTCACAGAGATCATTTTAATATATGCTTATACTTCAATGCATGCATTATAATTAATAGAAAATTAAAGGTATGGTTTGAATGTTCTTCTCATTAAATGTATTTGTTACTGAAAATATAACAACACTGAAAACGTCTATTTTGAATTGTTTTCCCTCTACTTACAACACAGCAAGGTATTTTAAATATATTTTGTTTATTATAGATTTAATATATGTTTTTTTTTTAATTAAATGACAGTACATTCCTTTTAATATGCCATTCATCATTTACATGTTAGATTGTGATGGCTTACATTTACAGACATAAACTGAATCATTTACTGTACACTGGTGTAGATTTCAGTAAAATAACCATTTCATAGTTATTGACAGTAATACGAAAATCTGCTAAACATGGAAGTTTGAAATGGTCACAAAACCTGTCCAGTTGCATAAACACAGTCACTATGTTAAGACTACCTTAAGAACTAGTGAACAACTAGCAGTTAGATTAAGATATCCAATTCACATTAAACTGATCTAACTTTTATGTATCTTGACTTTAAAAGTTAGGACCAGTCTCAAAGAATACAATTATACAACTAATTTTTAAGACTAGCCTTAGCCAAGCCGTTTACACAACCGGCCACAGATGACTATAGTCTAAGCAGTTTATCACACTGGTTAAAGCAGGTCATGTTTAACCCCCTAAATCAGCAGAAAAATTACATTTTGCAAAACTAAAATGAAACTTAGGATCTTTATGATTTTTGCATTGTGACATTTGCATGACAATTAAACAAAAACAATGTTAACATTATGTTAGTGTGTATGAAAATAATGTCACAATGCAAAAAACAAACTTTAACTTTCATTCACCTGTTTTATCTAAACTCATACCTGGTTCATTATAGCGAATATTTTCTAGAATTTTCAATGTAGAGCATTAAATACTGGAGATGTGAAACATGCTGCACTACAACTATCTATTGCTTCACATTAATCACGTTGCATAGGCACACAATATCACAGACACAACACTGAATCTCAGACACAAATCACCTGTTCAAATGTTTAACAATCACAATCTCCAGCTTTACCTGCTCGTGATGTACTTCATCACGCTACATCAAACCATTCCCTCATGGAAAAGCTGCTGGAATAAACATTTACCAGAACAGTACATTTTGCAGAAACGTTGAACAACTAACAGCAGCAGTTTAGTATAAAGAATAAAACAGTGGCCGTCTACACTGAAAGTGACTGGTGTTGCATTGCACAAGGAAAATACTTTGCATTAGTTGTTTTTCAACAGCAAAATAACTTTACATTGCCACAGTTGTGTATACATATAGTTAACAACAAGGGGATTTTAATTAGAAGACCAGAAACATCACGAGCTGGCTTTGATGAAATGGTCTAAAGTGGTTCAAATATATATAAAAAATGTAATTTATAGCAATAGATTCACGCATATTATATAATTTAACATTAATCAAGCGGTTGTACCAGGTTTATTGCGCCTGATATTTACTTCCATGTTGTTAAAAATAACTGTTAGTTTGTACAATCTTCATATTACCGGTACATTCCTGCAAATATGATAGAAAATGTACCGGCGATTGCTGCGGCAAAACATGTTGTGTTTTAGACCAAACATGGAATGGCGATCGAGTGTGACCTGGATATTTTGCAAATAAAATAATAGCTTGAGGAATTTATAACATTTGGTTGCATTTGTGAGCTTTTACGTTTAATGCAAACACAGGAAGATGATTTAAGCATTTTCAGTAGGGGTGTAACAATATATCGTGTCACAATATATATCGCAATACAAAAATGCAACAATATGTATGATAGTGACAATATATACTGTGTATAGTCCACCCAAAATAAAAATTACTGTGTGAGAAAAAAATGAAAGTTTCCAGAGTTTTAGTGTCAGTACTACATTAAACAACTGCATATAATGTTGAATATAATGTATAAAAATGCTATGGGGGAATATTTGTGGGTCCCGATAATGCCAAATGTCTGATGTTACCAGTAAAAAGTTTAAATATATTATTATTTTAAATATATCTAGTCAGTGACAGAGTGCAAGCATATTCGTCTAAAATAATTCTGTATTTTCAGCTTCAGAATCATGAATATTGTTATTCTGGTGTCTCTATTGCTTTGGGTTTCCAGCACCAAGCCCAAGACTATTCATTTACACACACAATGTAATACCAAAATTAGCATTTTAATCATCAACAGTAAATGTTTTGTTAACCTTTTATCATATGTCTTGGAGTAGCGCAATAATATCGAATCGTGACATGAGGGATCGTTACACCCCTAGTTTTCAGACATTTCAGTGCGGACGGAGAGTGTTTAGAAAAGAAAACGCAGTTTAAAAAGTACCCGGATTAATGTAAATAATATATTAATTACACTGGGAGTGATCTAGTTTTGGACACTCTGCATCAGTCCAGCATAAAGATGGTGCAAATACAGGCCTCCAATGGAGAAGAGGATCAGGTTTAGGCACTAATCTAGAGTCGTACCCTCCTTTACTCACTAAAGCATCAGGCGTACACCTGTTTTAACGGAGGAGTGGCAGTCGTGAGTTGGTTGGAGGATGGGACTGCTTTAAAACCCGGTGTCTATGCTGAGAGAGCGGCGGGTCACGTGTTCGATCTCTCCCGTCACGTACTCGTTGAAGGACGTCTGATACTTTGCCAACATCTTCAGCATCAGCCGGAGATTCAGCCACCACTGAGTCTTGGGCATCCGGTGTCTGCAGGGCGAGAGAAACTGCTTACTGAGACCGGTGACACTTTACAACAAGGTTCACTAGTTAACATTAGTTCATGTATTAACTAGCATGAACTAACATGGAGCAATTCATGTGTTACAGTAGTTATTAATCTTTGTTGATGTTAGTTCATAAAATACAGCTGTTCATTGTTGGTTCATGTTAGTTCACAGTGCATCAACTAATATACCATGGTCTGGGTGAATACTCGATTCTGATTGGCTGCAGGGTGTCCATTAAAAAGTGATAGAGGACACCTAGTAAAGGAGTTCTGGTGAAACTGACAGTTTGCCGTTCGAAATTAATAAATAAATGCGCTGGCTACATCAGCTGTGAGTAACCATAGCAACAGGCAGTCAACGTATCCGGTTACAATTTATTGTATCAAAACAAACATCTAGTTAGCCGTTACACTACACCTACCCATACCTGTGTGTTTTAATTATAGGTTTAAAAAAACGAAAGTGTAATGCCCATGGCTAGACAAGCCTAACTTACATGAAAGTTAGCTAAACTGAAGGGTTCTCCGGATAGATATCTCCAGTTGCTAAATAAACCGTCAGGCGTAACCAGGGAAACCAAGTTATTGTTTGTAAAAACTTTAGATTTCGATTGTAAAACTAATTAAAATATAAACTAATGTTTTAAAAATGTGTTATTTGGCAAGTGACCGTGGTATAAGCGGGTTCACGCCTCACCGTCGTCCATTAATACCTGACAATGGACACCTCGTCGGGCATTAACCCTTACTTAACAAATACAACCTTTGATTTTAATAACGTATTAGTAAATGTTGAAGGTAATATTAGCTAAGATTAATAAATGCTGCAGAAGAATTGTTCATTCTTAGTTTATGTTAACTAATGAACCTTATTGTAAAGTGTTACCCTGTCTGATACTAGTTAGACTTGTCATTATGCATTGGTAAAGTATGGTTTGATGCAGCCGTGTGAAATGCCTTGAGAACTGGAAAATAATTATATGAAGTGTTATTATTACACATTATTATAAAAAATCCCCCTAATTCAGCTTAAAAACTTCAGTTCGGTTGCTGCCTTAAATTTTTAAGTTGACTTTTCACTCATTTTGTTTTTTAAATTTTGTCTACCTGATTCATGCATAACTTAAAAAAATGTTTGTTGCAATTGTTTAAATTATTTCGATGTTGCCATGACTTTATATCCATCTTTTAAAGTGAGTAGTAGCAACTTGACACAGCAGGTCATCTCATCTTCTCCAGACAGAATAAAACAGCATTTCCTCCATCTCATCAGAATATGTATCATTTTTCAACATCTTTCAAAAGTGTACATTTTTTAAATGAGGAAAAAAACATTTTAAATTGAGTATATCTTTGCTTAAATCAACCGTTACGATGTCATAACTGCACAACTGGTTGTGAAAGAAGTACCTAATATGTAAGGGTGACGTCAGGTTGATTAAGACACTTTCTGCTCTTGATATGACTAGGAAAAGGTGTCCCAATCAACCCGACGTCCCCCCTGGTGTAGTGTGTGTGATTGTTAGAGTCACTCACACAAAGTCGGTCTGGTCCTTCAGCTCAGTGACGGGACTGAAGGTCAAAACCTTCTTATACAGGCCGATCACACAGGCCGTGTCTGGGTTGTTAGCAAACACACGACCTGACAGACACAAACACACTGGCTTTACTCACAGTTTTTTTTAATCTTCTGCAAAAACCTAAAGTCAGAAATATTTGATTTTGTACAGATATATTTAGTTTTAAACATCCTCTCACCTAGTTTAAAATTGTCGACCATCTTGTCTGTCAGCCACTGCACGGCTCGGACGCCCAGTTTAGTGCCGTAGTTTCTGTCAAACGGTGTCGGCACTCCACCCTATAAACACCAGAGGAACATCATCAGAAAAACTGCTTTTCTTTCAGCAGAGCCAAACCCCAATGTTACAATTTCACTCCTAAATCGTTTAATAATGCAACATAATTATACTTTAAGTAATCCATGAAAAATCTGATAAGATTCCAATTATTAACAAAGAATAATGCTTCTAAAGTGTTTAAAAATCTCAGTTAATGTTAATTTCATTGCAATGCATTTACTAATACACTATTAAAAATCCAAAGCTGTATCTGTTAATATTATTTAATGGATCTGAGCTAACATGAACTAACAATTCTGATCAACTGATCAGCTAATGCATTAACTAATATGAACTAATGGGAGCTTATTGCTTTTCCATGAAAAACTGTTCAGATGAAATTTGCACTATTATAATGAATGCATGTTTTGAAATCAAAACAATGCCGATCCTAAATATTTGATGCATTACAGGTTTTTTAAATATCATATGAATAGCTGTTTAGTTGCAAGAAATAACATATATTGAAACTCATTAGAAACCCTAACCCTAATTAGGCTCTTTGACACAGTATTTGTGTGTGAATCGACTATGACGTGTGAAAAGCAGGTGATTTTTAAGATAATTTACAGGATGCATAGAGATGCTGAAAGGGATGTCACTTTATTAGTTGTTAAATTGGGAAGTTGCGGCTGTACCTGCTGCAGGTGTCCCAGGACATTGACCCTGCAGTCGAAGACGCCTTTGCCCTCTGCCGAGTAGAGCTTATGGATGAAATCAGTGGTGTATTGCTCATGGCATTTCTCATTCCTGTGAACAGAGCAGTTTTACACACAATGGGTCTCATTCATGAAACACGAGCAGAACGAATTTTTGTGTAAATCGTGTGTAAAGTGGTTCTGGCGTAAATTTTCGGATTCATTAAAATGTTCGTATTTTCCAAATGTTAGTTGGTACGAAAGAAATCTACACCTGCTCCCAGCCACGCGTAAGTAGTGCGTTTAACACCCGAACGTTTTGCTCATTAATAAGGCTGCATTTTAAGTCACCTTAATCGGGTACATATTTGCACAGCATTTTGAAAAAAATATTATATATAGTAATTACATACGGTTTTTCTTATTATGAGAGCCAGTAATAGCATCTGCGATGGTGGTCCTTCTCCAGTTTGAATACTATTTTTCTGAAGTGAACTAATTCGTTTTTTTGCTCTCAAGCTTAATGTCGAACCATTTTCTTCTCACTTCTGGGAATGTTCGATTAACAGATGAAACTCCAGTAACTGCATCTGTAATATGCTGCCAAGCTTGCTTTTTTTTAGGACCTGATACGCCACTATGTACGCTTGAAAATAAAATGTGGCGTTTTGAATGAACTTCTGATAATAAAACTTCAATTTCTGCATCTGAGAAATTATTTTTTTTCATTCGCATTCATGTCATAATATGATGCCCATATATAGTTGTCAGTCGGATTTAATGGGCGGGATTTATGGTAATTGAGAATGAACGTGCACGCACGTCCCATTTACGACTGATTGGAATTCATTAACACACACACACATTTCACTATCACATCTGACGTTTACGAAGTATTTGTGAATCAGGAGAAGAGTTTTCGGGAAGGTCTCTTTACCCAATGAATGAGACCCAATGTCATTAAAGGTGCAGTTAGGCCGTGTGTCCATCAAAGCGTTTTTAGCCGGCTGAAAACACTAGACGCTCTGCTGAAAACGCCTAGCTGTGGGCGCTGTGTAGCTGTGAGAGTGTTTTGGCAGTTGAGACGCTTAGTTGCTATGATACAGAATATCCGCAGCACAGTTTACTTGTAACCGATTTCACAGATAATTTGTTTCATACTAAATGTATTTTTCATCCATGTTGTTCGGTTAGCTCTGCTGGTTGATGTCGTTGTACGGAAAGAATGTTGTGACAGTTGGTCGGTGTGGTGTTAGCCCCGCCCCTCCTCCACTGTGATTGGACGGCTGGGTAAAAAGTGACAGTGATGAGCGCTGCGTTTACCCAAAGTTCAACATTCTTCAATTCTCGGCGACCTGTAAAAAATGGCGAACGCTCAGCACTTCAGCGTAAAAAAAAACACTCAGCACCTCGTTACGCTCGTGGTGTTTTAAATAACGCAGCGCTCCCATTGAAAACAACTGAAAAAATACGGCAGCCGCGTGAAAGAAACGCTTTGGTGGACACACGGCCTTTAAACCATTTCTGAGAAACGCTGTTGAAAATTTAATTCAACACCTAAGCAAACAATTTTGTGAATATTTGCAAGATGTCTGTTCTGTGTGTGTGCAATTTCAGATGCAGCCTCCATTTCCATCCCGTATGTTCAACAAAATAGTCACTTCCTGGGAAATTGGCATGAAATATCTGTCATAAAAATTAAAGTTGCTCTGTGGGGGGTCGCGTCATATTTTGAAAGGTTTGAGCAATGAACATTAAATAAAAGTCCTTAACTTTTTTCTGTTAAAAATTTACTAAATTTATATAATGAGCGAGTTCATCATGAATCCATTTTCCAATCTGTGTTTTTGTCTTATCCTGAAGCACTATGGTACACCTATAATAAGTGTTTACATTGGGACTATTTTCCACTGGTTCGGATCGCTGCCGCTGCGGAGTAGCCCAGTGCCTGCGTGACTCGTCATAGACGTACACTGAGAGAAGTAGTTCCGGCTACAATGTTCTTCCGAAAGACGCATTATTCTGTTAATAAACGCAAGTTTATTATCGCTCGCTATAGCGCCAAAAGCGTAAAAAATAAAGCCTCACAAATAACATGCAAGTATTGAGGCCCCAGACAACAGTCATTTAGTAATAGCCTTTATTCTTTCTTTTTTTTACCTGCACACCAGTGTGAATATTTTTGTTTTTGCATTTCAAATAGGGCCGATATATAGGCTTCTCCTAGGCTTACGTTTTTAAATTACAAAGGGCCTACTGATGTTTTTGTTATTGTATTTTCAATATTATAGGCTATTATTTGTGCATAAACATACCGTTTGTTTAAAAAAAAAAAAAAAAAATTGTCATCCTTGCCTCAAGCTTACAAGAGCGATAATATCATTAAATGTGAAGGGGGGCCCTAAAATATTTTCTTGGGAAAAAGGGGGTCTCAGACAAAAAAAGGTTGGGAACCACTGGTTTAGATTATTGTAAAATAATTTAGGAACCTAAAATGTGCCGTATGTGTTGCACAGACGGACTCATTACCTCAGCACCAGACCTCTCTGAATGTCCTTCTTCATTTTCTCCGTCAAATGCTCCACATTGGTCTAAAAGAAGTGACACACCGACAACAAAACTGTGTTTATTCTTGCATGTGTAGATGTGGAGCGTTGGGAAATGTTATCTTATTGTATATTAAACTGTTTTATAAAATGATTATGCCATTGAAATGCACTCTCAATGCCTGTTTTGAGAGTAACAGACTCCACAACATCAGCTGGCACATGGTTAAAACAATAATTATGATACTATCATAGACGATACATATCGCACAGCCTTACCTTGAGGTCATGGATGTTGAAAGGATCTTCGAAGATGTAAGCGGCGTCCGCTCCGACAGCGATGCCTGTGGTGGTTGCCAGATAACCACAGAATCCACCCATAGTCTCCACCACAAACACTCTCCGCTTGGTCCCTGTGGCCGACTGCTTGATCTTATCACAGCTCTTCATGAAACACAGACCAGCTTCATATCAGAAAATGCACAGCAAATGCAGCCAAACGGCATCTTTATGTATAGCTTCTGCATATAAGGAAGTACAATTTGGCAGGTGTACACAAGCTTTTCAGATACAAGCTTGGTTTCAAAACCTAGTACTCTAATAATAAGCATAAAAATACATTTATATTTAAATTCCACATTGATGGTTTTACCCAAATCGATTTCTATTGCATATACAGTATTTTGCATTGTATCGGTTCATGCATTCCTTGGGAATCAAACCCATGACCTTGAAGTTGCAAGAAGCCAGGACATGTACAGGTGAAACTCAAAAAATTAGAATATGGTGCAAAAGTTCATTTATTTCAGTAATTCAACTTAAAAGGTGAAACTAATATATTATATAGACTCATTACATGCAAAGTGAGATATTTCAAGCCTTATAATTTTGATGATTATGGATTACAGATATGAAAACCTTTTCACAATATTCTAATTTTGAATTTGGGGTTTTCATAACTGTAAGCCATAATCATCAAAATTATAACAAATAAAGGCTTGAAATATCTCACTTTGCCTGTAATGAGTCTATATAATATATTAGTTTCACCTTTTAAGTTGAATTACTGAAATAAATGAACTTTTGCACCATATTCTAATTTTTCGAGTTTCACCTGTAAATATTAGTTGAAATTGTATGTTTTTTATTGATTCTTTCTATATTTTCACTGATATCTCACTTGATTTTGTCTCACTCGTGATGCATTATGGGATTGCCTTGTCCACAAAGTTAACTGCACATGCAATGCTGCTTTAGCATTAGGCATCTGACACAGCGCTACACTA
The DNA here is from genome assembly GCA_029959095.1 of Rhinichthys osculus. Lineage (NCBI taxonomy): Eukaryota > Metazoa > Chordata > Actinopteri > Cypriniformes > Leuciscidae > Rhinichthys > Rhinichthys osculus. The sequence goes on along the minus strand of JARWKJ010000008.1, from coordinate 3,523,892 downwards.
AGAGCATGTGTTGTGCACATGTTGCTCTATGGATGTAGGGTTGGGAGACAGAACAATCGATTCTCTGAAACAGCAATTCTGACACAACTCTCAAAAATACAGATGCAAAATAAATGTTTACAGACGTACCCTAGCAAAATCGTCTATCGTGTATATGCAGCTCACTAGGTTTGGAAACAGAGCCACACTATTTTCTTGTCTTCTTAATTTCTTGCAAGTCACATTTACGTTTAGTAAAATACATATGCCAATAAGAGTAAATCTAAAAGAGAATATCTATCAGTGTTTATGTGAGTGTGGTGAGTGCTGTACTTACGGCCATCGCTGCATTAACCGCAGTGTCGCTGCCCAGACTGAACTCAGTGCCTGGGACGTTGTTGCTGATGGTGGCAGGGAGGATGCACATGGGAATACATAATTCATCATAACGGCCCCTCGCTTCAACCAACTCCAGTACGCCCTCATACGCCTGGACACGACCGAAAGTAAAGTCAGATATCATAAAGTGCAGCGCGGACTTTTTTGTTGTTGAATTGAAAACTTAAAGACATGGTTCACCCAAAAATGAAAACTCTATTACTCGCCCTCATGTTGTTCAACCCCGTAAGACTTTCGTTCATCTTCAGAACACAAATTAAGATATTTTTGATTAAATCTGAGAGCTGGATCACTCCTCCATAGGCTTCTATGGGATTGAAACTTGCCGGCCCAGAAAAGTTATTAAAGACATTGTTAAAATAGTCCGAGTGACTACAGTGGACTATTGAGGAGTGAGACAGCTCTCAGATTTAATCAAAAATATCTTAATTTGTGTTCTGAAGATGAACGAAAGTCTTACGGGGAACAACATGAGGGCGAGTAATTACTGACAGAGTTTTCATTTTTGGGTGAACTAACCCTTTAAATTTGCGTTGCATGAAAGATAATACAGGTTGGAAATAGGGCTGAGCGATACAGCAAAAATATTCAAATTTTATCTCCAAATTTTGACAGTATTCAATAAATATAAAAAATGTAAAAACAATTATTTTTTTACCCCCCTTGAAAATTGCCCCCCCATAATCTGGATAGTACAGCTATTGTTACAAAATCCATGCTAATTGTTTACAGCAAAATCAGCACTTGTAAAAAAAAAAAAAAAAGACAGTGACACTTTTAGATTTTTACTAAATGAACACAAAAGGAATATTTTAAAATCATATAAACATAAAGGTACCGGAATAAAAATAAGAAATTTACACAAAAAAAAAAAATATATATTTTTTTAAATACACAAAAGATCAATATTACTACAAAAAGTTATGCTTGTTGAAACAACAAAGCAAGCTCTTTGAAGAACAAAGAAACACATTAGATAGAATAAGTGTCAGCTCTATTAGTTTGCATGAACATTTTCTGTACCTCAAAACCTCCGACGACAAACAGTGACTGAATGTTGAACTTGTTGAGGTTTTCCACTAGTGTGTCCATGCAGGTGCTGGGCAGGGTCCTGGAGAACAGTGAGGGTCACAACGCTGGGATTAAATTAGTGAAATTAGCCAGTGAAAAATGCACTGGTTTTTAAAGGTGACTGACCGTTTAGTTCCCAGCAGAGAGCCGCCCTGACCCGTCCAGCCGGCCACCTGATTCCACGACACTTCATTTACCTAAAAAAAATGTTACGATTTCATTCATATTAATATAATTATAACTATTGTTCTTTCCAAATAACAGAAAGAGATTATACTACTAACCCCTTTTATATTTTTTGTTTTATTTTTTATGTTCATTTGGATTGCACTCCTTTGTTGTATGCATTTGGGAATTATGGATAATAGGATCATTGGTCTTCTTTTTTTTTTGGTCATTTTAGAGCCCTATGATTGGACGAAATCCAGTCATAAAAATGGGAAAATTTTAAATAATTTTGCCTGTGTTAATGCCAACTGTATAACATTTAGGCACAGGTGTGTATTTTAATTGGAATTTTACTATTTCACCCCCATTTCATTTTATAAATCTATGTTGCACTACACAAAATACTCCCTCTCAGCGCCTTTTGGACAAAAATGTCCCCATTGAAACCCATTAAAACTGCGATTTTTAATCCCAGGGCCATTTAACTATAAAATGTTGCAATCTTTGTTAAGAGGCTTTCATTCTGTGCAAGGCTTCAAAATGTAAATTTGTACTATTTTCATCAGATGGAGACATTTTCTCAGGTTTGGCCTATAAAGCAAATACTCGCTTTATTCCTGTTTTCTGCTTATGCATATTATAAAGCCAATTGGATAAATTAAGCAGCTATAATTGTGTGGGTGTGTTGGTATGGAGTGTGGTTTGTATGTGTGTAATAAAAAAATTGGGTGTGTGAGTGTGTATGGAAGCTTGTTTCCGCCACAGAATGAAAAATAAAAAAGGTAATTGCGACTTTTTATCTCACAATTCTGACTTTTTTTCTCACAATTGCCAGATTTAAAGTCAGAATTGCGAGATATAAACTATTCTGAGGGGACAAAAGTTAGTCTTTTTTCCCCTTAGAATTGGCCTGATAACTCGCAATCGCGAGTTTATATCTCACAATTCTGAGAAAAGATGTCAGAATTGTGAGATAAAAAGTCTCAATTCTGTCTTTTTTTCTTGCAATTGCGACTTTATTTCTCATAATTGCGACTTTATATCTCGCAATTGCGACTTTATTTCTCATAATTGCGACTTTATATCTCGCAATTGCGACTTTATTTCTCATAATTGCGAGTTTATATCTCGCAACTGCGACTTTATTTCTCATAATTGCGACTTTATGTCTATGCGACTTTATTTCTCATAATTGCGACTTTATATCTCGCAATTGTGACTTTATTTCTCATAATTGCGACTTTATATCTGGCAACTGCGACTTTATTTCTCATAATTGCGACTTTATATCTCGCAATTGCGACTTTATTTCTCATAACTGCGACTTTATATCTCGCAGTTGCGACTTTATTTCTCATAATTGCGACTTTATATCTCGCAATTGCGACTTTATTTCTCATAATTGCGACTTTATATCTCGCAATTGCGACTTTATTTCTCATAATTGCGAGTTTATATCTCGCAACTGCGACTTTATTTCTCATAATTGCGACTTTATGTCTATGCGACTTTATTTTTCATAATTGCGACTTTATATCTCGCAATTGTGACTTTATTTCTCATAATTGCGACTTTATATCTCGCAACTGCGACTTTATTTCTCATAATTGTGACTTTATATCTCGCAATTGCGACTTTATTTCTCATAACTGTGACTTTATATCTCGCAATTGCGACTTTATTTCTCATAATTGCGACTTTATATCTCGCAATTGCGACTTTATTTCTCATAATTGCGACTTTATATCTCGCAACTGCGACTTTATTTCTCATAATTGCGACTTTATATCTCGCAATTGCGACTTTATTTCTCATAACTGCGACTTTATATCTCGCAATTGCGACTTTATTTCTCATAATTGCGACTTTATATCTCGCAATTGCGACTTTATTTCTCATAATTGCGACTTTATATCTCGCATTTGCGACTTTATTTCTCATAATTGCGACTTTATATCTCGCAATTGCGACTTTATTTCTCATAATTGCGACTTTATATCTCGCAACTGCGACTTTATTTCCCATAATTGCGACTTTATATCTATGCGACTTTATTTCTCATAATTGCGACTTTATATCTCGCAACTGCGACTTTATTTCTCATAATTGCGACTTTATATCTCGCAATTTTGACTTTATTTCTCATAATTGCGACTTTATATCTCGCAATTGTGACTTTATTTCTCACAATTGCGACTTTATATCTCGCAATTGCGACTTTATTTCTCACAATTCTGACTTCATATCTCGCAATTGTGAGATGAAATGTCGCAATTATTTATTTATTTATTTTATTCAGTGGCGGAAACAAGCTTCCATAGTGTGTGTGTGTTACTGCGCCCAAACAAAATCTTACTGAAAGCTCATTTTTTGAGATATCAATATCAAATTTGGAACACGACTTGTTTAGATTTATGGCTTTGATTTTCAAGCAGTTTTAGAGTTCAACATGTTTCATAAAATATATATTTTATATAAAATATTGTTCATAAATCATTTTAATAAACTTAAACCTCTATAACTTTTTTTTACTTCAACAATAATCTGCCACGGGTTTTTTTTAAATTGAGACCAAACTTCAGTCTGCGCTCCCAAGCGTCAAAATTTAATGACCGTTTTTACAGAGGTTTTTGTCCACTGTGGACCTATGTGTACCTTTTTTGAATTAATGCACAAGGGTTAAATACAAAGTCTGCGTGTCTCTGTGTGAATCAGTTTCATCTACTACACACACACTAGCTATGTTTCCATCCACTTGTCAATCGAATCATCTGAAGTTCGGTAAAAAAACTCATGCGAATTAAGCTGGTGAAAGTGTGTTTCCATCCAACGGCTTTAAAGCGAATAAAAACCTGTGCGTAATGACGTCACATGCTGTTTTGCGATCAAATTGGTATATCGAATTGATTTGAGACATTTTAAGGTGTTTCCATTCATTTTCGCGCTGAATCGCACAACATTCAAGCAAACATTTGCGAACAAAGTTTTGCTAGACAAAATGGATGGCACATCTGCCAACAAATGATCAATATTGCAAGTTGTAGCCTAGTGCTTAAGTGCCAGCTGATAGCGACATATGTAAGGGATGATGTATAGCGAGGCGGTTGTTAGCCTGAAGGGGGTTGTCTACATCCCGCTTATTACATGGCTAACGTTACCTACCAAATAAATAAATAATTTGACACAAAATATTGATTTAAAACGGAGTTTATTGATCTAAAAACGATTGTACTCCTTCCGCTAAAGAAAATAGTCCGTTCCGTCTCTGAACTGCGTCCATGGCAACGCTGTTTTTCATGGCAACGGTGTGTTATACTTAGCAGCTGTCTGTTTTCAAGAAATAACACACAGCATTCTACATTAGAATTCAACCAAGCCATGTAATAACAAGCTATAATAAGAAAACAACGACGCTATCAACACTGCTATGATGATGCAGATGCACGTAAATGCCTGTGGTGAGGCATTTTTCATTCGATATCACTTAATTCGGATAAAAACGAGTCGATGGAAACATAGCTACTGAAGCGCACATGATGCTCGTGGTGTTTCCAGCATCACTATACGAGGACATGAACACATGAACTTCATCTCTAGAGCTGCCCTGAGAGTCTTTAAAATGCATCATTAAAGAAATCATTGGCATGCATGTTTCTTCACCGCTCCATTGGCCAGACCCTCAAATCCATCGCTGACGAAGTAAACCCGGTGTCCCGAGGCCAGACCGACCCTCACCGCTGACCTCACCGCAGCGTTCATGCCGGCGGCTGGAGCGCCCACGTTCAGGATGGCCATCGAGTAGTTGCTCTGAGATCAAGATTAATAACATGAAACCAGGATATAATGTAATATAGACAATAACCAAACCAACACTTCACTGAGCACCAATAATCTGCTCTTTTCTAATGGACGTCAATGGAGGATCTGTGCATTTTAAATGGAATTTTTCAAAAATATTGGAAAAAAATGCTGTTACAGTAAGACACTTACAGGTGAAACTCAAAAAATTAGAATCTTGTGAAAAGGTTTTCATAAGCTGTAAGCCATAATCAAAATTATAAGGCTTGAAATATCTCACTTTGCATGTAATGAGTCTATATAATATATTAGTTTTACCTTTTAATTTGAATTACTGAAATAAATGAACTTTTGCACGAAATTCAAATTTTTCGAGTTTCACCTGTAGATAGTGACACTTTTGTCATTTTAGAGAGTTTGACTTTGTCTAATATTTGATGTTTGCATCATTGTTCATTTGTGTGGCTGCTTTGAAACAATCTGTATTGCATAAAGCGCTATAGAAATAAAGCTGACTTGACTTTAAGATTAGGATTTTATGATGCATAAGCCCTGATATCTTAGCTACAATAAAAATGTATAAGTACCAGTGGCAAAAAAATGACTTGAATGAAAAGTTTACAATTTTGTATATAATGCTGTGAAATGAGAGTTAGTGCTCGTGTGTTACCTGGACCACAGCAGGTTTGTGATACGCCAGCAACTTATAGATGTTCCAGTTGTTCTCAAAACTCCTGTAAACAGTATCATTAGATTCATTATTACTCGCTTGTGTGGAGATCAGTCAGCTCAAACTTTGACCTCAGCAGGGTAATCTGCTAACTAACACAGATGATGATGATGATGATGAAGTTCACATGCGGAGCTTCTTACCTGCCCCGTAACTGGATGGCTTCTTCAAACCGCTTCTCGTTCATGGCCCTCTGAACCTCTTTAGTCTGCGAGAAAGAGAGTCAAACTATTCTCTTAACGCAAGATATACTTGACAAAACTATTGTTTTTCATGCACTGGGGTTTTCATAATGTTGAGATTTTGGGCTATTTTGCTTCCATAACATCCCAAATACACATTTACAGGTGAAACTCAAAAAATTAGAATATGGTGCAAAAGTTAATTTATTTCAGTAATTCAACTTAAAAGGTGAAACTAATATATTATATAGACTCATTACATGCAAAGTGAGATATTTCAAGCCTTTATTTGTTATAATTTTGATGATTATGGATTACAGCTTATGAAAACCCCAAATTCAAAATTAGAATATTGTGAAAAGGTTTTCATAACTGTAAGCCATAATCATCAAAATTATAACAAATAAAGGCTTGAAATATCTCACTTTGCCTGTAATGAGTCTATATAATATATTAGTTTCACCTTTTAACTTGAATTACGGAAATAAATGAACTTTTGCACGATATTATAATTTTTTGAGTTTTACCTGTAAGTGTTTATTTTATTACACTTTATTTGTGTTTACAGATTTCAATTTCAATCTTTATCTTTAAAGGTCAGAAATCTCCACTTCAGCAGATTTACACACACCAAACTTTAGTTTCATTCCTATCTATACACTGAAGGTTTGTTCATTTATTATTCGACTGATTTATAGAACATGTTATACATAATATATATATATATTATATATATATATAATTTTTTTTGGTTGTTGATAGTCTGATTTCTGGAGTGATAAAAAGAAAAATACAAAATCCTCTCTGTTAAAACTTTTAACTCTAATATGTCAGCAAAATCAAATAATTTTAAACCTGGCTTTATCCAATGCTTTTTATTATTATTATTATTATTATTATTATCCAATGCATATAATAATGTATATTTAATTAGATGATGCCTCTTTGCAAATTTAAACATAACATTTCACAAAAACATGTAATACAAAATTGAATGTCCTTTAGTGTTTAATTAACTAGGGAGGTATGGGGTTATCAATTAGTTATACATTTTACCCTATTCACTTGGTGTCTTGCCTTAATGATGTGAGAAATTACTAGACAAAAATTTAGAAATTAAATTAGAAAAAAAAAAGAAAAAAGATTGCTTGTCAAATTCATTAGTTCATTACACATTAACTGTTTGGTATATCAAAAGGCTTTTAGTGCAATTTTTTTAAGATTACCTGACCCAATTTTGGTGAAGTTTGGATGATAGCTATAAACATGCAGAGTAATAATAAGCAGAAAAGCAAATGATTTTCCTTTAATTTTTGGCTATATATACAGTAGAGAGTTATGATTCTGAAAATTCAGCTTTGATCAAAGGAATAAATTACATGTTACAATATATTCGGTAAGACTTTACAATAAGGTTCACTAGTTAACATTAGTTAATGTATTTACTAACATGAACGAACAATGAGCAATACATGTGTTACAGTAGTTATTAATCTTTGTTAATGTTAGTTAATAAAAATACAGCTGTTCATTGTTGGTTCATGTTAGTTCACAGCGCATTAACTAATGTTAACAAATACAACCTTTGATTTAAATAATGTATTAGTAAATTTTTAAATTAATAACTACGATTAATAAATGCAGTAGAAGTATTGTTCATTCTTAGTTCATGTTAACTAAGGTAGTTAACTAATGTTAACTAATGCACCTTATTGTAAAGTGTTAGCAATATATTCAAACAGAAAACAGATCTTTTAGATTGCAACCCTCATTCAAGAACAAAAACCAACAAAAAACAGTGCACTATTTAATATATATATTAATATAATATTAATTATATAATATATATCTTACCAGACATCTTATCTCATTTTGTAATTGATGTAATACCTTTTATATGTCTGCAAAATGTAATAAAAAAAACTTGTGAATAAAAAGCGGTGCACTACTGAAGACTCACCATCTCTACGGCCTCCATGAGCGGGAGACGCACGGCCTGGTTCCCTGATAGGCCGATCACACAGGCGGGGGTGTCCGGTCCCGCCTCCAGCAGGGCCACCACGGCCTCGACACCCATCTTACTGCTCTACACGACGAAACACACACAGCCTCACTTCAACATCACTACAAAACTAATGTTAGGGTTTAAAGGTGCAATGTGTAAATATTTTGAGTATATATTAACAGAAATGCAATATGACATCCATAACTATGTTTTCAGTGGTGTATAAAGAACTTACTTAATAAACCGTAATGTTTTTATTACCTTAGAATGAGGCATTTATATCTACATAACCGCGGGCACCCCCTTCTATGAAGGTCGACATGTTGTGACGTCATGTTTCTACCGTAGCCGACAGCGAACACACAGCGCTACAGAGCGCGTTTCGTCACTACCTTGAAAGAGAAGTCGCAGAAAGCTAAAGCTAGCCATAGACACCGTGAGTAGTGACTTTTCCCTTGTCAGTGGTGTAAAATATGTAGTTGGATTGTTTCATGTAACTTAGTTCTTCTCCCTCGCTGTGTTATGGCTTTGCTATGTGGGGATAAATGTGCTGGTTACGTTCGTGAGACGGCTGATTAGTACTCTTGTCATTGACCGTAAAACAGTAACGTTACAGGAGTCACCAACCCGTCGATCGCGGTCGACAAGTCCATCTTGGAAGATTTTAAGTCAATCGCGAGGAGTTTTCAAAATCAGAGAAAAAAGCCTAGTGTGTGTAGTAAGTGTGTCTAGGGGATGCGGAGGCGCGCGCGCTGTTACAATCATGACATTTTTGCCGCGCGCACCTTTGGGCTCATGCGGACGCGTCGAGTTTAAACAAGGCTTTACGCTTTAACCAGCTCAGCCACAGTAACAGCTCATATTAGCCAGCTAAACTTTTACTACCCTGTTAGAAAACATATAGTTGCATAGTTTCATGTGGTTCTTCTCCCTCGCTGTATTATGGGTTCGCTGAAATGTGCTGGTTACGTTTGTGAGACAATCAGCTGATTACTATTATTATATTATATATTAAGACCCCTGATCCTCACCTGACTATGGCTTTGTAATCTTTATCTATGATGTGGTTTATAATGGACTGTGAAACAGAAACAGTGACAATGTTACACTCTCTTGGCTTACTCTGGCTATTCTCTGCTGTCTCAGACGACGTTATGTTTGCCCCGTTTGAGCCACCGTAGCTTCTTCGAAAGGGAGGGGTGAGCAGTGGGCGGAGCCATTAGTGCAACTCGCAACCGAACCGCTAGATGCCGCTAAAATCTACACACTTCACCTTTAAAGGTGCACTGTGTGAATTGCACACAACAGAAGTTACGCTGGCCGAAAGGAAGTGATGTCCTCGTCTGAGACAGCAGAGAGTAGCCAGTTAAACAATGAGGTTTCTTTACAAAGATAAATTAAGAACTTAGGTTTACTTAATTATTCAGTAAAACGATATGTTATTGTGAATATTATTGTTACTTGTTCATAGGGCTGTCACTTTACGTTCGAAAATCGATTGCACAATCGATCGGACCGACCAACACAAGTTTCGAAAACGAAAATGAGGAATCGATTTTAACGGCCTTTTTTTTTTTTTTACCAAAAATGTGTTTTATGTGGACAGATCAATACAGCACACAGAACATGTCGGATGCTGGAAAATAATAATGTGTTTTCTGTTAACCAAATGCTTTTTAATATTCGCTATTACTTCAATGCAAGTGAACAAGCGCGCCGTTATTTGTTGCGTAGTGACGTGTGTGTTCAAGTAAGCCAGAAATGTGCAGATTCTGTATTTAATATATCATGACGACTCACGAGTTGCGTATTTGCGCTTAATCCGCGTAGATTTGGTTTACACGAACTTCCACCAGCAAAGATAGTGAGTAAACATAGAAAAGGGTTTCTGCAGGTTTAACAAAGTCAAATTTAAGACTTAAGACCTTTTTAAGACCATTATGAATTAAATGTAAGACCTATATCACGACATTAAAAAAAGGAAACGCAGAGTCTCAAAATGACTTGCAAAGTAAATAAATTTATTCAAACTGAACAGTACTGAAGACAGCTTAGATGGATGCACAAAGCTGATTGGCTGTTGCATGTTTGTCTATTTTGTAGTCGTAATACAGCGAATTATACTTGGACTAGCGAAATAAGAAACTACAACATCACGCAATAAAAAAATAAAACATTCCAAAGCGCTTCGGAAGCGTTTCAATGAGATTTACATGGACGTAGGAAAATTAAGAGCCGTTTAAAATGATTTAAGACCTAGAACACAATACTTCAGCAAATTCAAGACTTTTTAAGGCCTTAAATTGTGATTTTGAAATTTTAGACTTTTTAAGAGCCCGCGGAAACCCTGCAGTGTTCGCTGACTTTAGCTATAGCTTCTTTGCACGAAGAGCAACATAGTGACGAAACGCGTTTGTCCGCTCAGGGCCACCGTAGAAACATGTCGATGTAAGGCGACCGGCGGTGTGTGTAGAGAGACATCGCTCATTCTAGGTCATTTTAAGGTCTTTATACACCACTGAAGACATAGTTATGTATATGATATTGCATTTCTGTCAACAGATCCTCCTAAATATTACACACTGCACCTTTAATTGAAAGTGTTTATTTACCAGGACTCTGTCGAAGGCTGAGGGTGTGCCGCCCCTCTGGACGTGACCCAGAACAGTGACCCGAGTGTCATAACCCAGACGAGACACAACCAGCTGCACGCAAACGCAAATCACATGGTCATTTATACACATCTGATTGGTCAAGAGCTGCTGATACTGATTTTATTGGTCTCTTTTTTCACCACACTTATTTCTATGGAGCTTTATACAATAAGGCAGCTTCATAGAAAATAACAGTGTTGCAAAATTGATCAATTTATCAAAAAGACTTAAAATGTCTCTATAGAAGATTTTTTATCAGAAGACTGTGGACGCTTGTTTCCACCACTGAATAAAAAAACAAGAGGTAATTGCGACTTTTGATCTCACAATTCTGACTTATTCCTTGTAAAAAGTTACTAGTTAAAAGTTACAATTCTGACTTCCTTTCTCTCAAAATGAGAGTTTACATCTTGCAATTTTGAGTTCATAACTCGAAATATTGACTTTTATTGTGAGATATAAATACTTATATATACTTTTTTTTTTGCAATTGTGAGTTTATTACTGGTAATTCACTTTTTTTCTCTCAGAATTGTGAGATATAAACAGAATTGTGAGTAATAAAAGTCTGAATTGTGAGATATAAACTCAAAATTACAAGAAAATACCTTATTTTAACAAACCTTATTTTATTTTTTGTTTCATGGTGGAAACAAGCTTCGACTTCATATCACTTCTAGAAAACATGGCTAACATTTAATAAGTTCCAACTTATGGTACGGTAAATTTTATGAAAACACTAAAGCAGGTGTAAATAATATATATGGGAATTGAATTAGCATGTACTAAAAAGTTACTTTAAAGGGATAGTTCACCAAAAAAATTCTGTCGTCATTTACTCTTTTTTTTTCTTATGCTGAACACAAAAGAAGATATTTTGAAGAATGTTGGTAAATGTCGGTATTGATTTCCATAATATTTTTTTGTCCATACTATGGAAATCAAACTTTTTGGTAACCCATATACAGGTGAAACTCGAAAAATTTGAATATCGTGCAAAAGTTCATTTATTTCAGTAATTCAGCTTAAAAGGTGAAACTAATATATTATATAGACTCATTACATGCAAAGTGAAATATTTCAAGCCTTTATTTGTTATAATTGTGATGATTATGACTTACAGATATGAAAACCTTTTCACAATATTCTAATTTTGAATTTGGGGTTTTCATAAGCTTAAATCTATAATCATCAAAATTATAACAAATAAAGGCTTGAAATATCTCACTTTGCATGTAATGAGTCTATATAATATATTAGTTTCACCTTTTAAGTTGAATTACTGAACTTTTGCACGGTATTCAAATTTTTCAACGGTATTTTAAAATATCACGTTTTGTGTTCAGCAGAAGAAAGAAATCCATATCCATTTAGACGGTGAGTAAATGATTTTGGGTGTCCTGTCCCTTTAAGAGCTCATGTTGCGAGCTGAAGAGCTTCACTCACGTCTTTGATGTAGTTGGAGGTGATGGCCTCACCGCTTCTGTTGATGGCTCCTTCAGCGATGATGATAATGTTCAGTCTGGATCCTTTACTGCGGCTCTGAGCAAACACATCCAGCAGTCGAGTGTTAAAATTATATGGAAGTAAAACTGGGCTGTTGTTATCTTAAAGGGGTCATATAATGGTACATGCACTTTTACAAGTTGATTGTAGTGAAATGTGTGTTGGCAGTGCCTGTACACAACCATCATATAATGATAAAAATCCATCCAGTGTTTTTGTTTTAATCTCCTTATATGTTTTCCCCTGCCTCAAATCAAGCCGTTCGACCGTGTGACGTCACACGCTCGGAAGCCCCTCCCACGATTGTTGAATGACAGCATCGTTTCAACACAGACCCGCCCTCGCTCGTGAGCCAGCTGTCAATCATAGTCTGCGCGGACCGGCGGGCTCATTGTTGATATGCTGGAGCACTGTCTATGAGCAGAATGGCGTCTAAGCGATTGTGGTGTTCTGTTCTTGGGTGCAATAACGAACACAGTCATTTTAATGTTCCTAAATCCAAACCGCTGAAGACGCAGTGGCTGAGTTTGTTTTCGAAGGGAATATTCCCCACGAGCAACGTCAATGCTCTCATGTTTGCGCGAATCATTTCTCACCAGACTGCTTTATAAACGAGGATCAGTATAAAGCTGGATTTGCTAAGAAGCTGCTCATGAAAAAAGGCTCGGTACCAGATATTCGTGTTCCTGCTGAACCTCTAGAACAACTGAAGTGAGTGTAACGTTTTATTAAACTTTATATTAATATATTAATCTTTTCAAATCGCTAGCTGCACGCTTCACAATGAATGCGTCTAAGGTTTACACTCAGGGTACATTACGGCATGTTTTCTATGTGTGATATTCTCAATATAATTCATAATCCCACGTTTATACTGAACAACGCGTTATGGTTATCGTGTTATTGTGTTACAAACGGTGTACACACAGAACAGAGAGGCGGGGTGAGCGAAACTCATGATCATTTAAAGTCATATACACTGAAACGGCGTGCTGAAAACAGAGCTGTTTTTGACCAGGTAAAATAAGTGTTTTCTTACAATACTAATGAGAATTTTTAATTAAAATATTTTACAAACTTTTAATTTAGACCTTAAAGAATCATATTAGCTTGAACAAAAATGGTATTATATGACCCCTTTAAGGAGTTATTTCTATCTAATGCACTCTATTGGGGAATCACTGACCTCAATCAGGATCAAGCATTTCAGAGAACCATGTAATAAAATACTAAAATAGATGAAAAATCAGGGCCCGTATTCATAAATAAATCTTAATGTAAAGAGTTGCTAGTAAAGAAAAAAGTAATTCAGAAAGCATCGTAACCCTTAAAAGAGGTCATAAGGTCAAAATTGTTAGGAGTACGGACAAGGACTTTTAAGAGGTTTCTTTAGCAGAGGAGAGATGGCAGAAAGATGAAGAGGGAGAAGAAGTGTGTTGCAATAGATGACAGTGAGTTAATAAGACGCTATAGATCGACACCCGGCCCGAATGTTCCTTTAAGGATGGCCTTGTGTTCATCCACTAACTGGGCTAACAGTAAACACTGTTCATCTGTCCAGTCCGGCTTTCTCGGCCTTCTTGGTTTTGATTCCATGTTTGTTACATTCAAACCACCACTTAAATAGACATGCCAGCAATCAGTGTAATTGGAAAGAGTGGAGCAAGTTTTATCATTCTAAGCCAATCAAATACCTTATAGGAAACAAACAGCATGGTAAATAAAAAAAAGGATTTATATACACATATATAATGTGTGTGTGTGTGTGTGTGTGTGTGTGTGTGTGTATGTGTGTGTGTGAGTGTGAACGGTCAAATAGGAAAAATTACGCATGTCATTTCAAAGTGAAGGCTTAGAATAGACCCTATACTTCAAATCACTCTTTCTTGGACAACCAACCAATCACAGTCTTCAAAAGATTGTGTCACACATAGCAACGGGGTGAGCCCCGCCTCCTCACTAAGATGAACGTTGTTGTCTTTTCCTTACTCAGAGTTGCTCTCGGATCGGTCCCGAATCGCTCTTAAGCTAAGACTCCTACGTAAAAGCTTTTAAGCTAAATTATTCTTGGAATCTTTATCAATACGGGCCCTGATCTTTACTAAAATGACTAAAACTGAAATAAAAATAATTGAAAGCTATATAATAATATAAAAAATGACAAATTATAAAAGCTCATAACAAAATTTCTAATGCTTAAGCTAAAATTAAAACAAAAACTGATAATATAAATATAATTATTTTAAGGTGTCATTGTTACAGTGTAATTATATATGTAAGTACTGAGTACTATTAAGCAACTACTATTGGGTTAGGGTAGGATTAGGGTTTGGTTAGTTGCATGTAATTATGCATAATTTACTGTTATTACTATGGGAAGTACATGTAACATATGTAAAAAGAACACTGTAAAATAAAGTGTTACCAAAAATAAAAGTTAATTCAAAATAATCATGAAAATAACACTGCTCTTATAACTCTTATGAATCACGCCATTAATAAGTTATAAGAGCAGTGTTATTTTCGAATGAACTTACTTAATACAATTAACTTACTTAACGGCATCATGTGTGCTCCACCAGTGTGTTTAATGGTCTATAAAGGAGCTCACCTCTCCCAGTCGAGCACACATGAGCTCTTCCCAGCCGTCCTCAGGAGGAGCTTCAGGGATGAACAGCCAATCGGCTCCCGACGCCAGAGCCGACACCAGCGCTAGATACCTGCAGGAGAGCAGTGATAATCATAATGCTTTTCTAAAACCCTAAAACATCACCTAGGCTGGCTTGAGGGAGAGTAAATATCATTTTAGGGTGAATTAACCCTTTAACTCAATCTACTTGCAATCAAATAATTCTCTGTAGGGCACAGAGTTCTCTTACTCGCTCACAGCAATAACAGCAGCAGTGTAGCAGATCTATTCCAACATGACTAAACATAGCAATATTGTCATATCCATAACCATACCAAACACTCCGAGAGTTGTCATGACAGGACTCAAATTCTGACATTATTATCTCAACCTCATCAAAACCTGTCAGGAGGAGTAAATCATGGCAGAATTTTCATTATATAAACAGCAGAGCATTTAATTGCAGTAGAAAATCTAAAACTGAAATGAAAATGAATTCTATACAGATATATTTAAAAAAACAAAAGCTACTTAAAAGCACAGAAATGCACAAAAAATGACCAAAAAATTAACTAAAATTAAAAGGAAAAAGGATTTTTTTAAAAATAAAGGTAAACTGAAATAAAGTATTTATAAAACTTAACCTTTTTATTTGAGGTAAATTAGAAATGTTGCCTTGGCAACTAACAGAAATAAAAGTTTATAGAAATATAATTTGAAGTACCAAAATTACTAAAACTGAAATAAAAATTAAAGCTAAAAAACTAGTAAAATTTAAAAAAGCAAACTAAAACTAAAACAGAAAATTAGCAGTATTAAACATGTTGATAAATACTGTAATATTATATAAACAATACTGAAAATAACTGTTGCCAATAAGTTCTGGGTGGTTGCTAAGGCACTGTTAGAATGTTTGGGTGGTTGCCAAGATGTTTTGTGTGGTTGCTAGGGCACTGTTAGAATGTTTGGGTGGTTGCCAAGATGTTTTGTGTGTTCGCTAAGGCACTGTTAGAATGTTTGGGTGGTTGCCAAGATGTTTTGTGTGGTTGCTAGGGCACTGTTAGAATGTTTGGGTGGTTGCCAAGATGTTTTGTGTGGTTGCTAAGGCACTGTTAGAATGTTTGGGTGGTTGCCAAGATGTTCTGGGTGGTTGCTAGGGCACTGTTAGAATGTTTGGATGGTTGCCAAGATGTTTTGTGTGGTTGCTAGGGCACTATTAGAATGTTTTGATGGTTGCCAAGATGTTTTGTGTGGTTGCTAGGGCACTGTTAGAATGTTTGGGTGGTTGCCGAGATGTTCTGGGTGGTTGCTAGGGCACTGTTAGAATGTTTGGGTGGTTGCCAAGATGTTCTGGGTGGTTGCTAGGGCACTGTTAGAATGTTTGGATGGTTGCCAAGATGTTTTGTGTGGTTGCTAGGGCACTATTAGAATGTTTTGATGGTTGCCAAGATGTTTTGTGTGGTTGCTAGGGCACTGTTAGAATGTTTGGGTGGTTGCCGAGATGTTCTGGGTGGTTGCTAGGGCACTGTTAGAATGTTTGGGTGGTTGCCAAGATGTTTTGTGTGGTTGCTAAAGCACTGTTAGAATGTTTGGGTGGTTGCCAATAAGTTCTGGGTGGTTGCTATAGCACTGTTAGAATGTTTGGGTGGTTGCCAAGATGTTCTGGGTGGTTGCTAGGGCACTGTTAGAATGTTTGGGTGGTTGCTAGGGCACTGTTAGAATGTTTGGGTGGTTGCCAAGATGTTCTGGGTGGTTGCTAGGGCACTGTTAGAATGTTTGGGTGGTTGCCAAGATGTTCTGGGTGGTTGCTAGGGCACTGTTAGAATGTTTGGGTGGTTGCCAAGACGTTCTGGGTGGTTGCTAGGGCACTGTTAGAATGTTTGGGTGGTTACCAAGATGTTCTGGGTGGTTGCTAGGGCACTGTTAGAAAGTTTGGGTGGTTGCCACGATGTTTTGTGTGGTTGCTAGGGCACTGTTAGAATGTTTGGATGGTTGCCAAGATGTTCTGAGTGGTTTCTAGAGCGTAAACATAATCTCAAATCTAAACATGTTTGTAATTTCCCCATGATCTTCTTGGTGTGTGTGCGGCGCAGGGGAAACTCACCCGCAGTGGCGACCCATGACCTCCAGCACAAACGTGCGCTGATGGCTGGAAAAAAAGATCAATAACACAGTGAGCACATCAAATGGAGAAAACTTGTCTTAATGTATGTACACCTGCCTACGTGCAACTGTATAATGCTGAAAACAGTGTGTGTGTGTGTGTGTGGAGGGTGAAAAGAGAGACGAGACGAGACAAGACGGGAATTCCACACATTCCTGAACAAACAACAGGAAATCAGTCGTCAGTCACAGACATTAATTATAATTACTTATCTACATATGGTCTATGGTCTTATAGGCAGTGTCATTTGAGGATCGTTGAGATACAATTATAGTTTTTAATAATATTTTGGATTTTATATTTTCCATTTTGATTTTAATTTTAGTTAAAGATTTAGTCATTTTGTTGTGTTTTTGTCATTTTAGTGTTTTTTGTTTTTATTTTTAATATGCCTATATAGTTTATTTTTAGTTATTTTAGTAAATCAAGTTAAAAAAACAAGTAAAATAAAAAATTAATATATATATATATTTTTTTTTTCAGTTTTACATTTAGTTGTTTTAGTACAGTATCAAGTTAAATTAAATTAAAAAGTTTACTTTTTTAAATTTTATTTTAGTTTTAATTTGTTTTCCATTTTAATTTCAGTTAAAGTTTTAGTAATTTTGTTGTTTTTCTGTCATTTTAGTAGTTTTTTAAAATGTCTATATAGTTTGTATTCATTTTTATTTCAGTTTCACATTGTTATTTTAGTACATCAAGCTAAACTAAATAAAAGTTTACTTTTTATGTTTTATTTTAGTTAACGTTTATTTGTATATTTTCCATTTTAATTTCAGTTAAAGTTTTAGTAATTATGTTTTGCATTTTTGTCATTTTAGTAGTTTTTTAAAAATGTATGTAAATAGTTCTTCAGTTTTAGATTTGTATTTTATTACATCAAGTTAAACTTAATTAAAAAAGTTACCTTTTTTAATACTTTATTTTAGTTAACGTTTATTTTTATATTTTCCATTTTAATTTCAGTTAAAGTTTTAGTAATTTTGTTGTTTTTCTGTCATTTTTTGTATTTTTTTTTAAATATGTGTAAATAGTTTAAAAAAATTCTTATTCAGTTTTAAATTTAGTTATTTTATTACATCAATTTAAACAAAATTAAAAAGTTTACTTTTTTATACTATCTTAGTTAACGTTTATTTTTATATTTTCCATTTTAATTTCAGTTAAAGTTTTAGTAATTTTGTTGTTTTTCAGTCATTTTTTGTATTTTTTAAAAAAAATATGTGTAAATAGTTTTTAAAAATTCTTATTCAGTTTTAAATTTAGTTATTTTAGTACGTCAAGTTAAACTAAATAAAACAGTTTACTTTTTTATATTTTATTTTAGTTAATGTTTATTTTTATATTTTACATTTTAATTTCAGTTAAAGATTGAGTAATTTTGTTGCTTTTCTGTCATTTTTAGCAGTTTGTTTATAAATGTGTGTATATAGTTTTCATTGTTTTCTCTGAGCTCAGTGGACCTGGTGGCGGTGGTGGTGATGGCGTCGATGATCTCAGTGATGCGGTTGAGGGCCGAGTCAGCGCCGATGGTCATGTCGGTCCCGCAGAAGTCATTATCGATGGACCCGACCAGACCCACGATGTTCAGGTGCCCGTGCTGACGGGCCGTTTCTGCCGTGATCCGACCTGTCAATCAGGAAATATACAGTGGTGTGAAAAAGTGTTTGCCCCTTTGTAAATATGATCAGAGATGGCTGTAAAAAATAAATCTGCATTGTTAATCCTTTTGATATTTTATTTAAAAAATTTGAAAAAATCTAACTTTTCATTGAAGTAAATTAACTAATTAATAGTTGGCGGAAAATCACATTATGAAATAAATGTTTTTCTCCAAAACACGTTGGGAACAATTATTTGCCCCCTTTTATTAAATACTTTTTGCAACCTCCTTTTTCCAAGAGACCAGCTCTGAGTCTTCTCCTATAATGCCGGATGAGTTTAGAGAACACCTGACAAGAGATCAGAGACCATTCCTCCATACAGACTCTCTCCACATCCTGCAGATTCCCAGATCCATGTTGATGCTTCTTCTCTTCAGTTCAGCCCACTCATTTTCTATAGGGTTCAGGTCAGGGACTGGGATGGCCATTGCAGATGCTTGGTTTTGTGCTCAGTGACACATTTTTGTTTTGATTTTGATGCTTGTTTTTGGATTACTGTCCTGTTGGAAGATCCAACCACGGCCCATTATAAGATTTCTAGCAGAGGCTGTCAGGTTTTGATTTTTTATCTGTTGGTATTTGAACGAATCCATGATGCCATATATCTGAACAAGATGTCCAGGACTTCTGGCAGAAAATTAGGCCCACAACATTAAAGATACAGCAGAGTATTTCATTCTACACATGGGGTACTTTTTATACCTGTATGAACCTAACCCATCTTAAGTGTTTGCTGCCAAAAAAGCTAATTTTTTTGTTTCATCTGACCATAGAACCCATCCCATTCCTGTAGTGTCAGTTACTTTTCACACGTTCTATGGTCAGATGAAACAAAAAAATTAGCTTTTTTGGCAGCAAACACTTAAGATGGGTTAGGTTCATACAGGTATAAAAAGTACCCCATGTGTAGAAAGAAATACTCTGCTGTATCTTTAATGTTGTGGGCCTAATTTTCTGCCAGAAGTCCTGGACATCTTGTTCAGATATATGGCATCATGGATTCGTTCAAATACCAACAGATAAAAAATCAAAACCTGACAGCCTCTGCTAGAAATCTTATAATGGGCCGTGGTTGGATCTTCCAACAGGACAGTAATCCAAAAACAAGCATCAAAATCAAAACAAAAATGTGTCACTGAGCACAAAACCAAGCATCTGCAATGGCCATCCCAGTCCCTGACCTGAACCCTATAGAAAATGAGTGGGCTGAACTGAAGAGAAGAAGCATCAACATGGATCTGGGAATCTGCAGGATGTGGAGAGAGTCTGTATGGAGGAATGGTCTCTGATCTCTTGTCAGGTGTTCTCTAAACTCATCCGGCATTATAGGAGAAGACTCAGAGCTGGTCTCTTGGAAAAAGGAGGTTGCAAAAAGTATTTAATAAAAGGGGGCAAATAATTGTTCCCAACGTGTTTTGGAGAAAAACATTTATTTCATAATGTGATTTTCCCCCAACTTTCAATTCTTTTACTTCAATGAAAGGTTAGATTTTTTCAAAATTTAAAAAAAAAATATTAAAAGGATTAACAATGCAGATTTATTTTTTACAGCAATCTCTGATCATATTTACAAAGGGGGCAAACACTTTTTCACACCACTGTAGTTCACAACGATCCACAGGCTTCCTTCTGTGAGCAAATATTTAGTTTATCAACATTTTCAATAAGTGTTTTCGAGTTAGATCAGTAGCATTTAGTGTTATTTTATTCAATTCAATTCACAGTTATTTGTATAGCACTTTTCACAATACACATCATGTCAAAGCATCTTTACAGAAAATGCACGAGTCCATATTACAGTTTAGAGTCTGATATCAGAGGAAACTGTCCAAGTTATGTATTTCAGAAATGTGCATATACAAAATCACAGTTAGCAGTTATTTTATCCATTCAATTTCTGTCTAATTGTGACTATACATTTTCATGCCAGTTTTTATTTTAGTTTTATTACTATTTTGAATTACTTTTATATTTTTAGTTTTCATGTTAACTTCAGTTGCATTTGTAGTAATTTCCTTATGTGCTTTTGTCATTTTATTAGTTTTTTGTTTTTAATATTGGTATTTAGGTTTAATTCAGTTTTTATTTATTTTCAGTTAATAATTTGAGTCTTCAATTTAATCTTATTTCAGTTTATTGCAAAGGCAACATTCCAACAATTTTAATTTAAGTTTTTCAACCAATATTAATTTTTTATTCTAGCTTTATTTCAATTAACAGAAATGTGTTTAAAGTCCCCCTGTGATGAAAATCCAGCTTTTAATGTTGTTTATATGTGTATGTGGTGTTTTTAATATGCTTCAATCAAGACAAACCATGTGTAAGTTCATAAGTCGACAGCATTGCTGAGTATTTTCTGCTTAAAACTGCAGTGAACCAAAGACAGTCTCAAAAACACGGTTTGAAATCGCTGGTGTTTCTGACGTCACAAACGAGCTTGTAACCAATCAGATCAACGTGTGATCGTCAACCAGTGGATCTCTGAGCTGAGTGAGTGAGTGGAGGCGGGGCTCATTTGCATATTCATAGAACCGCGAATACTAAATGAGGCAAGGGTGTCGAGTTACATTCAAGCTATTTTAAGGCATGAAGATTTTTTTTTCAAGGAAAAAACGTTGAAATATGTAACTTTGGTGATCAAAGATGAGTTTAAGGGATAGTTTTAGGTTTAGTTCCTTGATGCCATGTAAAGAAGATAAACAATATTGTTATTAATATGAAAATAAGGAACAACTTTTTGCAAGTAACTTGTAGCAGAGCGAACTAGCTGACTGTAGCTGAACTTTACATTATGAGTAGTTTGTATCTTGGGAAACGACAATTTCAAAATGGTTTCCTGAACACTGATGAGTCAATGACTTGCGTTGACACTTTGATACAGCGTTCATAAAGATTTATGATTCTTATCCTGAGGAGACTTTACTGCCCGACTGATCATTCACGAGCTTGAGTCCGCTTTCATGACCTTACAATACGTTTTATTAGGGAGATGCATATGAAAAATTTGGTTGATACCAATAATTATTTTTATTTGAAAGCCAATAACCAATATATTAGCCGATAAATCTAAATCCTAAAATCTAAATAAAAAGGTTTTTCTATAATTTGTATGAGCCTGATTTCAAAAACAAAAGTCTCACCATTAAAATCCATATACCAAACACACAATTATAATGTTCTCATAATGTGCCTTTATGACAGACTCGCGCTGAAAATGTTGCACTTCACCATATTTTCCTTTTTGAAGTGATTCCAATCATATTTCAAGCAATTCAAAACCATCATGTTGAACAGTGTGCATCTGAAGCGTCTCAGCTGAAGGAAATAATACATTATTTATCAGCTTTAATATCAGCCAAATGTTCTTATCGGGCCGATAACGATAGAAAAACTGAACACATGTTGGCCGATACACAGGTGAAACTCGAAAAATTAGAATATCGTGCAAAAGTTCGTTTATTTCAGTAATTCAACTTAAAAGGTGAAACTAATATATTATATAGTCTCATTACATGCAAAGTGAGATATTTCAAGCCTTTATTTGTTATAATTTTGATGATTATGACTTACAGTTATGAAAACCTTTTCTAATTTTGAACCTTGGGTTTTCATAAGCTGTAAGCCATAAGCATAATCATCAAAATTATAACAAATAAAGGCTTGAAATATCTCACTTTGCATGTAATGAGTCTATATAATATATTAGTTTCACCTTTTAAGTTGAATTACTGAAATAAATGAACTTTTGCACGATATTCTAATTTTTCGAGTTTCACCTGTATCATGCATCCCTATTCTTTTGGGATATAAAACTCTAACAGAACGGCAAAAATAACGACTAAATTTCATTTTTAGTGGCGACACACCTTTAAAATAGCATATAATGTTAAACTATAAAGTGAAAAGCAAAGCTGTGTTTTCCACATGCTGGTGTGGTTTGGTACTAGCCTGGGAAAACCCAAACAACTTCCGGCAAATTTAGATTTGCTCGGGAATATATTAACAGAATAGGTACCTGTTAGTTTTAAAATAATTACATTATAAATAATTTGCTTGTATATCTGGTTGTACCCCTTTATTACCCAAAACCTAACATATTGTTCCCTTATACCTACACGGAAGTACACTATAATTACAGAAACGTACACTGTAATTTCGGTTTACTTGTTTGCGGGTCGTAATATAAAGTGTCACCATATTGTTTTTAAAACAGATGCAAAGGTATCAAAGAATGATCCCATGAAACACATGGCATATATTCCACTGTAAAATCTGGGCTTTTTTTGTTTGTTTTGTTTTCCATTAAAATTCCTTTCATCTAAATAGCATGAGACGTTGTGGCTTTTCCTACTCTTGTTTCTTCATATTTCAGTCCAATTAAATTATTAAAATTTGTTATATTTATTTTATAATAAATCCAAAATGAAAACATATGAAAAGAGCTATAAAAGGGAGTGGAAATGAGCTAATGAGTGATCCTCTGCAGCCATCTACTGGTTATAGTGGTAATTTCATGTCATTTTCATGTTAAATGTTTGTTTTCCTAGCCTGGGAAAACCCAGACAACTTCCGGCAAATTTAGATTTGCTCTGAAAGTTAGTCTGGCAAAGAGCTCATTCAAGCCCATTTCCAATTCGCCGAAATCGCGGCACCAATCAGAAGCGTTGGGGCGGGCTTTACACGATGACGACAGCGCTGGGATTTTGAAGCAGATTTTGTAGCCTACATTACAAAGATGGATGCCGCCGTCGAACATCACTCGTTCCAATCAGCTATCGCGTCTGTTTTAAGCGATTTGAACGTTTCCTTTTAGTTAAAAACCGAGCAAAGAACAACACTCGGAGATGTGTCTCCGCCGCTCTGCATACGTCATCTCCTTCATCGCTCTGATTGGGTTTAGGTCTATCCACGACGTCCGTTGGTGACGCCCCTCTGGAAATGATTTGTCTATCACGCTTTGCCAGACCATAATTCAGTTACAACTGAGAATGGTCTGGTTTTAACCAGGCTAGTTTGGTACCTTTCTCCACCAGCTCCTGCAGGAGTCCGCTCCACTCCGAGCGGAAGACGTGTGCTCCGGTCAGGCTGCCGTCTCCGCCACACACACACAGGTTACAGATGCCACGCTTCACCAGGTTAAAGGCCGCCGCTAAGCGTCCCTCGCGCGTGGTGAAGGCCTTACAGCGGGCGCTGCCGATCACAGTCCCTCCCTGTGGAGGACAACACTGAGGTTACGCCTGCGCATCATGATCAGACGTCTTTAATCATGGAGTTATTATTTGCAATGCTTCAGCACAGGCATAAATGCACGTCAGCGCTGCGCCAGAACAGTCGCATGCATCACAGCTTTAAAGGAGACGTGAGACAGCCGTCAGCGCAGACGGGGTTTATCGAGCTCATGGACACACACACACACACACACACACACACACACACACTGTTCACCCAGAGAATGAAAATACTGTCTTTATTTACTAATTCCTACATGTCATTCCAAAGCTATAAGCTGTTATTAAACACATTTCTGTCTACATTAGGGGTGTAATAATATATCGTGTCACAATATATCGCAATACAAAAATGCAACAATATGTATTGTGAATAGTGAATATCTGTAGTGTGTATAGTTCATCCAAAATGAAAATAACAGTGAGAATTTTTTTTCAGAGTTTTAGTGTCAGTACATTAAACTACTGTATATAATGTGGAATATAATATACACTCACCTAAAGGATTATAAGGAACACCAGACTAATACTGTGTTTGACCCCCTTTCGCCTTCAGAACTGCCTTAATTCTACGTGGCATTGATTCAACAAGGTGCTGAAAGCATTCTTTAGAAATGTTGGCCCATATTGATAGGATAGCATCTTGCAGTTGATGGAGATTTATGGGATGTACATCCAGGGCACGAAGCTCCCGTTCCACCACATCCCAAAGATGCTCTATTGGGTTGAGATCTGGTGACTGTGGGGGCCATTTTAGTACAGTGAACTCATTGTCATGTTCAAGAAACCAATATGAAATGATTCGAGCTTTGTGACATGGTGCATTATCCTGCTGGAAGTAGCCATCAGAGGATGGGTACATGGTGGCCATAAAGGGATGGACATGGTCAGAAACAATGCTCAGGTAGGCCGTGGCATTTAAACGATGCCCAATTGGCACTAAGGGGCCTAAAGTGTGCCAAGAAAACATCCCCCACACCATTACACCACCACCACCAGCCTGCACAGTGGTAACAAGGCATGATGGTTCCATGTTCTCATTCTGTTTACGCCAAATTCTGACTCTAACATCTGAATGTCTCAACAGAAGTCGAGACTCCTCAGACCTGGCAACTTTTTTCCAGTCTTCAACTGTCCAATTTTGGTGAGCTCTTGCAAATTGTAGCCTCTTTTTCCTATTTGTAGTGGAGATGAGTGGTACCCGGTGGAGTCTTCTGCTGTTGTAGCCCATCCGCCTCAAGGTTGTGCGTGTTGTGGCTTCACAAATGCTTTGCTGCATACCTCGGTTGTAACGAGTGGTTATTTCAGTCAAAGTTGCTCTTCTATCAGCTTGAATCAGTCGGCCCATTCTCCTCTGACCTCTAGCATCAACAAGGCATTTTCGCCCACAGAACTGCCGCTCACTGGATGTTTTTCCCTTTTCACACCATTCTTTGTAAACCCTAGAAATGGTTGTGCGTGAAAATCCCAGTAACTGAGCAGATTGTGAAATACTCAGACCGGCCCGTCTGGCACCAACAACCATGCCACGCTCAAAATTGCTTAAATCACCTTTCTTTCCCATTCTGACATTCAGTTTGGAGTTCAGGAGATTGTCTTGACCAGGACCACACCCCTAAATGCATTGAAGCAACTGCCATGTGATTGGTTGATTAGATAATCACATTAATGAGAAATTGAACGGGTGTTCCTAATAATCCTTTAGGTGAGTGTATAATAATGCACTGAGGGGATATTTGTGTTTCCTGATAATGCCAAATGTCTGATGTTACCTGTAAAAAGTGGCCGACATTATTTTAAATATATCTAGTCAGTGACAGCACAAGCATATTCATCTAAAATAATTCTGTATTTTCAGTGTCAGAATCATGAATATTGTGATTCTGGTGTCTCTATTGTCCTGTGCTTTGGGTTTCCAGCACCAAGTCCAAGACTATTCATTTACACACACAATGTAATATACAATTTAGCATTTTAATCAACAGTAAATTTTTTGTTAATCTTTTATCATATGTCTTGGAGTATCGCAATAATATGGTATTGTGAGTTCAGTATCGTGATATGTGTCGAATCGTGACATGAGGGATCGTTACACCCCTATTCTACATGCATGCGTGCTGCAAGTTTTAATAAAGCACCACTAAAGTACCCGAACAGGAGCCCATGTGACTCATGCACTATATTACAAGTTATTGATAATCTCACAACAAACATGATGCGCAATGCGCTTCAGCAACTCTGACATCAACAAACGTGACTGCAAATGAAATTTGAGAGCAGACGAAGGTTTATCAGTGAAGATTCACTGACACAATAACAGCAAAGGGTTTGAAATCACACGAGGGGGAATAAATGATGACCGAATCTTCATTTGTGGGTGAACCGTCCCTTTAACGCTCTCCATAAACACTTTCCAACTGGATTATGTTGAAAAGAAGAATAATGGATGCACTTGATCACAGAATCGTAGAAATAATAATATAATCTTCAACTCACTGCATACAGGACATTTCATACGACCAAACGACTGCACTTCCAAAACCATCTATAGATGTTAAAGGGTTAGTTCACCCAAAAATGAAAATGATGTCATTAATGACTCTCCCTCATGTCGCTCCAAGCCCGTCAGACCTCCGTTCATCTTCAGAACACAGTTTAAGATATTTTAGATTTAGTCCGAGAGCTTTCTGTCCCTCCATTGTAAATGTGTGTACGGTATACTGTCCTTGTCCAGAAAGGAAATAAAGACATCATCAAAGTAGTCCATGTGACATCAGTGGGTTAGTTAGAGTGTGTTGAAGCATCGAAAATACATTTTGCTCCAAAAATAACAAAAACTAGGCCTTTATTCAGCATTGTATTGTCTTCCGGTTCTGTTGTGGATCCGCGTTCAGTGCCGCTGCTGACGTGTGTCTGGTGTGTGTGTGTGTGTGTGTGTGTCTTCCGGTTCTGGTGTCTGGTGCGCCCGTGTATTCTGGACAAAGACAGTATACCGTACACACATTTACAATGGAGGGACAGAAAGCTCTCGGACTAAATCTAAAATATCTTAAACTGTGTTCTGAAGATGAACGGAGGTCTGACGGGCTTGGAGCGACACGAGGGAGAGTCATTAATGACATCATTTTCATTTTTGGGTGAACTAACCCTTTAACACTGTCTGTGTTATTCTGATCTCTTTATGTTACCAGGCTGAGTGAAAGCACATGCAGCAGGACAGCTTACCGGTTACCAGCCTAACCGAAGAACAGAAGAGAGAAGAGAGAGAGAAACTCAACAAGAGGAGCGTTCAGACAGATCCGACTGAATAAAACCTGTATTCAAGTCAAGTCATCCTCATTTATAAAGCGCTTTTAACAATGTAGATTGTTTCAAAGCAGCTTTACAGAGATAAACATATAATTTAAGGTAACAGAGATTGGCTTGGTTTTATAGCGGTTATTGAATAATGTTATTTTCCAGCTAAAGTTAGTTTTGATTGATTCAGCAGGTAAACATCGCTTTCATTCATTCAAATAGAGCTGAAATAAAATATAAAGATTAATGATAAACTTAAATATTGGAAATTCTGCCTTGGCAACTAACTTAAATAAGTCTACGTTACTAAAATTACCTAAACTAAAGCCGAAATAAAAAATAAAGCTAAATAACAACAATGCAAAAACTAAAAGAATTGACAAAAGCACATAACAAAATTACAAAAAAAATTGACAAAATTTTATATGAGAACAGAAAATATAAAAGCTTTATATTTTTTATAATAATAATTTAACCAATACACATTACCATTCAAAAGTTGGGGGTCAGTGGAAATTTTTTATGTTTTTGAAAGAAGTGTCTTCTGCTCACCAAGACTGCGTTAATTTGATCAAAAGTACAGTAACAATTTTGAAATATTATTACAATTTAAAATAGCTGTTTTCTATGTGAATATATAGTCAAATGTAATTTATTCCTGTGATGAAAGCTGTATTTTCAGCATCATTACTCCAGTCTTCAGTGTCACATGATCCTTCAGAAATCATTGCATCTTTGCTGAATAAAAGTATTAAAAATAAATGATTCAAATCTAAGCCCACACTTTTGAACGGTAGTGTACTCATGAAAGACGAGCTTATAATAACTGTTTGAATGTCTTTCTGCGGCGGTTTCAAATGTTCTCAGCAAGTACAGATGAAACTCGAAAAATCAGAACATCGTACAAAAGTTCATTTATTTCAGTAATTCAACTTAAAAGGTGAAACTAATATATTATATAGACTCATTACATGCAAAGTGAGATATTTCAAGCCTTTATTTGTTATAATTCTGATGATTATGGCTTACAGTTATGAAAACCTTTTCACAATATTCTAATTTTGACTTTGGGGTTTTCATAAGCTGTAAGCCATAATCATCAAAATTATAACAAATAAAGGCTTGAAATATCTCATTTTGCATGTAATGAGTCTATATAATATATTAGTTTCACCTTTTAAGTTGAATTACTGAAATAAATGAACTTTTGCACGATGTTCAGCTGTGCTTCTGACTGGATGTAACCGGATCTGAGTGTCTGATGCTCTTACCAGCTGAATGATATTGGTGACGCTTTGCCAGTTGGCCAGTTTAATATTGTCTCCTCCGTCCACCAGTCCTTGATACCCCTGAAATCAAAGTGAATCCTCACATTAATCCTCATATATCATGATTTCAAGTGTTTCATCATCCATACACCAGCACAGACCGTGAAAGCATGATGTTGGCAGTACCTCATACACCAGATACACCTTGGCGCCCACATAGATGCCCATCCGGGTCACGGCACGAATCGCTGCGTTCATCCCTGACAGAGAGCAATTCAGTCCAAGCCTTTAATCCTCATATTCAGAAGTTTCATTACATGGAAATGGTCATGCTAACAATAATCAATAATAGTGAGTAATCAGTTTCTGGATGTTAATACAGTGTATTTTCAAAATGCACATCTGACACGATTCCCCAAAAACCTGTCCATTCAAATATTATTTAATAATATTCAATATAATTATATAATACTACTAGTTTGTATTAATTAATTGAACTGTTTTTTATCATTTTATTTAGTGCCGTCAAATCCCCGAGGTTTAATCAAACCGAGGTTCCCCCGTGAGTCCTAGAGCTCCTCCGGTTTATCCAAGACGTCCAATAGATTACTTAGGCTTTGAAAAATATGATACACTGGTGTTATGCCAGATGAGAAGTTTATCTATGTATCATCTTTTTTGAATTAGACTTAGACTTTATTGTCATTCAACTGCACATTCACAATATACAGTTGAGCGAAATTTCATTGCAAGGCTCCGAAAATATAAATAAAAAAAGACAGTAGGCCTATATGAGCAATATAAAATACATGCAATATAAAATTGAACAATTATGACTAGTGCAAATATCTGTAGCAGCAGGATGTATTGCAGTAAAAAACAGATAAATAGACAATATAACATTAAAATTACTTAGTGCAAATAGGGTTCACAGTGATCATGTAAGATTTTTACTTACATTAAAAAAAAGAAGGTTTTTAGTTAATTATAATAACCCTGTCTGGCATATAGTATATCAGCATAATCGTCATATCAATAACAGTAGCCTATAGAGCAAATGGGGGGTAAAATGTGCTTCATTTATATGGAAATAAAGCCACAATATAAAAACAAAAATCTTAAAAATAAGCTACATTTTCTACGTGAAATCGACTGTCCTTAACCGGTTCAGTCAGTGAGATACACTGTTCATCTCCAATACTGTACTTACTGTACAGCTGCACAGACGTAGCTTACACTTTATTTTAAGGTGTCATTGTTACAGTGCAATTATATATGTAAGTACTGAGTAATATTAAGCAACTATGTACGTACTATAGGGTTTGGGTGAGGGTTAGTTGCATGTTATTATGCATTATTTACTGTTATGGTAAATACAAGGATAGACGAGAACCGGTGGAGCAACAGCCTGAACATGCAATGCATGTTAAACTCAAAAAACAGCTGAGAGAAAGTGTATATCAGACCAGGTGACAGTGCAGGTCATTTTATAGTTTTATATAAACCTCCTTTTGCGTTATGACATGAACAAACACGCTGCCTATATAACGCCGTGTTATATTAGTCATCATTATATTAGTATATCAGTCATATTCACTAGTGTAAATGCGTTAAGTGTGTGTGTGTGTGTGTGTGTGTGTGTGTCTGTGGCCCTGCGTCGCGTTTTCACCTTGAGCGTCTCCTCCGCTGGTCAGTGCGGCGATCGCTCGCCCCGCGCCGGTCATCCGCAGCTTCTCCAGCCCCGCGGAACTCATTCTGCTCGCGTCGCGTCGCGTCGATGTCTTCCGCGGAATAATAACAGTATACGGTTACCGTGCAACTGTGAAGCAATCGTCCGGAGAAGTTCGTTTCCAGCGCGTCGCGTCGGGTCTCCTCCTGCGCAGATTGACCTTCCGGGAAACAGACGCAAGGACGCCCCTGACGCGCGCTGACGTCTCTCTAGTCTACACAAGTTGCAGGGTGGGTTTGGCACAATGCGACTGCGACGCGTCGAACTGCACGATCTCCTTATCCTTGAGCAACTGGAGGATCTGGAATATTCATGATGCTGCGGTGCACATGTGTGGCAATAACCATAACCGAAGTGCAACGTCATGGGATGTCATAAAAAACGTGTTGTGCTCGCTTTATAGCCGATTTAAGCTTGATATGTACCTGTGAATACTGTGCACTAGAAAAATAAACTATTTTACATCTGTTTTTTCCACTGTATACTCGTAGAAAAATGAAGTGTATGATATGAATGTGTGTGTTTGATGTGCTTTTTTATACTCAGAATGGCACTTTGGAATGTAAAGAACAACATTATACAGTTAGGCTATTTATTTTATTAGCAAAAATACCATATGCATAAAAAGAAGTGGAAACCACGTTTTTAAAATGACTTTAAATTATATCTAAATAGTTTGGATAAAACTAAAACTGAAAACAAGTCATGCTTTAAAAGCACTGGATTTTATGTAATTATTATTATTTATTTATTTACTTTTTATTAATATTTTTGTTATTTAGTTTTTTCTTTCATTTTCTGGCAACTAATGTTAATGTGATGATTTGAATATGTAATGCCCTGTCCTCATGGCATTGAGAAAAACTGTAAAGAATGTAAAAAACGAGAGAGGACTTGCTTTTTAAAACCCTCTGGGCTCTTCGTCAAAAGTTTTACATTTGAATTAAAAACTAGTTTTGCTTCATTGGAAAGGAATGACACTTGGAGACTTTTGTCACATTAGCTTTGTAATCACACACACACATGCTTTCCATCTGTTCCCTTTGTAGTCATAATGCAAAACCTGATACTTATCTAACAAAAAAAATATGTAAACCTTGACAAAAGTTGTCTTTTGGAATGTCTAAATATATCTAAATTATGTCTAAAAAAACAGGGAATCCAAAAGCCTCTCTATATTTATGCAGGGAGATTTACACAACATTACACAAGTTTTAATTTTTTAACGCCTCCAGATGTAACTTTTTTTTAGGCCTTCACTATTTTAATGTGAAATATTGCATTTATTGACTTTTTTAAAAAATGTATTAATTGTAATGGATTTTTTTTTTATAAATACTGCATATCATAAAATCCCCTCAAAATTCTAAATAAAACAATATTATCGAACAAAAAAAAATGAGTACATTGATTTTCCTGAAAAAAAGGTTACATTTCAAGGCTGTGGTCACTGGTCACCATTTGAATTATAAAAAATGCTGAACATTTGTTATAGTTCATGTAATTAAGTGAATTAGGGAAATGTAACTAGATGTTTTTCTCACTGGTTGTGCAGTAATACTCCAGAGACCTAATGATCTATATAATATGCAAATGCAATAAAACTTGTGAACTTTGAACATTCAACTCTATTTGAAACGATAAGTTA
The DNA here is from genome assembly GCA_029959095.1 of Rhinichthys osculus. Lineage (NCBI taxonomy): Eukaryota > Metazoa > Chordata > Actinopteri > Cypriniformes > Leuciscidae > Rhinichthys > Rhinichthys osculus. Next base: position 3,491,773 of record JARWKJ010000008.1, on the reverse strand, counting down.
TCTGGCCCTTAAACTCAGTTCTGCTTTATACGCATGTAAGTGAATGGACATGGGATACTAGGCCTTATTTATGGCTGTAAAGGAAATATTATACATGCACAAGAAACCTCTCGACGAGCATCAGTTTAACGAAACATTAAAGATGATAAGCACAGAATGAGGAGAAGCCGGAGAGTTTAGTACAGTACATCAGTGTTTATTCCATGCAGTTGCTCTGCCTTGATTTACACACACTCCTGTCACACTGTACACCGGCGGTTACAGGGGAACTCCAGGATTGGTTGATCAGAACACCATTCAAGATCAGGGAGGAAAAGAGGTGAGACATGAGAAAGAAAACAACTGGAGGAGGACAATTCTGGAAAAAATTCTGCACAAATTAAGTTCATTTTTTAAACACCTGTATTTGTAGTTATTGACAAAGCAATTCAAAATGGTTAATGTGAATAAGACAGACGGCAGGACTTAGAATAGAGGAACGTACAGTTTAAACAGCCGAACTGAACGAATAATTGTCGTTTTTATTCATTTCTAAATAAAATTACAATGATTAAATGTGAGCCAATAATCTCTCGCCATAAACAATGGTCTATGAGAATGAAATTTGAAAAGTGTCCAGATGTAATAAATGTACAGATATCCCCCTCCCCCATTTCCATATAAAAATAACAACAGCATACGGCTGGAGAAAATAATAACCAAAATGTTCATTTCTTTAAGATGCCATCTCACCTCGTCAGTAATACTTCAGAAGACGGGAAGATGAGACGAAAAATACACAAAAATTAACAGAAATCTTACTAGTGCATCAAAATAAATTAAGTTAAATGATCATGTAGACCAGCTACAAATAAAAAGACAGACATTTTTAAATTAAATTAAATTAAAATCATATTTTACAGGATTTGTGATGGCGCTGTGGCCGGAAAGACTTCATACATCATCATACTTCATCATACTTCATAGACTAAAAACCCAGGCCTGATCTTTAGAGCAACACGTAAACGGAAACATTGAGGTTGGTGCGTGTATTCGTTTGCCTTCATTACAATCAGACTCGCATGTTAATAAAGTTCACTCCGTCTAAAGAAATCTTGCGTTTTTAGCACATTACCATCATACTGAAGAGAAATGACAAACAAAAAAACTCAGTTACAGCAATAATGGCTGATATTTCCCCCCAATGGCCCAGAGTTTGAAGTCAACATGAAACACTGTTCACAACCCAATTTACTATGAATATTTCCATGTGAAACTTGATATTAAGAGAGAAAAGGGACAGGACTTGATTTTCCCCTTCAGGAAATGACTGAATGATGGACATTATGAACCTGAATTTAAACGTGCACAATAAAGCCGAAAGCAAAAAAGGGTGAGTTTTGATTTCATGTTGACGTAGAGTTTGTTTCCAGTGGCCTTTGCTTTGTTCGTTTGCTGCAGACGGGCAGCTTTCCTCGCGTACTCAACGATACTGTAGTTTTATTATAGAGTCACATCTCGCAAGGCTCTGTTTAGTAAGCTGCAAGTAGATAATAACAAAAAGGAAAATAATAATACCATTCACAGTTTATTTGACATGCCGTGTGCTGTTCAGCAACACATCTGGAGGATCTGGCTGCATTTACTGATGATGAACGAGGCTTTTTAACTAGCACTATAACGTCTATATCTAAACACAGGGTAAATATGAATGCGACATTAATATATAGACATGGCGGAAGATGCAGAGTCCCTTTCATAAGGAGATGAAAAGCAACATGTTTTGCGAGGGAGAAATGACACCGAGACACACAGACCACCACGTTCACACTGCAGTTTGATCCAGTTTTGTTCAGAAAAATGATTGGATTTGCAAACTGTGTGTACTGGCCTTATTTCCAAACACAAACACGAGCACGACAGACAAACCGCTTTCCCTAGTGGAGACTCACTAGCACTATAAAGCATTGAACCTGAGCATTAAACCAGCAAAAAGCACGGGAATTTTCCCTTTTTTTTTTCTTTTCTTTCCTGTTCCTTTTTTTTTTTTTACTGAAAAAAACTCACGGTGTAAAAATAACGAACTCATATCTGAAAAAATAGAGGTCTTTTACAAAGCAGTTTCTATCCACCTCGCCTCACTCCTCTCGATCTGTCCAGCCTGCTAGACAGTCGTCCTGAGCGAACGCTTCTCACCGGCCTGAGACGTTATTGCTGACACTAACACATCTGCGCTTCTGCAGTCTCCATGAACAGCACACTACAAACACACAAACACACCATACACGTTATTAAAGACGCTATAGGGGGATATTTGAACCAAAAACTATAATCATGTCATCGTTTATCACCCTTATGTTGTTACAAACCTGTATGATGGTCTTGCGATAAACTTTACACTCTTAATAATAAAGGTTTCTTGCAACATTTTTGGTTCTCCTATTATGCTTGTTTGGATATTAGCCGTTTGTGAATGTAAAAGGTCTGCAAAGTTTTAAAGATAAATAATTGTGTCCTAAAAAGAACGGATCGATTCTGAACTGCTGAAACGAGTCATCTGTAATTCCAGTCTCACTTCCTGTTACAACCCTACATAACTATGTAATACATTTGCATAATGCCAGTCTATGGTCTTCATTGGCTGCCCGTGAACGACGTGTCCTTTGCTCCTCAAACGCTGTGGTTGTAACTGAGACTGGGAGAGTTTGGTTCGTGTTGTTCATGTCGAGACGACGCTGTTTTCACACTATAACGGACGCCACCGACGCCATCATTACGGTTCGTATCACTGTGTATCAAGTGCTGAAGAAGATCCGAAGTCTATGATAATATACCTTTCGTTTTCGACACACGTTATAGTGGTCGACCAATCACAACAGACTGGGCCATCTGACCAATCAGAGCAGAGTAGACCAATCACACCAGACTGGTCCATCTGACCAATCAGAGCAGAGTAGACCAATCACAACAGACTGGGTCATCTGACCAATCAGAGCAGAGTAGACCAATCACACCAGACTGGGCCATCTGACCAATCAGAGCAGAGTAGACCAATCACAACAGACTGGGCCATCTGACCAATCAGAGCAAAGTAGACCAATCACAACAGACTGGGTCTTCTGACCAATCAGAGCAGAGTAAACCAATCACAACAGACTGGGCCATCTGACCAATCAGAGCAAAGTAGACCAATCACACCAGACTGGGCCATCTGACCAATCAGAGCAAAGTAGACCAATCACACCAGACTGGGCCATCTGACCAATCAGAGCAGAGTAGACCAATCACAACAGACTGGGTCATCTGACCAATCAGAGCAAAGTAGACCAATCACACCAGACTGGGCCATCTGACCAATCAGAGCAGAGTAGACCAATCACACCAGACTGGGCCATCTGACCAATCAGAGCAAAGTAGACCAATCACACCAGACTGGGCCATCTGACCAATCAGAGCAAAGTAGCTCTCGGAAAAGAGGGGTTTAGAGAGACCGAACCTTAAAACTAACCGTTTTCAGACTCTTCGAGAAATGAGATGTCTGATGTATATTATGAGAAAACTAGTGTTTTTTGATCAAGGACGCATGTAAACAGGAGATCCCAAACTACATTAGGAACCTTTAAAATAGCATATTAGGGGCACTTTAAAATAATTGTGTTTTCTAAGAGTGAAGAACGTTTAAAAAATCTAAAAGAATAATTTTCACAACAAAGAACCGTTAGTGGAACAGAAGCCATCAATGCCAAGAACCCTTATTTCAAGAGTGTATGATACTTATATGTCAAACAGGTTTGAAATGACATGAACTATAGTGTTATTTTGGGGGGTAAAAGATCCCTTTAACTCAATCTAAAGGGACACTGCATCTCCAGAACATCTCCATCGTTGGTTTTCACGTCAAGTTAAAGATGACGGAGAAAAAGAAACTCTTTAGGGATGAAGTCCTACTTCCGCACACGGCAGGCGTCCTGCTCTCACCCGGCCGTCCACAGCGGCGTCTCTTCAAACACAGTCCTGAGATGAGAGAAAAGCTGCTCCGGGGTCCTTTAAACACTGATTTGATCATTAAAGACGTTGTTCCAGTAGAGCAGTTGTTTTTTTTTAACCTCCATTTTGTCCGTAGAGGCGAGCAGCAGAAGCAGTCGTCTGATTGGCTGATCAAATGCCGACCAAGCAGGCATGCTGGGATTCATCCATAGATCTTGGAAGTCAAAAGGGCAAAAGAACCAAAAAAAAGACATTGTTCCTGCTGGTGCTCAAATTAAAGTTACCCTGAAGGGCGTCACTTCTGTAAACTCAGGAAGTCGCAGGTTTCCAGAGGGACACGTGTCATGTTTCGACGTCCCGTGCGTCTGTGGTCCCGTCACGGAATGGATCCTCAAGCTACACACTTAACACTTTCGTTCACGTACCTACGGACATATATACACACATTCTTGCAGACCACAATCATCTTAACCTAGCTAACTAGCTAACTAACTAACCTGGTATTGAGGTGCCTTGTTTTGTTTTGAACACTCCAGCGCTAATACTCGCAATTTATGCTCTTATTTTTTTTGATGTTGGAATTCCAGTTCCTGATTTTGTTTTGCACTTCCTCCAGCTCATAATAAAATAAATGAAGCGTGTTACTCTAGCTACATTATCACTTCAGAGGAATCTGCCTGAGATGCTCAGAGAGAGAGAGAGAGTGGTGGATTATGGGAAGGGCTGGATAAAATGGCTGTTTACAGCAGGCGTGGATTATTGCCGTGGTTTCCTCCGAAGGTTCACCAGGAAGAGGGAGCGCAGGGAGGCTTGTTCCTGATGGTGGCGTCGGAACATTCAGCATCTGAAGTATCACAGTCGGAGTCACCGAAATGCAGCGGATTCTGAGCGAAGAGATAAAGAAACAGGAAACGGTTCACATTTAGTCGAATTATATAGCAAGGGACTCGAAGTCTGAACTCAACAACTGATTCAACACGTTATGGTCTCGCCAAAAACACT